>NW_019168492.1:24100010-25300010 GCF_002303985.1 Durio zibethinus
GCTTTGGATAACACAAATTATTTGCTGGCCTGACTCTCAAGGTCCCCAGTGGAGTCGCCAAGCTGTCATAACGTCTAGATCCGGGGATCTATCGCCAGACATTGACTTTAGGGAGTCGCCACCAATCTTTTTTATCCATGTGTGATTGGCCACCTAAGGAATCTGCCCTTTTAGGGAACACCTAAGCTTAAGGGTCCCTAAAAGAATAGGTTCGGGTCTGCTTAACCAGAACAGAGTTCGGGAGTTCGGTTACGTGTGAGGAAGGTTATAGCACCCTCACAACGCCCATCAAAGATGGTACCAGCTTGAATTTGTGTTATCCAAAAGCCTTAAAATTTTACCAAGTAGTTAGTTGTTGAAAATTATTCTCAATTGACTCTAATACTTTTAGCAGAAAATTGAGAAAATTCCCTCACCTCAAGAGTATACAAGAAAAACTACTGTTTCACTTGCAGAGGCTCCGTCGTCGGATTATTTAAAGAAAAATCAAGATCAACCAATTAATTAATTATCGAAAATTATTCTCAATTGACTCTAATACTTTTAGCAGAAAATTGAGAAAATTCCCTCACCTCAGGAGTATGCAAGAAAAACTACTGTTTCACTTGCAGAGGCTCCGTCGTCGGATTAATTAAAGAAAAATCAAGATCAACCAATTAATTAATTATCGAAAATTATTCTCAATTGACTCTAATACTTTTAGCAGAAAATTGAGAAAATTCCCTCACCTCAGGAGTATGCAAGAAAAACTACTGTTTCACTTGCAGAGGCTCCGTCGTCGGATTAATTAAAGAAAAAAAAATCAAAATCAGCCAAGTAATTAATTATCGGAAATTATTCTCAATTGACTCTAATACTTTTAGCAGAAAATTGAGAAAATTCCCTCACCTCAGGAGTATGCAAGAAAAACTACTGTTTTTACTTGTAGAGGCTCCGTCGTCGGATTAATTAAAGAATAAAGAAAAAAAAATCAAGATCAAAATCAAAGTCAAATAAAAAAAAATTCAAAAAAAAAAAAAAAAAAAAAAAAACCTGGAGCGGCTCGGATCGCGGCTCGGCTTGGTGCGGCTCGGCTCGGCTCGGAGGGGCTGAAACGCGCGGGTCAGAAAGCGGGTCGACGCTTCGGGTCGGGTCGGGTTCGGCAAAACGCGCGGATCCTCTTATTAACTTAAAGCCAAAACGACGTCGTTTTGGGAGGGTATAAAAGGCACCTTCCTCCGTTTTTCAGCAGACCGTTCCTCCCCTCTCTCTCTCTTCTTCCCTTCTTCTCTGCCTTCTCTCTAGAATTTGAAGAACGCCGGTGCCGAATTCTGGAAAATTCGCCGGAATCTGGGAATTTCGCCGGAAATTGGCCGGAAGTTGGCCGGATGGTCGTCGGTTTCTGGGATTCTCCGCCGGAAACTGGGTCTGTCGCCGGAAACTTCAAAGTTCGCCGGAATTGTCACCGAAAAATTCAAAAGTCGCCGGAATTTTCGCCGGAATCTGGAAATTTCCCAGAAATTTCCAGAAAATTTTTTCGCCAAATTTTTCTAAAAAATTTTTCTCACTGCCAGAACACTCCTAAACTTTTCCTTAGCTCTCTAAACACCCCTATTCTCTCAATCAGTAGCTTTTGCTTCTGTTTTCTCTGTGTCTTGACTGTTCCAGGGGGTCCCTTTTATAGGATTGATCAGGAGTTTCTGATCAATCCCAATTCCTCTTTGGACGGGAATTCAGTCTTTGAATCCAATTGGACTCTTCTGATTGAATTCCCCTTCAGAGTGGGAGTCTTCAACTTTGAATCCTAGCCCTCCAAAATAAAAATTAAAATAAAATTAAAAAAAATCTAGATAATTGGAAAGATAAATCAAAAGATAAAAAATTTTCAAATAATATCTGAAAATCAGAAAAAATCAGAACAGATAATTAAAAAAAAAAGATAAGAATAATAATATAATAATAATAAATATATAACTATATACATATAAATCTATTCTAATGAAAAAAAAAATATATATATATATACATATATTAATACATAATAATAAATAATAAAATACACAAGAGAGAGAAAAAAAAATAAAATAAAAATAAAAAATAAAAAAATACGGGTAAAAATTCAATTGGGCCTTGCCCATTTGGGCCAGGCCCAAATGATCTGGGTCAGGCCCAATTGATCCGGGTCAGGCCCAATTGATCCGGGCCCGGACCTGATTGGGTGTCTACACACGTAATAAAACTTAAATATTACAAAATTAAGGCCTTATTGGCTAATTCAACTTCAATTTTAGGCAAGATTGAGTTGGTTTCTATTAAGAAGATAATATTTACCACATGCTTATTTACTTCTTTTGATATTAATATCCAAATTTAATTATTCCAATGTTATCAAATTAAAAAGTTGGTTTGTTTAGAAATTAAATTTGAATGTTAAAAACATCCCTTTATACTTTCTTTTATTTTCTTTAGAAATTAATTTTTTTTTTAAATTAATTGCATTCTTCTTTTTATAAAAATAAAGTTATCAAATATCTTTTATATCAATTAATATATTATTAGAATTAATATTTTAAAATTATAAATTTAAAAAAATTTATGTGTAATATCTTTTTCAATTAAGTAAATAATAAGATAAAAAATATTTAACGATAGATCAAGAATTTAAAAAAAAATTTTGAGCAAATTTGATAGCCACATTGGATTGGAACAAAAGTGAAGATGATTTTGTGCTAATTACATGTCCATAGTTTTCCAACCCAATCCCAATCATGTCAAAAGAAAATTGGGTTCCTAAGAATCAATGAACAATCAACATTTCTCATTTCAAACAGACTGAAAAGGGACAAAGGGGTCAACCCTTACTAACACTCCTATAATTGATGTTGTGTTGTCCGAGGGCCAATACTTGACACTGCCTGTACAACTGGTTTGTCGTCGATAGCTTTTAAATGTGTTTTTTTTTATTAATTTTGAATTAAATTAATTATTTTATTTTATTTTTATTAATCAAATTGAATAAGTTAATTTTAAATTATATTTTATTTTAATTTTTTCCATTTAAAATAAATTAAATATAATCATTTAACATAATATAAGTCAATTGAAAAGTTGCTGTCCCCTAATCCATGAGACAGAGATGAAAGATTCATTAATACTATTTCATTGTTCTCTAATTTGTCTTTCTCGAAAGGGAAGCTCTGATATTCCTCTTTCGAAATCTATGCCACTGTTGTGACTCGTGAGCATTATACTTGTACTTAGACGTTTGGGTGGGCTTGCATTACACCGAATTTGGATTGTTTTGGATCTGAATTATTTTATGTTTCGATAATTGTCTGAATTAATTATATCGAATTTGAGTAGGGATGAGAAAAAAATAAAAAAATTTAAAATTAATTTAAAATTATAATATTTGATTTAATTCGAATCATTTTTATATTTAATTTGAATTAAATTTAAATATTAAATATATATTAAATTCAGATCGAATTTCAGATCGAGATGTAAAAAATTAAAAAAATTAAATTATATATTTTTATTAATTTTTATATATTTTTTAAATTTTTATAAAAAATAATTATTTTATATATAAATTTAAATATATTAAAAATCTTATTGAACTAATATATATGTAAATTTTAAAATTTAATGATAAATTAAATCAGTAAAATTCGATTAGGATCGGATTGATTTTAAGAAAAAATCAGTTTAAATTTGAATTGAACTTTAAAATTTTATAATATTATACATTATATAAAAAAAATCAAATCAAATTCGATTTGATCTGAATTGTTATCACTTTTTTAAATCAATTTCGAGGTTGAGCTAGAATAGAATTGGTAATTGAATGTTTAATTAAATACTGGTTAATTTCACTTGTTAGTCTTGAGTTCAAATTATTATAAGTTTGGATTGGATCAGTCTTATATTCGGGTAATTTATGATCTGAATTTCTTCGAATGAGTTTTTTCATACATGTTTTTTCAGATTCGAGTTTTTTCATACATTTTTTTTTTCAAGTTGGAATTCATTTGATCGCCAATAACACTTAGGTCACTGAAAAGTTATAAAGGTTTCTTAGATTGAACAACTCCATATTCTAATATTGGGTTGGGCTTGATGCAGAAAATCAATGACAAATGATTCAACCTGCTAATAAAGGCTTCTTAGTTGGTTAATATTTGCTGAAAATTTTAAAGTTGGAATCTGGGGCACCATTGGTGCAAATATCTTCAGATGCAGTATGACAATCTTCACGATATGAAAGTCATCGACATAGACATGTTGAAGATCAAACCATAGCTGTTTCCGATGTGACATTATATTTCTGTGGCTCTTAAAGAGACATCCATGATTTGTTGATAAGTTGCAAGGCAAGTGAAAAGAAGTCCCCGAGAAACATGTTTTTGTATGAAATATCCTTTGATTATAACTTGGGTTTTTGGCATCTCAGTTCTCAGCATTAAGAGAAAGTGGACAAAACTGATGGAACCAATTCAATTGGACTATATAAAGTTACCATTAGATCATACTTTTATTTAGCATAGACAACTTCAACAAGCCAATTCCAGGACAAATTTTCCCCTACCTTGCTTGGAAGAATGTGGAAGCTCCCCTGCAAATTGGATCCTCTGTCAATCACAAGAAGAAGACCCTTCGGCTGTGAAGCAAATTCCAGGCTCAGTTGCTAGTAGTCTTGTACATTAGATAATTGTTGATGGTGAGATTTCTCAATGCGAAAAAACATGTTCACACATTCAAGCAAAGTAGCAATCATATGACACAGAGTTTTGACCATTAATATGCAGGGGAAGCTAATCAATTTTGTGGACAAAAGATTGGCAAGAATACTATTTTTGACACAATCTTATGCAAAAACTAGGAACTGCTGTTCTTTTCAATATGTTCTGCATTTCTATGTACAGGGGAATAAAATTGATTTAGAAATTTTGGTCGGATTGATTCCATATAACCCAACCGACCCACCAAAGGGTCCACCATCAAAGATACTTACATGACGAGTTATGCATGATATCCACCTCATTGATACAACTTTCAAGTATACATTGCCATATGAGCTCTAGCATTCCTTTGTCTCCTTGCTACCAACGGGTCCCTAGATCACAAGGTTAGCCTAAGAAGCTGGAAATGTCAGATATGCAATTTTAGTGACATATGATCTATAATTTACATCAACTGCACAGTGTGGCAGGGCAAAGTATACTGTACAGGGGCCATGGCCATCCGGGAGGAACAATGTTGTGATCATAGTTATTCCCAACCCATCAACAGCTTCCATACTCCTTCCTCAACCTGTCTTCTTGGAAGAGATAAGCTAGCCCCTTCATCTAGTAGAACTCTGTAAACTTCCCACTCTCGATCTCCAATCATGTGTCTCGCAATCTCGGCCTGAAAAATATGGCGCAGCCAAAAATGTTACGTGCAATTTGCAAAAGAAAAACTGAAACATCAATTGACTCCAAATAAATTAGTGTTTTATTCTGATCAAGAAGTATAATACATGTGATAAGTTGGATTCATGTTTGGACAGACAGGTAGCATATCAGAAAAAGTGTACCATTTCCTACAACTAAATAAGCCATGGCAAAGAGGAGTAAAAGAGAAAGCACACATGCATATCACTGCATTCTCACAATCCGCTAACTAGGAATTGGAACTCCATTATCAAATTATGAAATTGCTGCATAAATATATATTGTAGACTAGATATGGAAAACATGAAGCCACATGAGATCAACTCTAGTGCACTGCTAAGTTCATAATCCCAATGATGCAAGCTATGCATTTATTTACATGGGAAAAGAAAATACCGGAAAGCATAGCAAAAGTTGAATAGAAGCTTATATATCTCAGAGCTAAGGAAGTACCGAGAAGATGCAAATGTTAAGCATCTTTAGAGCGAGGGTAATGTCAAAAAAAACAAGAGGCCGGCCCTTGCTTGATAACTCTACAGGATTTGCAACCAGAAGCTCCGTATCAGGACCCCGGCTCACTACAGTGACTCTGAGTGGTTGGAGCAGTTCCATCTGCAGACGCGAGGACAATGCACTTTGCTTGCTAGGATCAACTATCTTCTTCCCATCAGCTTGCATTATAAACAAGTCAATCTCACACTTTCTTCCTTGTTTTATATAGATGCGTCCATATGAAATCTAGTTACATTACGAAATTGTGGCATTAAAATGATGGAACTAGTGTTCAGTTTCGTGCGCTAAGAATGCTTCTCTTCCCAACTGAAAATTAAACAGGTAAAAAGATGCTTCCACAATTTTGAGAGGAATCATGCCTATCATGATTGATAGATACACATTATAATACTGAATATTGACAATAGAAACGTAGCAAGAGTGATTTTATCAATTCATGGGGGTGGGGGACTTAGCAACACATATAACTGAAGTACAGCCACATGAAAATGGCAGAAGAATCAAGACCAATAGAATGGTCAAGAGTTTCACATATCAAAATTTTCAAACAAGTATAGATATATTCAAGAGAGCATAACAGCAATATTATAAATAATTCAAGCTAGAATGATCTTAAAACCAACCTTCCTAGACATAATTCAAGCTAGAATGTCCATGATTAACTACAGCATACAACTTTCTTAAAATTTCAATAAAACATTGATTATTATATAGTAGTTAGTCTATATACCTGAATGTTGTAATCCTTCAGAGTTCTCATTATGTCATACAGAAGACCTTTATGATCTTGGCAAACGATCTGAACAAGCGTGTGAGCAGGACTGAGTGAGTTGTCCATTATGACAGAAACATTGTTGGAAGTGAGTGATACACTTGGGAGTTCATTGGACATCTCTAAGTGGAAAATATCTTCTGTTATTGCAGATGGGAGAAATGGAGATGCCTGAGAACATGCAGTAATTTCAGGTCCAACCTTTTCAATATTACAGCTAATCATAGCATCCTGCATAACATCTTCCAACGCTTTATAAGTCTCCTCCTGCCTCTTTGTTGTATGTAATAGTTCCCTGGAAAAAGAAAAACAAAATCAAAATATTAACAAAGGATGTTACTTTCTGAAAATTAAGAAGTATGTAAACAAGATGTTGTTCCTTTAGAAAAGGTGGAGATGCAAGATGCCTCAGCTTATCAGAGTTATACTTACAATAACCTATAATATCCTTTTAAAACCAATTTCAATCTACAAAACATTGCCCTATCAGAGAATATATATATATATATATATATATATATATATATTCTTGTCTACATTAATTCAGCTCTGAACCCCTTAACGCTTTTTCCCAAATGGAATTTTAAGAAGAATATTCTTATAGACATACATATGAAGTTTGAATAGAAGACAACATAAACCTCTACTTAGATGTACATGCTGTGATGATTCCAGAAACATTTGCGGTCATTTCAAAAAAGCCTAACTGATCCTAGCTAAGGGACATAATACACAAAAGTAGTTTTCAGAGATTATGAAAAGCATAGAATATGATTTGGAGATATCATATCAAAGAAACAAAACCTGGTATCTGTAACAAAGAATAGGTCCATCACTGTTCCATCCGGAGTTGTCGATACCTTCACTTTCTTTATATTTAGTTCCAGACTACACAAAACTTCTGTCACATCTGCCAAGAAAAAAATCTAAAATTCATTCACTAATACAGTTTGGACCACATTTTAGTGCTAAAATTCTTCAGAAAAAGACCCTATCATGAAGAAATGTCATAAGTGGGAAAGCAAAACATAACCATTTCTTAATGCCTATATGATAGCTGAACTAATAGGGGAAAAAAGAGAAGCTGAATTTGTAAAATTCAATATTATGTTAATTTTGCCAAAAAAAAGAAGAACCCTAAAAAGAATTTTCTAAAAGGATAAATCCCCTTGACTTATAAAAAAATCATTCAAATCAATAACAAAACTTCATAGGAATTGAAACCACACCAAGATGTTCTCAAAAGAAGAAGAAGAAGAAGAAGAAGAAAAAGTTTACCATGTAAAAGGCCTTTTCTATCATAACAAGAAAGCTTGAGGAGAAACACATCAGGGGGCTTTGAAGGCTGCAATTCAGAACGGTAATAAGAAATCCCAGAAGCTGAAGAGCATGAAGGGCAAGCCCCAATTAGTCTTTTCTTCAACAATTCCCATCTCGAAGAATACCATCTTGTTGTTGGCTTACAAACAACCCAAAACACTATGTAACACCATTTCCCATCTGTAGATAAATCTTCACAACACAAACCAAAATCATTTTAGAAATAATAATAATAAAGACCATAAAAGTCTAAATTATGTTACCAAAATTAAGTCAAATTATCAAACTTTTCATAGCTTCTCAAGTGCCCATCATTTGCATCACTTAACTGAAGATTTATATTATCACTTATGACTTCAAATAGCCCAAAAATGAAAAACTTGAAAGATCAAAGTTGCCAACTTTTTTTTTATTCAAGTTAAACCAAGATCTCAAATTTTTCATAGCTTGTTTCACATGCATGATGCATCAAATTGGGTTGGCTTCTAAACAGCCAAAAACACAGAACTAGAAAGATAAAAATTCCAGCTTTATCTTATTGTCAAAGAAAAAAGTCAATAGCTACAAATACAAGCAATCATTTTTTTAAAAAGGAAAAGAAAATTTGGGGTTACCTCCTCTAACAATGCTAAGACCAAAATAGAGCAAGATGCGGCATAAATCACAGCCTAAACCAGTTTTATCGGGGCAGTTAATAGTGATAACACTTGGCTCTCCTTCTTTCTCTGATTGCTTTATGATCACAACGTCGTCATGTAGAATACCCATATCTTTCTTCTTCTTCTTCTTCAAAGCTTGAAAAAACGGCGAAAGACTTCTGCTTTAAGTTTTTGGGTTGGTTCGGTCTGTTCTTTGCTTTAATGGGTTGTTGTTGTTCTGCTGTCGTGAGGAGTAAAGAAGAGCAGTAGCGTCGTGGAGACAGCTAAAAAGGTGGAGCGAAACATAAAAGAAAAGCCAAGCAGAGAGGGAGACCGAGAAAGTCGGTCTTTTGCGGCACTTATAGATCTTGTTTACTAGTCTATTCCTTCTCTCTCTTCTATTCTCCCTTTCTTTTGCCCCTCATTTTCAAAATTATACTGTATTTTTTCCCGTTGATTTCATTTTTTCTTTGGTTTATTTCTCTTATCATCATCACTAATCATAGGGTTTGTCCTGAATTCCTCTATCTCCCTGTTTCACTTTTTTAATTTCCTTTATATGGACTTGGGTAGTTTCCTTGAATCTTCGTTGATGGAGGCGAGCTTGGAAGAATTATTAAAGAATCTGTCGTTGACATAAGATTCAAGGACAAGATCTTGGATGTTAAGTCTTAGGAGATGAATTAATTAATTCTCATGATTATCATCATTACAGTGGGAAAAAAATTTGTTATTGCATATTTCATCTCAGCATGACAATAAAATGTCAAAAGAAATTGTAATTCTCAAATTTTAGCATTTTCTATAGCAAAACAATCCCCAGCCACATATTTCTTATCCCTCTTTTCTGTATTACTTCTATTTTTTCTTTCATTTTCAAACCAACAGAAAAACAGTATGGGACCCTTATCCTTGTTTTTTCCAAAGAGTGTTACGTAGCAGTGACAGGCTGCTGCATTATTGAACATTTTTAATCTTCAAAAAAATAATAAATAAAATAAATTTTCTAATTTTAATTCATTTGTTTACTACAAAAGTCTCATTTAAGCAAACTGTCTGGGAATACAAGGAAAAAAAGGCCTGTCTCATGCAAGTACAACAAAACAAACGGTAGGCATGAAGCCACGAATCACTTCAGTTTAGCATATTTATATTATTTGGGGTGATAAAGACCCAAACCCATATAATGTGTTTGTCGTTGTTGTTGTTGGTCGTCATGGCTTTGATGTCCACTTTGATGAAGGTAAGGATTGGGACAGGCTAACCAGTGGAAATGAAAAGAAATTTGTGTGCACACAAATGGAAGAAGATGGTGCTCACATTTTGACGCCATGCTTTTCTTTTCCCTCACATTACTCAAACATTGGACCAATTGAAGAGAACCAGCTTTGAATTGGAATTTGGATTAAAACTTTTCAATGCTAGAAAATGATCCAGGCACCTCTTAGAATTAAGAGCCATTGCTTAATTTTATGTTGGCAATATCTGAATCATAATTTTTATGTCATGATAGAGTATTAAACTTGAATGGTATATCTGTAGATTTTTTTTTTTATCGTTTTTAATAATATTTAAGTGAGATTTATGGAAAGTGTTTGTAAGTATTTAATTTTGAACAAAATTATCAACAATTGCATAATTTATTGATAAAATGTTATATTTTTAATTTTAATAATCATAATTCAAAATTTAACAACTTTAATTAAAGAAAAGCAATTGGATAAAGAAAGGTGAGCAAATTGAGAAATAAAAAATTGTGGGATTGTGAATTTTAGTGGGAAGTGTGGGACAAAGGAGAATCTAAAGGCAGTCGGTGGACAAGGATTCCCATTGAACTTTCGGGGAAGTTGCATTTAGATACTTTATTTGTTCTTCCTATTCAATAAATTATGTTATTGTTTTGTGTTAATGTGAACTAAGATTTCCTTCGGACCAAATAACATGGAAAGGAGAGCAAAGACAAAGGGTACATGACATAGGCTTCGTGATGCCATTTATTCTAAGATCTTATGTAAGATTTTTAATTAACTAAAAACTTAATTGGCCAACACCCAAATTAATTCGTATTATCATAAATAATGTTTTTTCCGCTATTTAATAATAATACAAGAATTATTGGACTGTATTTATTATTCCCAAGTTTCCCTTAGCAGCTAAGTAACTAATACAAATATTGTTTGACTGGATTGACTCTTTTTTGAGGCATTTTCTTTGTGTTTCCTTCTTCTTACAGCAATATCTAGGTTGTCTCATAATATAGCTTTTGTTTTTGCTTACCTATCCCCATGGGTTTGCTAAGTTTTTCTTAAATTCAAAGTCAAAACATGTCACATGATTCTAGCTCATGGCCACTTGAACAACTGTGTCTTTAACAGTGAATCAAACTCCTTTTTCTTGTTTTTTTCACTCCATATTTTGCAAATATAAAATCTAAAAATTATATGAATATACCTAATAATCTCAAATATTATATGATAATATAATATAAAAATAATATAATTTAAAATTTTAATAAAAATTATAAATAAATTTAATAAAATAAATTATTAATATTAATTATAATACGTAATTTTTATATAAAATATAATATAAATATATAAATCATTAATATTTTATATAATATCAACATACAAATTACTAAATCTAATTTTAAATTTACATATTCAATTGTGTGATAGTTTGAATTTGAGCAAGTTTCAATTCAAATTTTTTTCCTAATTTATGTTTCATAAAATTGTTATGATACCAAGTATTAGCCCACAATTAAACTATTATTCTTGTCTTCAGCCAAAAAAAAAAAAAAAAACAAAGACCAAAACGAGGAAGCATATTTAATTATTTTCTCACACGAAAAAAGTCCTCATAGAATCGGTACGGTAGATTCGATTATTTATTGAAAGGGAAAGATTGAAGAAAAAAGACACGAGAGTTCATAAATTGTTTTCGACTTTCGGTTGGAAGAAAACGCGTCAAAATCCAAACATCTTAACCAAAAGAAAGGGGGACAACTGTCTTTTTTTTTTTTTTTTTTTTCTTCCTTTCCTCGAATGATTTTGTCAAATGGAGGATTTTTTTTTTTTTTGCATGAAAAAAATGATCAGGTGTGGAAAATCTTGATGCTGAATAGGTAATAAACTCGTAGTTAGAGATAATAATAAGTTGGACCGAAATAAATTTTTATTTATTTTGAATTTAATTTAATTTTATAAATTTAATATTTAAATTTAATTTGATTTAATATTAAAATATTAATTTTATATCTTAATCGACTCAACTTTCATATGTTTAAATTCATAATCACTTTGATTTGATTTAAAATTCATAAAATATTAATTTTTTAATATAAATATAAAATTAAATAACTAATAAAAATAATATATATATAAAGGCAGAACAAATTTTTATCAAAATTCAATTCAACCTTGATTTTTTTTTTAAATATTCAACTGACACGAACCCTAATTTAAAAAAATTTTAACTTTTATAAAATCGAATTGAGTTGAAACTTGATAAATACAAACCAGCTCGTGGTGGACCATTGACAAGAGTGATGATGCGGAAACTTGGGCTCTGGGCTAATAGACCAGGCAACAGACAGACTTAGTCCCCTCCCCTTTCTACTTGTTGCCCTCCTAGACTTGGACTGACCGTTGGGAGAGGATTAGAATAAAATTTTCTTTTCTTTTAAAGGTTTTTTTGGTCAAGACTTAAAGGTTTCACAAAGGCTTAGATAATTGAAACATTCTTATAGTAACAACATCAAATTTTGAGCTTCCCATACTTTCCTATGTTTCGATGATACTGATACGTGAAAAGATATAGAGAGACATGATTATGATGCACATTCCCCAAAAGAAAAGGGCCAGGGCCATTAACCAACCATGCCCAAAATACTAAAAGTGAAAACAAGTTTGGTAGAAACCAGAACGGTAATATATTTGCCTGTTCCATCTCCAATGGAGTAGACATTATCATTCAGAATTCAGATATTTTAACTTTTAAAACAGAGTGTAAATGGGTAAATGGTTGAGGGCAATAAGATGATATGCTTTTGATTCCTTCTCAGCGAGAATGAATTCTAATAGATGATGATGCACTCGCCCCCTTGCAAGGGATATCAGTGCAGCGACAAACGGGTCTGCCAGAAGCCTCCCAGCCATTGAAACCGCGTTCCAAAACCAAAATGTTCTTGATCCCGGCATCTTCTTTCATCTCCTCTAGATAATTGGCTAACCTCCATGCACAAGTTGGGCCACGAACCTACAAAGGCATCCGCATCATATTCAGTGTTGTACAGATCCATTTCATGGAAAGGAACCAATCAATATTTAAGCATCCAGCATCTTCTTATAGGAACCCAGATGATAAATGAAATGGGTGAGAAGAAGAGAATAATTTAAATGCATCACGCAGCCCAGTTATGTAAGCTTCCAATATTATGCAGACATATGAAGAATCAATGCGATGGCATCAAAAGCATGTGCCTAAGAAAGTAATAATACCTTATTGATCGACTTCTATGAATGATTGACTGTACGTGAGATGGAAGAGTCAAGTAAGAACAGTTTCATTTAGCAAGAAAATGAAAAACCCTTCCAGTTTAAAGAAGCTCAACACTGTCAAAGAATGGTGATGAAACTAATTACAAACTAAGAGAACTGCTTGAGTAAATTGTGTTTAGCGGGGTATTCTGGCTACTTAACTGTCAAACAAACAAAAGCTGTAGTTCTAAAAGACTCAAAAAATTTCAAACAACGAAAGAATCCATCTATGCAGGGTAATAGGAAACAGCTTTAAGCTCAAGCATAGGGCACTTAGTTATCTGCCACCATAGAAAAAGCAATAAGCAAAAAGAACGGTCCAGACTCCAGAGAATAAAATTCTTTTCCGAAGGAACCATGGCAGGCATACACCAAACCAAAATACAAGCAGGTGATGCTTGAGCCTTGAAGAGCAACTGTGGAGAGACCATAGATAATTCAATTATACATAGATTTATACATGAATTTTAGTCAATGCTGATGAACCACCTAGTCGATCTATGAGACTTTGCGAAACAAAAAGATATACTTTCCATAAAGAAGGAATCATAGTTATACCAATCCAAGCCTAAAACATCAGTCTAATGTCGACACTATCATCCTGAAGGAGGTAAGAACTATGGCAAACAATCTAAAATGTTGACTTGGAAGTTTCAAGACAAGATATAAGTCCAACCCACGGAATTAGAACATGTAATTTCCAATTGCAATAAACAAATCTACCTGCAGACACGAATATGAATTTCCCAATCTATCAAGGCATACACAAATATTGTTTGCCAAAGAAGCATAGGCCACTCAACCACCCCTACAATCTCCAAACCTCAATTTTTGCTATAGAAAATTCTACCATCTCTCTTCCATCTAAAAGCAATACATTCAATAAAACAAACTAGACAGGTAAAAAGTAAAAACCCAATAGGGAAAAAAGGAAGTAATAAAAATACAAAAAAAAAAAAAAAGGAGAGGAGATTTCCAGCAGAAAAGCAAGAAGAAAGTACCTGGCTTAAAGCACAATGGAAAACAAGAGTATCTTTGCCTTTGACATCTTGAATAAGATTGGTGATCTTATCAGTGAAAGTGCCACTGGCATAGTGAAAAGACCCAGCTATATGCCCATCATAACTCCTTTCATCATCCCTTAAATTAACAAATTCCCACAAAAAGGAAAAAACCCAAAATAAATATCTTTCCAAATAATCAAACAAAACTAAAAATACCATAAAAAACACATGGAAATTCCAAAAAAAAAAAACAAAAACAAAAAGAAGTGAACCTGACATCTATGATGGCAATATTTGGACGGCGTTGAAGGGAAAGGAGTTGAGAACCAGTTATGTAGGAGATGGTTTGAGCCATTCGCTTTGCCAGACTCTTTGCTGGGTCACTTGCTCTCTTTGTTCTTGTCCGGAAGAGAACCAAGATTGAGTTTTCTTCAGATTTGTTTGGAACTGCAGAATCCGATCGTGTAAAAGTAAGGGACGGCTTCTGAACTATGGCTTTGGTTGTTGGATTTCCGCGAATCTTGGTCCTACGCTTTGTTTGGCTAACCTTCTATTAAAAAATTATTTGATGATTTTACTTTTATTTTTGGGAAAAGAAATTCATAAATAAAAAAGAAAAGCCTTTTTTTTCTTATAAATAAATGTTTAAAAATATTTAATACTTGATTTTCTACTGTTTAGTTGATAGTAATCTAATCTATGGAATCTATTAAAAATATTATTATAAACAAATAAAATTATGTTTAATTATTATTCATGTAATTTATTTTTAATCTTGAAAAAAATTAAAAATACATTCAAATGAATATCAAACATCACTTGTATTTTAAATATATATTTGGGAGATTGAATTTATAAATTGTGAAAATAAAATGTATACATTATGTATAAACTAATTAAAATTTAATTTTTATAAATAAGGTATTATTTATTTTATAAAAAATTATTTTTTATACAATCATATGTTTGAATAATAGAAATGACCTTATTTTTTTATTTTTTATTAATATTAGATTTTTTAAAAAATAAAAATTTAAAGTCAATACTAAGCAAAGTCCAATTTAATAATTAATGCATGATACTCTAAATTCTAATCACCTTATTTTCAACTGAAAAAAAAGTATAGTAAATTTTTATTTTTTCTTCAAGGCTTTTAATTATATCTTAAAAGTTAAAATATAAACTAACTATTAATAATTTTTTTTATAATTATGCTTATTTTAAATTACAATTTTAAAATTAAAATGAAATTGACTCGGGGTTGGGTATCCAAAACTGGTCACTGTTGATTCACAAGTTTTTACTGCCTTTTTTTTTTTTTTTTTTCTGTGGCTGCCCTTATGAATAATGAATGATGATCATCATATTCTTACTCTCAAACCTTGACCTATCAAGAAGAAGTGCCCCTAACTTTCATGGCAATCACTCATTTCAGACACTGAAATTCAATCAAATTTTATTATATTAAAAAAGGAAAGGAGTAAGAAAAAAAAAAAAAAACTTGTGGGATCCATCTTAAGATAAAATTATTTCACAAGAGAAGTAAAAACTTTAAGTGAACTGTTATAAAGTTCACTAGCTCCAACACTCTGGGGTTAAGGCATGATTCCTTTTGGGGTCCCTGCAATAGTTATAGACCATATGGTATCTTTGAACCCATCTCATTGCTCTATGTTGCTGCCTGGTTAACCCACCGGACCGGAAAGGCGAGGCGGAGACTGGCCGGCACCGAGCCGGCGAATAGGCGGAGCAACCATCTGCTTTGAAATTGGTGAACTTTGCAACAAATGGTTGGTATTTATAATCAGCTTTGTATTTTCCATCTTCAGTTGCCCATGATGAGGCATCCCATATTGAACCATAAACCCACATTGGCCTTAGAGGAAATGTTTCAGCACTCTTCCTTGGATACCTCCTTATGGGCACATCATCCACTAGGAATCTGATATAAATATCAGATAAATCAATTAATAGCATACATTCAAACATCTTAGACAAAGGGGAAAAAAATGTTGGTGTTTCATTTAAGGTCTTAATTCTTTTTGGTACTTGAAGGTCGTCCGAATTTAAATCCTGGTCTTTAAAACTAACTACTCTACGAACAGATCATGCAGCTGTTTAGCTTCTAAATCATATATCATTCTTATTTCAATATTAATTCAAGGCAGAGTTTAGTTTGAGCATAAGGTCCATAACCAAGGTTTCACCATTGGCTGATTTTTCAAGATACTTACATGATCTCCTTAGGACTCCAAAAAATGGCATAGTGATGAAAATCTTGGGTTGGATCAAACCAAAGATGAAACTTCATTTCCCTTCCAATGATTTTGCCATCACCACTCCCTCTAATATACACGTTGGTCTGTAAAGTATAAGGTTTCCC
This sequence comes from Durio zibethinus, assembly GCF_002303985.1. The sequence continues at coordinate 24,116,596 of NW_019168492.1, forward strand.
AAATGTAGTTCCAAGGAACTCTATGTCCACTTCATCATGGAATCCTGGATGAGCTTCATTGTTTGATAGCTGCCATTTTCACGATCATTTGTTGATTAGCAAGCAGAAGGAAAACCATAGTTTCAAGCAGCTTTACAATAGAGCATATTGATTATTGAATTAGAACCGTGCATTAAGAAAGAAATGTAGTGACAAATTCTAGGTTAGTTCAATTCTCACATAGAAAGCTGTTATGACCCCTGCTGTGTAACCAGGTTGAACCTTAACAGAGACTCCAAAGTAACCAGAACGAAAAGGACGAACTGACTTGAATCCACTTCCTGTTAACCAAATACAAGCAATAAAATGAGGGAAAAAGATCAGATTGAATATTCCGACCATATTAAAACAAAAAAAGACAGACCTGAGGTTCTGTCAAGCCAGATTGTTAGTGCATTTTGGTCTAAACTTTGATGGCCAGGACCCCAAAGATTTCTAAACCCGTTATAAAAGCTCATAGGCCTAAATTTAGAGCTTGGCCAGTAGCCAGGAGAAGGTGGCCAGTCAGCATTGGTTGAATGAAACAACAGAATGAGAAGAAGTGAGAGAAAGAGAGCCATGAAGAATGAAGAGGGAAAGCAAAAATGAGAGAAAGAAACTCAATGGGAAAAGAGAAGAATGATTGGGAGTATATAAATGCTGGGATGTGTTACTTGTGAGAGAGAGAGAGAAAGCAATGGGACAAGGTGTCCATGGTGGAAGAGTATGGCAGTAAAGTTTGATATAAAAAAAACACAAAAAACAGATTTCTCATAAATATGGATATTCATATGGTACCGGAAATTATAGTCCCTGGTAAAAAGTAGAAAGTACATACAAACCTTTTTTTCCCCAACCGCAACCACTTTCCTCCCATTCTTTATGAGAAAACCTGTTTGCTTGGCTTGACACGGTTGAAAAGCTAAGAAAAGAGATCAGATGCAGAAATGGTAGATGGGTATCTCTTAAATGTGTTTTTTTTTTTTTTTTTGTCTCCAACAGGAACTCATGCATCTGTCTCTCAGCCTTTAAAACATACATTTTTTTTTTTGTGAAAAAAATTTTGAAAGTAGATAAATTATTCAGTCTTCGGATCAAAATAAGATGTATTGTATCTAACGGTCTAAGACAGGTGACTATAAGTCATGCATTCGAGATAATACCGATAAATGATCACCAATAAAATTCAAACCTAATATCTCTTCATAAAAATTAACGAGTTTAATCGAATGAACCAATTAATTATTAATAACTTATATTATTATATTAACCCAAATGCTTGTTTTTTTTTTACCATTCCTCTCTTTTAGTGTGCAGGCTCTAGCCATGGAGGTTTTGGCTGTGGTTCACATCATGATTTTCAGTCAATTTTGTGAATGAAAATGTGAGTAACGGTGCTTTTTTAACCTCTGAACTTCTTAAATGGAGTGGGTCATCAGCTACCCTGTCTGGGGCCTTATGTTCGATTTTGATTATACTTGTAATTGATTGAGAAGTCAGGTTTCTGAATTACTGATTGGTTTTTCCATATAAACTTCAGCTAAGTATACTTATCTATAATGAAATCTGTAATTTGTTGCAATAAAAAAACAATTAAATCAGATGATACTGGCCATCCTTTCTAGATCTGTCATTTTCCAGCTAGTATTCATGGTACTATGTTTCGATGTTTATAGATCATAGATGTCAATGAAAAACATAGCAACCGACTCCTTATCTGCCTAAATTGATTGATAATGAAACTGTTTTCTGATTCTCCTACAATGTTTTTTGTGTTTTTAAATGAGATCTCATAAAGAAAAGTTACGATTTTTATTTTTTATTTTTTTTGCAATTAAAACAGCAAGACATAAATTTGGTCATCCCAAGTGGACGCAGGAAGACTTGGCTACGGATCAAAGCCATTCTTTACTAATCGATGTTGATTCAATTAGCAAAAGAGTTTCTTTCAGAGTAAGTGGGAAAATAATTTTTAATGAATTTATAAAATTTAATATAAATAAATTTATTTAGATTATTAAAAAAAATTATACTAAACAAAATATAAAAATTTTTTCCCATTCAATAAAAAAAAAAAAAACAATTGTGGAGGCGTTATTTCATGGTCATAATTTTTTAGAAAAAAGAATGCTCCAAAATGAACATCTCAAATTCGAAGGACAATTTCTAGTTAAAGAAGACAACAGGTTGAATTTTTATTTATTTTAATTCTGATATGATTTTATAAAAAAAATATATGATTCTAATTTGATATTAAAATATTATTTTTTATATAAAATTTGAATATATATAAAACATAATTTATTCAATTTGAAATTAATTTAATATAATATTTATAAAATATTATTTTTAATATAAATTATATTTCAATTATATAAAAATAATCTTTTTATTAAATTAACATCTTAAATTAAAATATTACATAATAATTTTATTAATATAATAAATATAAATAAAAAAATTAAATAAAAAATTATAAATTATAAATTATAAATTTATCATGTAGACAAATATATCTACAACCAAATCTTAACTTAAAAAAAAAAAACAACCCAACCTAAAATCTAATTAAAAAATTATTTTATAAAATTGGATTAGATCAAAATTCGATGAGTTAGGGTATATATACCTATTCCTAATAGCCATAAAAAAAAAATTAAAACGAAAACATTGGACAAAATCATCTGCCACTGTAGTGTCGGTAATAGGCAGAGAGAGACGGATTAATTGGGACAGATGGCAATGGGATTGGGACCAATTTTCACCGACAAAGTCTAGGATGCTTATGTACGACGTAAGGGCATTTTTTATCATAAATTTAAAGGAACTTTGGATAAGTTTGATTCCATCGGCTCTCTTTTTCAGTATGTCTATTTCACCGAACAGATTTTGGTATCATTTGATTATGACTTTGGTAACAATTTTTCATTACAAACCCTTAGTTAAAAAGTTAAATTTAAATACAAAAAAAAAGCCAAAAAGAAAACTTTTTTTGAAGATTTGTTATAAATTTTGCAGGCCCCACCAATATATTCCTCTCCCTCATGTTTAAATTTAGGGTTTTCAAAAAGCTTGAATTTTAATTATTAAAATTTTCATATAATAAAAAAGTTTATATTAATATATTATCAATATATACATTTTATATATTATTAATAAATTAAATAATATTATTTTATTAATAAATAAATATCAATTTTTAAAATAAATATATATAAATTAATATTTTAAAAAAAATTATTTATTAATGAGATAATTTTATTGATTCATTTCATTAATAAAATGATATAATCACATTAATTGATAATATATAAAATTAAATATAAACTTATAATAAAAATAATGAAAATGCCATCTATAGTAAAAGAGGTACAATGCAAGGGCAAGACAATCAAGTATGTGCCAAAAGTGGTAAGAGATCCAAAGCTTTTCTTGTATTCCTTTTTTTTTTTTTTTTTAATTATTAAAGTGCTTTGTGAAATGACATTGAAGAGGAAGAATATATTGCCATAGACTAGACATATCTCATGGCTAACAGTCCCAATAATTTCTAGATGACCCTTTTTTTATTATTATTTTAATACTAGCATAAAATTCTAGAGCACTTACTTTGATCTAAATTATACATAATATATATATATATATATATTGAGTAGTTATACTGTCATTTCTAGAGATGTTTAATTTTTTTTTCCTCTTTTGATCTCATAATTGATTTAATTTTTTAATAATAAGATATATAAAACATTAAAATTCAATTAATTTATATAATTATTCTTAAAAATAAATATTCGATAAATTTAAAAATTGTTTCTTAATATTTGTAATTTATTTTTTTACTTTTAAATTATAATTTTCTTTATTAAAAAAACTTCAACTATGAAAAATATTAAAATGATCAAACATGGTTACATTACATTATATTATATTGTATTTTATATAAGATAGCTAGCTGAATAATGCAAAAAAGGTAGTGTCATAGTGTCACATGATAGGTAAGGGTTGAATCTAACAATAATTGGGTAAATGACAAGAAAAATAAAGTATATATATGCATATTGATTATATATGCAAGTTATGATATATATATATATATATATATATAGAGGATAGGATAATGAATAGTTCAATAAATGATATGCCAAAAAAAAAAAAAAAAACTGTAAATGATTGAAAACTTCTCTCTCATTTTTCAAGTCTATCTGAATTATAGAAGAAGAAGAAGAAGAAGAAGAAAAAGAAGAAATGCCTTAGCCGACACTTAACATTTTCCTTTATGGCAACTTTAAAGTCACTAGGGTTGAACTCAATTACTATAAGTTATAATTAACTTAAAATGAAAATTTATACTATGAATCAGTCAAAATGCTTAAAAATGATTTACATAACTAACTTAAAAATATTAAATTTCAACATATATATATTTTTAGTCTCAAACTATCATCTTTATGATAAAAAATAATTGTCCCTGAACTCACAGATAACACATCTAGGCCCTGAACTCACAGACAACACATCTAGGCCCTGAACTCACAGACATCTAGGTATCTGAACTTTTAAGCTACACTGTGAGAAGGATAACTAGCTAGCCTAGCTAGGACGAAGCCCCCACATTGATTCACTGCTTCAGCAAAGAGCATGAAGAGCTATTGAAGAATGAAGAAGTGATCGGTCTTAGTCTGTATAATATTGAATGAAATCTGCGGGTTTTTGCAAAATCTCCAATAATACCCCACATTCTGCTCGAAAAAAATATTTTTTTTGTTATCTCTGAAAGACGAAAGTGTCTGGTTGTTGGAAAAGCATGTACAGCTAAAGTACTACTGGCTTGCTTTCCCCCACACCCACCCAATCCATCTCTCAGCCATGAAGAATTGGTAAAATTTTTTATTAAAAACAGGGAAAATCTTGCTGGTCAATATTTTTATAAATTTGATACTAATATGGGCCAAAATGAAAGAGCATGAGAATCAGTGTGAGTACCAACATGACTGAGCAGGCTTTTTGATTCATGACATAAATAAAATCTAAGTCTGTCCCTTTGTTTTATTTTTTTTATTTTTTTAGTTTCCATTAATGAATCAAATCTTGAAGAAAATGAGATTCGAGTAATCCAAATCTTTACCATTTTGGAATATAATTCATTTTTTTACCATCAAGTCAATCTTAAATGGGCTGTCAGCCAGTCAGTGGCATTGATCTCTGTTTCGAAGCATGGCTGGCTCAATATCTCATTATAAACCATGAAATTTAACCAAGACTATAATATTATGTACAAGGTCCAACCTAAAACAATGAAAATGAGCAACCAAATGACAATATGTTCACATCAAGAGCAACCAAATGACAATATGTTCACATCAAGAGCACCTACTCTTTATCTAAATTGAAAGGAATATTATGTCAGTTTGTGATCGGGGTTTTGTTTTTGGGCAGCTGCTAGCTGGTTCAACCTTCACATTGACATTGGCATTGAATTCTAGGGTTTTCTAAGGAGATACGGAGTTTTTGAGTGGTGAGATTCCAGTTTGGATTGTAGTTGTAAGATTTTTTTTTTTTTTTAAACTAATTTAATAGAGTAAAAGAACAAGATGGTCTATCACGATTCCGATGGTTAATTTCTAGAATTATTTGGTCGGTGATTTGAAGATTCAAAGTAGCGAGGGAGGAAGAAGATATAGAGAAAAAAAAAGAAAAAAAATGTAATTCCATGTAAATAAAAAACTTCATATTAATAATATGGTAACGAAATATTAAATTTATTGTTCGAATTAAATTTTCAAATCTCAATAACTAAAAGAAACTTGATTTGGTCAAATTATTACGTATGTATTACATCATAATTTTGATCAAAATATAAAAATTAATTTCGTAATTTGACCTATAATAAATAAATATAACTATATATACAAGCATATTTAAGTTTTAAATTTGCTATCATATTTAAACCTGACGTGATCATGCGAACTTTTGGACCAGCCCTTCATAATTAACTAATTAAGCTCTCTTTAACAAAATTTGATTAAGATACAAATAAATATATATAACCAATAACCATAAATTAATTAGACTTAAGTTTGAATAATTGTTTATGTGTTGTGTTGATTACAATTTACCAATGGATTTTATTTTTGCGTTCATCCAAAGCAAGTTGAGTTGTTGTAACATAACTTAAACCCCACCCAAAATTAGTTGATTCAATTCTTATCATTTATGAATATAAATTGAAACATTGACATCCATTAAATTTGAAAGCTTACTAAAAAAAGAAAAAAATATTGAAAGCTAATCTAGATTTAATTTAAATGCATATAAGAGCTTTTTTTTTCAACGCATTGGAATTTATATTTTATGAGTAAATGCTTACGAATGAATTAGATCACCCAAAAGAATAAGATAAAGTGGATTAAAAAATTAGTTGGGTGGTCCATTTTCAATTTACCAACTCCCTTAAGTACCATTTTTTATGAGATATCCTTGAATGTTTTATAGGAAAGGAAAAAAAAAAAAAATAATTTAAAATTATAATATTCAGTTTATATGAATTAATTTTTTTATTCGGTTTGAATTAAATTGAATATTAAGTTTGAATCAAGATGTGAAAAATAAAAAAAATTAATTAAATTATATATATTTAAATATTTATAAAATAAAATAATTGTTTTATATATAAATATATTAAAATTTTATTAAAATAATATATAAAAATAAAAAATTTAAATTTAAAAAATTAATAAACCAAATCAAACTAAACCATAAAAAATTGATTAAAATGAAATCAATTTTAAAAAATATTAATTTAAATGCAGATCAAATTTTAAAAAATTATAATACTATATATATTATTGGAAAAAATTAAGCCGAATCCATCTTACCTGAAGTAAAATCACCTCTAGAATGTCCCTCTTTTCTCCAATTAAATAATGCCACGTATCATCAAGTTGGTTGGCCCGGTTTGATCCCATGTTAGCACTACACTATAGATCCCAGATATTCCCAGTTAAAAAGAGACCCTTTTCTTTCATCACCAAAAATTCTCGAATCCCAAAAGGAGATATCTTTTTCTTTACTTAACCAACTCAACAAACACAGAAAGAAAGGCCAAACTCCAAAGCCACCAACTCTTCTTCCACAGTCCACACAGTTCAAAGTTGAAACTACTTTCAAGGTAAAGCCTCCTCCTTTTTCTTCATCAAGATGTTTGTTTTGCTTTCAAAGCTCAGACATTTTGATTTGGGTTTTCTTTTTTTGGCTTAAAATTTTTGTTTTTGATCTTATATCGATTTCCATTCCTGTTCAAAATTCTGGTATTTTGGGTTTGGCTTGTCATCAACTTTGCATAATGGTAATTGCTTTCCTTTTGAGTGTAGTTGGTTCTGTTTCATTGTTCTTGTTTCTGTTTTATTTGGATGGAAAACTATTATATAAGGAGGAAATTGAAACAAAAGAAAGTATACTGAAGTTGTTGCTATGCTGATTAGAACCAATTAACTTGCTTCAATGTGTTTTAGGAACTGAGTAGGTTTGTTTTGAGGTTGTCAGAGTCGAGAAAATTCTGAGAAAGTTAATGCTATTTATGTTCTTGCATTGTGTAATTTGGTCTGGGTATTAGAAAGTGAAAATTAGAAGCTTTGCGTTGAGGTTATTAGAGTCAGAAGATTCTGGTAAAGTTAATGTTATTTATGTTGTTCCATTGTGTAATTTGGTAATTGGTATATTAGAAAGTGCAGTTGGAATTTATATAGGGTGCATGAAAAGCCCCTTTTTCTGTCTTTCTTTATCTCTGTCTCTTTGCCCTAGACAGTCTTCCTTCACTGAGGTGATTCCCCTAAAAGTTCCTTATCATTTAGGCTTTGCTTGGTAGGAAGGATGGAAAGGGATGAAGATGGAAAACTTCTTAATCTGATGGATAAGCTGCAGAGTAGGAAAGTAGTTATGAATTTTAACCATTGGATTAAAAAGTTTTTGATTCTTACCCTTATCCATCCTTCCTACCAAGCAAAACCTTAAGGTGGTTAGGGAAGAAAGTTTCAGTTTTGGTTTTGCATGACCCTGGTGATCATCAATTATAAATTGTTTGATCAAGTAAGGTATTTGTTCATTCCCCCCTTTTCAGTTTTTGATGCAGCTGTTGTGGAGTGGAAATAGAAGGGTAGTTGTTACTGAAAAGTTAATGGGTAAAGATTCCCAGCTGTATTGAGCTCTGTCTAACGAGTTTGGATATAGGGCTGTAACTGTTAGGATCATAAATATTGGTCACTGCTTATAGATTAGAGATTGTTACAGACTTTTGTCATCTGCATTAGCAGCTCTTTTTCCTGCCATGAAAATTACTAATGCAATTGGTTTTTCTCATATGAAGCCTATGGATTGTTTCTTATACAGACACTTTTCGAAGTTCTTCCCCTCAACGTGATCAATAATGGTAGTTTAGAAGGCAATGGTTGAGCCTGAAGGAAATGGAAACCAATGGTAGCAACCACCGTTCCTGTGAAAATCACCCTTCAACAGATTCAAATAATGCTAACAAAGATCAATCCACTGAGAAGGAGGTTTTTGTTAACCGTGGTAAGTTGGTTTTAAAGCCTTAAAGACTATTGATTTTGTCTCAGGAAGCCTGTTATTCCGATGAAACCATGTAACTCTTGAATAGTAGTAGAACAGCTTTTTTGAAGATCTTACTAGAATTAAAAGCTCTGAGCATTCCCAAGCTTCATACCTCAATGAGATTTCCGGCACGCATTTGGGCTTATATCTGAATATGAACTTCAGTAGCATCAACATATGGGACTGGGTGTGAAATGGTTATGATGTTGCTTACCATGTGGACGTAAGGTTGTGGGGGGTGTATGAGGTTCCTGAATAGAGGGGTTGTACGCTAAAATGTAATTTGTGGTTATGGCCTTAGTGTGCACTTTTCTTCTGCAAATAATTGCTTTTATTAAACTCCAAATATGAGATTGCCTGAAATCAATGTTTTGTTCTATTTCTTACAACCTTAATGTGAGTATTTTGCTACTTCTTTGTTAAAATAAATTCAAAACAGAGTTGTGCTTCTGGAAATAATGTCCATAATCTTCCTGTGCAGCTGAAATAACTTGGCATGAGATTAGAAGACAATGGGTTGGGGATCAGTCTCAAAAATCGAAAAGAATGCCCCAGGAGCCGATAATGAGGTATATGTCTGTAGTTTTTTCCCCTGCACTGTTAGAATCTTCCTACTCAATATTGAGTGCCATTGGTGATTTATTGTTTGCTACATTCTCAAAACCTAGCTTTTAATCGCTTGAAACAGTAAGGAAGATAATTTATCTTTTTAAATCTTGGCGTCTATATAGTACATAATCTACATTCTCATGCTGTTAGCTTTTGGACATTCACTTCTCTTCTCGTACTACTTTGTTGGAATCTATACTTAAAGTAATGAGTACTGTTAGTGATATTAACTGTTTGCTAATCACTCTTATTAAAATATAGCTTTTAAACTCTTCAGTTGTAACTAGTTGATTTTCTTTCAGATGTATTTAGGAAAGCAATAAAGTAAAACTGTATGTTCCCAAATTCTTTCTATTTCTTCCCTTATAGTGAAGCCGCATGCTATTCTTTGTTTCTTGGGTTGCATGCTCTCCTTACATATAGTCAGTCTTTTTCGGTAAACCATGGACACATACTCTTTCTGACATGTATAAGTTATCTGATACTATCAAAAGCTTCCATACCACATTACTACCCTTCACAGGCTTGCCCTTGTTCATCGTTAGAATTCAATTAACGCTTGAAATGGAATTTTTTTTCTCTTTTAATAGTTGAGGGTGTCAGTTCACACCTTTCAAGAGTCATTTCATTCAAGTTGCTTCCTGGAATATAACCATACACCTGCAAATATAGGTGTCTAGACTTGTTACTCTCATTTTTTATCCTTGGAATCTTCTTTTGCAGCTGGACCACAACTTATGAGGATTTGCTTTGTTCGACTGAACCTTTTCAACAGCCAATCCCATTAGCTGTAAGTGTCTCAGAACATCTTCCTTCAACTTACAGTTTCAGGCCAATGTTGATGTGCATTTTGTGTGGTGAAAATGCAGGAGATGGTGGATTTTTTAGTTGACATCTGGCATGAGGAAGGCCTCTATGACTAGAAACTTGGAAAACTTGTTCTGATAGTTGCACAGTTTTTTGGTGCAGATTTACCAAGATGAACTCATAGGTTATACAGTTTTTCAAAGTTGGTCGGATGATACTATCATGTTAGATTCTCTTGTTCTTGATTAGATGAACAGGAGTCATTAAAATCAATCTGGTGGAGTTCAACAACACTGGGGGGACTTATTTCATGTATTTGACTAATCTTCTCAAGTAAGATCTTTTGGTTTGATAAAATTTTAGTGAGGGAATGACAAAAATGTCGTATAACAAAGTAATGAACCAAGAGCAATAACAGGGAAAAAAATGCAAAATGTGAAGAAATAAAATTGAAGCAAGATCACAGCCAAAAAAGCCACCGGCTTCTTTGTTTTTCCCACTAATTAGGAAAAAGAAAAGAAGCCTTGCTAGTTACAACAAACCAGCCGTTACCATCAACCGCCTTGGTGACTTCCATCTCGAACTTAATCGTAAGAAAATTTACAAATCTTTGATCGGATTGCATGTACATCTTTGTGTGCTAATTGTGTAGGAGTATCTGTAGTTAATCACAAATACAATGTACTTAATCCTAACATTTCAATTGTTTTACATGTTTTCATGTGTTAAACCAAAAGCTTATAAAAAATGCATCAACGATGATTTTCGTATAGGTATGATATCGAATAATAATAATTATTTTTATTGATTTTGATTAATTTTATTAAATTTTAATTGACTAATTATTTTTGATGGATGCGTAATTATCAAACATGATTTGTAATTTTGTGACTCTTTTTTTATATTTTACTATTTTTAATCTAATAAAATAAAAAAACAAAATAAAATTCCCTAAAAATTAAAATTTGAGCCGCATCTATTTACTTGTTAGAGTAATTTTTTTACCCTTTGTTTTTTTCAAATAAAAAATTTTATGGATTTTAATCTTAAAAAAAAAAATTCTAATGTAGTCTCTTTAAGATTTATAAAGTCTTGAGTATATTACTTAAAATTTTTTTTACTATAATAGTATAATTATCTAATTACATTAAAAAATTATGTAAGAATTAATGTTTACCTAAAATTATGATTGATTTTACATAATTCTAAATTATGATTAGTTAATTATATTAAAATCATTATAGGTGAAATGTTAAAATCAAAGTTTTTTTTAATTCTTTTTATTTATCTTATTATGTCCTTTTTTTTCATTTCTTTATTTTTATCTTAATATATTTTTATATAAAAATATCATTTAAGTATCATTCTATCAAATTAAATATTTAAAAATATTATGATAAATTAATTATTCTGTTTTTTATACTATTAAATTTACTTGTTTGATATTTAAAGATATTACATATTTATTTTGCATATTATTAATAGTATTATATAAAAGTTTAAGTACATAAATATATTAGTAATTAATAAAAAAAACTTGAAATAATATAAAAAACAACTAATATCGATATATATAATTTTTTTAAAAAAATATTATTCTGTATGATATTAATAATTTTGCGTGAAATAAGCAAATATTAATATATAAATGGTCTGATCGACCTTTTAAACTGATACTAAAATTTTTAGACTCGACCTTCACTTACTTTTGTCGCTTGAAAAGAAAAATCAAGGCCATCTTTGATTGGCGGTCAATTTTTCTTTAAAATCTCTTTTATATCGAGAACGAGAAAAAAGACAAAGAAAAGAAAAGAAAACGCTAGAAAAGAACAATCAAGGGGGAGTTTTCGGGTGACGGCAAATATCGGAGGCCAAATGAAAAATGGGAGACTCGGGAGACAGCAGCAACAAAGGGTTGGAAGTCACAGACTTGGATCTGCCATCGAATAAGCATGGAAACTTGAAGATTGCTTCAAGCGATCAAAATCTCAAGGACATCCTTCTTCATACCAAGTCCTCTAAAACTGCTGTAAGACCCCTTTTCTTTTCTTTTTTTTTCAAATTTTCCATCTTAATGGACTTTCTAAATTTCCATAAAATCGAAAAGTGTAACTTTAAATGCTTCATAAAACTGACTTTGCTACTCTTTTTGATGTATTTGCAGACAGTTATCAATTACGGAGCCTCATGGTAATTGTACTGATCTTCTCACCATCATGCACACAAGCTATTTTATGTAATGTTTCAATGACAGTAGGAAACTGATTTGGAAAAAAGAAGGCGAAATTGGGAAATGGGTAGTTATAAAATTGGCTGGGAATTGAGAAAATGAAGGATGCAAATTGATTACGGATGCCTCTATGTTTTCAGTTGTTTATGAATCCTGGGGGCAGAAACAATTTTTGTATTTAGTAACCTTGAAGCTGTTTTTACTTTCCAGGTGCGGTGTTTGTAGCCAGATTCTGCCTACATTTTGCCAGTTGAGCAACCAGTTCCCAAAGCTCTCTTTCGTGTATGCAGATATTGACGAATGCCCTGAAACCACGCAGCATATTCGTTACACTCCTACATTTCATTTTTATCGAGATGGTGAAAGGGTGGATGAGATGTTCGGTGCTGGAGAAGAGCGGCTTCAGGATCGCTTGTGGTTACATTCCTGAAGAATTGTGTCAGCATCAAATTTTGGAAACAAGTGCTTTCCTCTATATCTCCTTTGTAATTGACTTTGAGCATCCTAATTCCTGATTATAAAATTATTGAACTTCACTTGACCCTGGTGGTATACTAGTATTGATGCATATTGACATTTCAAAATGCATGTATATGTCCATACATATATAAATGTATATGCATATCCATGTAGACACATACATTGTTATGTATGTATGTACATGTATTAGATGTGTATCCACCTCCAACACTTGAACCAAAGTTAAAGCATATATCAATAGCTGTCATTGCACCAAACCAAAAATTTGGGAATACAGGACAATAAATATCATCCATCACCCAGTAGGTAAAGCATAATGGTGCAAATGGTAGTAATTCATACGCACAACGATATTTGAATGAAAGAATTGAATTCAATAATAGACAAGATAAAATCTCTGACAACCCGCATGGATGGTTGCGGAAACACCTGAAAAAGGAAATAAAGAGTAAAGAATGTAAAAATGTGCTAACACCTTAATTTGAAAGCAAACATCTTGAATCCCTCCTATGAGCTAAGCCTTTTCAGCATCTAATGTATGTATGCATCGAAGGTTTCTTTATTCTTGCCCTATATACCAGAATCATGGCTATGATAGTAACTGTTTGCTGAAAATTTATCTAGCTAAACCGTCTTAGGCCTTTGGCTTAAGAGGTTTAACAATCTCCCAAGTGAAATCCGGGTCATCACGGCCAAAATGACCATAAGCCGCGGTCTTTTGGTATCTAAAGTTCCCTCCTCTCTTCAAGTCAAGATTAATAGAGATCATTCCTGGCCTGAAGTCAAAATTCTCCTTAATGAATTCCAAAATATCCTTGTCTGGGATCTTGCCTGTCTTGTATGTGTCTATAAAAACCGACAATGGTTCTGGCACTCCAATTGCATAAGATACTTGCACAATACAGCGACGTGCAAGCCCTGAGGCTACCACACTCTTTGCTGCTTGCCTAACAATGTATGCACCACTGCGGTCCACCTTAGTAGGATCTTTTCCTGAGAAGGCACCTCCACCATGAGCACCCCAGCCACCATAGGTATCAATGATAATCTTTCGGCCAGTGAGTCCTGCATCCCCATGAGGTCCACCGATAACAAACCTACCAGATGGGTTTAGGTGAAAAATGGTATTGTCATCGAGATACTTTGCTGGAATAACAGGCTTAATGACATGCTCTTTCAAGTCAGCTGCAATCTGCTCATTGGTGACAGTCTCCTCATGTTGGGTTGAAATGAGAACAGTGTGAACACGAACAGGGACCATAGCTCCACCCTCATTGCGATACTCAACAGTCACTTGGGTCTTACCATCAGGCCTCAACCATGGACATGTCTTGTTCTTTCTAACTTCAGTGAGCTTGGCACCAAGCTTAGTTGCAAGCACATGGGTTAGAGGCATCAACTCAGGGGTTTCATCTGTGGCATAACCGAACATGTGACCTTGGTCACCAGCCCCAATTTCCTCAGGTTTCTTGGTGAAGTGACCATGAACTCCTTGAGCAATATCAGGGCTCTGTTGCTCAATGTTAACTAGAACTTTGCAGTTGTCAGCATCAAGGCCAACATCTGGTGATGTGAACCCTATACCCCTGCAAGTATCCCGAACAATTTTCTCATAGTTAACTTTGGCCTTGGTCGTGATCTCACCAAAGACCATAACCATGTTAGTCTTGGTGCAAGTCTCACAAGCCACTTTGCTTTCTGGGTCTTGTTCTAGGCAGGCATCGAGGATAGCATCTGAAATCTGGTCACAAATCTTGTCGGGGTGGCCTTCGTTAACAGATTCGGAAGTGAATAGGAAGGTATCCATATCTGCACTTGACCACATCATAATGCATTTCCACTTTAAAAATTAAGTTGAACAACAATAAAATTAAACATAACACAAAGTCATAACATCCTCATCAGATTTGAATTCAACTTCAAAATTTCACTTTATAAGAAACTAAAGCTCTATTTCATTGTTTAGAGATGACCATTAAAATGATTGTTATTCACAAAACTAAAACCATGCATTTTGTTGTAGACAAAAATAAAAAATTTACATTTATTAAGCCATTTATGGACCTAAAAACATAGAGATCATTAGCATTCCAAAGCTACAATCTTTAATTAAATTTAAATACAAAAGAGTTAATTCTCAAAAGAAATTAATTCCATTTCCATTCATAATTTTTAAAAAATTTCCAGAATTGCAAAAAAAAAAAATCTTTCTAATAAACGAACTATGTCAAAAACAAATCTAAAGACAAAGTGTAGAACAAATTCAAATTAAAAGCTGAGAGAAAAAGAAAGAGAGGGGATTGGAGGAGACCTGTTTTGAGATGATGAGAGTGAAACGATGAGAGGAAGAGGGATTTAAGTATATGGAAAATGGGGGTCTATTTATATACGACGAGTCGTTTGACTCGCTCTTGAACTCTCGATTCCCCGCTCTTTTCGGTGCTTGGCTTTACCTCTGTTTTTCCCGGGTTTTTATCCCCGCATAACATGTTTTCCCCTGCTTCTCGTCACAGGTTTTTAAGACAAGCATAACCATTGAAATTATGACCATATCTGGTTGAGAAAATGAAGGGGCGAGATGAGATGCTGTGGTTATGGGAGTGAACAGATGAGGAAGGCTTGGGCCGGGCCCAATACCTCTTTCAGGTTGGGGAGAAATGGGTACCACCCGCACAGACATTCCAACATGGATCCCGGGGCTCCCTGCATTTCTCATCTGTTTCAGATGAGATTTTTTCCTAAAACCGAAGAAAGCTGTAAACAACAGTAGCAGAGAAAAGAACATGAGAATGATTAGATTTCTCAATTATGTTGGTTTTAGGAGCAAATCAGTGCTTCATCAATTACCTTACAATTTAAAACATTATAATATGATGTAAATACAATATAAAAATAAAATATAAAAATAATTTAATTAATATTTTAATAATAATTATATATAAATTTTAAAAAAATTAAAAAATATATATTTTATATTTTTATATCGATATTAATTGTGACATTTAATTTTTATGTAAATTATTATACGAATACATATATTTTAATATTTTATAAATATAAAAATCATCAATTTTTTAAAATAATATTAATAAAGTGGTTTTTATTGAAATTCTAAACTCAATTAATTCATATATCGAAAATAATATTCAATTAATTTAAATTTTTAATTTTAATATATTTGAATTTGGATATAAAAGAAAACATGTGTTATTACCCTCCCTAGGTGTTACACATTCACTACTTTGGTCAATTGTGGTAAGCTTACATAACCCGCTTGAATTATAGATGTAAATAGGAAACCCAAATTATTGCTTTAATTTCCTGTTGAAAATAAATCATATATTATAATAATTCAATTTAAGTTTACCAAACTTAATTGTTGATTTTTCTTTTCTAAAAGGGAAATAGCCCACACTATATTTTAAAATAAAATAAAAAATATGAGAAATTAATTACTAGGCTTCAAGTAATCAAGGATTAATGGGCAATTAATTATTGGATTTAGTTTAGGACAAAAAGTTAATTACAAACAAATATTGTAATAATAAATGTGTTAACCATCTTTCATATGTTGACGTGGAAAAATGTCTGACCATTTTAAAAAGGTTATTTACTTTTTTTTTTTTTTTTTGATCATAGGAGGACAAAGCAAAATATATTATTTTATTTTGATCTACACCAAAATAATTTTTTTTTGTAAATTTTAGATTAATATAATACTTTAGCAATTTAAATGCTCTGAAATCAAAAGAGACTAAAAATAAATTTGTGAATAATGGGAAAAAGATTTACATTTAAAAAGTTAATAATTTGCTCTATTAATTCAATCATACGGCTAAGGCATGATATTACCAACAATTATATCAGCCACAGCTCATGAAAATCAAATCAAGGGTTTAGTATTAGATTGGTTTATAAGTTGCCAAACTCTTTAAAAAAAAAAAAAAAAAACTTCTATGATGTTTGAAAATTGTATAGTTTGGCCAAGAGATTTGAAAATTTTTGGTTGTTTCTAGACTTTTTGACCATTTCAATCACCTTTTGTGGCAAAAATTTAACTTTAGACCGGTCCTTGACTAGGACTTTAATTAATTAATGAACTAGCTAGTGAAATTTATCGACATTCAAGTTTTGATTTTACTGGCCCATACTTGTCTGTCAAACTTGTGTTTGATCAAATTAAAATTTTTCTTTCTTTTTGAAATAATATTGTCAAATTAATTAATTAGACGTGAATTAAGTTTAATTTTTATATTAGTTTGAAAAGATTGTCTATTAATTTCTTTTATATAAGGATTTTTTATGAAGACTTATGATCCACGAACTTGATTTTATGAGAGCTATCATGAAATTTTGACATGGTTCAATTATATCCATAAATTGTTAACTCATATTAAATTTATTTAAATGCTTTAAATGAACAAAATTGACTTTTTTTCTTCACTCCCTATTGCATCATAATCATTTGAGTTAATTTCAACGAAAATATCACATTCATTATATAAATCTGTTTAATAATTGGATTATTAGTTTAGATCTATTGAATGAGTTTTAATATAATTTAGATTCGTTTAAATTTTGAATCGAATATTAAATAAAAAAATAAAATTTTAATCAAATTCGATTCGATTCAAATAAGTTATATATAATTAAAATATTATAATTATATAAATATATATACGAAAATTTTATTTTTATATTTTATTTTAAAAAATTAAAATTTTATTATATAAATTAAATTTAATAGGTAGACTTACAATTTATTTTTTTAATTTGAGTGAAATTTAAAAAAATTTTAAAATCTAAACTATTAAATTAAATCAAATATAAATAAATATATAAATTATTAATACCAAATATAAATCCGCTTCAAACTTAACCGCACCCCATGAATACCCTTATTATTGTACACATTCGTCCAAATCAAAAACCAATGAAATGGAAAGTTAACAAGAATAATATCCTTCCCTTCTCTTGTTTTGGCCTTTGAATGTTTATTATTTTTAAATTTTTATTTTATTTTAATAGTATACATGTGCACCACGCACAATCATATCAGAGACTTTTTTCAAGAAATTTACAATGTCAAGACATAATGGAAGTGACACGATAATTGGAGATGTATATACTTTTATATGTCTCTATCAAACCTGAATTGGAAATTTGGCTTCTTATCATTTTTCTTTTAATAATGCATATAAAACATTGCACATATGCTCACAAAAGTTAACCCAATTATTAATAAGTAGTTGATTTAATTAATTAAAATTTATTTTTTTCGATTAAAAAATATTGAATTTGAATCTTATTAGTAATTATTTGTTGAAATCATTTCAAATACACGACTTGCAGTCACTTATATTAAATTATTAGATACGATTTATGAATAATCTATTTACTTTTGAATTTTTTTTACCAAAAAAAAAAGTTAACCCAATTGATAAAGATAAAAATTTTATTTTTTATCAATCAGAGTCGAATTTTATAAAAATTACTTGGAGAGTAAAATTTTGTACATCACTTTGAATAATACAAGAAAATGCATCTTTAAAGTCGTATAAGAATTTTAAATTATATAATCTATGATTATATTTTTAGAGATAAGACATTTACTAACTTAGAATGATTAATTTAAGTTAACGCGAAATTTTTTATAACCTATGAATTTGATGCGCCAAATAATGAATGAAAATTAATTAAGGCGTCCAGATTGACAAATGAAAATGGCATAGCAGCCCCAAGACTGGACCTAATTTTTTAAAAAAAATAAATAATAATGAAAGTATAGGCTATCATTTTCAATGAAAATTGAATCCTCATTGCTTGAGTAAGACTTTGGATTCTTTTGGGTGAGGAAAGAAGAAGAGACCAAGTTATATGGTCCTGTTGTCTGATTAATTTATGATGGAAACTTCTCTCAGCTAATCAATAAACAGGAGTTATAGAAAAATGGATGATTGAAATCACAAGACCTGTCTTCCTCAGTGCCTCAAACCAATTTAAGTTTTGTTTTGGTACAAAGCTAGGCAGCAGCCTCCCCATAGCCATCACCATTCACCACCATAATTTGTGAAAAGAAACTTTCAATATTCAAAGACAAGAAGATGGGAAGGGCTCCTTGCTGTGACAAGGCTAATGTGAAAAAAGGGCCCTGGTCTCCTGAAGAAGATGCAAAGCTGAAAGAGTACATAGAGAAACATGGGACAGGAGCGAACTGGATTGCTCTCCCACAAAAAGCTGGTAACAACTCCTTTTTTTTTTCCTTCTTGCTGATCAGTTTGAAGGAAGATGGTAACTGAAACTGATGATATATCAACATGTAGATTGAAGGGTCCTTTTAATATTTCTTGTTTGTGATCTTGGAGGTGTTTGATTTGTATATAGGTCTAAGGAGATGTGGGAAAAGTTGCAGATTAAGATGGCTTAACTATCTCAGGCCTAATATTAAACATGGAGAGTTCTCTGATGATGAAGATAGGTTAATCTGCACTCTCTTTTCAAGCATTGGTAGCAGGTATCAATCACACTGCCTTTTCCAAATAAATGATTATTTTTGTCAAATTATATTTTCTAAAACTTGATTTGGGTCTCTGAAGATTTTTATTTCCTAAGAAATTAACCAGGCATGGAAACACTTCTTTTTCCTTTTCCCTTTCAAGAAAATACTTGCATATTCCAAGAATATGCTACTTTTAGATTATTTTTCCCTGATTCTGTCCTTTCATGCCATGTTTGGTTTCTCAAGTGTTTGAGATAGAGTTTCAAAAACAGCTTACTTAAATTTCTTCTGATGGAACTTTACTCATATCATCAACTACAGGTGGTCAATTATAGCAGCTCAGTTGCCAGGCAGGACTGACAATGATATCAAAAACTACTGGAACACAAAGCTAAAGAAGAAACTTTTTGGCATGGTTCCCCAATCTCAAAGAAAAACTCATCACATTCACAATGCTAGCTTCTCATCTCTTCTTCAATCATTTTCACCTCCATCCCCATCCCCATCACCTTCTTTGCCATCACCATCACCATCATCAACAATACTCTACAATTGCAACAACAACACTTACCACACACCAGGTAGATCTTTTCCAAACTTTGAAGTATCATATTCCTCAAGTTTCTCAAACAGCAGTGCTTCTTGTATAACTGCTGCTTCAGTTCTTCAACCCCCCCAGGAGACTTTATTGGGTCCCATGAAGCATTATCAGCTGCAGGATGGTCTCCGAAAGTTTGGGGGTGAAGCTAGTTGTAGTTCTTCTGATGGAAGTTGCAGCAACCAAATCAGCAAGACCAAAGAATTAGAGAATGAATATGGTGGTGCCACTGGTAACAATGGTGCAAATAATGGTGACCAACAAATTGGCATGCACAGCTATAATTTCAATAATGAAGCTGATGAAAACCAGAAGCTTATGGCATCAAATGGAGGTGAAGCTAATGAATGGTCTGAGAAGTCATCAAATGGATTGTGGGATGAAACACCATTAGATTATGGGCTTGAGGAGATCAAGCAGTTAATTAGTACTACTAGTTGTAACAGCTTTAGTTTTGATGAAAACAAGGCAGAGGAAAAAGTCATGTACTATTGATCTGACTATGACTGCGTGTAAAATCAGATGGAATGGGCTCAAAGTTATCAGATTTCTGATGGAAACAGTTTGTACATGGCAAAAAAAGTTTCCTTTGTACTTTTTTTTTTTTTTTGAGAAATTATGTTATTTGTTACTGATCAGAGTTTAGCTGAAATATTCAGAAATAATTCATTATATGTCATGGAAACTAGAGAAGCCATCAACTTTTCAAGGACCAAACTTGAAAACTAAGCAGATAACTTCTTTAATCCAATTTTTAATCAATTTTCCAGATCTAAAATGTTTTCTGTGTTTCTTTTAAATGAATTTTCATTGATCAACCCTGAATCTAGCCAAGCCCAAGGTGAGGGTCTTTGGATCTTTGTGGATATTATCCCTCAAAATTTAAAAATGACTTGATGTTAATCCTAATCTCAGTCTTCTTAAACAAGTCTGTTAATTCTATAGTTTTTTATATCTTTTAGGCGTTGAGTTCGATTTATATATATATTTTAATTTTTTTAGACTACGATTGAGTTTGAACTTGGAACTTTCAATTCCACAATAGATTCGTGTATCAAAGTTAATGTCTTATTGGTTGTCAATTCTATATATTAAGTACTATAAATTAATATTTTATAAAATATAGGCACATTTAAGTCAAGATTTGTTAGAAAGATAAAATACATTTAGAGTTTACAAGAACACATGATTCTTCCATACGAGTAAGTCCTATCAATATTTTTTTTATTTCAAAAATTATCGTAATTTTGATTTCGATATCATTTGTTGGAGAGATAAACTATATTTATCCCACAAATTATTGTAATTTTGACTCTGATATCATTTGTTGAAAAGATAAATTACAGTTGAAACCCACAAAAAATATATTAAAGAGCTCATACATACATATTGAACATCATTTGAGTTCAAAAGCTTAAATTATTATATTTTTGAATTTTTTATGCATATATAAAAATTTCATTCAAATTTTTTAATGATGTGAAATTTTTTACTCACATATAAATCATATCTCAATAATTGATATATATATAAAATTTGATTATAATAAGTTAAAATAGCATGGTACATATACCATTATATTAAAAGGCTACTGGCCAATGTTGATTTTGAACATATAATAACTGAAGAGTAAAACAGATTAATTTAAACTTTTTTTTAAAGAAAAACTTGTTTAATTATGTAATAAATGAATTTTATATCATCACATTTATCATTTTGTAGTGAACAAACATAATTGGTTCCACCATCCCATCCCCTTTTCCCTATCTAGTAGATAAAAAAATGATGTTGAAAATTTTGTGAGTTTTAATTGGTTGACAATTAGCAGCATGACACATGTTAGGCAAGTTTCAATTATATTGATTACCCAATTGATTAGGATTGGTGCAGCATGGAGAGGCAAAAAGCTTTGATTAGAAAATTAGAGAAATGATAAACAAATCCAACTAGCTGGCTAGGGAACATCAAACATTGATATAATAAAGGAAACATTCAAGATCATATATCTATATATAACAAAAAATGGTGAGAATCCCCGTGGGGAAGAAGCCCAAAGAGCTCTAAAATCATACAATCTGATCATGATAATGATGCCTTGGGGTTTATCATATAGAGATATCAATTTTATTTATATTTAATGAAGAATCAACGTTTACACGAAAATAAAAATAAATATTATGTTATGAGTATAAAGATAAAAATGGATATGATTTTAAATTTTTATTGAGTATAAATATAGAAACGGGTAATATAGCACTTATATCTTATTTTATATATATATTTAAAAAATAAAATTTTTTATTAAATAATATAAAATATTATTTTAAATTAATTATAATTAATATATTTTTATTGAAAAATATACATTAATATACTTATAAAAAAATTATCTAAATATACAAGATAAAATAATAAAAACTAAAAAAATAAATTTTAATTTTTTTAAAAAAGTTGTGGGTATGAGGTTTATTTGTACCAATTAAATATTTGTGGGAATGAAGATGAAAATAGATTTGATAGAAAGTCAGAAACCGATTTGAAATTGTAGTATTCGGTTCATATTGATTTTTTTTTTTAATTTGATTCGAATCAAGTTCGGATATTAAATGTGTATATTAAGTTTATATCATATTTTGATTTGGGAAGTGAAAAATAAAAAAAAATCAAATCAAATTATATATATATTTTAGTTTTTATATATATTTTAAATTTTTATAAAATAAAATTAATAATTTTATATTAAAATCTATTTAAATATATTAAAATAATATATAAAAATTTAAAATTTAAAAATCGATAAACTGAATTGAATTGAACTGATAAAATTGGTTCGATTTGGTTTAGATTATATAAAGATTCGACTTTGATTAAATTAAATTTTAAATTTTATAATACTATGTGATATTCAAAAAATCAAATTGAAATCGAATCAATCGTTATCATCCCTAAATATTTTATTTCCTATCAATCAACGTCCTTAATTTATTAATTATATTGGCTAATGGGTTTAGCTGGTTTGTTTAAATCAAATATAGTTGGATATTTTATTCTTCTCCTATAAGAAACAGAAAAGTAAAATGTTATCGACAAGATGGAATCCATTTTTCACCATTTTGTTTTCTTCTGCCAATTAGGTTAATTAAATTTAATGGGTTTTGCCAGCTATAGGCTTTATTTATTTTAAGATGGAAAATCAAATTGGGTTTTTAAAGATACGAGGAAAGAGTTTAATTAGTGGAGTATAAAAGACGTCAAAGGGTGTGGAACCTACTGATTGATTCATCAAATTTTAATCTACCTCTGTGGAAATTTTAAATTCAACCATTCATTTGCTTTTCTATGTTTGTTAGTCAGTGAGCATCAAATTTCAGGCTCCTGCTTAAGCATTATAAAATAATTATAGCTTATTTAATTCCCTTCACAAAACTTCAAGATAGTTGATCATATTGAAAAATAAAAATATGCAAATATCGATAAGAGATTGATTAAATTGATAGTTTAGTTGATGATTTTTTATTAAAATTATTTTAAATGTACGATTAGTAATTATTATTTTTTAAATTATCAAATACTGTATATCTTATTATAATATGAGAAATTAAATAATTTATTCACCCATAGATTTTTCATAAAATATCTCTATCTTTTTTTCAAGAGCCATGAAAACCCATATCCAACAAAATTAAAGCTGAATCAAAGCTTGATCCTTTCTTAAAAAGTTGATAATAACTCAAAGTTTATAAGTATATAATTAGGCAAATTTACTTATTTGCTTCACAGCAGATTCAAGATTTTTTTTTTTTTGAAAATGATCGTTTATAATATATATATATATATATATGTGTATTATGTAAATATATATAATTGTAGATGATTTTATTAATTTTATTAAAGAAAAAGATATTAGACATAACCTAATGCATCCAAATTCAACAAGATTGAGAAACTGATGTAACCTTACTTTCCGAATTGTCCGAACATAATAAGCATGCATGTGGAGGATTTGTGTATGCTCCATCTTTTCTGTTTTGCAAGTACCCTTTTAAAATATAAAACATTTGTTTTTCTATTAAAGTGAAGACATCGTTGAAATCTTCCATGGAAAAAAGGCAGTCTGCCTTTTCCAACAACTAAACATAAAAATCTCAATTATAACATGAAAACAAACAGTTCAACCATTAAAAGGTGTCGACTACCGACAATTAACTAGGATTATCAAATTTGTTTCTTGTGTTGCTGTGGCAAAAAATCAAACAAGTGATGCTCCCAAGTTGCATCCCACGTTTTACTCACTGTTTCTTGATGGATGAATATAAGTAAATCCAATTTGTGAGATAGTGATTTATGGATTTAACACTTGAACCATACGAATGTAATGATTCAACGAATAGATGTGGTTGTATTCATGAATGGTTCAATGTTTAAGAAGTTCGATTTTGAACAATTCAGTATAAATATGACTGATGTGAAAGTGTACATTTTTACGATCATTTGAAATTTTTTTTTATTTTTTATAAAATATAAAATTTTAAAATTATTAATTTAATAATTATATAAAAATTTAAATTTGTACATTCTCAAATAAAATAATAATTGATTAGTAAGATATTTAAATTTTCTATAATAAATAATGACATTTTCTAAAATTGACCCTCAAATCATTTTTAATATCAATAGTTGGCTTTAAAATTTTAAAGAAGGGACAACTTAAATAGTATTTATAGATTAAGGATTATAGATACGAGGAAAGGATTAGGTCAAGCGAAAATCGAAAACAACTCTAATTGCACTAATAAAAGATTAAAAGGTAAATGTCTGCAGAATGAGCACTTAATAATAATGTAAAGTAGCGACTCATGTTTACACTAGATTTATATAAATGAATACCATGGAAAAGATCATTTGATTGATACAATTCATTTCTTAAAACGTTTATAGGAATCATCAGGTCGGGACAAGTTTATAATCTTTATGATTTTAACCTGGTTTCTTAATAATTAAATACAATTCTAACCCAACTCAACATCGAGTTATTATTTTTATACCCAACACACACACATACACATACATATATATATATATATATATATGTAATTTGTATCCGACGAGTTTCAAGGATAACAGTACTTCCTTTCAGTGTAATCTAATTTAGATGTTAAGCAATGCATATGAACATTTCTGATGTGGCCCATGGCATTATTTGATGGCATAAACAGAGAACTGA
Source organism: Durio zibethinus (assembly GCF_002303985.1). The sequence goes on from NW_019168492.1 coordinate 24,141,668, forward strand.
GAATAATCAATTGGATATTGACAATTAATTCCCAAATAATGGTTAGGTCAGTGAATTAGAATACAACATTCAGTTTCGTACATACAAATACAACAATTTTATGTACAGAATGCACACAGGAATACAAGTGATGGTTAGAAGAAACTGATGAATTACTTACAAAAAATCCCATTGCCGATAAACCTTCTCCACAATCCCTCCACCACTCCGTACAGCAAGGTGAAGTGTGTCAGAAGCAGTGGGAACACCCCAGAGGTATGGCACTGCAACTGTCATGGTAAGCTTTTCATGCAAACCACCTTTGATAGCCTTCTCAGCCGCAACAACCTAAAAATCATCGACAGGCAATTTTCAAAATTACAAGTAGCCACAAGAGGTAAACCCTCAAAAAGATTCAATGCACGATGATCATAAAAGTATTACTCGTCAGCAAGTTCTGTGAGAGAATTATTTAGATAGGTGGACATGAAACCACATTTTGAAAGTGAACCATGAGATTGAACGGTGACATTACTTTTGATTCACAGCCTAAGGAAGATCACTTAAAGCTGAAGAATGGTGATGCTACTTGGAAATTCAGCATACATATTTTCGTGGTTTGTTTAGTAAATAGATAAGACTTGCATGGCTGATTAAATCGGAAAAATGGGACTCTAAGACCGCCAGTTGTAAACTAATAAGACTCTTAGGTTGCTGTGAGGGAGCCAAGGCAAAGGTCCATTCACACAAGTTCCGACACAACCCAACAAACTATCGTTGTAATTAGCAAAATTTAGCAGAATTTGGGCTTTTTTTTTTTTCATATCAATAATAATAGGTAAACAAGGTCCCTGATTAAACAAACAAAAAGAATGCTTCTGCCAGTTTCAGCCACAAGTTGACTAGTTCTGTCAAGCTTTCAAGATACTAACTAAAACTTTCCTCGGCTGGATATCAACACTATACATCGATATGAACTATACTAACTAATAAAAGAAAGGAACAAAGAGTTAATACTGAAGATATGGTGAAAATATCTTAAATGTTATGGCCATGTGATAAAAGATGATTTTTTAATGTTTCATATAATGTTTTAGATTACGATTTTCAATTCAATATCTTCATATATGTAAAAATGCAACATAGTACTGATTGAAGAAAAGACAATTCTGGTCCAATGTGCATACCTCCCCACCATGCTCTAAAACAGTAACTTCAACAACATCACTAAGCATCTCAATGGAGCGGCAAAAGCCAATGATACAAAGCCTTCTGCCCATGTCAAGTCCCTAGATGGGGAAAATCGAACATATGTAAGTCATGTACGATTGAAATCCTCGAGTTTATGACAGCATAAAAGTTCCTTACATTTGTTGCTGCAATGTCAAAAAGAGCACCTAGACATAAGCCTTGATTAGGATCCATGTAATCACTCTCTTGAAACCGTTGAAATCTTTGAGCCGTTTTTGATTTTCCCCGTTTCTTCTGCCCAAATAACAAAATTGTTCAGCCAACTGACACCATATTCTACAATGACGCACAGCATAAAAGAAAAAAAAAAAACTAGAGTCCCTTATACCATCAAAGTTCAATTGCTCAAACTTCCATCCTCTTTTGATCAATAAGACATTGATCACTCCTAAATAATTGTGAGTAATAACAAGATACTTACATCTGAAAAAGTTAGACGCCGAGGAACCATTGAACCTCCAATTTGAATCAGTCCATCTGATGTGAACAAAGTGACTCTGTCCTCTCGAACCCATTCCACATCTGCAAATTTGAATAAAATATAAAACGGTTTTAATAGTCCATCAACACGAAAATCACAATGCAACACTTAAAACATTTCATGTTTCACTTAAATTTACCTTAACAGCTATGACCCTTTACTCAATTCAATTAAAAAAATCTATCTCGTGGCATAAAAGAAGCATCCTTAATCTCAAATTTTGGATTTTGACGACAAAAAATGGCGTAAAACTATATTTAACGATTTGGGTATGAAATATTTTAACGATTTCACTCTTTTAAACCAAGTAAATAAAAAGATTCGAGAATTAAGCATAAATAAAGTGAAAATAAAAGTTGGGTTTTTTTCTTTACCGTTGTCACCAGGGGACCAAGGAAAGAAACCAAAAGAATCTTCACCGGGAAAGCTACCGGAATCTGAAGCTTTGAAAGAGAATCGAAGGAAACGAGAGGGACGATTTGAGAATCTGAAAGAAGTTGGGAGAAAAGAACTGGTTTCTCTCCAACGGGATAGGAAAGGAAACGAAGAGAAAGAAGAGATAGCAGATGTTGTAGCCATTAAAGAGTGTTTTTCTTTTTTCCAGAAGAGAAATTGAAGGATCAGAGATGATCAGAGAGACGAAAAGAAAAGAGAAAGGGAAAAGTTTAGACGCCACAGATGTGAAATGGACACGTGGCGTAAAGGAATGAGGCTTTGTCCTTGTCTTTATGGCAGCTGAGAATCCGGGTTTGAAACGATTCGTCTACGACTTCTCGGTCTCGGTACTTTGTGTTTCTTTGGTCGGTTTTTTATTTATGGATTTTTTATTATTTTATTAGAAATTTTATATTGAAGGTACAAAATTAAAATTGAATTGGATAACTATGAGTAGCCGGTTTAATTGATTAAAAAAATTTTATGTAAAAATCTTGACTTTGAGTTATTTCTTAAAATTATTTTAAATGTATGATATTTAATTATTTATTTTATATCATTAGATATGATATATTTTACTTTAATTTGAAAAAAAAATAAAAAATATATTTACTTTAAATTTATTTTTACCCAAAAAAATAAATAAATACAAAATTTTCATAGCTCAAAATAATAGACTCAAAAGAAAGAGAAAGAAAAAAACAAGATTTAATTTAATTGAATTATTATAATTTAAGAAAGTGATATTTAATATGTTTTAAATTTAAATTTCAGTATCTATCATTTTTGTTATTTTTTATGATGCAAACTTTTTTGTAAAAAAACAAAAAGTTAATAACTCGAAATATATATATATTTATTTCTTATTTAAAAATTTCAAAATCTAACATAAGATTTATCTATAAATTCCAAATATGGGACTATCTTTGAGCTTTTTTTGGTTTGTTGGGTTGGGTTTTCTGTTCATTGAGCCATGAACATATGCTTGGGTTTCATGGTTGTTTTGTTTCTAATTCTTCCCATGTTTGATGTCTTTAACCGAATCTCCTAATTCCCATATCTGATGGCTTTCATTTTATTCTGTCAACAATATTATTGAGATCAAAGAGTAGGGGATTTGGGTGGGATTTGCTCTATCTGCTCAAAGGCATTTGAAATATTGCTGAGGAGATGAGAATTTGGGTCCAGTCCATTCTTGCTATTGGCTTGTGTCTCTTAATAAATTTCATTAGCAATAGCATATCAAGATTTGAAATACAAACATGGCGCAGGGATATGGTATGACAGAAGCTGGTGGAAATTTTTCATTGGAGAATCCAACGGAAAGGCTTCGTTCTTCTGGTTCAACTGGAACACTACTCATGCCTATAATAGAATCCAAAATTGTCAGTGAAAATACAATGAAACCCCTTCCACCAAATCGGATAGGAGAAATATGGATTCATGGACCGACTATTACACAAGGTAAAAATAAGCTTCAATTTAGTGAACATATGATCAAGTTAGAGGGTTCTGCTTCAATCAGTCTTTCAAGTCTGATACTGTTTTAATGGGCCCTTTTTCTTTTTTTTTTTGGTTTTGTGGTGTCTTTATTGTTCATAGGTTGCACCTTTCAAAAGATTGAAAAGAGTCACTTTCCTGAATGGTATCCCAAGATCAGTTCCTGGAAAGATTTTGGGAAAAGAGCTGACAGAGAAAGTTCGATCCCAAAGATGTAAGATACCAATTCACCTTGAGAAAGGTTGAAGACCTGAAGTTCATTACTAATGGATTACAAATTCTGGGTTTATGAGTTGTTATCCCACTGCAATATTTAGCTAGAATTTTTTCCACAAGTCAATGACTATAATCCCAAACTTATAATCTCAACCCATGGTTTTTAATTTTCCCACATTCCCTGTGCATTTTGGAATGCGCATGACTGATGTTCAATTCATGATTTGCCAAGTCAATTATATTCCTAATTTAAGACAATATTAGTTGAATTTATGTGAATAGTAACAGACTTACTTTGGTCAATACTTGAGTAATTAGTCATGATTAAATGGTGTTCTTGTTTAAAAGAGATGGGCAATGCAACAGTACCAGGCAGGCTTAAATCAAGGTAGAAGGTTGTTGATTGCTGTGAAAATTTGTTCTATGTTTTTGTCAGTACTAATTTGTAAGATGTAGTTCATGAATTTTATCTCAAGTCAAAGGATATCGTCACGTGAATCGAAAATCTCAGTCACGGAAAAACAAATAGAAAGAGTAGAAAAGGAAAACTTTTGATCATAAAGAAAGGAAAATTGCATTAAATTAAATTAAAAGAAAGGATATCTTTGAGGAGTAATTTGGTGCGGCGAGCTTTTTTGTGAGAAAATCTTCGCTTCTTTACTTTCCTGCTTGGACATTCTCCGCCCATTTTTTCTCTTCCCCTTGGATTGCGATTTGGGAAATTAGGGTTCCGTAATAGACTCCTTGAAAAACCCTGAGCGGAAAAGGCCAATCGAAGAGGAGACTGGTGAGCAGGTGTTTTTATATCTTTTGAATTGGCAAGAACGATGTCGTTTTAATAATTAATTATGAAAATCCCATTTAGCATACAAAAACTATTTTGACGAAAGATTCAATTATTCACTTCAGTTTTAGTAATTTAACTAATTAATTAATTTAAAATTTACCTTTTTTATGGTTGGATAAAGTTTAATTTACATAATTTTAACAAAGTTTGATATATTATTTAAAATTAAATCTATTAATGCAAATTTTTTTATTGCAATTACACAGGAAAAGAATTCTTTGACGTAAAACTGAATAAATGATTTGAGAAAAAAGTAATAGGGCAAATGCGGTTTTATAAACTAGTTCATTCTATGATTCTATATGCATCGAACAATTTCTCCGGTCTAACACAAGTAAGCTAATTTCTACTTCAGTAAGGACGAGAAAATAGGATAAAGAATTACAAGAGCAAATTATGAAGCTGTAAAAACTGGACTTGCCAGAAGCGATACCCCTTGAATAGCCTTCAAGCAAACAGACTAATCAGGCTTAATGTGGGGTAAAATATTATGAGGCGAGGATGATCTTACAGGGCATGCTTCTGGCAAATTACTTTACATAATGTACAAATAGCTTATTCCCCATGGTACTCAGCATGAAACTCAACTATCAATGTTCATGCTTGACACGTGCTTTCAATATTCCGGGAAGAGGCGGTGACATAGGAGGCCTACCCGGTGTGCTTGTTCTGGGGGGAGGAAGGATCTGTTGTTGGTACATTGTCGACATACTAGAACATTCACCATCTGCAGAAAAATTGTGTGCCATTTCGTCACTTAGTGGTGTTTCACAGAATTTCATCGCCTTCAGAACATAGTTGTCATCATGGAGCTCAAATGGAGTGCTGTAAACAGCACACCAATAAGATTAAAAGGAACAAAAAGAAAAGGTAAGCAATGAATCAAAAGATGATTCAAGCATTCGATCACTTATCGCTTGCTTGTCAAGTGAAGGTTATCAAACTATAGAATTTACCCCTCTACCCTGACTAGCCCCTTCTTTCTCTCTCTTTGGCATTCCATGGTTTCCCATCACAACATGAGTAAACATGCTTGCCCTACACTGCATGGTAATGACTCAAAACACCTACCAAATGCTGTTGAATGGATGTTGCAAGTTATTAAAATAGTGTAAATATCTTACCTATTAAAGTCAAAATGCACCAGCTGCATATCTTCCGATATTTCTACCTCAACGGTTGCATGAGGGCGTGTCTGCAATTCTCAGATGATAAGAGAAAAAGAGAAGAGAAATTAAGAGGCCTCATGATTAATGGAAGAGTCCAAATAAATATGAAAACACACTTTTTATCTGTTGAGTGTTGAGTACATGCTCCATGATAGCCTTTTAGCCTTAAAAAAGAAACCTCATGGTATCCCCTTTTTTTCCTTTAAGTTTTTGGCAAGTACAAGTTTTGCCTAATAAAGGAGCTAGGAAATTAAAAAAATTGCCTAACAAGCCGAAAATTTCGTGGCATAACTTCAATATCTGGAATTTCTAATTCCTTATAAGAATGAAAGACTTGAGAAGATAACAAACCTGCACCAAGATAAAGGGCAAAGCCACACCCCCGCTGGGAGCATTTACTGAGCTGAATAATTGCTCATTTCGTTGTATCAAATTCTGAAGACCTACAAACTAAGAAACAAAACAAGTACATCAACAAATGCTGGCACAAAAAGGAACAAAGTGAAACTTGATGTTATTCTCTCTCGCTCTCTCTCTCTCTCTCTAAATGCAGCAACTTAATGTTTAGCAAAAAAGAAAACTCTCAACATAAGGGTATGTGGAAAGCAATTTTATGTACAAACATGTGAAAATTGAAAGTGTGCTCTTCTTACCTGTTCCTCCAACTCATGCAGATAGGCAGCTTTTTTTTCAATCCTATTTCTCAGTCCAAGCCGTTTAGTCTGTATTATTTAATTTGAGGAGTTTGTTAAGCTCAATATTAGATCCTTAATAGTCACAGTTCAAACCTATTTAACATAAAAGACACAAAAATGGAAGTTCTATTGTCACCTTTAATTCTTCGATATCGCTCAGGCTAGTATGAGGAAGTCCCTTCCATTGTATTTCCTTTTTATCCTTAGATATGATATCCATTGCCATTAGTACATTCAGAGCATCATAAACCCTTCGCCGGATGTTTTTCTCATCATACTGTTGCTGTTAGATTAAAAGAAACAAAGGAAGGTTCAATACTGTTAATTTCACTCTCTAAGGGTAAAAGATGCACGAGTACAGATCAGGGAATAATATATCGGCATGAACAAATAATTGCAAACCTGATCTGGTGATGCTACACTACTGCCAGGATCAGCAAATTCAGCTACAAGTTCATCTGCTACCTGGAATAACTTTCACTCTCAGATAACGATGTGGGCTTTTAAAATAAACTGTTAATAGGTAAAAGGAAGAGCAACCAATGACGATTGTCAAGTGAGAAGTGAAGCCTTGAAACTTCCAACTCCTATAAGCAGACAAAGTAATAATTTTCCAAATCTTTGAAATGTTAAGAAATGAAGGCTCAACTTCATATGTGTACAAGTGTGTGTTTGCTAGCATGAGAAGGAAAAACTTGCATGAATCACATTACTATATGATATCAATTTGAAAAGAAAAACAGTATCATTCTGCTTGAAAGTTTGAAAGGGTACAAGAATTATATGTATACATAATGGAACTTGCTTGATGCTTAAAATAACAAAAACCACTTAATCATGAGATATACATGCCACTATAGATTAGTAAGCAATTAAAGTGGATTGGATTGATGAGAAAGGAATCACCACGACATCAATTTGTCAGGTCTACTCTCCATTGATGTCTCATATACACAATAGAAGCATTCTACAGGGCAATTTTGGAGTGATATAGCATTAATTCTATATCTTGATATCATAGTCTTGCGATTTAGACTCGAGGCATGCAAACCCAGACCGACAAAAAGTAATTGTCAAACGCCCAACTAGTTTGGACCCTGGTTACCCAACAATCCATATATCTAATCCACTAATAAAGTATCAATGATAAAGAAAATTTTCCTTTGCATATATCATATAACACAGAAAGAATGAATTCAGGGAAAATTCAGATCATTTTGCCAAAATGGACAGTTTACCAGAAACAACAAACATGAATGAAAGAATGACTTTCAGAAACCACCTGACCTCATTGTATGTGGTTCTTCCCTTGCTTTCCACTTTTTCACAAACTGGATGAAACCAAAGACAGTTCAAACAAGAAATCAGTTAGCTAAGCCACAACTGCTAACTCATCTACAATGTCCATGGCAGAACAACAAACAAAATGTGATTGAGCTTTTAATGCAATCCGTTCTTAACCATAAATTAAAACCTTTCAAAGGTAAGGAAAATGGAAAGGAGGGAACAAAACCTTTCATGCTAAATTGGCGGAGTCCTCTGCCGCTCTTATCACCTCCAATTACACGTTGACCTCTCTTCTTATTTTTACTACTGCAAATGAAACAGGCAACCAGTTAAATTCATGGAATACTCAAGCATTATAACATAGTATGACCAGTCCCAACAACTGCATTATTTTGATAGTAGTCAAGGATAAAGCGCCATGGACAACACAAATGCAGACACCAAAAAATTAAAAGATTCACCAATTTAAACAATCTTTCCAATTGTAGCCCACAAACAATGTTCATTTCATGCATCATGCGATAATATTTACCAAATTCTAGCATAAACAAATACAAATTTACATCATGAAAGCACAACTCAAGATTTTTCTTCAATCTACCCTAAACCTCACCCCCTTTCTTCAAAAACCCACAATCAAATCAAACATTAAACAGAATTATCATAAACTCAAGATAAAAGGGTATCCCAAAAAGACAAGCACTCACCCAACAGTACCATGAGATCCAGCATCATCTCCGTGAATACCGAGATGGTTCGATCTTAAAAAAGTGTTCTCACTAGCTGGTGTAGCCATAGCTTGCTCACTCCGGCTCGAGGGAGAGCCAACACTACCACTAGTCGAAACGGATTGACCTGAAACGGTCGTGCCCCACGACCTAGAAGCTCCTCTCTTAGTTGGGTTTTTCTCCCCATCTTCTTGGCGGTTATGGTTCTGAACATGGTTATTCCCAGGTACCATACCTTAAAAACCAAACTCAAAAATTAAAATTAACAATTTAGTGAAAATTTGGAGGTTTTGTAAGAAACCCAGAAGAGAACTGACCTTAATGACAAGTGGATACTGGACATGAAGAGAAGTTAATGACCATAGTCAGTAATTGCTTGGAACAAAAAATATATATTATTTCTTTCTGTTTGATTCTATTTCTGTAAGAAAACAAAACAACTGAACTTTGAAATTGAGGAAAAAAAGGAAAGAGGGATTTTCTTTTTATTTTAAGGAATGGCGCTTCAAGGCTTGAAGAGCTGTGAAGATTGTGAAAGAGAGGGAAAGTTTATTTTTGTGAGGGTTTGCTTTTGTTTTATGTTGGTAGCCTTTTCCTTTTTATTTTTCTCTTTTTTTTGAGTGGTGATTGGATAGGGGAATAAAGGTTGGGTTGGCATGGACTGGTCTGAGGGCCCAAATTTTGGGATTGGGGATACGGGTGAAAAAAATTAAAACAATTTGATCGGTTCGATTTATATTAAATTTATATCAAATTTTAAATTAAAAAATTAAAAATTAAAAAAGTTTAATCTAATTTAATTATATATTTTTTAATTTATACATATTGTAAATTTTTATAAAATAAAATAATAATTTTATATCAAAATTTATTTAAATATATTAAAATTTTATATTAAAATAATATATAAAAACAAAAAATTAAACTTTAAAAATTAATAACTCAAATTAAACTAATAAAATTTGATTTGATTCAAATTATATAAAAATTTATTTTGAATTCAAACTAAATTTTGAAAATTTATAATATTATATAATATCTAAAAAAAATTAAATTGAATTTGATTCAATTCAAATTGTTATTTTCGAATATATATATACTTATACTTATGCCGATTGAAATTTTATATTAATACAAAAGTTCATGAATTTTGTCATTTCTTAATAAAAACATCCATGTCTAACATATGTTTTGTTTGATTCAAAACAATTATCCTTAAAAGAATATGAATATAACAATACTAGTGTTTTGGGCATTGCTTTGGTCTTTGCTCGTATGTTACAGTTCAAGGATCTAGATAGAAGTGGAGATTTCACTTTGTCGGAAGCTTCGACTTCACGAAAAGCATGGTGCTCAAAAAGACTTTGGAATACTGAAACAGTGAGTACTTTACCCCCTGGACTAACCATGATTGAAACTTCAGAGTGGGGCACTGGGATTTTCATTCTCCATTATTTCACAATAAATCAAGACAGACAGGCAAGAAAATCTGAAGCTTCTAATTACTTTTTCTTTTTCCCACATGAATGCTGGAAGTGTGTCAGTCTTCTGTTTGATACCCTATCCGATCAATTCCAACAAGCGGCTGACACGTAACATTCGACAAAAGGGTCCTTCAAAATCATGATTCCTACTCAATTCTGGCCTTGTAAAAATTGGATCTGGACAATCGAGTTCTTGCTCTTGTATGCTGGACGTTAGACCATTAAATTTGATGAGTCATGGCTTGATATTAAAGCTAGAGACTCTTGTTAGAAATATTGACTCAAATTTCTTAAGAGATTTGTTTGAGATTTGTTAGAGATTTATTTGAGATTTGTCAGATATTGCTTGATGGACAAGAAGACTTACAAAAGAAGAATTCTAAGAGAAAGAAGATTCTTAATAGGTAAGTTTGACTTGTAAGAGAAGAATTCTAAAAGAAAAGGAATTTTTAATAGGCAAGTTTGACTTACAGGAGAAGAATTCTAAGAGGAGAGGGATTCTTAATGGTCAAGTTTGTATGGTTATAAATAAGTGAAGTCTCTACAGGGTTAGGTATGAGAAAAAAAATGTAAGAGAGTTGTAGGATTTTGTGGGATAGACACCCCATAGGAGTATTGGGACTCTACGTCTTATGGGTGTGTATGTTTGTTTGTGAGTGGACTAGAGGAGACTGAGATGACTAGAGGAGACTGAGAGGGTCCACATAAGTATGATGTATGAGAGCATATGGGTATGTGTTTGGTTATGTTAAAAGAGTGCATAAGAGTTTGGGTTTGTGTTTATTTGGGTAGAGAATACTTCATAGGACTAGAGGAGATTGAGAGTGTTTTATGAGTATTGATTGTTGAGTGGGGTTGATGATATGATGTATGTTTGTAATTCTCTACAACTAATGGATCTTGTTTCTCATCCGTGGATGTAGGTCAATTGGACTGAACCACGTTAAATTATTGTCTCTTGTGTGTTTGATTTATTGTTTGATTTCGCTTCCGTTGGTGTGATTGGATTAGAGGCTTTTAGCCCAACAAATGATATCAAAGTTGTGGTAATCCCCAACAAATGGTATCAGAGCTGTGGTGTTCCCCAATAACTCTCTTCTCTCTTTCATTGTCTAATGCATCCATAACATTATTAAATCGCTATGTCTCTAGCAAAAAGTTGTGAGAAATGAGAATATCAAATCTAAAAGCTATGGTGTAATACAATGCCACAATCCAATCTGGTTGGAAGAAATCCAGAATTCGAGTTGGAGAAAGCAATTAGTATGTTGAAATTTACAAGTCAATACCTTATTCTTTTTACAGGCAAGCTTTTGATCATTATATTTACAAACATGATCCCTGTAAATATGTTGATTTATTTATTCGTATTGTATAAAATATTAAAATTTATATATTCATGTTATGTATTATTTGAAATTTATGTGTTATAATTTATGTCATAACGAAAACATAAAATGTATTCTTTTGATTTTATCAAAAATATATGTAATTATTATTAAAATTTTAAATCATATGATTTTCGTATCTTTTATTTATGTTGTATTAATATCATATCATATTTATGTTGTATTCATATCATATCACTATCGTATTATATGTTAAATCGTCACGTCTAGATCCTTGTTTATAAACTGGTAATGGGATTGAGAATTTTTGTGCTACATTCTGCAATATGTTCTCTACGAAATATGTTCATAATTAAACACAACTTAAAACTTAAAAAAAAGGGTAACCATGATCTCTAATCTCCTTCCCTGCCTTCCTAATGAACAGAGCCTCTGATTCTAGCGCCGGACCTGCCGCCAGCGCTTCTGCTCCTGCTGCCATTGTCGGTTGCCGACGAATGCACCGAAACTATGGCAGAAAAGGTTCTACGGTTTTCGGAGATTAAAGCCTCCGCTGCAGATAGCGTGGTTTATTTAGTTGGGTTTGGGCTTAAATGGGTTTTCAAAGTTAGGGCTTTTTAGGCCCAACTAATACAGAAGATTGGGCTCTTACAATTTTCAGTAGATTGGGTTTTTATTGGATTTTGTTAATAAGCATTTTCATGGCACTCTTTAAAGTTAATTAAAATATTATTTATAATAATATTTTATTAATATAATAATACATAATTAATGTTACAAATTTTAATATATTATTAAAAATAAATTATTTAATATAATAATTATAACACTCGTTAACAAAATTCATTTATATTTGAGTTAGGGTTAGTAAGGATTCTAGATGCAAAATCCCTAATCTTCAAGGCCTAAAATCATAGACTTGATGATTATGATCTGATTTAAGGATTGAAAATTTTCAAATTTGGATGCTATGAACAGGAACTAAGAAGGAAATATTGAATGTGTGTTACTTTTTGGATGGGTGCAAAAGTTGGTTATGCAATTAATATGATAAATTCAAACTTATATAAAGTGTATATAGTCAAATAAATCTCAAGTGGGTTGCAATAATTGAGAGTGATTGGTATGTGCACTTGTCACACTCATTGAATTTTAATGTGTGTTACTTTTTTATTAGTGCTAGTATAGTATGTAGGTTTTTGTCGTGCTTTTGCTTTCAATCATGGTGGATATTAACTGAGAGCATTTATAAGGGAAGGTAGTAACTAAAAACTCAACTTCCTAACGTGCCAAATATTTTGAATTGAAGACTTAGCTTAGTTAGGTCGATTATTCCTTGATATGTCATTAAAGTTGACATTTAAATGTTACATGTTCGAGATAATTTAGGCACATAATATCTTCTTCAACTAAGTATATAATAAGATAAAAAGGGTTTAAGAGCATATTAAAAATTTCAAAAAATGAAAATAAAAATAGCTTAATTAGATTATATAATTATTTTAAGTTCAAATTTTCAATATCTGTAATTTTTTAAAATCTAAAATCATATGTTATATATACATTTACTTAATCACATAATAAATAATAACATTCACATTCGTTACATTAAAATTTTATTTTCGAAATATTTTTATAAAGAATTAAATTCTGAGTTGACAGAGAAATAGAGTTCTTATCTTTATGGCTTTATCAACTAAACTATCCCCTTCAAAATGAAATCTTAAGCACTAACATCCAATATTACCACATTATAAATATATATATATATATATATTTGTCAAAAACATCAAAGAAAATAGTCAAAAACAAAATGCTTAGCTGATGGTTTGATGTTTGAATCTTATTTCAAATGGGATGGTTTTCAAAAAGCAAAAAATATAAAAAAAAAAATCTCTCCTTAAATAAAGAAGTCTAATTTTGAGAGTGAAATCTAACCTTATAACTAATACATGAATAAGCTTAACGCTATGCAGTTCTTTTGATTCATTGAATCAAAGCAAACATGAAACAAATTTGGTTCTGTTGTTGTTTTCCATTTCTTTTTCTCAAATCCATTATTGGTTATGAAATTTCACACATCCTCATGTTTCCTTTCTCCAATCATCCCGAATAGTTTTTTTGCAACAAACGATGCTGTGCTTTGGTTAATGACAAATCCCACCAATATTTTTTTATTATGGATAATATCTCATTTGATCCTTAAACTATAGTAAATTTTTTAATGTAATATTTAAATTAAAAAAATTTTAATTACGTACTTATACTTTAATTTTGTATATTAAATTGTCTTAACTTTTATACTGATAGAATAATATAAATATAGCATTTAAATATTGAAGTGGATGACATTTGATTATCAAGCAGTTGCCATATGTTATTTTTAAGAATAAAAATTAATAAAAAATCTTTTTAAAAATATGTTAAAATTTGTTTAAATCATGTGTCATTTATGTTAGTATTTAAATGTTATATCAATATTATTTTAACAGTATTAAGAGTTAAGGGTAACTTAATACATAAAAAAATATAATTTAAATATCTAATTAATAAATTTTTAATTTAAATATAATATTAAAAAATATACAATAATTTAGAAACCAAATGGAACATCATCCTTTTTTGTTATTATCACTTTCGAGTTTGACAAAAGAAAAGATTATTTTGCCATGGCGGGCCTGGCTGCCTGCCCGAAGGTCCCCACGAGGATATCATTGAGAGAGAAGGTTGTCAATATCACGATAAAAAATCGAGGTCCCTACGTCTTTTTTGGCAACCCTAAATCTATCCCTACCCCCTCCTCCGCTAAAGACCTTAGCCTTCGCCAGTTTCTCACCGGTGGTGGGCGTTGAGATTTTGGTTAATTACATCACCGATTTTGTAAGCATCCTTCTCCAAAGTCAGAACATCCATCTGATCTCTCTTTGAGTTTGTGATGAGACTGTATAGCTTGCGAGCCATCCTGAATGGACACCGTGATGTTGATATTCAGCATCAAGGCAGTTTTGTTACGCAATTGTTAACCTCTCTAAGTGTGAATTCTTTGACAAAAATTGACCGCATGGATTTGTTTGCTTTCATAAAATCGAAAGATAATTTGAGTTTGGATTAGTATTCTCTGCCCAACACCTTCGACCCCCTAACTTCAGCTGGATTCTAGGCCTTGTATGCCTAAGTTTCCTAACAATGCAGCTAATATGTAGCCTATGGGTCAAATTCAAGCCTTTGTTTTCTCACCCTTCCCTATCAAGAAAAATCCAATATTAGACTAAGAAATCATGATTTCTCTTGAAGGAAAGAGTGATAACTACACAATTTCAAACCAATTTAATACATATATATTATATATATAGTTCACGTTTGGCGCATAAATTTGATAAAATAATATATAATCATTTTATATTAGATTTGATTTACATCTAATTGAAAAAGATAGGATTACAAAGAGAATTATTATTCTCTTGATATATAATGATTCAATATTCTCATAGAGAATTATTTTTAATCAATGGGACTAAATTTATATGTTTATTATACCTTTAAAAATTATATCAATAATTTAAATTGTGTGTGTAAACTTTGAGAAATGATAATTTTGATCAATAAATAAATTATTTTATTTTAATCATTACATTTATCAAATATAAGATAAGATGATATTATTTAATCTAATTATATTCATAATATCATTTTAACTTATCCTATCATAATTTTGTATATAAAATATGATCATAGGTTATAAGAATATATATATATATCTCCCGTTGAGATAAAAAAAATTAAAATTATGTGTGTTTTAGATCAAATTTTAAAAATTTTCATCAATCAAATTTTATTTGTTATTGAAACTAGTATTTATTCTACAATTTGTTATTGTTATCCTAGCGAGAATATTTTCAGCCATAGACATTTTAAAAACTTGTGTAATGAAATGAAATACCAATGGTTGAATAATAGCTTAATTGTGTACATTAAAAAAAATATGTTCAAAAATATTTATAACAAAATTATTATACAATGTTTTCAAAATATAAAATTGGGTTAAGACATTTGTAAAATTTTTAACAATATGATTGAATATAAAAGTTTTAATTTTTTTAGTATTATTATTTGTTATTGGTGTTTTTTATAATTTAATATATTTAAATTAAGCCCCCCACTAAATAAAATTTTTTATTCCACCACTAATATATATATATATATATATAATGGATTCATTTACATTAGTGTAGGTATTACATTTTTTTTTTATTTTTGAATCAAAATGGCTAAATGTAAGTGTTATGAATTTAATTTTGATTCAAAGACTAAAAATTGTATAATACTTACACTGGTGTAAATAAATTTATACTCATATATAATTTTTTTTTGAAGAAAAATATATATTTATTATATATATACATCATGTGGAAAACAAATATATATAATTAATTGTATTACAATAACATAAAATTTTGAAGAATTAGACATTATAATAAAAATGTTCTACATACTTCTAGGCAAATCACAGTTTAATCCAAATTTAAAACGTTAAAGATAGCTTTGCTAGATCAAAATTTTCATAAATTATAACAAGTTTGTTAACCGATGTTCTAAAAGTATTTTTTTGTAATTATTACATTAAGTAATTTATTTTTAATGTATTATATTTTATAATATTAATTATCAATTATTACATTTAATATAAATAATATTATTATAAACAATAATTTTTAAAAATAACTTAGCCCATTCATTAGCAAAAGTCATAAAAATTTTATTGTAATTTCTAAATAAAAGATAATCATTACTTAATCCAATTTTAAATCTTCTCTAGGGTAATCAAATTATCTTAGGTTACAGAATTATTTTCATAAATTAAATATGACATTCATGGGGGTAGCCAAGTCATTTCACACCAAAAAGGCCGATTATGAAGGGTGATGAACCGGAGCCGTCGTTTCTCTACAACCATCGGTCCAATACGACGGCTAAACCAATAATAAAAACGGTTTGCTTTTTAAACAAACAGAAAAACCAATCCATAGCCCACTCTTCCTGACTTCATCACTAAAACCAATCATCATCATCAGTTCATTCCTCAACCATCTTACATAACATACATCATCATCATCATCATCATACATAACCATCGAGGCCACTCTTCTCTTTATATTCTCCCCTTTGCCACCAATTCTTGTCTTCAAACAGCTCTTCACTAGCCCTCTCACTCTCCCAACTATAAACCAACCAAAGCCCATAATAAAATTAACATTCGGTCAAACAATGGGTGAGGTTAGTTACGACACATTCTCTCTGGTTTTTTCCTTTCAAATTTTCAAAGATTTTAGGTTTTTGTTTTGTTTTTTGCTTAAAAATTTGTATGGTTCTTTGTTTTCCAGCAACAAGGAGCTAAACCTGAAGCCGAGAAGAAGCCCGCCGCCGATGCCGGCACTAAGAAAGATGACGGCAAGGTCACCGCCGTCTACAAGATTGATATGCATTGTGACGGTTGTGCTAAGAAGATCAAACGCGCGATTAAGCATTACGATGGTAATTAATCTTAGTTAATCTATTAAATGATCATAATTAAGTTTTGGAATCCGTCAAATTTGAATAAAAAATCGAGGAATTGGATAAGGATTGGCGAACTGGAAATCTAACTGAAATCACCTAACTCGGACGTTGTTGTTGGTGGTTCAAGGTGTGGATGAAGTGCAGACGGATCGTGGAGCCAACAAACTAACGGTGATTGGCAAAGTGGACCCCGCCAAAGTCAGGGATAGATTGGCTGAGAAAACCAAGAAGAAAGTCGACCTTATTTCTCCTCAGCCTAAGAAAGATGACGCCCCAGCCGCCGCTGGCGGTGGTGGTGATAAAAAACCTGACGCTGAGAAGAAACCTGAAGAGAAAAAACCACC
Source organism: Durio zibethinus (assembly GCF_002303985.1). The sequence continues at coordinate 24,158,989 of NW_019168492.1, forward strand.
TAAAGAGGTAAATTTACAAACACTCCGGTGACGTTTTAATTAATGATAAAACGAGATTAATTCCAGCTTAGCATAATTAATTGTGATTAATTTTATTTGGTTTCAGAGTACGGTAGCTTTGAAGATTAGAACACATTGTGACGGTTGTATCCGCAAAATTAAGAAAATCATCTTGAAATACAATGGTAAGTTAATTATGATTTATTTGAATTAAGATTAGATTATAAGCGTAGATGACGTAATCTTGTTTAATTAATCAAGGTGGAGTATTATTAAAGAAGGGTTAATCCTGATTTTGTTTTATCTTACAGGAGTTCAATCGGTGAACGTGGATGGAGCGAAAGATTTAGTAACCGTAAAAGGTACAATGGACGTCAAAGACCTCATTCCTTATCTCAAGGAGAAGTTGAGACGAAGTGTCGATGTATTTTCACCCAAGAAAGATGACGCCGGTGAGAAAAAAGACGGCGGAGAGAAGAAAGACACCGGAGGTGATAATAAAGAGAAAGGAAAAGAAGCTGCTGCGGTTGGCGAGAAGAAGGAAGGAGGTGGAGAAAAGAAAGAAGGCGGCGGGGAGAAAAAGGAAGGCGGCGGAGAGAAGAAGAAAGATGGCGGTGAGAAAAAAGAAGATGGCGGTGAGAAAAAGGAGGGCGGCGGGGAGAAAAAAGAAGGTGACGGTGGTGAAGCTAAGATGGAGGTAAGCAAGATGGAGTATCATGGATATGCATATCCCTCACGGCCAATGTATTGGTCGGACGGACACGTGTATGGTAATCCGAGTTACGCAATTGAGGGATACCAGAATCAATATGGCGAGTACGGATACATGAATCATCCTGGGGACATGAATCATCCTGGTTACATGAATATGAATCAAGGGTATAATATGCATCCTTGGTATGCAAATCAAGGATACATGACGGACCCGCGGTATCAGCACCATGCGCCTCAGATGTTCAGTGACGAGAATCCGAACTCGTGCTCGGTCATGTAAGAAAGGAGGGGGAACTTACCGTTGGATTAGGAAGACACTAATCCTGTAAATATCAGAACTTTCTAGGGAGAGATAAGTAAATAGAGTCCTCGAAGAAGGACGATGTAAACGGATCGAATAGGTTAGAAGTTTTTAAGGATGAACCAGCCGATGCTGGCTGGTTATTGGGTGGTCGTTGGTTGTTTCTTTTTGTTCCTTTTTATGTCTAAATTTTATTTTCAGGATATTTTCCCTAAAAATCAAATATTGATCTATAAACTTAAAAAAAAAAAAAAAACTCTTTTATTCTTTTTTAATTCATTAAATAAAAAACAACAAAACACTTGAATATTCATAATATTTATGGAAAATAATTAAATAATCATTTAATCAAGCACTGAAAATTTATTTCGATAAACTTAAAAATTTAATCCATAAAAATGGTGTTTACGAAAAAATTTTAAGGATGCATTAAAAAAAAAATTTACTTCAAATCTTTAATTTTTTTTAATATTTTAACGATATTCATAAACATTCTAAATTAAACTATGAATCCGCCCATGTAAATGACCTTTATAAAGTGCAAACAGCTCCGCTATCAAAATAAATCAGATGGAAAATGCACGTTTAACCTTAGCGAAATGCCAGCACCTTTTCATGGCAATTAAGCGAAATTTTTAAGCTTTTTAGCCACTCACTCACTGTCATGTTTATAATGTGATGATTGCAATGTTAATTTGAAGCTAATTTCAACTAAATAAATGGGTAAAGACAGATCCACCATACATGCTCATATTGATAATTTAATTTAATTTTATGTGAAGATTAATCTTAATTATGTGGAAATGAGATCACTTAATTTGGATTTTTGAAGCATCATAAGCCCAAAAAGATTAAAAAAAAACTTAATGAAAATAAATCACAGAATTCTTTTCTTTTTTTATTTTAATTTCCTTCTTTTTGTAATTGTTACGTTTGATTTCATGTCTCCTACATCATCTTCACAGTAAAAGCCAATAATGCTCGATTCGCAATAGGAAAAGGAACCCTTACCTCTTTTTTGCCTTCCTCTCATGATCATAACTTTAGGAATTTAGTATGTCAAATAGGAAAAAGATTTGATTGTGAAGATCAAACTCTTTTTCATTTTTCAAAAGGTGTTTAATTCCTTTTTTTTATGGTATTTATTAAATAATTTCAAGTCTTTAACAAATGGAAGAACCGATTAAGAGTCATCCTCTCCATCATCATTATCATTATAACAAGAAACTCAATCATATAACATTTTTAAAAGCCTACTGACACCATTTTTTTTTTTTAAAGAAAATTTTCGAGAAATATTACATGACTACTTACGTATGCATTATGCAATATGAAATATTGTTACTTGCATACAAACAATGCATCAAATACGTACATTTATACTTCGATATTGTACGTATAATACTGTTCAAAAGTGTCAGTACATTGTTGTTGAGTGTATGTATAAGGTACATAGTAACGTATTGTCATATCAAATATTAATATACCATATATTAGAATTGAAAGTCGAAACAAAGCATCTATGATGTATGTTGTTTCCTATTCTCCTATATATTGTTGCCGAACTCAAGTCCTTTTTGTGTTTGTTCTGGAGACAATTGTAGTATATGCTGTGTTATCCTTTTTTTCTTTTATTTATTTAAACGATCTGTGAAAAAAATATCGTATCATTTTGAGATTAAATCTTTTTGAAATAATAGATGATTTGATGAAAATCGTTCTCATCAACCTTCCGAACAAAGCTAGACTATAATCCTTACATATTCTAAGTTGACATAATGAAATGAATGACCAAAAAGGAAGAAGAATAAAAAAAAAATAGAGAAAATTAAAGGAAAAACTTATATGAAGTGTTTTAGGATGAAGTTTTGTGAAGTTTTTTACTAAAAATAATTTAATAAAACTAAAATCAAAAATCAAAATCGATAAATTGATAGAGTTCAATGAAAAAAATAATAATATATAAAAAATTAAAAATCTCGTTTATAATTTAATTTGATAAATACTTATATAGTGATAAAATTCTGTCAAAATTTTTATCAAAAAAATACTTATCTAAAAATATATCAAAATTTATTATTATTTTTTAAAAATTTACACGATTTATGTAATAAGATATTTTAATTTATCCATTTTAATTTTTGATTTAATTTTTATTAAATTATTTTTAATAAAAAAATTCACAAATTTCACTTAAATCTTTCAAAAACTAAAACCTAAATCCAAGTCTACCATGAGTCATAAGTATGCTCAAATCGTTGCTATATATGCATGCATATATATATATATATATATATATATATATGACATCTTTCAATCTTTCAATTTGATTTTCGATTTTAGTTTTCATTTACTTATTTTTAATACAAGACTTCACAAATTTCACCTATAAAATTTTATGTAAGTATTTTCTATCTTTTGTGTATGTTTAGGGGATGTGAGAGACATGCAATTCATTTTTCCTCTATGCGAAAGACTATACCACCAAACTTGTCTTTAAAAAGCATATTGGATGATGGAAGCAAAGAAGTGAGTTTCTTATCCTCCAAATGATTGACTACTTTGTTGTCCCATTTTCAATAAAAACAATTCAAAACATCTACGTATCCTTGAGAATGCATAGAAAACTATATAGGGTCATTTTGTTCTTTTATACGTTGTTTCATTCAATTCATTCAAGCTTTTACATATAATCAATCCAAAAAGCAGCCTTGCATCTTTTTTTATTTTTTTTTGTGTTCATGTTGCTGCTTGGCAAAGGAAAGGTAGGAGAGTTTACTTTTTCAGCCATTATAATACTTAATGATCTGTTTATTTATTTATGAAAGTCTCATCTTTCGACCTTTAAAGGCCTCTTTCAAGGCTTGGCTTTTGACCTTTTGCAAAGTTACTTGCATGCTGGGCCACAGCCATTTCACTAATTACTTGCAAAAGCACTGTGCATCAAAACCATTTTCATAGTCAAATGATTGTTCTCATGCATCTAGATAAAAGGTATGCCTTTTATCCAAGCATCTGGATTCATCCCATGCATGAGAACAACCATTTGACTATGAAAATGCGTTTTGATGCACAGTGCTTTTGCAAGTAATTAGTGAAATGGCTGTGGCCCTGCATGCAAGTAATTTTGCAAAAGGTCAAAAGGAAAGCCTCGAAAGAGGCCTTTAAAGGTCGAAAGATGAGACTTTCATAAATAAATAAACAGATCATTTAGTATTATAATGGCTGAAAAAGTAAACTCCCCTACCTTTCCTTTGCCAAGCAGCAACATGAACACAAAAAAAAAAAAAAAAAGATGACAAGGCTGCTTTTTGGATTGATTATATGTAAACGCTTGAATGAATTCAATGAAACAACATATAAAAGAACAAATGACCCTATGGAGTTTTCTATGCATTCACAAGCGTACGTAGATGTTTTGAATTGTTTTTGTCGAAAATGGGACAACAAAGTAGTCAATTATTTAGAGGATAAGAAACTCACTCCTTTGCTTCCATCATCCAATATGCTTTTTAAAGACAAGTTTGGTGGTATAGTCTGTCGCATAGAGGAAAAATTAATTGCATGTCTCTCGCATCCCCTAAACACACACAAAAGATAGAAAAGACTTACATAAAATTTTATAGGTGAAATTTATGAAATTTTTTATTAAAAATGAGTAAATAAAAACTAAAATCGAAAATCAAAATGATAAATTAAAAAATCTTGACATATAGGTCAAGTATATAACTTTTGAAAAATTTGAATAAATTTTGATATATTTATTAAATAAATATTTTTAGTAAAACTATTAACACAATTTTTACTGTTAAATAAGTATCGATCAAATTTGAATTATAAATAATATTTTAAATAATTTTTTACATATTATTGATTTTCACATTGAATTCTATTAATATATAAGTTTGAATTTTTTATTAAAATTTTTATTTTTTCATTTTTAATAAAAAATTTCATGAACTTTACCTATGAAGCTTCATGTAAGTTTTGTCCCACAAAGGATTAGTCAATTTACTCTTTAGACATTACTTGCCTTACACAACCAAAAACTTTGTTTAAATACACACATTTCCTCATCAAGCAAAAGCATGTTTTGTTTTCTTGATTTACAGATGTGGGTTTTAGTTTTCTAATTTTGGGAAGCTTAATTCTTTAATCGTTTTATGAAACATGAAATTCAAGGTTGGTTTTTTTTTTTTTTATAATAAAATCATAATCTGGGATAGAAAAAAAAATATCGTTGCTAGGATTTAAACTTAAATTTGTAAAATATATTTTTTTATTGAATGCATGAATCGATTATATTAAATCTTGATTAAAATTTAAGATTAATTTTCATCGACAAACAAAAAAAAAAAGAGTGATCATATTCATCATTAAAAAAGCAATAATCTATAACTTTATAATTATATTCATTCTAAACTAATCTGCATTTAATTTTGCAAGTAATTTTCTAGGATATGACATATATATTGTTTGTACCAAGCTCCGATCTTAGGGTGTTTCTGGAAAAACAAAAGAGAAAGGCGATAAGAGGCAAAGGCAATGTGTGTTCCTTACATTTACACTTTAACCCGTAAGTCAGACAGAATGAGGTCGGGAAGGAAGTAGGAAGTAGGAAAGAGGAAATGAGTCTAGGACCAACTTACTTTAGTGGTGCCTAGACCTTTATATTTATAGGTAAGCAATAGAGAATCATCATGGGATAAAAGGACAGTGTCAAGCTGATATGGCACTGAACATGTCAGATCGACCTAACATGTTAGGTTAGCCCAAATGATAGAAATACCCTTAATTGTCTACTGAAAGCTTTTAGAAAGAAAAATGACCACTATGTCCTTTAGACCACCAAATGCCCCTAACATTCTATCCTTTTGCCAAGTAGTCTGAGTATTAGGCTACTAGATGTTTAGTCAACACATCTAGTGTAGGGTAGGTGAAAAATAAGGAAATAATGTGAAATTTGATTCTTCGAGGCTGACGTCATGGAGAAGGTAAATATTTAGTGATAAATAATCTTAGGTCATGGTTCGATCTGGTGAGAATCTGATCTTACACATATGCCTTGAACTAAGTGTATGGCCAGCTTGAAGGTTGTCGAGGTGTAAATTATTCGGAGTGATTTTGAAATTAATGGCAAAGCTCGTCTAGTCGACATGAGACTTGTGTTTTATTTCAGGGGTTTATGTTTAGACCTTTACTTTGAACTTTAACGATGAGCTAGGCATTCGATCCATTATGGGGAGTTGTATGGTCTGGCTTATTCGAGCTCAGGTTCATTTGATCCACCTAGTCTGCCAGTATTAAATAAAAAGAGAGGTAGTTTGAGCAAAAAATTTGGATAGGAAAGACGAATAAATGTTTGCCTGTTTTTACTCTAACGTATGGCATAATCTGTGCCATTCCTCTAATATGCTATACGTCATATAAAGGGGTGTTGGGGCTCTAGTTTTTCACCTTTTTATGTTATTTGCTTTCGATCCAATTTTTTTAAATATTTTGATCTTAAATGCTTTTCAGCCTTAAAGTTTTTTTACATTTTCTTTGGTACATATTTTTAACTATGTTTTCTAGTGTAAGTTCCGGGGAGGTCGAAAGTTACCAAGTAAAACCTAAGCGGGGTCAATGTGGGTAAAATGATGATGATTTGATTCCACCATCTGTTAGGAACAATAATTGTGAAAAGATGGCTTTCTAGTTCAATCTGATATTCGAAAAAAAAATGACAAAATAAATAAAATGCTCGGGCAAGAGAAAAACGGATCCTAAGCATGAATGAGCTATTTGCTCAAATATACTTCAACCTAGAAAATCCATGACCTTTTTCTATCTCTTAGGTTGGTCCATCTTCTATGATCAACTTTTTTCATCTTTGGTTGTTCCCGATCATATCAAAATTTTTCTATTTTTACTCTTTTCTCTATCAATGCTCTAGTTGTCACTTTCATTCCACTCAAATCAATTCTTGTCTAGATCTCTTTCTCTTCTGAAGGATCTCTACCTCATCTCTTTTCTTTCGGAGTTGAGTTACTCTAAGCCACAGTTTCACCTCAAAATCTTAGTTTTTCTTATAAGTTAAGTTTTCTGACGATGATTCTAATGAGGAAGGTTTTAAAGAAGAACATGACGAGAGAGTACCTCAACTAAAAAAATGATGGCAAGGAGGGAGTTTTGTGGGGTAAGATGATTTGGTCAAGGTTTTTGTATAAACTCTCTGTGACCTTAGTATGATCCTTAAGGATGTGATGAGTGAACTAAAGGGCAGAGCAAATCTTGAAGACTATCTTAACATTTGTTTAACTCATCACGTCTGCACTCAGTTGATGATTTTTTTTTCAAAGAGGGGTATAGTATAATAATATCGAACTTCTCATATCGGGTCACTAATAGACTAGAGCCATATTGACTTTATGTATATTAGGCTTCTTTTGTGGTCGATTCAAAGTTTTTATTTCATTCTTTATTTGTTTCAATTTTTAATTCTTTTAATTTAACCATTACCCAACTCACTTCTAATTCTATATGGTACATAGTTATTTTTATATTTTTTGTTAGCATTTAAATATTATTCCTTCTCTTCTTCTATTTAAGAAATTTTTTTCTCTAAAAAAACACCTTAATGATAATAGGTGGTACTACATAACAGCTCGATCTAATAAAAAATTATTTATTGATTGCTCGAGCTTAATAAAAAATTAAAAACTATTTTTTTACCTCAAAAAGTAAAAAATAAATAAATATGGTGAGTTTGAGGTAGAGTTGCTCTCGAGGTTAAGACATGGGAGATAAGAAATAGGCCTAATGCTTTTGAGGACACTCCAGTGACTCTTTTCATTCTAGATCTATAAGATCGAGATAAAATTTTAAAGTACACTTGTAAAGGAGAACTCGTCATTGATGCCCACAAGCTGACCTCCTCTAACATAATAAACAAGACAAAGTATTAATGTAGGTTTAAGGTAACCTCTAGGATTATATTTTAACTGATTTTATTTAACTATTAGCTTAATTTTACAGAGATGGCTAGCAATAATGACTTTGACTTCGGGTTGTACTAGCATGCCTTTAGGCCCAAAAAAAGGCCAAAAGAAAATTCAACTCGAGACCCTGTCTTGTAGGAGAAACAATGTCATTAATACCTGTATTAGGGTGGGTTTAAGGTAACCTCATATGAGTTTATTTTAACCTGATTTTATCTAACTATTAGCTCGATTTTGTAAAGATGGCTAGTAATGATGACTTTGGCTTTAGGTTGTACCAGTATGCTTTCAGACTTAAAAAGGGCCAAAAGAAAATTCAACTCAAGACCCTATCTTGTAAAGGAGACAAGGTCATTAATACCTTATTACATTACTATTCTGTAGCCTAAAAAATAAAATGTAGGGTTGATCAAGATCTATCTTCAACATTAACACCAATACCTCTTTTTTTTACCAAAAAACCATGAGTGAAGGTCTTTTTTTCCACCATAAAAAACCCATAGGCTAGGGTATTAAGGCTCAACTTAGAGAAAATCTTGACAAGGTTGGAGTATGCTCTAACTAATGACCCTACCACAAACTTCGATGTGATGAGAAAGTTTTGTAAGGTTGTGATCCTTCATCTTAGTGAGTACTACCTGACCTTAGCTCAATTTTTTATTATTTTTCATTTTTTTAAGTCTGAATTCTTTTCGTGTAGTCCAATAAAAGTTCTCACCTCAACTTTTTAAGAACACTAGCCACGCACTCCACCGTGCTTACCTCGTCATAGGTCACCTATTAAAGGTTGATAAAAACATTGCCATCCTGGTCAAAAAGCATAAAAAGAGCTCAGACGCATTAGACAATGTCAGGTCTAGCCTCAGTATGTCACACAAAAATTAAGCTAAGCTGAAAAAGAGAAACAATGAGCTGACAACAAAGCTAGAGGCCTTCTCGATTGATAAAGCCTTAACTAAGTCCATGAAGGAGTAGGTCGACCTTAAGTTTAATGATGCTCAGGCCGAGATACAATGCTAAGGTCTGAGTCAGAGGACATAAAGAGAAGAGAGAAAAATTGAAGATAAAGACTATGAAAAAGTTCAAAGCTTTTAACAAATGCCTCCAAATAAAGGTGAAGTTATCCAAAAAGAATATGCTTGGCGCATTCCAATTGGCTAATGATGAAGTATTATTTAAATTTTTCACCTTCAGCCTCGACCTCTCTGATATTGATATCAATAATATCATATCGAAGTATTTTTTATATAAGCCAAAGAAAGAGAAAAAAAAGTAAAAAATAGAAAAAGATGATGATGAGGCCATAGACAAGAGCATGAGGTTGTTCTTAGCATGAAGGATGAGGTGAAAGAGGCTAAAAAGGTTGAGGTAGTTGTTGTTGTTTCTACTGATGAGGATGTTGCTCCTGTTGCCACTGACATGTGATTTTTTTTTTTTAACTTTTGTAAATATTTTGTTAATGTATGAGGTCAATTTTTGTAGTAACCTCAAATGTTGATGACTTATTTGACAAACAATTTTTGTATTTAACAGAAATGAAATAAAAAATTTTTGTTCAATTCAGTTCAAGTTTCAACTCAGTTTTGTTATAATTTTTTTTTATTTGCACAAGTTTAAGCACGATTAATCAAAAAAATTTAAGCCTGGTTAACTAAATTGAGAATTTACATAATCATTTTGACTAAATTAACTTGAGAATTGATCTAAGTTCTAAATCAAATTTTGTTAGATCATTTAGGCATAAACTCATTAAGCATAGTTTGATTTTTTACATTTCAGTACAATATACAAGTGTGAGCTTGACTGAGACTGAGCTACTGAAAGTAAACCTTTAAATTATTTATATTCCATGTCTTTGAGATGATGTTGTCATTCATATCTTATAGCTTGTAGATCACATCATAGACGATCTTTGTAACTACATATGGTCCTTCTTAGGTAAATGTTAATTTTTCACCTCGATTATCTACTACTGAGGCTTTAACTTTTCTAAATACTAGGTCATCCTTCCTGATGTGCTTATGTTTAACCTTTTTATTATAATAATTGACTACCTTTTGTTGATAAGCTGCTATCTGTGTTAGGGCTATGTCCTATTATTTTTAGACAATATTTAGGTCGACCCTAAATGCTTTTTCATTTTTTTTTCTAACCTTAATTTGACTCTTAAGTTTGAAAGGTCAATCTCAACATGTACCACAACCTCTATTTCAAATGCCAGGTGGAATAGAGTTTCACTAATTGGTACTTTCATAGTTATCTTCAGGGCCTATCGCATCCTTGGTAGCTTGTCGATCCATTTCTCTTTTGCTGCATCAAGTCTCTTCTTCAGGGCTTTTAATATTGTTCTGTTCACAGCTTTAACTTACCCATTGGACTGAAGATGAGCAACTGACGTGAACCTAAGGTCAATGTGAAGGTTTGAACATCATTTCTTGAACTTTGGGTTTTCAAATTGTTTGTCACAGTTTATTACTATAGATTGAGGTAAGCTAAATCTGCAAACTATATTATTTTACATAAGTTTCTCCACTTAGACCTCTGTAGTAGTGGCTAAAGTCATGGTTTTAAGCTATTTCATGAAGTAATCTATCGTTATTAAGAAAAATCTTCTCTGGCCCATGGTCAAGGTAAATGAGTTGAGAACATCCACTCCTCATTGCATAAAGAGTCATAAAATGATGATAAGGGTGGGTTCAGTCGAAGGGAGATATTGCACATGAGCAAACTTTTGACGTTTATCATATTTCTTTACCAATTCGATTACATCCCTTCTGATAATAGGCTAATAGTAGCCTTACCTAAGCACTTTATATGCTAGTGGCTAAGATCCAAGGTGGTTTCCATATATTTCTTCATGGATTTCTCGTAAGATGTAGTCTGCCTCTTTTTCATCAACACATTTTAGATAAGGTAGGTTAAGGAACCTTTTACATAATTTTTTTCTTAATCATCGTGTACCAAAAATTGTTCTTTATCAGTGCTTTAGCTTAAATTCTATCTTTTGGTAATATTTTCGTAGTTAGATATTCTTTAATCAATATCATTTAGGTTATTTTTTCTATGATTTATCCTATGAGCTTATCTTCAGTGCTCTTATATGTCAGTTCTTTTACCAAAACTTGACCTATACTTTTTATTTTTATTTCTAATGCTAACTTAGATAAAGAGTCTATTAATGAATTTTTTAATCTCGATATTTTTTTCACCTCGACTTTTTCAAAATAAGCCACTAAGTCTAATACCTTGTCCATATACTTTTAAATTATGTCCTCTCGAGCTTCAAACTCTCTATTTATTTGGTTGACCACTAGTTGAGAGTCACTATACGCGATTATATATTTAACATTGAGTTTGGTGGCCAATTTTAAACTAGCTATTTGTGTATCATATTTTGCTTCATTATTAGAAGCCCTATACTTAAATCTCGAGGTGTATGTGTATTGTAATTCTTTCAGACTGATTAAAATAAGATCGACTTCTTCACTATGGTCTATAACTGATCCGTCAACAAAAAGCTTTTAGTTTTTCTTATCTAGGGTATCTATTTTGTTCTCGAGTTATCTTTCAAGGTAACCTGAAGTGAGTTCTATGATGAAATCTACTAGCATTTGGGATTTCATTGTTAACCTAGGTAAAATGTGTAGGTCAATTTCACTGAGCTCTATTACCTATTTGATTAGCCTTTTTGATATTTTGAGCTTTTGTAAGACCTATCTTAGTGGTTGATCGATCAACACGTGGATTTCATGGGCTTGAAAATATGGCCTAAATTTTTTTGCCAATGTGACAACTACGTAATTTAATTTTTCTATACTATTGCAATTGATTTTAGGCCATGTTAATACTTTACTCACAAAATACACCGGTCTCTATTTCCTTTATTCCTCTTAGACCAAAATCGAGCTAATAGCTTGGTCCATAGTGGATAAGTATAAGGTTTCATTGAACCTTAGCTTAGATAGAATAGGTAAAGAGGATAAGAATTCTTTGAGTTCTTCAAAAGTTTTTTGACACTAAGGAATCCACCTGAAGTCAAAGATATTTTTGAGAATTTTAAAAATGATAGACATTAGTCTACTGACCTAGACATGATCGACTTAGGATGGCTATTTTTTCAGTTAACCTCTGTACTTCTTTTATCGAGGTCAATTCTTTCATGTTTAGGATTGCTTGAACATTTTTTGGGCTTGCTTTTATTCTTTTTTTATTAATCATGTAACTGAAGAACTTACCCGAGGGGACCCTAAAAGCACATTTGCTTAGGTTAAGCCTCATATTATACTTTTTTAATGTGTTAAATGTCTCTTTGAGGTATTTTAGATGCTTGATCAAGCTCTTACTCTTAACTATCATGTCATCCACATATATTTTTATATTGTAATCGATAATTTTTAAACACTTTGTTTACTAGCCTTTAATAGGTCACTCGTGTATTATTCAATCTGAAAGATATTACCTTGTAACAGTAAAGGCCTTTCTCAGTAATAAAGGCTATTTTTTTCTCATTGTCCTTTAGCATTTTGATTTAGTTGTAACCAGAATACACATCCATAAAACTGAAGAGGCCATATTGGCACTATTGTCCACCAGTAGATCTATGCTAGGGATAGAAAAGCTATTTTTCGAGTAGGCTTTGTTTAAGTCGATAAAGTCAGTGCTTATCTTTTATTTTTTGATGTGTTTTTTTTACTATGACCACGTTGGCTATCCATTTAAGGTAGTAAACCTCCCTAATAAAGCTTACTCATAATAATTTATTAACGTCATCTTCGATGGCTTGTTATCTTTATCGGATAAAGATTCTTTTTTTTTATCGAACTAGTTTTACCTCGGGATTAATGTACAGCCTATGAATGATCACTTCGATATCAATCCTGAGCATATTAAATGATGTCTAGACAAATAGGTCGGCATTATCTCTCAAGCGTTAAATTAACTGATCCTTATGTTGAAGTTTGATTTTGATCTGTATATATTTTTTAAGGATGCCTTCCCAGAATAGGACTGTTACAAGATCTTTGACTGGTTCAGGTCGATTTCATCTGAATTTAAGTTTTGATCAATTATCTCTTTTTATTCAATTAGGAAGAGATCATTCTTTGCTAAAACAGATCTTGATATGATGATTAATATATTATGGATAACTTGCTGAATATGCATGTAGTAAAATTGGTATGTATTTTTCATTTCATACTATATTTTGATTAGCATATTAGCTCAGTCCAAATGACATGCGATTGTTTATGCCAACTTAAAAACTTGGTCATCTTTAGAGTTACCTCAAAAAATTCAAAAAACAGAATAAAAGTTTTCTTTTTGTTAGAGCTTAATAGCTCAAAGTGGCTTAAAAGTATGCTTATGTCAGGTCAATTTTACGTTCTATGTTTTTACTTGTGGCTTCCTACTTCTTATCAGCTTTCGTCGTTTATCCTTTCTTTGTGCTTTCATTCTCGATTGAACTGTCAATCTACTTTTCAGTCATCTTTTTCATTATTATAATATAACACTGATGTGCCATGGATTGGTCTTCCCTAACCTCTCCAACCCTATTAGGTGTTGAGAATTTTACTTTCAAACAGGGAGTTGAACCTATAAGCCACATAACAGACTGGCTGGGTTAGCCTAATATCGTGATGTCCAACATTATAAATTCTATGATCGAGGTGATTGTCTTGGGTTTTGTCCTAAAAAGATCAACAGTTTGATTACTCATTTTATGGACACTTGTTTATTCTTGAATCCCACCAATGTTGTAGTGATCAATTGCAACCGATCTTCACCAATTTCCATATTCTTTATGGTACTATAGTATATAATGTCGATCGAGCTTCCATTATCGAATAAGATTTTCTCGACTACATGTTGTACACTATGATCGTGATCACTATAACATCATTATGAGTGTGCTGGATTTTTTCAAGGTCTTGTAGGCTAAATGAGATTGGCTCATCTCTCCAATATTTTTTTTTTTACCATAGTGCCCACTGCCATGATCATGCCTGGGTTGGATTTCTTTTTGGTCAAGGTAGAGCTACTTCCAGTGATCACATTAATCACTTTGACGATCGATCTATTATTATCAATTCGATCTTATTTTTGTTTCACATAATTTTTTTAGTATTTTTTTCTTCCCTTTTTTGGCCTTTTTTCTTTGCCTTAGATGGGTTCTCTTTGATATTGTCTATAATTTGTTTTGAACTAGCCTTATTTTTTTTGTTCCACAAACTTTCTTAGCTAACCTCTCCTTATCAAGGTTTCAATCTCATTTTTCAAGTCAACATAATCTTCAGTGTTATGGCTTATGTCTTTGTGAAAGGTATATATTTTGGTCGGATCTCTCATTTGAGATCAAATTTTTTTTCAATTTGTATCAAAATCCTTTCTTAAAAGGCATTTAGTGCAGTGTAGCTTTTTTTTCCACTTAAGCTTTTAGCCCTATGCTATCTCTCTCTCAGGAGAATATCATAAAAATCTTTACCTTTTTTACGATCGAATAAGGGGGATAAGCCTTTCTCATCTCGACTAGTTTTCATTGTAGCTTCAACATTTATATACTTATCAATAAGACGTCAGCTAGAGTTCTAGGTGGTTCTAGTGACAGTTAACTTTAAGTGGTACTCTTTGTCGTTGAGTTCACTTGTCAAGGTGGCCACAGCGACCATTTACTCCAAGTCTTTAACTTGTAGAGCTTCCGTGTTAAAACACGTAATGTAGCTCTTTAAAGAGTTATTTTGACCTTGGTAAATTGGCATCAAGCTTAAAGTTATCTTTTTTGCTCTTTGACTACTAACAAATCAAGATAGAAAAGAGTGACTGAGCTCTTTAAATGTGGTGATTGACCTTAGTTCCAGGTTGTTGTACTAGGATCGAGCTACGCCCTTCAATATGGTAGCCAAGGTTTTGCACATTAGAGTTTCATCTGTGCCCTGCATTATCATGTTAGTCCTATAAAGTTCTAAATGATCGAAAAGGTCGAAAGTATCATAATATGTTTTCAAGGTCGGCATTTTAAATCCTTTAGGAAGCATGGCTCTATCAATTTCTTCAATAAATTCAAGGTCTCTAGGAACTTGAGCTCATCCTCAAAGGCTATTATTTTCATTTTTAGCTTTTTTTTTCATGGCCTGCATCCGAGCTTTTAAATATATGTTCGATTGGAGTTTAGGGTTTATTTGTTTGGATTTTAGGTCATAGCATATGTTGAGTTATGGCTAAGGTATTGGTGGACTAGGGTGGTGTGCTCCTCTTCTTTAGAGGTCGAAAAGACTTTCACCTATTTATAACTAAATTGTCTGATAGCGGCTCCTCGACCAAGGGTAATTAGGTTATGCATTTTTGAAACTTACAGTGGGGTTATGATTTGTAACATTTGCTTAAGGGCCTACATCTATTTGGTCAAGGCTTGAAATTGTTTCATGGTCGGTTCCACGTGGGTTATTGTTCCAGCTGAGATGGTTGTCTCTCCTTCTTCTAAGGTTCTTTTTCTTGTCAATATTGCTTTGTGCTTGGCTAATGAGTGAAAAAAGGCCCATACCTAGGGCGTCAAATGTTTGTTCCGAGCTCTAACCTCAGAACGTTCTTAGAAAAACAAAAGAAAAGGGTAGTAAAAGGCAAAGACAAGATGTGTTCCCTGCGTTTACAATCTAATGCGTAGCTCAAATAGAATGAAGTCGAGAAGGAAGTAGGAAGGAAGAAATGGGTATAGGATCAACTTACATTAATGGTACCTAGACTTTTATATTTATAAATAAGCAATAGGAAACCATCAGGGGACAAGACAGTGTCAAGCTGATATGATACTGAGCATGTCAGACCAACCTGACATGTCAGGTCGATGCAAATGATAAAAATATCCCTAATTATCTACTAAAAGCTTTTAAGAAAAAAAAATATCAACATACCTTTTTGACCATCAAATACCCCCTAACATACGTGTATATATATATATATATATTTCACACAAAGCTCTACATTTCCACACACAAAAGTCAAATTTATTTCATTTCATGATAATACATATGTCTAATAATCAAATTTCCTTTAAATTGATGCTCTTCTAGAATTTAATATCATTGATGGTTAATTTGAGTACGAAGAGACTTGATTTGAATGGAAAAAACCCAAAACCATTGTATCCGCTTTTCACTGTAATATATATGTTTGTCAAGCTAAGAACCAAGTTTTCTTGCTGGCGATGATTGCAACTAGCATTGGCAATGGACCCCCTTGATTAGGCCACATTGGGGTGATGAAACCAATCTTGAGCCACTGTTCCAAGTGGAAGCCTCGTAAGCCTGTATGTCATGGCTCATGACTGTAAGATAAGGAGGTCGGGGTTTCAATCACATACGTACCTAACTGCACTCATAGATTTTTTTTTTTTTTGTTTTCTTTAATTCAAAATGATCTTAACTTAATTTGTTTTGCTTTTAGATATAAACATAATTTGAACCCTAAATAATTATCTGCATCCAAATAATCCGAATAACAAAGCCATATAGTTTAAATCCAAAATAATGACCTAAATCTTAAATATAAAATGATTGCACTTGATATAATTAAAATTTTTTTGAACTAAAATAATTAACCTGACTTGAAATGATTGGATCCAACTCATTCATTTACTATCTCTATTATTGACAATTTAAAACATAATATAAAAATAATATAAATAAATAATATATAAATAATATAGTTTAAAATTTTTTAAAAAAATCAAAAAAAATTATTTTTTATATTTTTATATCAATACAAACTATCATACATAATTTTTATATAAAATATGATATAAATATAATATTTTATATAATACGATAATATAAATTAATAAATTTAACTATCAACCAAATTTGATGGAACCTTGATGTTTACACCGTTTTATTTGGTTACAAAGATCGAATCAAAAGCATGTTAAAAATTTTACGTTTTGATTTCAATTAAGTTTTGAGTACCAAATTAAATTTTGTACTGGCTTTATCAACACTTTAATTATTTATGTTAGTGTTGAAAAAAGATTTTAAAATTAAAAAAAAAATGCTATTGAATGATGGCTCAAGCAAGTCAAAAACTGATTAATCAATTGGCCAATAGCTAGTTCGTGCATGTGAGCCAACAGATTAAATTTTAAAGTGCAAGAAATGATAAGCTTCCAGAGACCTTAATCAAGTGCTATTGGACTAATCCAACCAAAAAAAACAAAGTCACCAGAATCTTCTTTGGTTGCTTACTTATCTATTGACTATTTGCAAAACTTGTGTTCTAAATCAAGCTGCAATTACCAATAAATGTAAGTTAATTATTATAGGAAGCTTTCTCAAAAGAAGCTTTTACCAATATTCTAATTTTAATGCAAGTCTTTGCTATGATATACTTTGATTTTGAAATGAAGAAACCTCGCTTAAATTTGTTCACAGCAAAAATTTGTAGAAATTTAACAAGATTTTGAGGGGTGGCCTCCTCAAGGGTGATAACGTAGGCTATTATATATTCTTAAGAGATTTTAAAATATTGATAATGGATTTAGGATAACCTAATTTGGAAATTATAAGAAGAAGATAATGAATTGTAATAGAAAAAAAACTAATAAAGATGGATATTGATCTGTCAGGATCACTCACAATATAAAAATAAAAACAAATTAAGAAAGGAGGAAGAGTGATGACGTTGAATTGTGAGAATGCCCCCATGCATCCATGCATGCTTGACATGCATAAATGCATGGCATTGATGATAGGGAATGGGTTTTGACAAGGATTTGGACATGGACCATCTGATACGGGCCAGGGGGAATGTTATGTATAATCATTGATTTTACTCTGATTAGATATATTATTTATATAATGTAAAATATTAATTATTTATAAATTTATATTATATTTTTATATAAAAATTATGTATCATAATTTATATAAATATGAAAATATGTAATATAAATTTATAATTTTTATTAAAATTTTAAATTATATTATTTTTATATTTTATATTTTATATTTATTATCATATTATATTTTAAATTATTATATTTAAATGGAGGAAAGGGATCGGTACAATGAAATAAATGTGTAGTTAGCCACCGGAAATGAAGGGGACACTTGGGTCCCATTCCACGTCAGTTACACATGGCGCCTTGTTGGAGTTTGAAATTGCACGCTAAATGTTTGGTGTCCTTTTCCCCAATTCAGCCGCACCTCATCCTCTTTCCTCCTTCCCATGTTCTATTTTTTTTTTTTCTCAGTTCCTTTTTCAATTTCAAATTCCACAATTTGACTGCCAAGGGCAGAAGGTTTTGTTTTTTTGCTTTTTTTTTTCAATTAATATATTTTTGCAATAAGTTCAAAATCCTTTATTTAATATGTAGTCTAAATTTTATAGGTTGTTGTTAACAACTCAAAAGTATTACTAATTTTTTCCCTTATGTGTTATGATTTTTTCTGTTATTTTATTTGTCAAACACAATGATAATTAAGGGTTTCAAAATTCGATTTTAATATAATTGATCAAGTGAATTGATTTAATTTGATTAATTGATTGATTATTAAATTAATTTAAGTTGGTTATCGAAATTAATTTTAAAAAAAATTTTGACTTTCATAATACTAAAAATATATGAAATAAATTATTTTATTTTAAAATTTATTAGAGTTTTTAAATTAAAATTTTGATATTTGAATATTTTATTAGATGATTTTATTTAATTTATTTTAAATATGAAAAATTAAAAGTTTAAAATATAATTTAACTTAAAAGTTATTTATTATTTGATTAACTAAAAAATTTAACTGATTAGTCGATTAATTTTCAAAACTAACATATTCAATTAACGAAAATGAAATAACATAATTAAATTAATTTAATTTTGAATAATTTAGTTTAAAATTAATTAAATTGATCGAATGAACACTTTTAATATTAAGTTGTTAGTAGGCTTATTATCAAAACCATTAAAGAATTTTTTTAATTTATATTTTATACATTATCAGTATATAAATTTTATATATTGTTAGTAAATTATATGATATTATTTTATTAATGAATAAATATCATCTTTTAAAATATATGTATAAAAAATTAATATATAGTTTTTTAAATTTAGTCATTAATAAAATGCTATTTCTAATTCATTTTATTAATAAATTAATATTATTTGATTCAATAATCGTATATAAATATTACATATTGATAGTGCTTCTTTACCAAATTAAAGCTTAAAATTTTCCTTTTTTTTTTTCAACTTGGGTTTCTGGTCAAAAAAGTGTTTTAATCAGTATTTGTTTCTATTCACAGCCCACGTGCACTCCATCAAGTTTTCTTTAGTCTAACCTTTTGGCAAATATTCAACTCTTGATATGAAAGTGTCTTTGAATCTTCAATCAAAGCTTTGAATCTGTAATTTCGATTAGGAGGAAACAATACGAGCATTTGCTTGATTTTAGTTTTCAGTATCGACTTTTCCGCATTTTTTAACTTTAGCCCCAAAAGAAGGAAAAAGAGAGAGAAAGCAATAACGAGCTTTGATGCATGAAAGTTGAAAACTTTAGCAGGCCCATGGCAGCCGCCAGCCGGAATCCAAATTGGGTTCATTAAAGTAACTTTCTTGGGTCCATGAGAATCAGATTTACCCTCAGCTCCAAACACAAACAGCCCAAGTTCTTTGATGGCTTGATATTGGGCCTGGTCTATATGGGATGTTGCTTAGCAAAAAAAAGAAAAAAATTGGGAGAATTTTCTTTTGAAATGTGATGCAATATATGGCTTTTGGAATGCATTTTTCAGTAAATGCAAATTGTTCAAGACTAGAGATGATCTGGTGGTATATCAGGGGATTTGGTACTTATAAATTAAGAGAAATTATCTTATCCTACTCTCTTTAACAGCATGATAGAAAGATTTTTTTTTTAAATGATTCGCCAAATGTAGAGTATGGATTGGTTTTTCTTTTGCTTTTTATTTGTAAAGAAGCCTTCAGAAGCTTCGGAAAGAGTTCTTCGAGAACTGATCATGCATTGGTCGTCCATTAACTAAGGAATCCTAGAAACCTCAAGAACTTGGGTAATCTTTCTGCCTTTTAACCATTGAAAACTTCCATTGTACCAAAAGGGTGATAACAAAAAACAATGCTGATCTCAGATTCACCTATCTTGTTCTTCTTCCAAACCATCATTGCATTCATCCTCTTCATCATTCTTTTACGCGTAACGCTTGTATTCTTCATCCTGATCCTCCTCTTTGCCATCTGCTCTGACATTGTTTACATCCTTTTGGACCTTCTCTGCCTTCGTGAGTTATGGACAATCCTGAAGCTGATAAATTCTTTAACCCCCAAATGGTATGTTCCCCATCTTCTTTTGCTTCTCTATAAATATATCAATCAGCTTAATACTTCAGCTATGTGTCTCTAATCTTTGGATTCTTTCTCCATGGTTACTCTTTATTGTATTAGCAGCCCAGAAATAGTAGTCAGTTTGCCAGAAAAAAAATCTATTAGAGTTGGAAGCCACATAATTCACCAATGATATCCACCAATAAAAGCCACACATTTCAAATAGTCAAAACCAAAATGGCATCAGCCCAACCACCCAGGCCAGCCTTAACCTAAAAAAATCATCAAGCATACATACAACAGATTCCTCATACTTCGGAACATCAAGAATCTTGATTATTTTACACAACAAATGTTCCCAATATGCAAGGAGTTATTCTGCTCATAGATTCCCCTTTCTCTCTTATTCTAACCCTTCTTCTCTTCATCCTTCTTTTCCGCTTTGCTCTCGTTTTTCTCTTTCTCAGCCTTCTCTTCCTTCTTTGTTCCCACTTAGTTTTCATCCTCTTCGATCTCTTTTAACTTCAATGGCTACTCCTCAGGCTGCCAATGACTCCCCTCAGCCTTCCCAAACCAAAACAGTGAGTTTCTCTACGTCTCTTGTTACGAATAATTGAAATATTATGCTTATTCGAATACTGGGTTTTTGAAAAAAAAATTGATTTCTTTGATCAAACTCTGATTTCAAGGTTGAATTTTAATTTAAGGTTAGTCTATGTATTGGGTTTTGGTTGTTTTAGTTGGAAATTTCAGTTTAGTGAGAGAAGTGCTATAATGGGTGGATAAAGCACTTATTTTTAGTCTGTGCTAATGAGGGTTATAGTCTCTTCCTTCGGTTTTAATAATTGGTTTTGGTTGTTCCTTTGGGAAATTCAAATTTGCATATATAATGGGCATATATTTGGAATTTTCTGTATATTAATCAATTTAGTTTGTGCCAATTAGGGTTTTATGTCAGTTTATTATTTTTTTATATAGTGGCTTTTGGATGTTACCTTGGAAAGTTTAACATTTTGAAGGTGATGGACCTCTCTTGATTTGATTGTGCAGTTTAGGTATTTAAATCTCTATTTCTATATTGATTGTAATGGATTGTGGAATTTGATGGTGCAGGTGCGGGTTGTCATAAAGGGTAGGGTTCAGGGTGTGTTCTATAGGAACTGGACGATAGAGAATGCCACTCAACTGTGCTTGAAAGGTTGGGTTAGGAACAGGAGGGATGGTTCAGTGGAAGCTCTTTTCTCTGGGAGCCCGGACTCTGTTCAGGGGATGGAGCAGAGATGCCGTCGTGGTCCACCAGCTGCCATGGTTACTGGGCTTCAGGTTTTCCCTTCCAATGATGATCCTGGCACCGGATTTGAGAGGAAGCCAACAGTCTGATAACACTATATGTAAAGAGATTACCCCATTCTATATAGTCTTGCTGTCTAAGGAATAAAATTGCCGAGTGGTAGTGAATACTGATGGTTAATTAGTATTTATGTTAATGAATTCTTAAGTATGCTTTATAATGGTCCTTTTCCATTTAAATGAATTTTGTTTGATGAATATTCTGTTCCTTAATTCACAGAATGACAATGTAAGACTGTGAATGGAGAAATGAGTCATGTATAATTTTATGTATGCTTGCTAAACTTGGTTATCCCATACATGCCTGACCTTGGAAGTGTGCTCATATAATTTTTTCTCAATCATGAACAATTTTGCACAAGATGCTAATTCATATTTTGATAGTTTCTTCATATATACCTGGATTTCTTTGTCCAGCCTTAAAGCTAGTTTGCCTTGACTTGCTTTGAAAGGAATGTATATTTGTGATGGCTTATCTTTTCCATTTTTGCCATATACACTTGTCCCAAAAAAGTAGTCAATCATTTCTTTACTTGTGCTGGTTGAAGCATGTTCTTTGTTCTCCTAGCATGTTGTATGTTGTGTACTATGTTAGCCGTGAAAATGAGATTACTATAGTGCTTGTTTCTTTCCTGCATTTAGTTGTTCTGTTCATTCATGTGATTATCTGTGAACTGTGTCTGCCATGAAATGGATGTAACCATCGTACTAAATTTCCTTATCTCTGTTGTCTGTTGTGATGATTTATTCTGCCCCAGACATGTTAAATGTGGTTTCCTCAATTTGAGCATTTTTTTTCCAATTTCATGAGGTGCTTAGGGATGGCCAACTTCTGATGATTGTGATAGAAGCTTCATGATAGAATTATGCATCCGCATGCATCAAGCCATGGTGCAATAGTTGTTTCATTTCGCTCTTTCATATATTTTGCAACCATGTTGTTAGCAATGTTGCTAATATTGTATGTTTTATCCAGCATAAGGCCATAATTTTAACATGAGTCTATATTGTGGAGTTTAATGCAAATGTCATGATGTGATACACAGTTATGAGGTGGGCTAGGAAAAATTAGGGATTTAAGTTGTGTGCTTATGATAGGAATTAGGGTCAGGTTTTGAGAGTTAACTTGGGTTGAAGTGTAAATCTTTTAAGTAGATTGTGTTTGCAGGTTCTGAAAGTGGAATGTCAAAGGCACATTTCATTCAACTAAAATGGGGGGTGCAACTGAGCTATCAATGTCAAAAACATCACATGTAAAAAGCACTACACTCTATGGTCCCCTAATGAACTTCTCCTTCATTTTATCTGCCATCTTTTAGGTACGAAATGCTATACGTATACCTTGCATTGCCTACCAAGAGTCTCATCGTGTAGTTTGCGTCACAGATTCTTATGTCTTATGGTAGTTCTTTGATCAGTCCTTAAACGTTACATTGGAGTTAGCACTCGGTGATTGCAAGTTTAAAAGAGTTAAAGCGCGCAATGTTTGTTTCAACCATATAAGTAGTAGTGTAAACGGGTGTAGATGGTTTTGAGGGTATGCTAGTAACTCGAAAAAAAAGAATCTTGGAATGGTTTCTGATTGGATTACTTCAGGAACATGTACCAACACAGGTGGCAAAGGCTATAAGCTAACAACACTGATACGATCCGACTGATATGTCTGAAACGCAACTCAACTTAAATCCACTTAAAAAATCTCAATTACTTGAGAGTTGAAAGTCAACTCGAAGTACCCCAAAATCAAAATTGATTCGAATGTGATCTAATCTTTTTCCATTTCAAGTTTTAATGAGGTTAAATTAAGTGCAACAAAAAGTTATTATCAACAACAGAAGATGGAAAATTTTCCCTTTCCTGCTTATATTTGTATTTATATTTCATTGAATCATCATAATTCACTTGCATATTTTACAACACTCAAGGCAATTTATCTCCATTTTTTTGTTTTCAAATTCAAGTTTGTGTGATTCATATCCAAGTAATTAGAATTAGACTAAATAGCTAAGACTTTTTGGGACTCAAAAGTATTATTAAGACTGTACTCATATGTATGTATGATACCTAAACTTTCTAAACCTAGCATTCAACAAAATCTCCCTCCCATGTTCCCAGTTCTTATTGATAGTTTAAACAACAAAATCACTAATCATTCACCCTCTTCCATATAAAAAAAAATTCCGCATTATCGAATTTGCAGATTTGAGAAAGATAGGCTTCACACAACAGCATAACAAGAAACTTATAGAGAAAGATTGATAAAAGAGAAAGACTTCGTATCCACCAGACAGCATAATCAGTCGGAAAGAAAGGATGAAGCAATAATGGTTCACAAACTTTTCAGCGGGAACAATCCTCTTTGTCCAAACTACTTATCAAAGAGCATGCCTACACAAAAGAACAACTAAGGGAAGTAGACAGGCCAGTTGAAATAATACGAGTCCCTGTGATCCTTGTCCATGTATTCATTCCACTGAAAAGACTAGAAAGTGAAGGTTTCATGAGAACATTTTATGTCCGCTTCTAAAAGGACTTTGCTTTTATAGTTGTTTGTGATATCCAAGAAAGAAACCTTAAAATATCGAACAACATACCTTAATTTTGTATCGTTGTTTCTTTGCCTTTGCTTTCTTCCAATGGTAGTGTTCAAATATCATTGCTTTGTCATTTGACATATTCCAAACTATTAAAAAAAAAGAAAAATCTGGACCTGTGATATTGAGGTTGAAGAGGAATTTATAACTGAAGGCTAGATTAGTAGAATGCAGAAGCAGGCACCTATGCATAAAATAAGTAGCAGAACACATAGCTGAAGGGGCTTACACAGATATCTTTAAGAAAAAAAAAAAAAAACTCGTATAAATACAATGATTGAGAGACCTATTGGTTTCTGCAGATGGATTAAAATGTCAAATATTCATGTTGGCAAGACTAACACAAATATGGCAAGTTCTTACTGAAAAATTTTACATTGATATAAGCATGTTTGATGAAATTGTTCTGGTACAAGAATAGCTACAAAATCACAAACAAATTAAAAGTACCTTGCACCAGCCCTCAAGTGGATCATAGTTACTGAGGCAAAATACATGCATATTATAGAGAAGTATGAGAAGTTAAGGAGGACAACAATTCCAGAGCTTCAGAATGGAATTTTTTATAAAATCCACCAATAAACCAAACATGTCAAACTCAATTTAGTCAGGAAAATAGCTATAAATTCCAAAAGAAAGAGAAATTTGCACAAAGCCAACTTGCTAAAGCTGCTGGCAAATAAGCAATAGGAGCTCTTAAACACTAAAATTTGTT
This sequence comes from Durio zibethinus, assembly GCF_002303985.1. The sequence goes on from NW_019168492.1 coordinate 24,183,965, forward strand.
CATTTGCCAACTGCTCAAAAACTGGGAAATTGAGACTTCAAAAGTGAAGAAATGCTACAATCTACCCATTCCTCAAACCAGACTATAAGCTTAATTGAAACAACAAATTATCTGCCTTCTACTGTTAATAATTAAACTAAAAATCACAACTTATAATATTGAAATAAAAAATAATAATATAAACTTTAATGCAAATAAATTTCAACCATTTTCAATAATTTCAATCTACAACCACAATCACAAAATCCTAAATAAACCACTTGGGGAAATTAAACATCAAAATCACAGCTTGGAGATGAAACTGTCCAATAAACATAAAAGGGAGTAAAAATTACTTGAATTGGTTAGCGAGCTGCCATATGTAAGGGTTGAACCAAGTGATAACGGAGAAAGCAACCGACCCGATCCATATATTGACGAACCGATCCGGACCAGAATGCGGCACTCCTGGGTCCCCTCTATATGCATTGCCAAAGTACTTCTCCATTTCCAAAGCTTCTCTCTTTCACTCCGTCTTCAGCTCTTCTTCGGCTCTCCTGCAACCACAAGCCAAGTTTTTATAGGAACATAAAAACAACAAATAAAATGAAAATATAGTCTTGGGCCGGCCTGCTAGGCCCGAATTGAAAGCGAGTAGTAAGTAAATGATACTGGAGAGCGTGGTGTAGAGGTCTATAAATTAACCCCCAAATAGAACTTCCACTGCATCGGCCTCTAACGCTCACCTGTTTCGAATTTGAATTTCGCTTGATCCGCTCCTTTTTTAGGGTCTTATAAGGGTTTTTGTTCAGTTTCTCAAATTTCCCTCATTTTTCTTCTACTTTCCTTACCCTTTTTTGGAAAACTTAAAACCACTGGGAAAGTTAACGTCTTTATTAGGGTTTTGTTTTGGGTTTGGTGCGCTTCAAAATTTGGCTCTGTTTCTTCGATTCCAGCTGAAGTTGTTCTTTTTCCCAGTTGATTTGAACTTCTTGATGATTGGTAAGGCTTCAATTTCTGTTCTTTGTCCACAAATTTGATTCTTTTTTTTTTCTGTTGTAGAAGCAGAAGTTTAAACCGTTTATAGGGCTTCTTGGAATCAGCTGTTATTTTTTGTTTTTACTTGTTTTCTGAGAAAATATAGAAAGAAAAAAAGAAAAACTGGGTTTGTTTGGTTCCTGGGTTTTTCTTCTAAGAAAACGATAAGTTTTCCTATTGACAAGATAGAGGGTAAGGGCTAGTTCTTATATGAGTAATTAGTTGGAGATTAATGGGATGAAAGACAAGATAATGTGAGAATTTGAGGGGAAATCTGTAAAATTTGATATGAGGTTTTGAACATGAGCCATGGAGATGTGGAGAGTACAAGAGATACAAGGAAGAGTGAAGACCAGCGTAGTTTGTCATTGGGAGGACCGAAAGCTGATGACTTTTGGAGAGCGGTTTCAAAGATTGCGGTGTTACAGATATGTGAGAGTGTCGGTTATGAGAGATTTAAAGAGTCTGCTTTGGAGGCTCTTACTGACATCTCAATCGGATACCTCTGTGACTTAGGAAAAAATGCAAGTTTTCATGCTAATTTAGCTGGTAGGACGGAATGCAATCTGTTTGATGTAACTCGGGCTTTAGAAGATTTGGGAGCTTCTCATGGATTTTCGGGTGCTTCAGAGATTGGGAATTGTCTTGTAGGCTCTGGCACAGTTAGGGAAATGGTTCAGTTTGTGGATTCCAAAGAGGAAATCCCATTTGCTCAGCCAGTGCCTAAGTTTCCAGTTGTTAGGCATAGGAAGCTGATTCCAAGTTTTGAGCATATGAATGAAACTCCGCCTGGAAAGCATATCCCAAGTTGGTTGCCGGCTTTCCCTGACCCCCACACTTATATTCATACTCCTATGTGGAATGAGAGGGCATCGGATCCTTGTGCTGATAAGATTGAGCAAGCAAGGCAGCGGAGAAAGGCTGAGAGGGCTTTGCTGAGTTTGCAACAGAGACTGGTGTGTAATGGTTCTACTGGAACTTCGGCTTCCATGGTTGTGGATGCTAAAAAGGGAAAAATGCACGAAGCTGGAAGTAACCCTTTTCTTGTTGCCCCACTGCAACCTGGGGAGAAAGATATGTCACAGGTTGTTTTCCCAGCTAAGCTTTCTGATGAAGTGAGCAAGGGCAATCATGTTTCTGTTCTAGAGGCATTTGCTTCTGCCATTGAAGCAATGAAAGATGGGCCATCAAATGAATTATATGGTGAAAAGACACTCCTTCCCGAAAAAAGGCCTGCTGTTCATTTCAACTTCAGAACTGGCAAGAAACTCTTGGGTCAGTCCATAGATTTGAGCTTGCTGAAGAAGGGTGAGAAGAGGACAACACTCTTTTTAAGCGACGAAGAGAGGGATGATAAGAAGAGGAGAGCGGAGTTTATTCTTCGACAAACTACAGAATATCCAATGGAGCTTAACCAATCTTAAAACTGTATTTTAGGTTGTTCTTTCTTTAAATCTCATAAATATTTTTAGTAATCAATCGTTTTAGTGGGTCATGGATGCTTTATCTTATGTTCATGCTAACTGAGGACTTGCATGGATGTTTCGTAATCACACTGTTGGGGACCAACTCTAATATTTAGAGGCATGGGAGCAATTGTTTTGGTATCAGTAGCTCTAGTCTCAAGTAATTCTTTGGAAATGAGGTTCCTCTATTTTTGGATTATGCACTGAAAACTCTCTGCCTACGGTTTCAAGAACTGTATTCTTTCACTGACATGTAATTTGTATCCATTTACGATATCATCTTTTCAACTTGAACGAATTTATGCTCTTAAGAAACTCTTTGATGTGAAATCATTTTTGTGCTCAATATTGATAAAAGAAGTTCCAGTTGATCACTCCATTTTAGGCTGCAGCAAAGTAATTATTTAAGATTTGCTTTATAACAAAAGGGGAAAAAAAAGAGAGAGCGAAGCCAAATTAGGCATCTGAAAATTGATTTGAAGCTATTGAATATGTGACAGAGAGATGAGATTGATGCATGTGCGCTTCCTGCACCCTGTGCCTGGTTTCTTGGCCTTTGCATGCACTTATCTGCTATTGTTGAAAAGGAAGGATTGCTTGTTTCCTTAGATTCACATTTCAAATATGAATGAATGAAGCACAGAGCTATACCAATGTAACGCCTATAGAAAAGACTGTTTCGAACCTGTAAAATGATGTCTTTACAATACCATTGTAAATCCATGAGTTATGCTTTTGTGATAAGATGTTTTCAAGTTCACTTTCTTCACAGGGGATGGTTAAAGCACCCTTTTGATTGAAGCCATATTCTCGTTCTGCTGCATCTAATAACTTGATAAATGGTGGATACCTTAGATATCTTAGTGCAACAAAGAATTTCTTGGGCTCGCCATGTTGGAGCACGACAACTGAGAAGTGCCCCTTTTTGGAAGGTCCTGAATTTCCTGCTCTTCTAGTGCTTCTGTCATCCTGGGTTTGCCAGCAAAAAATGGAGACGAAACTGCTCATCGGCTGTCTCATTGCATTCTTAGCCGTGAAATTGAAGCTATACTTTCTCTGTTTCTTTTTAGCCATATCCTTCTGCAATTCTGCACAGAGCTTGTCTCCCTCTTCCTAAATTAAAGACGTCTCTTATTTGGATTTTTGTTGTCTGTAAAGTTAACTTCTGTTGGATATAAATAGGAAACGAACCCGCCCTGCCAATTATTACTTATTGTGATGCACATGGTCTTCCTCTCAACCCTACGTGTGAGGTTAAGAAAAGGACTCCCTGATTGAGGCTGTGGAAAGAATTTGTTGACACGGTTACAGGATTTGATGACGACCATGATAATCGCATTAGATAAGCTTCATTTTCTTTATGGTTTCATGTCTTCTACTAGAAACGCTTGAGCCCCCATATGAGAAGCAAACCACATTAGTTTAGTTATTGTAGTCCACAAAACTTGCAGATGTTCAGTTCAAGCAGCATTGCATATTCTCGTGGGGAAAAACATTGTGAGTTCATTATCTCTATGGTTCCAAAACTTCATTATTGCATCAGATGATATGTTTTGCACTATGCTGTTTTGTTTGTTGAATCTGCCAATTGTCGTTGCAAACATTGCCACGTCTGCTTGTTTAGTATATTCTAATTGCATCCAGATAACACAGAAAGTGTGGCGGTAAAGGGGAAAGGACTACATATGGGGGCTGTCGGATTTTGGATTGTGGGGGATAAGTGCAACTTTTGGAATGATACGTAACAATATTGGATTATAAGAGCCTGGATAAGATACACCTCAAATGTGCATGCATGGATAAATTGTCCACGACAGTGCATGCATCTGGCAAAGGGCGTTTTTCTTGCACAGTTGTCCTTCTTGGTTCAATTTGCTCAAGGAAAATATCCAACCTAACTATTATCTCTTATATGCTTCTCTTTTATGGTTTTTTTATCAAAATTCATATTAAAATACTAAATACGAAATATTTTTTTATTTAATTTTTGCTAAAATTTTAAAACTACATAATTTATATATATATATATATATATATTTTATTATTTTTATGTTGTGTTATAACTTTCTAGTGCATCATTCCATCCGTACTCAAACTAGACAGTTTCTTTACGCAAATTTCAAAATCAAAGCAAAAGTATCTAGGCTAGGATAATTTTGATAAGAAAATGCCTGCAACTGTCTTGGGCAGCCATTAATAAGCATGTGGAGTTGCTTCTGCTGTTAACAGAGACAGTCAAAGTAATCTTCCCTTCTTCTGCAAATATAATATCTGCTATGTAAGATTACTTGAGATTATATTCCTTTTTAAGGCCAAATTCAAAATCACTTGCTAGAAATTGGAAAATTTAAAGTATTTGCTCCATACCCAGCATGAAACAGGTTAGAACTACAGACAAAAGACAAAACATTATACAATCAGTGTCCTTAATCAAAGCACCATGAAGCTTCTTCGATCTTATTAATGCTTCAGCTTCATATCAATTTCTAAAGGAAATGCTTTGGCTCAGTGATTGAAGATCATAAAATCCAACTTTGCTGATGAAGAAACCAAGAAAACCATGAAAAAGCACAAATTTTTGTGCTATTTTTTTTGTTTCTAATGCTACACTGGAATATAAATTTTTTTATTCTGATAGACACGGTGTCGTATCTTTCAATTCTTTGTGACACAAACCCATTGTTCATCTTATTTGGGCCTCCGTGCAAGATTCTCATTTTATTTGTGAATTTTTTCTGTTGTGGGTTTTAAATTGGGCTTGTTATGGTCCAGCTGAAATATCGGTTTGAATTAAAAATGGCAACGAAAGGGTATCTGTTATTTTTAGATATTTATATCCGATTCTATTTAATATTTATAATATTTAAATTTATTTAAATATTTGTTTAAGTTTAGTATCATTATCTAAATTTAAATCAATTTAAATAAATACTATTCATTTAAATATTTAAATATGATAAATTATTTATTTAAAATTTTGTTTTTTTATAAAATAAATAAAAATTTAATTTAAAATTTAAGTTCACTCTTATTTAATAATAAATAAAAATTAATTTTTATAATCCGAAACCTTCTATAAATATAAAATTTTATATATTTTTTATATATAAACGGATAACAAATTTGAATATGAATTCAGATTTTCATTACTATTTATTAAAATTTAAATATATTCGAATATTTGATATCTAAAAAATATTATTCATGTACGCTTCAAATCTGTTTTAGTTAATAAATCTTTTATCCTAACCAATTAATTAATTATTTATAAATATTTAAATATAATATAAATGAGTTTAATAATAATGAATATCTATTTATTTAGTATTCATTATCATCCTTAATTTGAACTCGACCACTTTTACTTCTCCTTCTAATTAGTATAATTTAATTTCTTGTTTCAAGCTTGGTGAAAATATGGAATTTGCACCCTTTTTTCTTTATAAAAATACCACAAATAAAAAAAAAACACCATAAAATGAGTGAAAATAAATAAAACTTATTTTAATAAGTGTTTTTAAAGCATTATTAGCTTTCAAACTTTGATGTTTTTATATTCTACGTTAAAGGCTATGATATAATAATAAAATAAATTACTAAATTAATAATTATTAGGTTTACTAATAAAATAATAAAATTTTAATTTTAATTATCAAAATTTAATCTCTGCAAATTTCAAATAAAAATGGGCTGCTAGGATTGGGGAAATGGGGAAATGGACCACATCCAATTTTCCCATAGCTTATCTTAGATAGGAGGATTGGTAACCAATGGTGAGACTATCAATGGCTTTCTCAAGAACCCAATATTTGTTGGGATTAGAGAAGCATAAATTTTCACATTTGGAGCATGGAACATTCTAGAGAATCAGACTTTTTTTTTTGGTATAAATCCCAAAATAATGGATCCCTAATATCTTATTATATATTTTATTAATTTTAATGAATTTTTAATCTTGGTTTTACGGGTTTTGATATTTTCACTAATATAATTTGCAATTTCTTTCCTCACAAGAAACGGAGCTTCCCTTCCTTTTATCAACCCCTCTGTTCTTCATATCCCACGCATTCAACAATCCGAGTTAACCAAACCAAGCCCCGGAAGTTCTTCTGCTTTTTTTTTCGAGTTTTTCATCAGGCAAAACCATGTCTAACCAAGCTGAATCCTCTGACTCGTAATTACCCAGATCTCTCTTTTACCTTTTCTTCAATGGGTTTGTTTTAGATTTCGCTATGCTGATTCTCGTTTTGTCTTTCAGGAAGGGGACCAAGAGGGATTTTAGTACGGCGATCTTGGAACGAAAGAAGGCACCGAATCGGCTTGTTGTCGATGAGGCAACCAACGATGATAACTCTGTTGTTTCTCTTCATCCTGATACGATGGAAAAGCTCCAGCTGTTTCGCGGTGACACGATCCTGATCAAGGTGTCTACTTTAGATTTGGCTTTTATTTATTGCCATTCTTATTGGGTTCTTTTAGTTTTTTTTTTTTTTTAATTTTTGCTTAATGGGTATTTGTTTATGCTAGCTGTTTGTTGTGTTTTAGGGTTTAATTTTCTCTAGCTTGTTTGATATTTGAGGGTTTTATTTGATGGATCCCATGGGTTTTCTATGCTGTTCTGAATGGATCTTCGGTTTGGATCTATCTTGTGGTAGGTTGGATGTTTTACATGATTTTTTTGTTGAGGGCCAATGTTGTTTCTATAGCATCTGTTAATTTTTTTAGGTAAGGAGGCTAACTTGCTAAGCTTGTCTGTGAAGATTGTTTCTTTATGCAATATTAGTTTGGAGGACATTGTGGGATTGAAGCTTGCTTGTTATGTGGCATGAATAGTTACTGGAATTGCAGTTCTTATAAATTTGAAATTTCAATGTCTTTAAGCTTATATCTTGCTATAATGTCCTTTGTATTGTTCTTTTGGTCCACAGGGAAAGAAGAGGAAAGATACTATCTGCATTGCTCTTGCAGACGACACATGTGATGAACCAAAGATCAGGATGAATAAGGTTGTCAGGTCAAACTTGAGGGTTAGGCTTGGTGATGTTGTCTCTGTGCATCAGTGTCCTGATGTTAAGTATGGAAAACGTGTGCACATCTTGCCTGTGGATGACACAATTGAGGGGGTTACTGGAAATCTCTTTGATGCTTACCTTAAACGTGAGTTTTTTCTTAATCTTTTATTCCCAACTTATATATGGAATGGTCTTTAATAATTTATTTATGGCAGTTTTGGTTTCCTAGGCAGGTTAAGAGGTAAAATAGTTTCTTTGTTTGTTAATCAATCATAGGATAAGACAATAATATATTATTGTTAATCAATCATAAGCTCATTCATTGATTGATTAATATAAATAAGACTATAATTGATTGATTGAATACCATATTTTTAACCTTATGGAGTAGACTTCCCGTATTTTTAAAGGCATATATTCACAGGCTTATGCTTTCAAGGAGTTTGTTTTTCTTTCTTTGTATATACATGTCTGATGTTAAAAATACTTTATAGGCTGCTTTTTCTGTGTTTTAGTGTCTTTTGCTGTCTTTATATCGATTTACCTGTACATCTGGGGTGGATTCATGCCTGCATCCTAGGTGGCTCAATTATATGCATGGACATGTGTGCATTATAACCAAACTCTCCTCTATCATTTATCATATGATGATAATAAATACCTATTAACATTATGAGGATTGGATTTAATGTTGAATTATTGACAATATTGTCCATAAATACTGACTATGATAATTTTGCATTTACAGCTTACTTTCTGGAAGCATACCGCCCAGTAAGGAAGGGTGATCTCTTCCTTGTGAGAGGTGGAATGAGAAGTGTAGAATTCAAGGTTATTGAGACTGACCCTTCTGAGTACTGTGTGGTCGCACCAGACACTGAGATATTCTGTGAGGGAGAGCCCGTAAGGAGGGAGGATGAGAATAGATTAGATGAGGTAGGTTATGATGATGTTGGTGGAGTGAGAAAACAGATGGCTCAAATTCGAGAATTAGTGGAGCTTCCTTTGAGGCACCCACAGCTCTTCAAGTCAATTGGTGTGAAGCCACCTAAAGGAATTTTGCTTTATGGACCTCCTGGATCTGGTAAGACTTTGATTGCCCGTGCTGTTGCAAATGAAACTGGTGCTTTCTTTTTCTGCATCAATGGTCCGGAGATCATGTCAAAATTGGCTGGAGAGAGTGAAAGCAATCTCAGAAAAGCATTTGAGGAAGCCGAGAAGAATGCACCATCTATCATATTCATTGATGAACTTGATTCGATTGCTCCGAAGCGAGAGAAGACCCATGGTGAAGTTGAGAGGAGGATTGTCTCTCAGCTGTTGACATTGATGGATGGGCTCAAATCCCGTGCACATGTTATTGTTATCGGGGCCACAAATCGTCCCAATAGCATTGATCCGGCTCTCAGAAGGTTTGGAAGATTTGATAGGGAGATTGACATTGGTGTCCCAGATGAAGTTGGCCGTCTTGAGGTGCTTCGTATCCACACAAAGAACATGAAGCTGGCTGAAGATGTAATGTCTAAAAACTAAAACTTATTTTCTTTCCTCAAAAATCTTTATCTCTTTCTCCGGTCTAAAAAAGTACTGAATCTAATTTACTTTCCCGACTTATCACAGGTTGATTTAGAGAAAATTGCCAAGGACACCCATGGTTATGTTGGTGCTGATCTTGCAGCTCTCTGTACCGAGGCAGCATTACAGTGCATCAGGGAAAAGATGGATGTGATTGACTTGGAAGATGATTCGATAGATGCAGAGATACTCAACTCTATGGCTGTCACTAATGAGCACTTCCAGACTGCTCTTGGAACAAGCAATCCATCAGCTCTGCGTGAAACTGTGAGTATAATGAAGATACTGCTACTGATGAACAGATTCATTGCTGATTATGATTTTTTGGGGTCGGTTCTGTTTCCAATAAATTTTTTCTTGCTCTTGGTCAGGTTGTTGAAGTGCCCAATGTCAGTTGGGAAGATATTGGAGGCCTAGAGAATGTTAAAAGAGAGCTTCAAGAGGTAATAGTGTTTACTAGTTTTGATTACTTCCCAAATTTCTTTCCTTTTTTATCTTTTTAAATTAAAAAAAAAAGGGGATTAATTTGTTACTTTGGCATGCAGACTGTTCAGTATCCAGTGGAGCATCCTGAGAAATTTGAGAAGTTTGGGATGTCTCCCTCAAAGGGAGTACTATTCTATGGCCCTCCAGGATGTGGTAAAACTCTTCTGGCCAAAGCCATTGCCAACGAATGTCAGGCAAACTTCATTAGTGTCAAGGGTCCAGAATTACTTACAATGTGGTTTGGTGAGAGTGAGGCCAATGTTCGTGAAATTTTTGACAAGGCTCGCCAGTCTGCTCCTTGTGTCCTGTTCTTTGATGAACTTGATTCAATTGCTACCCAGGTATGTTCAAGGCTAATTAATTATCTTTATGGATTAACTTTTAGCAGCAGAGCATGTTGGTTTCTTACTTTCTGTGCGTGGATTATTCTACCAATGAAATTATGCTTGTGTTGGTGTTCTTTGGCTTGCACTTTGTGTAATGATGATTCATGTTTATATATTGCAGAGAGGAAGCAGTGTAGGTGATGCAGGGGGTGCTGCTGATAGGGTTTTGAACCAACTTCTTACTGAGATGGATGGCATGTCTGCCAAGAAAACCGTTTTCATCATTGGAGCCACCAACCGACCTGACATTATAGATCCTGCACTTTTGCGGCCTGGTCGACTGGATCAGTTGATCTATATTCCCCTTCCTGATGAGGAATCTCGCCATCAGATCTTTAAGGCTTGCTTGAGGAAATCCCCAGTTGCAAAAGAGGTTGACCTCAGGGCTCTTGCCAAATATACTCAAGGCTTTAGTGGGGCTGATATTACAGAAATTTGTCAGCGTGCATGTAAATATGCTATCAGAGAAAACATTGAAAAGGTATGATTATGTCTATTTTCTCCCACATTAATTTATTTTCTGTGCAGGAGATGAAGGAATAAATTATGTTTTTAACAATGATTGAAATGGTGACATGAGATATCTTTATGTTTTCAGGATATTGAAAGAGAAAGGAGAAGAAGGGAGAACCCTGAAGCTATGGAGGAAGATGTCGAGGATGAAGTGGCAGAAATCAAGCCTGCGCATTTTGAGGAATCAATGAAGTTTGCTCGTAGGAGTGTGAGTGATGCTGACATACGCAAATACCAGGCATTTGCTCAAACCTTGCAGCAGTCAAGGGGATTTGGCAGTGAATTTAGGTTTGCTGAAACTGGCTCCAGGGCTGCAGCATCTGATCCTTTTGCGGCTTCTGCTGCAGGAGCTGATGAAGATGACCTTTACAGTTAAATTTCCTTCATCTTTGTTTGCTTAGTTTATGGTGGCAATTTATCCTTTTAATTTATGTTGTATTATATTGACTGTATGTTGTAAAAGCTCCTTGGCAACAACTGTTGAGCCAAAGGGAGCCTTGCCTGGCTACCCCTTGGAGTTCAAAAAGCAGGTGTTTGTCATTCTGGAACTGAAAGTTTTTACAAGATTCAACTTCAATGTAAGCTTTAGGTTTACTTTTATGGTTGTGGCATCTTTCAGTTTGAGTTTAAATTATATTAAGATATCTTAAAACATAAATAGAAAGAAAAAAGTGCAATCAAGATTGTGATCATCAGGGATTGAATTTGAGCATTAAAATTACGAGTTCATCATTATTGATTTATTGATAATATTCGTAAGTATCATTTAGAAAAATTTATAGTAGCTGACAACATGTAACCATCTCAATATCGATGAGATATAAAATGAAAACCAAATCAAATATATATTATTTTGTATTTTATATTTTCTTTCCCTTTTCTCTCTTTTTTTTTTTTTTTCTTATTTCTCTCGTTATCTAATATATATCTTACTGACTTGAATATCAAAACATACCTTCAAATGTTAGCTCTGATATGTACTAATTTTTTTTCTCTATCATAAATCTGACATACTTTCCAATTTAATCTCCATCAAGCTTGTCAATCATCGAGAATTACATCATGATATATAATTTTTCTTATACTGTTTAGGGTTGGTAGTAATGGAAAAACCTTGTCTCGGTATATGGATGCAAAACTTGGGCCTTGTTCCTCAAATCTAGTTAGCCACCAACTAGACTCAACAAAAACCAGCCCAAGCCAAGTTAGGGATGGCCCGGTGCAGGGGAAAAGGGGTCATGTTCCTCGAAACAAAGGCATTGAAATATATTTTGATAAGATAAGATAGACGTGGGTGGCAATTGTTGATTAGACTAAGCCACTTGATGGGAGACAACCCCACATGAGAAAATGGAGATTAACTTGTAATAATTAATGTGGCATCATTGTCCTTGCACTCTAGGCTTCTTTGGTGTTTGGTCTTTGCAATTTTTGATTATAACTCCATGTCGGTTGTCAAGTCCTACAATAGTGTGACCCCAAATCTCCCCCCCCTTCTTGGAAAAATAACATCAAAATCGCTTGGATGCTTTGGCAATGGGTACTTTGCTTGTTTGGTTGCCTTGAATAATATTATTTCAAAATTTTGGATTTCAAATTTTTTTAAGTTCGATTCAAATTAAAAAATAAATTTTAAATCTATCCATTAAATTTAATTTAATAATAAAAAATTAAAAAATGATTAAATTAAATTTAATATGTTTATATTCAATTCATATATATATATAAATATAAATATAAATTATATATAAAAATTAAAAATAAAAATCATATAAAAGTAAATATTAAATTTAATAAATTATATATTTTTTATTTTTTATTTTTATACATATGTAAATTAATTTATATATAATTGACATATATATAAAAATAAAAAATTTATATATATGTGAATTTAAGCCAATTTCAGATTTTAAATTTTTTATTCAAAATTCAACTCAAAATGTAAACGAATTTAAAATATGTGTAAACTTATTCAACAAATTTTAATTTTTTATCTAAATTTTTTTAAAATTTAGATAGACTTTCGAGTTTAGACAAGTGATCTAATTTTTGAATAGATTTCGATATCACTTTTTAAAAATAATTGTATAAATCAATTAAATTAAATTTTAAATTTAATGAAAATGTTGAAACAACTCAATCTTCAATTTTCAATCCAAAAACCCAAACACAGCCTCGATTTTTCTATGTTGAGGGGACATGAGTTGTTGTCAATACTCATCAAATGCATTTGAGATAATTAGCATAATAGTAACAAAAACGTATATCAAATCATATCATGTACCAAATACTAGCAATAATGGTGATGAGAGCACATCATATCATATCATACATGAAGATACCATTCCTATCTAGGGGCATACCTTTATAATTATACCCCACCACTTTACTCCTTTTTTCCGCAAATTATACTAAACCTATAGTAAACCCATGCATCCTCCAAATCCATTGTATTGCCATGTCCTTTGAACTCAAATTGGATGTGCTAAATATATTATCAAGTTGTGTATATGACTTCATATATCCGTAAAAGATGCTGCTTTCTTACTATAAATTGAAAACAAGATGATATTATATGTAAAAAACTTGTAATCATATTGAAAATGGTGTGATCAAGCTGTTGTGATGGATTATGGAGGACGGATCAGAGATAAAAAAAATCAATAGGGCGAAGAGAAACCCTCCTAGATAGCCCAATTCCCACAAGAATGTAAATTATGGGACACCTGACAAGTGGTTGGAGAAGATAACCTAAAAAGAGATAAAACGAAAAGGGAAGAAAAAGATTGGAGGACCACTCTCTTTTCTTTTTGCCACGATAACCACCACGCAGCACTGTTTGATTTCTTCCTCCGATTCCCTTTTTCTTTGTTTCTTTGGTGTTTACCCACACGTGCATCTCCATGTGGAAAGTCTTGAAAGGCTACTGCACAGAAACAACTTGTATGCCGCTGCTTTCTGCTATTGATTCGATTGAATTCGGCTAGCAGCAGCAGCAGCAGTACTACTGCTGCAGTAGCAGTAGTAGTAAATTCCAATCCCATGCCATGGTAAACACAAAAACAAAAACAACAAAACCCCTTCCCCTGTATTTCAATATTGTCAGATATGCACGTGTTGACTCTGCTCATTTATGGGTGTCCCCTCCTTTCTTTGAATTTCCATAGTCCTAGTCGTAGACACGTAGTAGTAGAAGTAGCAGTAGCATTTTTCTTTCCATATTTTGGTGCCCTATCACATCTTTCAACTTCGGGTCTTTTTGGTGAAGTTAGCTACCAACAATGGTGAAAATATATGTCTCGAGGTAGCCCATGGAACTTCTTGATATTTCACTTTCAAATTCAGAATTTCATTTTGATTTTTTCTTGACAATGTGGGCATTCAATCAACTTGTAACAATGTGTTAATGTGTGAAATTGTTTTTTTTTTTTTTTCATAAATGGTCAAAACATGAGTGCATTTGAATTTTTTTATAGGAAATTATAAAACGTTGATGAAAGCGTTGATATGGTAGTGTTGAGTTGATGAAATTAGGTCATGAATATTGAATTTGATGGGGGGAGGTGTGCAAAGCAAATGCAATGACCAAGAAGGACTAAAAACGGCAGGGAAAGTGGGACCAAAGAGTGAGGGCCGCACGAGGGGCACTGAGAGTAGGGGTAGCTGTAGGGATTGTACCCTCCCTCAGCCTCACTTCTCTTTCTTTACTCTAAGGATTCTTGCTGTCGGCTGACACAGCCATTGACCCACCCACATCATCTCTTGGCCCTTTCACATCGCTCTCTCATCTCACCAAAATATCCTATTTTCCCTTTAGCTTTTGGCTTTGTCGGCGTGATCCTCTTCCCCTTTACATTTCCTGTGCTTTTATACTCCCTTCTTATTACATACATTCACATATTTTCTCCGTAGCAAATTGGTTTCACAGTGACTAGATATATCAAACACAATAAAAAATGAAAACATGGAGAAGAATCAAATATATAGCACCAACTTGTTCTACCTACTTCAAGGATAATGTTTATTTACTCAGCAGCCATGCATCTTACTTTTCTAATATATTTCTTCATTTTCCACCCCAAAAGTGTAATGGAACAAGAGTAAAACGAGATAATATAATGAAAAAAAACAAAAACTATGCTTACTAAAACTATCATGTATTGAATTCATGTCTATATCAAATAAACTTGATTGCCAACCTGGTCTCTAATCGTACTTCTATATCAGGTAGTATCTTTTCTACTGTTGCTTGGAAGTGGAAGTATAGTAGCTTTCCAGGCTTTTTTTTTTTTTTTTCTTCTTTGTAGAAAGCATGATCCTATAGCTAGGTTCATCTAGTTCAAGATCGGAGTCTATCTAGAGTACACTTTTTTTAACCACAATTATACGAGGATGAAGTTCTGACAGCAACTGTCATTTGACATGTGATCATATCCAGCTGCTATATATAAAACATAATGTCAATCTACATGTTTTAGTTAGAAAAGTTAGAAGATTATTAACTTTAAAAAGTGGGAAATTAAAGATAAACTGTGTTTGAAAGTGGAAAAACAAAATCAACTTGATAAGATTGTTTGAAGACAAGAGAAAAGCATGATTTGTCTGTAATATAGGGGAGTGCTCTTGCCCTGGAAGCATTCTAAAACAAATTTTTTTTGTGTCATATCAGCTAAGTGTTTCCCCTTACATGTGATTTTCATTGTACATAATGGGATCATATGTTGGCTATAATTTCAAATTTCACGTGCATGTGTTGGATTATTAAAGCTTTTTGTGTGAAATCATTATGCTGCTGCTGCAGCTTCCACATCAAACTACTAGTGCCCTTTCCAAAAACTATAGTAAAAAGTTTTGAATGATTAAATAGATAAATAAAAAAAAAAAAACCACCTGTAAACCAATATGCTGGCTGGTCAAGAATTAGTCAATTTATGTATTTAAGTCAAATTAAAAACTCAATTGGAAGGCTCTTATAATATCCAAAAGTACATTCTATAATTAAATTCATCTAAATCTTTTTAAATAGGCAAGATGATATGAAAGTTTCGGATTCCAATTCTAAAAAATGATTTGTTTGCTATATATACGAAGATAATATATAAAATTGCATATATTTGCCATTGAGAAATTCAACAAAATTTTTTTTTTTTTTACAAACTTTCAGTATGGTAGAAGTCTCAGAGTGGGTCCCCAGCATGTACACTTGGTTAAGGAAACCCTATAATTAGTTGAAGAGTATATATGCTTTAAAAAATTTCCATTTTCATTGGAGGTTTTATTTTGGAATTGAAGGCTATAATTTGCAACTTGCCTGCAGAAGAGTTGTGGTTTTGTCACAGGAAAACTTAAATTATTCTTTTGTGATGATCATGTATATGGTATTGGTATATATTTGATGTATGGTCAGCCATTCCATTTAATCTGAGCCATTGGATTTGTGTTGCATATAAAGGAACATTAAACGAAAACATGGGGGGGTTGGGGGACAAAAGAAAAAATATAAACAAGTTGAAACTGGAGGATGGTCCAAGAAAATAAATGTGAAATTAGTGCTTGCTCTTGTCTGATGTTCCCTAAGCATAAGGACCTGGTGATTAGGATTGTCTGAATTGACCAAATCATATTAGAATCTAGAGGTATGGGGATGAATATTGATTAATGCTCTAATTATTTAACCCAATATCATTCAACAAATTTGAAATTCAAATCTTAACACTTACAATCTTTTTTTCTTTATCTATTTTCTCTTGTTTAATAATTAAATCACAGAATTTTCTCCCAAAATGAAATTCTATAACAAGATTGTCTTAGTTTATTAGCATTCCATTTATTGACAAGGAAATGAGAGGAAACTAGTTCTTTACTGTAGCCTAACGATAAGTACTAGATGTTATTAACAAAGAAAAAGGGTAGGATTACTTTAGTTTAATGATTCATGTGGTTGACAGTGCAAAAAGGAAGGTTGAAATCTGGGAAAGTAGAAGCAACTGTCCTCTTTGTTTTTTCCCTCTAACCAAAGAAGATTTCATGTGAAGAAATGGAGGAAAAAGGAAGAATCTGCAATTTCTATTTACAGCATACAGCTATCACCTCTTGAATACAGAGCCAATAAAAAAATCCAGGTCTAATTCACAAAAATTTCCTTTTTCAATGGAAATTGTTGTAGTTTGTACCTGATGAGACCTGAAATAGATAGCTAAGAAAGATAAGGAATAGAAAGAATGAAGAAAACATGTATATGCGAAACAGTGAAAGTATCAGCCAGGAAAATTAAAAAAAAAAGGGAATTTCATTCTTCCACCAATGAGAAATGGATATGCTATTGCATAACTAAACTAACTCTTTAAGAGAATTTGATGACATCCCAGATTTTCCTTCAGTCCAATCAATCACTTTGACAGCTAAAAAAACAAGTTTGAACTTCACAGCATTCCAAGAAAAGCAAAGCAAGATGAAAGTAAAAGGAGCAACAAAAGGAAAGAAGAAGAGCAACCATTGCTACAGTTACATGGACTCGAGAAATTAACAGTTTCCCATTTCTCAACAAGAAGATTAAGAGAAAAAAGGACATCACCTAAGGAATATCCAAAACCTAAACAGGTCTAAAATTTTATTAGTAGAAGGCTAGACAAATGAACTACTAGTATTAATCAAAAATACTTCTTTTAATTACACTCTCCTATACAAGTAGAGACGATAAACCCAAGCTGGCCTTTTCAAGGCTCGCCTCGTTCACGCCAGCAGACAAGCATTGCTATGCAACGACGGAGGATGTAGAATTTGGCTCGTTGTTTCTTAACCAAATGGCTGCACTTTCCACCAAAAGATCTGCAAGGCTCACAGGCGTGCTTGTTACTAATAAATCTTGTGTCCTTTTCTTTGCCTTCCATATGAAAATGAGTAAGCTTTTTTTCTTGCTTGAGCCCTGTCTAGTGTTGTTCTTACTGGCACTGCTACTAGTAATAGAAGATGTAAATATGAAAGGATAGAGGTTGAATGAGCTTGAAGTGTTATTTATATAGAAAGGGAGAGAGACTTTTTGAATTAAGGGTGTTATGATTTGATTCTGGGTTGGGCTCCTCTAAATAAGGTATAGACTGTAGCCACTGTAACCCACTAGCTGTCAGGGAGGATAGAGCACAGCAGCATATGAGAGAGAAAAAATATATATACAGTAAGGACCAGTATCAGTGTTCCTGCCAAATTCACCTCAACTGTTACTAGAGCATATTTCTTATCCGATTTTAGATGTTACAATGATTGTAGATGATATGCTTCTACTTGATTCTATAAATGTTTTTACTTTGGAAACTAATACAGTAATTATGTATTAAATCTCAAGTTTTTTAATTGAACATTTAATAAACAACTGTTCATTTGGTACAGAGAAAAGCAAAGGAAAAGAAGAAAAGGCTAAATCTGAATGCCACAAGACCAAGCCATGCCAACAATAATACACTCTAAACAGTGTAAATTCAGAACTGTGGTGAGATGCCTTCATTATTTTCTGCTAAGTTGCAAGCATCATTCTCCCTAAGAACCAGGGAGGGGGGGCAGGGCAACCAATTGGAAAGAAAGTGGTAGCGTTTGCTAAAGTTTGGAATTGCTTTCAAGTAAACATGCTTGAGCAACAGTAGGGAAGATGTCTTCTTCCTGTCATGCTTTTCATTGGTGGTGGAATGTCTGTCCCATTCATTTGCTTGTCAAAATAAATAACTAATCACAGTCGTATGCAACTACAACTTGTTAAATATTATCTTTTAATAATGATTATACGATTATATTGAATAAGCTTCGGGTTCAGTCACTTCAACTTTATAAAGGAAAAAAAGCAGTAAAATTTGAAATTGTAAGACGGATTTTATACTGTGAAAATGATAAGTGGTACAAACAATTGGGGGACAGACAGGCTAAAGCCTTAAAGCTGAGAAGAAGCCAACAGCAGTTAAAGGGGATTTGAGGCAATGCAGTCAGGCCACTGGCAGTGCACCTTTGGTGAGATGGTGTCCAAGAATGGTAAAATAACAAAAATTAAAAAAAAAAATTCTTTGGATACTTTAAAAAAATTTTGGGATATTTTTAAAAGTTAAAAAATAAAAAATTTGAAAAAAATTTATTCTAAATATTTTTTTCGTCAATAAAATTATTATATATAAATAATTATATATAATATAAATAAATACCAAAAAAAATCTTAAATATACCAATGATACAGGTTACGGCCAATGTTAATGATAGATGCTGAGTGTATTGTACGATCGAAAGAAGAAGAAAGTCAAGAGCCAGAGATCCTGTATATGGGGCCTGCCATGTGCAAAGCCAGTTTCATTTAGTGTCTTGGGTCTTAGGAAAACCTTTTAATTGATGGGTCGCCATCTTCCATGATTTACCACCTAAAATGTTATCATATCATCATTGCAGTTGTTTTTTTTTTATTCTAATCTTTTGCTACAGCCGTTGAGCCTGTACGAGAGCGTACAGTTTCTATTTCCTACTAGTTTTTCCTTATTTTATTTTATTTTATTTTGTTTAATCTCAAATGACAAGTACTTTTGTATAGATTCATGGATCAGTTAAATCCCATGCATCCAATGGTGAAAAGATTGGAAAAAAATTCCTCATTGGTTGGCTCATCATTGACACAAGACGTTTTACCAATGTCGTTCTGATTCAATGGTTTAATAATTTATGATCATAAATAAAAGTGATAACGATTTAGATATTAAATTTGATTTTATTTTTTTAAATAATATATAAAATTATAAATTTTTAAAATTTGATTTAGATTTGAATTGATTTTTTTAAATAATATATAATATTATAAATTTTTAAAATTCGTTTAAATTTGAATCAATTTTTTTTAAATTGATTTTATTCAAATCAAATTTTATTAATTTAATTCAGTTTATTAATTTTTAAATTTTTTTTATTTTTATATATTATTTTAATAAAATTTTTAATATATTTAAATAGATTTATATATAAAATAATTAATTTTATTTTATAAAAATTTAAAAATATATAAAATCTAATAAAAATATATAATTTAGTTCAATTTGATTTTTTTAATTTTTCATATCTCGATACAAAATTTGATCTGAATTAATATATATATATATATTTAATATTCAAATTTGATTCAAATCAAATAAAAAAAATCTAAACCAAATCAACTACTACAATTTCAATTGGATTTTTTTTTTTTAAAACTTTTTTCCACCCCTAATCATAAACATTGAGTTGTGAAATTTTATTGAAGCAATTCTCTTTTTCAAAATTCTTTTACCATAAGTTAGTGGAATTTGCCCAAGGGAAACCCTGTCCCTGAGTTTATTTATCGCATTAACAATGCAGTTTCGAGCCGATGAACTGATGGGTTTTGGCAAGCTCACAAGACCCAAACCAAATAGCTTAAACGATTTCCCTGGTGGTTTATACACATCTCCTGGACTAGAGAAGAATCCATGTTCTGTAGTTTCTGTTGGCGTACTATTGCACCTGACCAAAGAAATGCAATGTGTATTAACAATAGTGTAGCATAGGTTTTAGCCCACTATCAATTTGTAAAACCAGTACTGTAACAGACAAGTTAATTCCCCAATTGCCCAGAAAAATGGTAAATTAAAATATGATGGCATGGCATCAGAAGCTGAGTAGCATTACATCACCTCATGTTTCCCACACAGCTGCATTCCCATTGACGAGGCCAATGATCTTTCCATTAAACATGGTACTCATCCAACATTGACAAGACGACACAAATGTTGCAGGGAGAAGCCAAACAACAGCTATATAGCCTCCAGCAGACGAAACAAATGGCATAAAAAAACAAGGTTGGGACAGACAACATGATAAAGAAAGCACAACATAACGCGGTCCTAATAGGTCACATAATGCTCCACTACAAGCCCAGAGAAGATGCTGCCAGAAATGGAAGCTATGCCAGCGTTGCCAATATCGCTTTTTCTAAGGTTGAGGTTATCTCGTATGATAGATAGGAATAAGAGTAGCTGCTGCAAATGTGGAGATGAAGCAAGTGAAGAAAGAGAGCCAAAAGAGATGGAAGGTGACCATATGGGGTTTGGCAAATGACAGAAGGTTGAAGACTTTAGCTTTATGTTCAGAATCGACAGGCAGTGCAAATTTTGAAGTAAGGTCTGTTGGGATCATGGTGGAAGTGACTGAGAAAGCAAAGGCTAGTTCTTCTGCTGAAACTCCATGCGTGGAGCTTCCTGGCTTGTTCTCTGTTTCAGTCATAGTTTTGATCTTCTAAGTTCTCCCCAAAACAAGAAAAAACAAGATAATTAACTTGAATTCTTATGGTATTGAAGTTGCAGGGTTAACTTTTAGAATTTTTGGCTGGCATTGGTGTTTATATAAGGCTACACTTGATTTTGAAAACAAATTGTTGGAGGTTCCAAAAGCTAAATTTGTTCCATTGTAACAAAGCCATTGGTTCAGGCTCTTTTATTATTAACTCAATTCATATAAAAAAAATATATGATTTCACTGACATTTTCTTATGCAATTGAAATTTTGGAATGGTATAAAAACCTCAATCCTTTTCTGTCTTATTAGCCAAGTATATTTTCTCTAACTGGCCTGCAGCTGCCTATTCAAAACATGAATATATCTTTTGCATGTCTGGCTGACAGAGACAAGAACTTGTTATAAACATTATACTTACCCTTTCGCGTGCCCTAAGAGGTTTTTCTATTAGGGGGTTTGTTTATAAGCCCTAATTTTATCACCAAATCCAAATCTCTTCTTCAATCGGCCATTGTGGCCCAATTATGGGCTTCAAATATACTTGGCTCAATCTACTTGGCACCAAAGGAAACAACCTATGTTTGGGCCATATTGTCAATGGGGAAAGGCAAATTAGCCTCGATTTAAAAAAAAAAAAATTTTAGTGTGATTTTTCTTTAATTCATTAAGATTTCTTTTTGAAAATTCAAAAATCAAAATCATCATTGCTTGGCTTTCGCATGTGGTCTTTTAAATTTTGATTTTATAAAACAAATTATACTTGATAAAGACGTTGGATTAAATCTATGGAAATTTCTCTCTAATAATAATTATTATAAAATATATTTGACATTTATACAAAAGCAATGTTTTTTTTTTCAACATTATAAGTGAGGGTTGGAGTTGCTTGAACTCGAATTCTTCTTTTAACCACTCGGTGAAAAGATTATTTACACAAAATAATGTTACTTTGTTGAGTTTGATCACTTACAATTTTACAATTCAAAAACGATATCAATATAATAAATAATAATTTTATCAACATTTAAAAAAAAAAAATCAAACTGTTGAATATAGATAGTTCATATAACAAATGGTTGTACATAAATGGTTTATCCATTACGCAATATTTATTTATGATTATGAAATATCAATGCTTATCTCTTCAATATATATATATATATATATATATATATATATATATATATATATCAATGCTTGGAAAAGAGCTAACAAAAAGAGAGGAGACTCTTGCAGCAAAATCAGATCACCTCATTCTCAAAGAAAAACCTGTCTAAAGCTCAAAGATATATATGATGCTAACTGGAATTTTTTCTCTATTTTATAGAAAGATCACAACTTAAAAAAAAAAAAAAAATTGAGATTTGAATTTTAAAATTTTTTTTTTTTTAAATAATGACATGAACTAAGCTAAATTTGAAGTTCATTTTACCTGATAACGTGACAATGAAAACAAGTAATTAATAAAACTCGAACATTATGTCATGGAAAATAACCCCACCATTGATCAATGTTAAATTGGTTCATGGCAGTTTGCTTCTTTTGCTATTTGATGATTGTACAAAAGAAATAAAAAGGGAAAGGAAGTTGTATTGTTTTGGTTGTTGGCAATCAACTCAAGCTAGCCGACGCATTGCCACCCCTTGCAAGTACTAGACATAGTACAGCAAGAAGGATTGCCGGATCTCTTTAATCATCAATTATTTAGAGGCAGAGAGCCCCCACCTTCGGCTTCCCCAAAATAAAAATGAGAAAACTTCAGATACCACATCAGTACAGTTTGGCCCTAGCTGGCTGGACATGGCCTCCTTCTTATGTACTACATTTAATTTACCCTTTTACTAATTTAATTATTTTGTTTTTTTAGGAAAAAATATTAATTAAGCTCAAAAAATAAAAAATTACACAAAAATTTTACATCTATTTCACATTTCATCTAATCATATTGTTTAACTAATTTTTTTTTAAGAAATTATGTTAGCTTCAAAATATAACCATGAATTTGATTGAATTTATCCAAGTAAGTTGAAAAGGTCGTTTTAAGGTTTAATTTAGATTTATGATTGCAAGATTTTAATTGGAGTTCAATCATAAAAGGACATTCGATCACGTTATGATAGAAATCCTCTTCTTATGCATCCAATCAAACCTAATTCCATTCAAGCAAGTGACAAGTTGTATAAAGCATAAATTAATCTGACAGGTTATTAAGAAATTTGTGAAGAGTGGGATATTAACTATTGCGGTTTTACAGTAATTGCTTTATTGACAAGGCAAGTTTCTATTGGGACACGATATGAACCGTAGCTTACATTCCTGTTCAGGGTCCAATAATGTTGGTCTAGGTTCACTTCATTCACGGTCTCCCTTTCACACGCCCACAGAAAGAAGCTATAGATATTAACTCAGTTTTTCTTGATAAATGAAAACCAGAAAACTGTTTGCCCAATTTAGTATATTGATCTTTCCTTTTTCCTTAATTTCATTATGCTTGCTTTGCTATTTCTACTTCATAACAGTCAACACCCAGTTCTTTTTCTGATCTTTTCATTTGCAATCTCATAGGTTTTCATCTCTGTAGATGTCTAAAACTGATGATGCACATATTTGTAAGTGTTTTTTAATTATCGCTTGAATTCAATCATTTTGTTTGATTAAATTAGGGTTTCTCTTCCAGGGTTTACTCTTCTAGATCCTAGGATCTATCCCATGCAGCTTTATACTATAGTTGCCTGGCTGCTGCTTTTAGTGCTTTACATAAGGAATTGATGATATTTCCAATCTCTAGAAAACTTGTTAGCTGAATTTTTTTTAAGTGGTTGGTTAATTTGTTTGTTCAAATGGTGGAAAGCAGTCATTGTTTGCAAATGTAGCATCATCAAGATTCACATGCAACGTGTATATATAAAGGTATATATATGTATAGTTTGGGCCTGAGAATCCTGATGATGCTGCATTGGCAATGAATGGCTACAAGGACAACTGTGATCGATCGGTTACTGCCCTTCCATCCCAAAATGGTGATGATTTCTCTCCCATTACCAAGAAATTAAAATGCTAATTTGGATCTAAATTATCTAATCCTACTCCCAGTCTGTTTCTTTCTTTTTGATTGTTAGCTCAGGATTTATGTTCTTTTGAATTGCTAGCTAGCAGATGGATGAATCACTTGGAGCTTGGCATCATGGAGATCGGATTCATCGTATATGACAAATGATAAGGTGAGAAGGCTTTCCTTTTACTCACTGAATAGTATATGTCGACTGCTTATAATTTTAATCAATTTTCGAAAATTTTGAAGTCACTAAAATCTTTTGTCAATAATGAAATATTCTATCGATAATAAAGAGAGTTTAGGATAATCGGTTTAATCGATTAAATGTGAAATGGAAACATATTCGAAGTACAAATTACGCGATTCAATTGTGAATTATAAACCTTTCTCTTATAAGCATCAAAACAAAGTGATGAAAAATCTTAAATTCATAGGTACACTAATCTCATGGTTAGTACTTTTGAGGGTTGATTTTCTAATTAGTAACTTTTTTATTCTCAGTTTATTAACATTTTTTTATACAATGTTCAGTTTTCTGTTTCTACAAACCCTTTTTTTCACTATAATCATGCCATCAATGTTGTCCTTGGTAATACTGCGAGTGGGGCAAACCATTCTGGTCTGATCTCTGATCTGTTGCAGCACAGCAAATTTTTATTGATGTTCCTGTCTGCTTGTCAATCATGCTGTTCATGGGCATCCTTCTATAGTTGCTTCCATGCTTTACAACCGAATGCTCATTGTAACTCAAATTAATTGATATTCCAGGTGATCACATGCCCTTACTTTTAACCATCCAAATCTCAAGACTTGTTCAAAATTGCTGCATATAGAGTAGTATTAGTACAAGTAAATCAACTATTTCTTCACAAATATCTTATCATTCAAATATGTTTCCATTGAAAGTTAAAATAAATTCTGCCGACTTAAGATGGAAGGATGGAAGAACTATAACCAACCATACATCATCTTTTTCTTCTCAGTGCTGTTTAGGTATTCTTAATTATCTTCTACTTTCTCAACTATACACTTGTTCATTTTGGTTCGATTATATGTTATGCTTTTGAACATTTTATGGTTAATTTTATATATGCATACAAGGTTTATATATTATTTATAAGCCATCTACCTTCGAACATCAATTGTCTCAAATTAATTCATTATTGATTTCCCTTTCTATACATACATACATATATATATATATATATATTATAAAGAATGCTGCAGTCTTAGAATAGGAAGAATTAGAATAGGAAAGAATTAGAATAGGGAAAAGAATTACAGATGCTGAAATTTGAATCTCGAACTTATTAAATGGCACATCTTAATTTAAATTATGGATTCTCTATACAATTTTTTTTTTGCCAACCCTTACATATATATATATATATATATCTTTAATTTCATAAAGCAGCATATTTAATGTGCAAAGGAACTGTTTTGTTAATTAATCAATTTCATCTCTTCAGCTTCCTTAAATAATGAACAAACCCCAAATGAGATGTTGGGTCTCTTTACCATATCTACATCTTACATATGATACATATGAAATAAATGGTAGTAATGGGGTAACGTGTTCATGTAATAGATGGATATAGACGTGATTTTTATGTTCTAGCTTTTCTATTTCTATATAATAATGTCTTTGCTCTTAATTACATTTTCTGTATTTTCTTTCTCGAGTTGTTGTTGATTTGGATTCCTATACGTACATGAACACTTCAATATTTGAACCTGAAATATTTCAGAATCTCAACCCTTAAATTGTAGTATTATTTATTTTCTTTTCCCAATTTATGTGGCTAGACGACAAGCTATGGGCGATTGCTGCAAAAGTGAATGCAAGATTTGTACTCGATCTCTGGTTGTGTTGCTTATGTCAAATAAAATTAATGCTGTGATCAGAGAGCAGGGACATGGGGTTTGAAGGATTTTCCACCTTTTAAAAGTGCTTTCAAACTTGATTGAAGATGAGCTCATGACCTTTGTTTCATTTCTGCATGGATTTCTTAATTTAGATTTGTTGGTGTCTAACTGAGCTAATAAGAGTAAAATCCTGAAATTAGAAAGAAAGAGAAAGAAAGTTGTTAAAGATAAAGGATTAGAGTGGTTTAATGTTTGTGTTTTGAGGCTCAAATAAAAAATAGACAAAGAAGAATAATAGCAAGGAAAATATAAGAAAAATAAAAAAGGTAAGATGATGAAATGGTATTTGAATAGTTTTATCAGGACAACATGACAATTTGGATTATTAGAGATTAATTTTAAAGTTTAAGATAATTTGATAAATCGAATTAATTTGAAGCGTTGATTATTTATTTTAAAAATGATAACATTTAAAAGGATCCATTAAATAAATTAATGAAGTGATCAAATTGATGTTATTTCGTAAAATTAAGTCGGTCTAACATATCAATTGATTTAAAAATAAAAAATACTTATAAATGTTTGTCGACAATTTTTAATAGAGTTAAAAACCATTTTACCCTTATGTAATTGGTTGCTGTCATTGTGCTCGTTAAGAGCAGGATGTCAGTGTCTGCAAATTAATTATTCTTCATTTTAAGTAATTAAGACAAAACCACTCAGGACTTGATTTATCCTGCAGGAAACTACTCTATTGGTGCAAATGAAGAAATCAATTACTGAATGATCTGCTCATCAAAGACAGCAAACAACGTTGGGTACTTCTTCATGTTCTTCACAGGTGATATTACTTTTAGAACTTCGTACAGGAAAATAGGTGCTTAAAATCTTATAAAATCACAACGGAAAAAAGACTTCAGAAAATATGAAAAAGAGATGCCTCTACTGTTCACATCCAGGAAACGTACGGTTTGTTTAGTCACAATCAATTGGTAGGCTTCATATCTCTTCCAGCTCTGACATGTTCATCTGGTTAAAATTCTCAAAAGCTTTGATTGAAAAAACCAAAATTTGTCGACAAGAAAACAACTTCTGACTTGTAGCAAGGGCATGATTGATTGGGACAGCAATGACAATTTTTTACATTTGATTTATATCTTTTTGATGCATAAATAAAATATAAGTATTGGTATTTTTAAAAATTTTTCAAACCAAACACACTTTAAAGATCTTACCATGCGATCTATAATTAGATTGAAAAAAAAAATGAAAAGCAACAATTATGTTAAAACTAGTAAGCAAGATTTTGTATTAGTTTTTTTCATTTTTTGGTACAGAGGGCCATGGCCACAGTCATCCCGAGAATAAAAACTATAACTATTAAAATTTAAATATTATTTTTTAAAAATAATTGGATCAACCAACTTTAGACTCGGATTTTATATTAGTTAAGGCTTGTGTTTCTAATCTCCTCTCTCGCTCTATCATGTCTTACATTAAAAAAAAATACAATAATATATTTATATATATATATATAAATTTATACTTAAACTTATAAAGCATTTATTACGAGACAAAAACCGTAAAATTTATTGAAAAAATGTGAAGATATGAAATTATATAAATGTAAAAATCTAAAATTAAATTTATGAGATACTTTTTATAAGATAAAACTTTAAAATTTTCTAATCAAAACAATCTCGTAAATTAGATGCTGATCTCCACGCAAGTCCGCTTCAAGAGGTCCTCTGTCAAAATGCCTGTAATGAGGTATGAAGATCCTCCTTTGCTTACAGTCTACCTTGGCCAGCTCACTGTGTTGACTCACTCTCTTCCTCATTCGTTCCACCTCCTCACCCCATCTTCAACATAGTTACAACCTCCTTAACTTGCTTTCACTTAACCAAGACGCCAATCTTCTCCTCCTCTTCCCATGCCATGCCACTCTGAACACCTATTTCCATACCAATTCTCAACCGAGTCAATACAAATTTCTGATTATAAAACTGCTCAGCAAAGAGTCGCCATGTAATGAGTGGCACACCTGACCTCACTGATTCCAATACTGAATTCAACCCAGAGTGAGTCATGAATCCACCAACAGCAGGGTGTTTCAATATAAGAACTTGAGGAGCCTATCCATTTACAATAAGGCTATGCAAAAACCTACTTCTTTTATCATCTTTGATGACCCCAATGAAAGAAACCTTTGAAGCTTCAAGGCCTAAAGCTATCTCCAAAAAGCTGTGACTCAGCAAACTCACATAAACTCCCAAAGCAAACATAAAGTACGGACCATGTTATGAAACATATTATGAAGTCTAAACTACATACCAGTAAACAAGGGCAGCAGAGTAAAGGATCATTCAATTTATGTTTGAAGCAAACATTAATTGCAACCAGAACTATTGACCCCAGTTGTATAAAGGCTACCCACAAGTGAGCTATAAACTCTTTGATCAGGCATATGGCCCATACTGATCATCTCATTGTACAATCTAAATGCTTCATCTGATCTCCCATCCTTACACAACCCTGAAATTATTGCTGTATAGGTGACTACATTTGGAACTAGACCCTTTTGACACATTTCATTAAACAGTTTCATCGCCTCATCTACCTTACCATAATTACATTCACCATGCACAAGTGACGTGTATGTGTATATGTCTGGAATTCTCCCCTTGGCTTCCATCTCATTCCTTAGCTTATAAGCGTCCTTCATTTCCCCTTTCTTGGTATATCCATCAATGAGAGCATTGTATGTAATGGTATTAGGCCTCTCTCCCCTTCTCTGCATCTGTTGAAATAGCCTCTTTGCCTCAACAATGTTCCCTTCTTTGCAGTGAATATGAATCAAAGTGGTGAAGTTGACTACATTAGGAATCACTTGTTTTTCTACCATCATGAACAACCATCTCTTTGCTTCCCCATGCCGTTTCAATCTACTCATCCCACTAGCCATAATGTTGTAAGTAAATACATCAGGCTCAAAACCTTTCTTCTCCATAACAGCCAGTAGCCTCAAAGCATCATCCATCATCCCCTTTTTGCAATACCCATGTAGAAGTGTATTAACTACCACCTGATTGACAACAATTCCTTGACTTTGCATATCATTCACTAACATCTGAGCTGCCTCCATCTGCCCAGTCTTGCAGAGACCATCAATTAAAGCCCCATAAACATGTGCATTCGGAACAAGTCCTTTCTCATTCAACTGATCAAACAAAGCAAAGGCTCTTTTAATATTCCTTCTTCTACATTGCCAACTAATCATAGAAGTGTAAAGATGAACATCCGCTTCCACCCTTCTCTCACGCATTTCATCAAACATCTTCTCAGCTTCTTCATGCTTACCAACACATTCAAAATACTCAATCAAAACAGTATAAGTAGCAGCATTATACTCCACTTTCTCCTCCTCCATCAATCTCAAAACCTCACTAACAACTTCAAAATCCTTCGTTTTAACGTATGCATTTAAAATTGTATTATAAGTAATAACATTAGCCATTACCCCTTTACTGACCATTTCATTCATCAACTCTCTACCTTTCTCAACTTCCCCTCTATTGCACAATCCATCAATCACAATTGTCATAGAATAAACACTAATTTCCACACCAGACTCAATCATTCTCCTAAAAAACCCCAGAAGGGAATCACCTTTACCACACTTCCTCAATGCAATCAAATACAAAATGCAAGACCCTTCATCAATCTTAAAACCCATTCTCTCCATATAATCAAAAGCCCCACTTGCCTCTTCAAACATTTTGTTATCTACACAAACTCGAAAAAAGAAATCACAAAACTTTTGGAGAAAGTTTGAGTCATTACACTCAAAACCAACTAAAGAAAACATTTCCTCAACTGGGTATCTAAGATTATCATCAAAGATAATAAACTTCAATACTTCTTTTATTTCTTTAAATTTTCCATCTTTATACAATCTGAGAATGAAGGTTAAATGGGTTTTAAGATTGGGTTTTTGGGAAGCAAGAGAGAAGTTTGTTTTTAAAAAGTTGAAGAAGATGGTACATGAATGAAGAGGGAGATTTGGGTTTGAAATAATGAGGTTTATTATGTTTGAGTTGAGATTGGAGAGCAGAGATGGATTGGTTTTAAAGGGTTTAAGGCCAGAGTTTATGAGGGTTTGAGTAATTTCTGCTGCTTTGTTTTGGTTTTTTAATGAAGTGGAGTTCCTAGAGAGGGCTTTCTCCAATACTTGTGAGAGTTTTTGAGTTGACATTGATGGTGTTGAATTCTAACAATTGACATGAAAGCTTGTTTTAACCTCACCACTCACCGGAGCTCGTTTCGCTGCTGACGGAAGATGTGTTACCTTTTTTAAGTCCTCCAAGCGACGTCGTTTAGTTTTCACTTTTTTATTTTGAAACCCTTTTTTTTTTTTTTGCTGAAATATTTAAATTTTGCACTTTGGGTTTAAAGAAAAAAAAATCCTTTTTTGGTTGACATGTTTATTTGAGATAAAAATAAAAAATCGTTGGGTTTTGTTTGAAAACAAAATTATTTTTAAATTACATAATTTGAGATTTTTTTATTTTCGTATCTATTTGGTATAAAATATATATAATATAAAAATTATCATGTTATAATTCACATTAATACTATAAATATAAAATATTTTTTTGTTAAATTTTTATTTTTTATTTTTATCAAATTTATATATGATTTTATCAAAATTTTAAATAAAATTATTTATATATTTTTTTCATCTATTTTTATATCATGTAATTGTGTGAGTGTCTAATTCGAAGGTCTCCTTTCAAGAAAACACTTTGCATACAATTTAATATATTATTAGTAGAAAAAAAAATAAAAATAAGCACTATTGTTAGATTACAAAGTTGAGCATTGAAACCTGCTTGTAGGCTTTGGCCATACTCATAAGCTGCCATAAGCTTAACAACAGATTTTAGTCTGGCCGGAGGATGAATCGGTAAATCTGAAATGAATGTCTGTGTCTCTATATCTAAACAAGCAAATCTACATATGCACCAAGTCCTTGTTTGGTAAGGCATTGCTTGAGCTTGTATGATGCCCAGCTCTCTAGCTGCCGCACCCTTTCTTTGGATATTCCAAACATGGTTCCTATCCCAGACAAAGAATTTTGTTTACTTTCTTCAATACTAAATCTCAGCCCTCCTTTCTTTCGGACTGAGAACGCTTAGAAGGTTGCGCACATGCTGCCTCATTAGTTGCTTTGCCACACTAACATCTGGGATCTCGATGCCGGTGTCCGGTGTTACGTCCGGCAAGCATGACAAGAACAAAGAATGTATACATAAGTGGCAACCTTCCCTCATAAACCCCCATTAGCACGAAAATCTGCCTGTCTTTGGCCATTCACATTTTTAATCAAGAAATTACATGTTGCCACAGGGGAATCAAGCTAGAACGAGTGTGCTACCTGAAAGGTGGTATCCTGGTCCGCCCATACAGGTTGTTGCATAGAAAGTGGCATCCTTGTTGTGAATAGCAACTTATCCAATTTCCCAACTGTTTTTCCAACACGTCTGCTTGTTCTTATTTGGAAGGACAATGATTTCCTTCTTGTATGTATGATCTCTTTGGATCCAATAGTTTGCTCAAGATGCTATATAGAACAATAAGTAGGTTCTTTGCTGGTGAAAGGTGACTCAAATATATAACAAATCATGTGCCTGACTTGAATTGAAATTGAAATTACCGGCAAACGAATGGATCTGGAATGTTGCATTATAGACTTTGTAATAGTTTGCCTTATCCACCAGTAGGCATAGGTGGCAACACGGCATCCGACTTGTGGTTTGAACTTCTCAACACTTTTCATAAGACCCATACTTCTTTCCTGCAGCAGATCCTGAAGGCTGAGACGACGGCCCTGTTATTGTTTAGCAATGTGAACCACCATGCGCAAATTCGCATAGATCAAATTTTCCCGGCTTCTGTTTCCGGAGTGGAGTTCTTCCTGCAAGGCCGAACAACTAAGATCCATGGCTTCAGCCCATTCAACCAAGGTTGGTTCACGCCTAAATTGAGATTGAAGCTTACTCTTTACCTTCACTAATCTCATTAAATCCTACAGGTGTTACAGGCACCAAGAATAAGACCTTTCAGGAACAAAAAAAAAGTTCCCTATTTCCATGCTTCAAAAAAAAGGATGGATTGCGAAAGGCACCTGACTTGAATAATCAATTCAGACTCTTCTTTAGCAGTCAAGACTTGTTTAGACTGTCTCATTAAACGTCTTGTTGACCTAACTGTAACTATTTCCTCCTCATCAACTGGCAAATTAAGTAGAGGAATTAGCAGACCCCAAACTGCAATAGCATTAGATATCGTCCTCAATGGATTAACCTAAAAGGCTAAAACGCTAATGCAACAAGAAGACAAGATAGAAAGTAACCTATTAGGAAGTGAATCATAAAGATCTAATTTGAGGTCCTCAGCGAATGATGCAGCTCGTTCAGATGCTGACAAATTCAGCTTTCTTAGCAGGGGCAACTATATTACTTGGTTCGACAACCATAATCTCCTTGGTATCAGCTGCAACAGACTGCATATTCAAGGAATGTTCCCTAATTCCAAGAGCGGTAATCTGTGATGAAGAAAATTAAAGCAATATATGACGATGTAATTAAGGTGGGAAAGGATAACAGTCACAAGGATTTAATGCTGGAAGCAATAAATGAGATTCAGTTCATGTACAACTGCCTAAAATCAGGCCAATGGAGCAACTGCTGTTAAAAGACCTTGTGAGAGAACTGATGTAGGAAAATGCCTAGCTACCGAAGTAATCGGAATAGAAGTTGCTGCAGGAGCAGCTTGCTCATGAAACATCGGAACTGCATAATTGTACATATATTGTCATTCATAACTTAATATCATTATCTCTATGCACTTGAGAGCAAAACACATACATTCATGCATAACCACACATAGGCAGTTTTCTCATCTATATATCTATGTATCTCCATATACATACACAAATTTATCAAGAACCTGGAAGTTTCATAAATATATATAAACGACATCATATATCAAAAAGTTTAAAGACTGCAAGCAAAAAGAGATGAATTTATGCATTTAACTTGAAAGCAAATTGGCCAATGAAGTAGCAGTAAGTTTCCAGTTCTACCATGTGAATAATTCCCAATTCCAGGTCTAACAATAATTACGAACATATCCTTAAGGAATAAAAAAGCTTCAAAAAAAATTCCCAAGGAAGTTAATTTAACAGGAAGAAATATCAAGCACTGAACGAGTAGACTATTGTTTGCTACAATGTAAATTGGGTATTGTACAAATGATCATAAACAACAGAACACATGTTCCAATAATATAAATAAATGTTACCTGAAGAAGATGATGAAAAGACAGAATTCTTAAGTTGGGTTCTTGTAGAAAAAGTTGGAGGAGAAGAAAGCAAATTCCTTGCAGCTTCCATTGATGGAAATGTAACCATGGTTCTTCTCTACAATGTAACCTCAAACATTGTTTGGTTTGTTCTTCTCGTTATGTGCTTGTTTTTGTTTGTTACTTGATAGAGAATGTATGTTCAGAGGCTTTTAACATTGTAGATAAAGAAGAAGCCGAACACCGCTCTGCAGACAAAAACAAAATGGCAAAATCCAACTTTTGTAATATTTTTCTTTTATTCTCATATTATAACTTCGTTTTTTTTTTAAAAAAAAAAAGAAATTGATTCAAATCCCCTCTTCAAATAAAAAGAAAGAGTTCCAAAATCCAAACTAGAGAAATGACAAAGACAAACGACTTGAAAATTGTTAACAAGTAACATATTTAATTTACTGAAACAATTGAAACAAATCGGTCAAAATCAATTCAAGCAACAGACATATGTTAATTGTATAAGTAGCTGGACAAGCTTAGTCAGCAAAGAAAAAGTTTCATCAATCTTGACAAAAAAGAACATGGCAAGCATGTGGGTTGTTGGTAGTGATGATTAGGCTAGTTACCAAAGCAACTATGATTGAACTTTCTTAATTCAAATGATTGATATACCTTTATTACGGTCGGTTTGATTAATTTAAAATAAAATAAATAAATTTATATATTTTTAATTATATATATAAAATTAGTAAAAAATATAATTTTGATTTTATTATTTGAAATTAAATTTGTTTGAAGGTTAATTTTTTTAAAAAAATACTCTTTTCATTTTCAGTTTTTTATTTTTTTGAAATGTTTTAAAATTATGTCTTTTTATTCTTAATATCTAAAATTTTTATTTTTTTAATATTTAAAAATTATTTTTATGATTTTTTAAATATTTTAACATTAAAAATCATAAAATTTTAATTTTATAAAAAAATTTAATTTTAATATTAAATACATTAAAATTAAAAAAAAAAATTTTGTGAAAGACAAAACAAACAAATCGCAATATCGGTTTTAATCGGTTAAAAAACCGCTCTTATGAGTACTGCGCATGGATAGAATTACTAAAGTGTCCAATGATCTGATTATTTGATCATTCATAAAGTTATAATTAATGGGACCTACCATCCACACCCAAATTACAGAAGGGGGACCGCCAAAATCCTGCTAGTGGGCCCCATGTCACAAACATCGAATCCCCAGGTCGACACGTAAGCTAAATATTCGCGTGAATATAAATCCCAACCCATCATCTTTAAAATGAGGCTTTCCTTTCCTCTTCCTGGGGTCACCCAAAGCCTAACCTTAACCCTCATGGGCTCTGAAATGGTTCTTCACAAATTCACCACCACCACCACCATCTCAAACCACCAGAACTCGTACATGAGTTCAGTGGTCACTAACGAGTCAACTCCCAAGACCCAACTTGGAAACCCGTATCTTTGCTTTCTAAAGACCGTCACACCAAAGTGAAGGGCCGTGGTCGGATGCCGTCCCTATGCGAAGCCCGGATCTTCCAGCTAACTAGAGAACTCGGCCGCCACTACGACGGTGAGACCATTGAGTGGCTGCTCCGTCAAGCCGAGCCCTCTATCATTGCTGCCACCGGGTCCGGGACCGTCCCTGTATCCCATGAAATCAACTGTGCCGCCGGACCCACAAGAGCTCCAGCTTCTTCGCCTTCGGTGTCGTGTCAAATGCACCCAGTAGCGGTTGGTAGCGGTGGCGTAGTGACGGGAATGGATATCATGACGGCGCCATCGCCGAGTTTTCAATTGGACTTGTGCCAGCCAATGGGGCTTCAGTATTCAGCTGTAGGAAGAAATGGGTATCAACATTTGCCGTTTACAGCGTTGCTGTTGCAGCTGACAGCGGCGGAGGACGTCGAGTAGGAGCAGCAGGTGGAAGAGGATGAAGAAGAGATTAGGCATCATGAATAGAGAGACGGGAAAGTACAGCATTTATATAATCTGTATGTATATTGGACAACAATCATCATCTAGAAAACATTGGACAATCTATCCGTACAAACAATTCTCAATTAGATTTTCTTTCAGGCATAAAAAGGCGTTTGGATAACCCATTTTCATGCATGAAGAAACAAGTCATAAAACTGCAATTACCTACACAATATTCATGGTTTTTATCCAAATTTTTATGGGCACCAAACAGCCCATTTCAGGCACAACACCCAAATTCTACCTCTTCCGAGCACTATTGCTAAGCTCCTATACCAAAATGAGAATGTTCAACGGTTTCCCATAGAATTTGCGCTACTGTCTGAAAGTTTTTCACACTATGTGGAGAGAGCACCTTTATACGTATGAAGAAAGAAGAGAATTTCAGATACGGGAATTTATTCAGTCAGTTATGTAATTTTAAATTGAATTGATTGAATTATATTATTTTATTTTTATTAACAAAATTAAAATTTTTAATTTATTGAAATTAATGTAATTTTTTTTATTAATCAAATAATAAAATATATTAAGTTAAATTATATTTTTAATTTTTAATTTTTTATATGTAAAACAAATTAAATAAAATCATTAAACAAAAATATTCAAACAACAAAGCATCAATTTAAAACTCTAATAACATTGAAATGAAATTTTTAGTTTTATATATAAATTTTATTATATTTTGATTAAAATTTTAGTTAATTCAGTTTGAAAATTGAATTAACCAAAAGTCAATTTTTTTTTTAAAATCATTTTTGATAACCTATTAAAATTAATTTATTGATCCATTGATTACCTGAATTAAATAGGTTTGATTAGTTAATTCCATTAAAATTAAATTATTAACATCCATAATTTCAAGATGATTATCCGTATGTATGTTTGTATAGGACTTTATAATAAATCATTAACAATTTAATAATAAATTATTAATAATTTAATAATAAATCATTCATAAGTTAGTAATAAATTATTTATAAATTATTAATACTTCAATGTTAATTTAATAGTAAATCATTGATAATTTAATAATATATTATTGATAATTTAGTAATAAATTACTAATAAAATAGTTTTAAATCAATTATAACTTAATTATTAATAATTAATAAATTTTTTATAATAAAGTTGTCAAGAATTAAACTTTTATTACTAGCAAAAACAAAACTACAAATATTCTCTTTGGAGGCTAGAATAAATTTACCATGAACTTATTCAATATAAAATTTAGTAAAAAAAATATAAATTTAAATGAAACAATAATAATATTATATAAAAAAAATTACCTTATCCGAAAATTAAACTAATCTATTATTAAATATATGATGATACAAATTTTACTAATAATTATCATAAATATATCATAAGTTACCAAAAGTTATTAAAATTACATTAAGAAGTTATCAAATTTATTATCAAAATTTTGTTAAAGATTATCAAAATTTTTAATAGTGGTTACTAAAATTATTCCATAAGTTATCGATTTAATATTAAAAGTTACCATATTTCCAAAAATTTTATCAAAACTTAATAAATTTTACTTATAAAAAATACAAATTAATTTATTATTATTTGTCATTGTTATAAAAAATATATCAAAAGTTATCAAATTTACTTATATTATACCAAAATTAAAATTAAATTTTTCTATTTATCATTATTATTATAGTATAAAAAATTATTTATTAAAATAAATCTTTAGAGATAAAAAGTCAGGACAATTATCCTTACGTATAAACAAAGGAAAGAATTTCGGGACAATTATCCTCATGTATAATTGTATAGGAAGTTTGATTGCATTGTTCAAGTTATATCTATCCAACTGAAAAAGCCGCAGCTGTGGTTCACTTAGACCTGGAAGTTAGCTGCTGTTATCATGTTACCAGCTATGGAGTCCACGTCCGAACAAGCTTTTCACCGCTTTCTTAAATCTATAATCCTTCCTTTATGTTTGCTTTTGGTTTCCCTGGAGTTTTCCACAGATGGCAAAGTTTTCAATGGTGGTTCAGGACTTCCAGATCCTGCTGATGCCTCCACAATCTGGTTCAACATTTCTAACACCTCACTCATCTTAGGGCGTGACTTTGGATTTCTGACTACGCATCGTTTGGCCACCATGGCAAGTTTCTGAGCAGATTTGAGCTGGCATTTACCTTTCAGTCTGGGGTCCAATATCAACTGGAATTTCTTCTTATCAGATAGGTATGGTTTTATCCATGCCAAAAGATTTTGCTCATTCTTGGGACGTTTTTTGTCTAAAGGGCTCCTACCGGTAATGAGTTCATAGAGGAAGACACCATAGCTCCACACATCAATCTTGGATGTCAGACGTCCGGTCTGGATATATTCAGGAGCTGCATATCCCATTGTTCCAACAGCCTGTTGAAGACCATCAGTTTGATGTTTGTAAATAGATTGATGATTGTAAATAGATTGATGAATAGATAGGGAAATATTACTATGAACTCCAACAAGCAATTTTGATAGCATAAACAGAACACTAAACACCTAACGAAAAACAAAAACCAACTAAAGGGATAAACTTCAAGTAATAGATTGATCATTTTGCCTGAACATACCGCTGTTGAGATATGAGTTAATCCTTCCGAAGGGCCCAACCTGGCTAATCCAAAGTCTGATAGCTTTGCATTCCATTGCTCATCCAGAAGGATATTGGAAGACTTAAAATCTCTGAAGATTATCTGTAGTCAAATACAATAAAGAAAACCTCGATTAGTATTGTACAAAATTGTCCGGAAAAGTTTTCTTTAAAATTACTACTGGTTGTGGCAACTGTGAATTCTCCTTAGCAGGGGATTTCAGGAAAAAGAATTAAAAGAAGAAAAAAATGTCAAAGGACGGCGCATATCATGCAAATGCTGAGTGCATTGGAAAGGAATAGGTTGAAAAACCATTAATATCTGAAATGGAAACTTAATAGCATTATACCTGGAAATCCATTCCTTCATGTAGGTATGCTAACCCACGAGCAGCATCTTGGGCTATTTTCAATCTCATTGTCCAGGAAAGAATTGTCTCTGACCTGACAGATAAATGGTTTTCCACACTTCTATTGGGCATATACTCATATACCAAAAGCCTCTGGATTCCTCTTTCATCATCTTCAGCACAGTATCCCACTAGCTTTACAAGATTTGGATGCTCAACCACACCAAGAACATTTACTTCTGTCACCCACTCCTTGTGCCCCTGTCAATTAATAGGTGGGATACTAAGTTTATAGAAGTCACAGGAGCCATCTTAGACAGTATTTTGCATGTATGCATCATAAACATTAAATAGAGTCTATAGAAAGGGGGGGAGGGGACCAGCAGCAGAGCAAATTCAATCGGGATTTCTGGAGAAATATACACTTTTCCTAATCTTTGTTTAATACCATTACTCACTGTAACGAAAAATCAGTTTTGATTAGTACTTTAGTCAAATTCATTGAATGATTAAAACATCCAGCTCTACCTGTTATTTGTTAGAGAATTTAGTTCTGCTAAATTTTATTAACAGGCACAAAATAATGTTCCAGGCCGGAAAATTGAATTCATATCGATTTGTATGCATATGATATCAAAAGTTCTACACTATAACAGCTCAAAATATCAAT
Organism: Durio zibethinus; assembly: GCF_002303985.1. The sequence continues at coordinate 24,222,603 of NW_019168492.1, forward strand.
CATCTCCACCTATGACATTTTAAAAGATAAATAAATAGAAGGCAAGTTAATTCAGAACGAGAAACTTTCTATATGTTGTCAGGTTGAGGAGCCTTGCCTGCATCCCCCTTTTACCAAGCTGTTTCACTCCTACTTCAATCTTTTGAGATGAATCATCAGGACTCTTGATAATCCCCAGGTAAACACAACCAAATCCACCCTCTCCAAGCATGACAGAGCGGCTAAAATTCTTGGTGGCAGACTTAAGCTCAGCAACTGTGAACGCTCTTAGATTGGTAGGTCTTTGAGACATGCTAGGAAGAGAGGACTTCCCCAGGGTCCCAGTGTTCCTGCCTGAGACATTCGGAGAGTTTAATTCAGACCCAGACCGACCTATTTCACGATCAGTGAATGTTGAATTTATAGGCCGAGTTGAAACTGATTTGGGGGTCTTTGGTTCGTCTTTTTTATACCAATTGAGGAATATAAAACACTTCATGGCCCTCAAAAGAATTAAACACACTTAATTCCACAGTGCAGATCCAGATGCTAGGAAGAGATAGAAAGATATGATGAAGCAAAACAAAGACTACATACAAAACCTGCAAAGTTAAGAGCTAAATATAAGAAAGCTTATTCCTGCAGAAGAATAACTATGATGCTATGAGTTAAAAGACCAGGTAACTCAAAAGTTGATTTTTTTACATGCCAATAAGAAAAAACATACCATGAACAACAATTTTCAAGGATAGCTAAATTCACATTTTTATTCATGGAGATTTGAAAAATGATGAGTTCATAGCCACCTGGATTTAACAAAGTAATTTAGAACCTATAATTTCCAAAACCCTATCATCATAGTGAAAAGCCAAAAGAAAAAAAAAAAAACCAAAAAGGTTCTAAATTCTAATAATTCCAAGGAATCCCACATCTTCAGTTTTAGAGAAACAATCACTTTTCTAAGCGACCCAATTTCCAAACACTGCCTTTTGGATCATATCCACAAGTCTAGAAAACAAACGCCAAAAACATTGAATTTTGTTCCTTATTTTCGTAACAACTAAAAATAAAAAATCTGAATATAAACCAAAAATGAAGAACATTGTCTTGAGCTCACCTTCAATTTTGTTGGTTGGAAAGGCAGAAATTTGGCTATTAAGCTTGAAAAAGCTGCCAAATTTAAAGATTTTGAGAGAAACCCATTAGTCCAATGCCCCCAAAAGACCTCAAAATGCTTGGAGATTTGGAAGAACGGTGTTCAATGCCCCCAAAAGGCCTCAAAATGCTTGAAAAAGCTCCCAAATTTAAGGACTTTGAGAGAAACCCATTAGTACAATGCCCCCAAAAGACGTCAAAATGCTTGGAGATTTGGAAGAACGGTATTCGATTCTATAGATAAAGTCAGTACATGGCAACTTTGTAGCTGGGGCAAAAGTCATCTGACCAACCAAAATTTATTAAAAGGAAAAAAAAGCATAATATTTTGCATAAAAATAAATAAAAACCAACTAAATCGATTCAATTATTTGAAGAGAAGTTACTCATGTCAAGTATGAACGGGTACTTTGACAACGAGAGGCAAAAACAACGCACACAAAAAGCGAGTTGTTTTAGACTTTTTGTGTTTAGTAAGGAGGAGGAGAGAGGAAAGTCTTGTTCCGTGGTGCTTCCGATGAAAAGATGGGAGTCATCAAAGTCAATGTCCTTTTAAACAGGAATTTTTTGGATCATTATCTTCACATTCTTAAGATGAATGGACACCATTGCTATGGCTATTAGCAACTGCCAAAAAATTGAATATTTACCTAAAACGCTGATGTCAGCACCATATAACCATGTTTATGAATTTTTTGGTATTTTAAGATTAGTCGTTTTTCCAGTCTGTGATCTGAAAGTGCAAATCAAGGTGCAGCAACAATGTCTCATAGGTAAAGTCTCTGTTTTTTTGTTAGTAGTAACTTTCTTTGGGTTAAAAAATTTCGGAAAAAGGAAGTTGTTTTGGGAAATTAATAAAAGGTGCGTGAAAATCTTGTAAAAGGGTCGCAAATATCTTAGTACAACCTTACGTATTGAGTTGAGTTTACTCAATGTCTGCTTTAGTCATTGGTATAGTTTCTGTCTCTGAAGCATTGGAAGGTAATGTTTTGTTTAAATTGGGTTAGCAGATGAATCGTTTGATGTAAGTTGTAAATGATCTGATATAGCAAACGCACATATAGGAGTGTTTGTTATTTCAGGTGTCATGCACATAAAATTATTGCAGTAGGATGAGTATAAGGATCTTTTTATTTAGTGAAAAATGATTTTCGAAATATAATTTTTATATTTATTTGATAATAAATTGAATGATTAATAAAAAATAAAATTATTTTTATGAAAATTATCTTCTTTTAAAAGGAAATATAATTTTTGAAAAATAACTACTTATTTATGAATAAAATTATTTATCAAGTTTTTGGAAACAATTCTATTTAAGCCTGACTTTGAATATGATTTTTGCAAACTCACACTTAATTTGATATGACTTAAAATATTATTATATTAATAAAAATATTTTATTTAATTTTACATAAAAATTTAAAATATTATTCTTAAAAATCTTTTAATATTTGAATTTTAAATTTTTTTTATAATTTCACTCAAATAAAACCTTAAACATGATATTTTAAGTTTAAACTTTATTTAATTTGATGTGAAATATTATTATATTAATAAAATATTTTTATTTAATTTTAGTTCAAATTTTAAATATTAACATTAAAAATCGTTTAATATTTTTAATTTTAAATATTTTAAATATTTCAAAAATAAATAGTATTATAATATTATTTTAATAATATTAAATAATATATTTTTAAATAATTAATATTAAAAAATATATAAATATTATTTTTTATAAAATGAATATCTTCAATAATTTAATATTTTAATTTAAAAAATATTATTTTTATATTATATTTATTAATGTATTTATATTATATTTTAATAATAAATATAAATAAAAATATTTTTGTTGTGATTTAATAATAAAAACTTTTTATATAAAAATAACTATTTTAATAATATAAATATTTTTAATATTTTAATAACAAATATTACTATTTTATTATTATAATATTAATAAAAATAATATTTTAAAATATTAATATAAATAATAAATAATTTTGTTTTAAGTGTTTTTTATTATTTTAAACAAAGTCTAAGTTTCACCTTCAATGTAGCCACCCATTTCTCCCCACCATATCTTCATTCCCAAAGCCATGGACACGCAGTCACTCCACCCTTTTGACCAAAACTCTTTTGTCTTCTCTCAATAGTCTACAGCTCTCCAAATCAGTCTTCATTGTTGGTCTGCAAATCTTCAATATCCCATTTCCAAGTTTTTTTTTTTTTTTTTTGGGTTGGTTTGGTCCACGAATGTTCATGTATGGCCTTGTTTGAAATATTAAGGCACCTTACCATTGATGATGCCATCATTAATTCACACAATTCAATTATATATAGGATTTGTTTTTTCTAGATCTAGCTTCAGTTTATCAATATGAGAGGAGTTATTAGAGCCCATGCTTTGCCTTTTCTTCTTGTTTTAAGTTTGTTTCCTTTAGCAAGGTCTGTGGATGGGGATGATTACAGTCAAACAAAAAATCCTGCCCACCTACCTCTTCTAACAAACCTCATCTTTAGACTGCTTTCAAATCTAACCATAATATTAAGCAAGATAATAGTCAAAAATTGTGTTTCTATAGTTCACAATTTTCTGTCAAATTGATGTAAGTGATTAAAATTTAAAGTTTAAATATAAAATATTCATGTTTGAATTTTTATTATTTTTTATTGATAGATGATTTGTAAATTAAAAAAATTAAAAAAAAGTTCACAATTTTTTTGCTGTTTTGTCTCAGCATCATGCTTGTCACCCTTTCATCTTTCTTTTTTCTACCTAAAAAGGACCTTTCTCTCAAGTGGTGAATGCATGTTTTCTTTCTTTTCGGAGAAGTTGATTGGAATGGAGCATTTAATTTCTCAAGAAATTTGTATTTCTTGACTAATTGTGTCAAGAAGAGAAAAGCTATGAAGCTTTAGTCAAGTCAAAGGCCATTTCCTTTGCACCTAGTCTTGTTCAACTGGTATGTACAAAAAACTTGTCATTTCATATTCTGAATTCTTTTTACCAATGAACCTCACCTATTTCTTCTTCAGTGGGCATTGTTTCTTCCTGTTGTTCTGGGAATTTTTGCTACACAAGGTGGGCTCTAGAAGCTTTTGCCATTGCAAATGCTCCAAGGTTAATCTCTACTAATTTCTGATTCATTTTTCCTTTCTGTTTTCTTCCCATTTTTTTTGTTTTTTTTCTTTTGGGTAACTGAGCAGTAACCATGAGCAGAACAAATCTTTTCCAATTCAGACCATCCTTCACCTTCCTCAATGTTTGTTCCTGATCAGGTACTCCTCGTGGTTCGTTGAGACAAGGCGGCTCTGATCTTCATGTCTGGAATCATTGTCTAATCATCCTTCCTATCAATGCCATTATTGCTCGAATCTTCGCTTTCTTTATACTTATGCCAAAGGAGTGCCATGTGAAACTTTTTTTTTTTGGTTTTTTTTTATTTTTTGTCAAAATTTTTTATATTTAACAAATATTTTTTATAAATTTATTTTTTGAAATCCGACCTACTTTACATCAACTTTTTTTTTTTAATCCTTTTAGGGATAAAATATTATTTATAAATAATTAAGATATTATCCATGGTTCATCTATTCATTTTTCATTATGTAAAATTTGATTATTTTAACTTTTATTTCGCATTCATTAAAGGTATTAACGTGATATTTTATATTTATTTATTTTATTTTTTTTTTGCCAAAATTTTTTTATTTAAATAGATTTGTGAAAAAAACTCAATCAATGTGTTAACGTGGCATCTTAATTTGTATTTTTTATTTCATTTTTAATTCATAAATTTTGTAATAAATGAGTTGACTTTTTTAAGATTTAATTTTTTTTGTTTGTGGGAATAGCTTGATATCAAGAGTAATATCAAATGTTTGGTTGTTTTTTTTTTTTTTTTCATTTTTCTATTTTTTTCATAAATTTGATAAATAATTATTTAAATTTTATTTTTTGCTGACCCACGTGATATTAAGGGTATACTATTAAACCATTTGATTCTTTTTTGCTCTACTGATATTTTCTTTTTTTGCTTTTTGATTTGATTAATATTTTAAAATATTTTATTTTTTAAAAAAGTGAGACCCATTAGATCTAATTATTAAAAATAAATATTAATTTTTCATTATTTTTCTCCTTTTAATTTGATAATTATTTATTTTATATTATATTTATATATATTATTAATAAAATTATTTTTAATATCTTAATTTAATAAAAATATTATAGTATATATAATTAAAATATAATCTATCTATATGTCCATCTATCAATTATATAAATTTGACTCACTTCCATTATTGTTTGACCCTTATTCAATATATGTTAACGTGACACCTTTTTTATTTTTTAAAACATTTTTCCTTTTTTTACAATTTTTTTTGCTTTTCATATAGATGATTTTGTTAAAAAAAAAAATTTGGTTGAGGTGTCCCATGGGATCCCAATTCGTTTTTTTTTTCCCATTTCAATGTTTTTTTTTTTTTTTACAAAAATTTGCAATAAAATGAGCTGGTGGATAGACAAAATAATTTATATTTAATAAATTTCAATTCGACTTAATAGATAGCAAGTAATTTTTCTCTCTTTTTTTGTTTTTCATGTTTTTTTTGTTTTTTGTTTTTTTTCATTTATTATTTTTAATTATATCTGCTTTGTAAAAAAAATAATGCTAATAGAGTTGTTCACATAATACCTTGCTTCTTTATTTCCTTTGAAAATTTTTATCTATTTTTTGTTTTTTAATTAAATCAATTTTACAATAAAATTAAACACTTTTGTGAAAAATCGATATCAAATTAATTCAAGTTGATTTTTTAATAAAAATTATGATGGATCAAAAATAGATTTAGTCATTTACCCCAAGCTATCTTATGATATATATATTATTTATTTAATTTTATATTTATATATGTATTCATTGTTTTTTGTTTAAAACTTGGTATTAAGTGGATCTCACACATAAAAAATGAAAATTTTATTTTTTATAATTTATATTTGTGAGAATAAAAAGCCAATTTAGGTATCTACATTCACTTCTATTTGGGTTTTTTTATATATATTTGGCCTTTTTTTTCTAAAATTAAATAAATAAAAAAAAGAAATGAATAAAAACGATAAAATAAAAAATTTTAACCCGCGAGAATGCACAAATGAAAATGACAAAATAACCTATACTTCACGGGTTTTAACTCGCTCTGATACTATGGGGTTGGACATTTTTAAAATCAAAAGTTGAGTCATATTTTTTTCTAAAGTGAATTAGGGTAAAAGTCAAAGTTTTAGGTTGTACCACTTTTACTGAATTTGGTATATATAAAAATATATTTGTTATTATTTATTTAATTTTATATCTACATATTTTATATTATATTAATAAAATTATTATTTAATACTTTAAATTGAAATATTAACTTAATAAAATATATTATATTTATATATAATTAAGACATAATTTATATTAAAAATTATTATTTTATGAATATTTTACTAAATTAATTTTAAATTTAATCAATTATAATTCATGAATATATAAATCAAATAAAATATAATATTCTAATATCAAATAAAAATTAAATCAAATAAAAATCTGACCTTATCTATTATAATTCGCCTCGGCATCCCACCTAATTTATAAATAAGAGTCCAAGATTTGAACCTAAGGTTCTTTAATTTGGGTCCACGACCTCTAAAGGCCTGAAGGACGAGCTAGTGATTGGCAACTGGCAAATGGGTGGCTACATCGAAGTTGAGGGTTGGAATCCAAAGAGAAAATTATTAGGGAAGAGAAAAAAATTAAAAAACTCGAAAATCGATTTGTAATGCTTTGTTTTTATTGATTTTTTTTTTCAATTCGAATTAAATTTAAATATAATTATATATTAAATTTTAAATTAAAATGTAAAAAATTGAAAAAAAAAGAAAAGAATTGAATTATATATTTTAAATTTTTATAAAATAAAATAATAATTTTATATAAAAATATATTAATAATTTATATTAAAATAATATATAAAAATTAATAAATTAATAAATAAAATTTGATTCGATCAAATTAAATTTTAAAATTTTGTAATATTATATAATATAAAAAAATAAATCGAATCTGATTATTCTCACTCTTAAAAGTATCCCTTCGTCAGCCGGTCATCGTACATAAAAGGCCGAACAAACCCATTACCAAACACACACCAGTTTGTAGCATTTACACGCTTCCAAACAGGCCTTTATGACATCTAACGCCCTTACATCTCCGTCAAAGGATTCCTACGTGGACAATCCACAAAATCATTTATTTTGAAATATTTTAAATTTTTTTTTCTTGTCCTAGGTCACAGGCAAGGTAGCCCGGACATGACAGACATGTTATATTACCACTTTGACGAAAAAACAAAACATCCTCAAAAGAAAATCAAATAAAATTTGTAATAATATAAATTCCGTTTCGATTCCGTCTGATAAAAATAAAAGCATCCACTTCCCTCTACTTCTCTTCATCTCCTTTCGCTTTTTGGCGGTTTGGGCTTTTCTCCTTCGAACATTCGCTTAATTTTTTTTTTTTAACATAACATCCCCACACTATCTTTCTCAAAGGTCAGATCTTTTTCTTTTTTAATTTAGATTTTAAATCTGTTTTTTTTACTAGATTTTACCAGATCTTTTTTCCTTTTTATTTTTTTTAAGAATTTTCTTTTGAGCTGGAAATTGAGTAGATCGGAGAGTGATAAGTGGTTGGCGTTTGGTTTACGGATGAATGAGGTATGTTTGGTTTTTGTTTTGTTTTATGTGTTTTTTTTTTTTTTTTAGTTGAAGGAGTTGTGTTTTTAGTGTCTGTTTGGTTGTTGAGAAAACATCGGGAAAAGGAAACTGGAAAAGAAAAAATCTTTCTTTTTTGTCTGGTCCGTTTTATTATGCTTATTTAAATGGATAAGCTTCTCCCATTTTTTTTTTCTCTTCTTCTTGCATAGATTAGAAAAAAAAGAAAAACTTTAGCTGAACCAAACAGCTAGATCAGGCCCACTTCACTGTACATATATACTTTTTATTTCTCTCAGAAATGTAAGTAAAAAATTGCAAAATCGATTCTTTTTATAAAATTTTCCTTTCAGTTGATCATAAAAAACTTTTTTTTTTTAATTTTAAATCCTAGTTGAAATTCCACAGTCTTGATTTTTATCCTTTTCATGTTTTGTATTAAGATTTTACTCTTTTTTTTATTGAAAAATTCTTGAATGACTGCGAGCTTGAAAAACATCGAACAAATGTTTCTTAAAATCTAAAATGGGGTTTTGTTTCTTGGTGTTTGAAAGTAGACTTATGATCCATTACTACGTATTTTTTGTCACTATCATTTCGTTTAACATTAAAAGGTAAGAGGAGTTATGAGCTTATTGCATTATAAGGGTAAATGGCTATTGAGTTGACAGTAGAACTGGCTATGTCATGTAGTTTGCTCATGAGTTAAAATGCGAAGTCAAGAAGCAAGAAATACAGGAATGATGAAGGAATGTTAAGAGAACATGAAGAAGAACTTTAGATTCTTTTGTTGTTGTGTACACTATGTTTAAGGCCAATTTTGACACCCCAAAAAAGGAAGAAAAAGATATTGTCTTTGAATTGAGTTTATTAGTTGTAAGATGGCTAGTATCAGGTGCAAAAGTGTTTATTTCTTTATTTTAAATTCCTTCTTTGGGTTAATTGATAGAATTACGGATGTTTGTTTGCCCGGGTGTATTAAGCCAGCCATTTTCTGATTTCCAGCAGACGATAGTTTTATAAATTTTTTTCCATTTGAGTGTAGGGAAAATTTGGATAGATGATTGCAGGTTTATGTAGTACAAGTTAAGGTTATAAAATGAAAACAGATCGGAAACAACATTTGATAAAGAAGCTTTGCAACATGAAACGTCAAAGGGTAAGGGAGTTTCTTCTATCTTTTCAATTGTTGATTTATCATTCTCTTCAATTTTGAAATTCTTATGCATACCATCCTTAGGTTTTGCAAGTTGCAGAGCACTGCGTATATGTTGTTTATTTAATTATGAAATTTGATCTATTAAATTTTGGGAGCAACACAAAACATAGAACGCCAACCTCATCCAAATTAATTATTTCTTTCTTTTTTCATGTTTTTGGTAGGTCTCTATCTCTCTTTTAAGTTGGGCCTACCCATGATAGTTTCTTAAAAGAAAAAATCAATGTTCAAATAATTCATCCTTCTTTTTATGCTTCTCTGTTTTGCCATTGATGCTTAGTAACCTTTGCACTCTCAGGCTGCCCCTCAACATCTTTTTTTTTGTGGCATTCTCCTTAAATAAGCTTGTAAATTTGATAAATCCTACATTACTCCTCCCTTCTTCCCCGGCTTTTGTTCTCTGGATATAGGTAGATCAATCCATTGTTCCTGGCTTGGAAGATGAAGCAACTGAGGTTGCGCATTTACTTGCGGAACCTAAAAGTGAGCATGTTTCACGAGATGGAGTCCTATGTTTTGGGAAGGATAATTTAGAGAAGCACTTGAAAATGGAGGACTTCTCTTGTGCCTTCGATTATGGCTGGAAAATCAATTATGGTAATGCTCTTAATGACTTGTCGATATTCTTTTTGCTGATGCTTTCATTTCAAAAATTAAAAGGAAATTGGTCTTTGAAGTGCTTCTAATTTGTGAATGGTAGCGTGCAGAAGGATCTAGAGTGTTTGATAAGTGTTCTATGGTGGGTCAGTATCATCCCTTAAAAAACAAACTCATAGGATCTTACTTTGGGTGCATAGCTATATCCATGGGGGGAGAGGGAATCAAAACAACATAGTAGGAGCAAAGAGCATGATTTCTAGATGCATGAACTTGCTAACATGCTTTTGTAGAATGATTGAGTGTAAATTTGCTCTGTCCTTAGTTCTGCACATGCACAAGCAACATCTATTATGCCGTAAAATAAGTATTTCTGGTGATATTGGGCTATTAACTTGAATTGTTTGAACTGATATAATTGTGCTTGGTATCTTTCTCTAATTTGCTTTATGGTCAAATCATTTTCCATTAGTGGTGTGAATAACTTAAAAGTTATTGTAATTTGTTTAAAGTCCTGAAAATTATGAGTTGTGCATGGATGTGGGGACAGGCTTGGACTAGAAGTTCTAATACTTGCTTTCAAATTAATTAATTGGCATAATCATTTGAAGATATGAAAATTATGAGTCACACAGGGACGTGGGACAGTCTTTGAGTAGTGTTCTAAGATTTGATGTGTGTTTCTTGTTGACAAATGTTTCTCAAATGTTGCACTAAGGATAAGACAATGCAGTAGTAGAAACTAGATATTGAGTCACCAACTTTACAAGTCCACTGTTCAACACAAGATTGCTTTTGTTCAGATTTTAATTTGCAATTTATATAGCTATTCTTCTGATGCTTGTGTACCTTTTGTGATTCTTCATAAGGTGGGCTGGATTCTATCCATGGTCAAGGAGGAGATGATTTGAAGCTTGAAGTATGTATTGATTATTTTTGAAGCTTTCCTCTCACATCCAAGTCATTGTTTGATGCATTGTTTTCTTTAAAATTTCTGTCTAATACTTTATATGTGTTTGCTATTGCTTTTCCTTCTTTAATTTTTTGTTTATACTTTTGTATTGAATTTCGTATTTACTATATGCAAACATGCATAGGTAATATGCTGTCATCTAAATACTGCTTTAGTAGGTTCTTGATGGATTGCTGGATGAAGTTGATGAAGTGGATGATATTCATGCAGCCCATGATATCTCTGGTGCATGTGAAGATTTTCTTTTGGGTGAGTCATATCTTTGCTTGTGTTAATTGCCTACCAGTTGTGTGCCATAACACATGATCCTCATATGTTGTGTTTCCTTTTTTTTTCTTCTCTGTTTGCCTTTTGAGTGCAGATATTGAATTTCCTGAAAAGCATTCTGTATTGGATTGTGGTCCTCGTGAAGGATCAACTTTGCGTAACTCAAGTTCAGAAAGTCATTCACCAGGATTTAGTGGAAGTAGTAATAGTGCTGGTGGCATATCAGAATCATCAATTCCAACTGTTCAAGAATCCAACAGCAAGAATGGTGTGCTTGGGAATATGGTCAGTTGTGATTTACATCGTAACTTTAGGAGCAAATATGGGTGTCAGGGTCCGGTTTTGGACACCATTCGACCTACTATAGAAGATGTGCAAGATCTTGATGTGTCTGATGATGATGAAGAACCTTTAGTAAGTTTTATATTGTCTAATAGGAAAGTAAAAGGCTCTGTTAAAGTAACAAAAGGTGGCACTCTTCTCAGACAGAAGAGACTGCGGAAGCCTACCAGGAGGTATATTGAGGAATTTTCTAGAAATTCTACTACTGGAAAGAATAAGTGCCTTAAAGTCAGATCACAAGAAGAATTTCCTCAAGTGCCATCCAAATCCCAACCTCGGAGAGGACGGCCCAAGAAAATTGTGCCGAAATTGGTAGGAGAAGTACCACTATCTAGAAATAGTTTCCTCTTGCCTCCCAGCCTATCTTTTGTCCTCTCTTTGATAGCTTGTTTATGTTTCTATTCATCATTTTCATTTATCTAGATATTGGCCTTGAATACTGTGGAGCCATGATGACAACCAGAAAAACTCATAAGTAATGAGGAAAAAAACAAATATTGATAAATGCTAGCTGCAAATTGGTGATAGTTGCCTTCAAATACCTAAAAAGCCATTGGGCATAAGGAGATGGTTATTTCACATTCCTCTCTACTCTCTTGTAACACATTTGTTGACATCTTGGCAGGGCTTATTATGCATTTTGGTATAGGAATTAATTATGGAATCATATTGGCCCTGATACTTGCTTAATGATGTGAGGGTTTCTTATATGAAAACTATTGATGATAAGTGACTATCAAGGATGTGATACTTTTGTTCTCACTTGCACAAGTAGATAACATTCTTGTTCCTTGATTTTTCCTTTTGTCTTTGGAAGTAGTGAACCATACACCTTTCTTAAGCATGGTAACGTAAAATTTTAAGAGTATTTTCTTGATTTCTGTGCAGGAGCTTGAATCTGATTGTGAGTTTTCTGCTTCTGAATCTGAAGATCAGCATAAGAGAACCAAAAGATCCAAAACGGCATGTGATAGGAGGAAGCATCAAACGATGTGGACCCTTGCAGAGGTGATTAAGCTGGTTGATGGAATTGCTCAGTATGGTGTTGGAAGATGGACTGATATAAAAAGGCTTCTATTTGCATCATCTGCTTATCGAACCCCTGTTGATCTGAGGGTACCTCACTGCTTTATCCAGTCATATGGTGTCATCTTGTTTTAAAACTTGAATTCTTTTTAAATATGGATACTCTCTACAGGATAAATGGCGAAATCTTCTAAGATCTAGTTCTGCACATGGACACAACAGGAGAGAGGTTAGCTTTCTGTTTTTCTTTTTCCTTCTCCATTTGCACTATCATTTGCCTCCACCTCAAAAGGGTGGTATTCCTCACTTCAAATTTTGTTATCTTTAAATTATTCTATTTGTTTAATTTATGTTCTCTTGATTGCAATTATCTCTTTAAATTACTGAGAGAATGGAATCTGAATTGCAAATGCTTGGAGTCTTTGTATTTATATCACCAAGGGGGCAAGAGCTTGCTGCTGACCTTGGATTCTTAAGGATGCAAATTATTGTTTCAAGTAATATAACTCCTGTCATAATGCAACAAGAGTAACATGTTTGAAACACTCCCTTGTGATAAAAATATGAAATTGTAAGGGATGCGTCGGTAGGACAAAGATTTACTTGTGGTCTTCTACCTCTCAAATTGCATAATCGGTATTGATCAGAGTATGTTTCATTAAGAGTGTTTTATAGTGCATCTTACGGTATAATTATAATTTAAAATGTTAGTTGCAGGTTCAGAATAATGTGAAGCATGCTGTACGTCCCCTACCAAAGCCTGTGGTACGCCGTATCCGTGAACTGGCTACCATTCATCCATACCCAAGGGTTCGAAGCTCAAAAATTTCATCTGTTGATTATGTTCCTTCATCCAAACAACCGACAACTAAAGTTGCTCCAGTTTACTCTCCTGCAAGAAATTTACGTGGGAAGAACTGTTGTTGAAGAAGCATTTGTGTAATTTGCAATAAAGCTACTGCAATTCGAGTTTAGTTGTAAAACAGCAGTGTTCTTTCCTACAACAGCCCCTTAACATCTGCACATATAAATGCTCTCAGATCATTAAGAGTATCCGGTAAATGTTGCACTAGTGAAAACAAATTTTACAATTTTAATAGCCAGGAATATGGCTAACTGAAGTCTAAAGAGTAGATTTTCCTTCCATGTTGTTGCATGTTACTATCATTATTGACTTCTCAAGTGTTACCGTCCAACTTTCATACTGTCGGATTTCCAGGGACAAATATAGGTTCCCTTGCTCTCAAGTGAAGCATTTAGTCAAAAGCAAGCCAAGCCTTGGCCAGCGCCAGAGAGGGCTTGGACCATGGGGTAAAACAATTTAGAGGTTTCCTTGAGCCCTCCCTGTAGAATTGTGATGTTGCCATTCTAGGATTTGTAGGTGAATATTGTGGCTGCCACCAAGTCCCAAGCTTTCAAACCCTAGCCCGGAGGAAAAGGCATGAAACGTGACAGTCTCGGGGTTGGTCCAACTAGGCAACGATTTTACTGTTGGTTATTCTACCCTGTGGTACACGGTCAAAGTTTTAGCAAGAAACTATGCACAGGGAATTCGGGAAACATGAAAGGAAATACCACAATTCACAAGTCAATGTAAAAAAAAAAGAAAAGAAAACCATACAAAGCTTATATACAGCTAGAAAAAGTATAGCCAACTATCCCATTCATGGTACCTACAATGTTATTAACAAGTTCTTGTAGCACAGAAACGATAGCATTTATCAGAGTAAATATGATATCCACACCATGCATAGCAGTTAGTTAATGGTACTATTTTTATCCACTTCCATCATCACCGTTATCACCATTATCTGGAGAATTGTTACCCCAATCATCGTATTTTTGTCTAGGAATGTTGTGGTGGTTGTCTATGTTTTTCTCCAAGCTGTACGCAACCGATCTGTTCCTCCTTCCTTCGACAGCTTTTCCTTTCCCAACATGATGTCGTTGCTCTCGTCCATATATTCCACCGATCATGGCTCTCCTTTTCCTTCCCATGCAACTAGAACTCACCATGATCACAACCAGAAACAGCACCAAAGCTTCATGCCCATAAAAAAGGAATAACCTAAAGTAACATATCTGTCTAATCCCTTAGATCAGGTTTATTATGTTACTTTCATCAATCTGTTCCATTGATGCTTGTAGGATTGATTGGGCTGTGAATTACTTATCTAAAACAAATCAAGGAGAGTTTGTGATTATAAAACACTTTCTGCTAAAATGAGTAACAAAGTTGAATCATAGTTATTCTCAACAGCGTTGTTGTCCTCGTTGTGAATATCATTGTCAAAACTTTAGGCTTCCACATACCAGAATCTCCAATCACATTGACATAATCTGGCACGAACTAAGAGAACAATCTAAATTATCATTCTACCAACTCTCAGCCTTGGAGAATTTTAATTGGGTAAAGATTGTAAAAATGTTGCAATATTGAAGCATTTCTATTACCAGAAGCTTCCATCTGAAGCAAGTGGGTGAAGTAATTTCCGGAATTCGTGTCAGCTATAGGTTATAATCGAGTTTGGAGCCAAACCCATTTTTCGACTAAAATATCCAATGTCCTAACCCACCAAAAGGACTTACTTTCAAGGTTCCAACATTCACTTGTAAATAAAAATCTTCCGGTTCTATATTTGGACCTAACCAACCTGTGTCTAGGAAGCATTTTTAAAATCAGGTCCCATCCCAACTCATATGTCTAAGATTATACGGTGCAGAAAGTGTTAAATGATGATGTAAATGTTGGAGCCACCATGAAGTGCCACTTGAATACTTGATTGTTTCACAATGGTGGTCATGAATAGTTCATGTATTGGTGAAGTACTTCCACTTATTATCTTTGGGACAGAAAAATAAAAAACGAAAGAGAAAAGTGTAGAAGATGTGTTTAGGACTGCTAATGTGGATTCATGAATGTTGCTTAGTTGAATGTTTCATGTTGTTCCTGTTTTTTTGGTGTTATTCATGCTGATGGTCATGGCTTAATCTTAGGACTATGATTTTAGTGGGTAGTTATTAATTAGGCTTTAAATTGTAATGTTTATGATGTTAAGAAATGGTGACAGTGAGTAAAGTTTTCTTTGCTTCAAAAATAACAACATTTGGTATCAGAGCTATTTTCTTAAGGGATTTGTGTGTGAAATTGACGCGTCATGAAAGCTGAAGCCAATTTCTCCGTAATTGCTTCGGCGATGTTCGAGGAGACAACTACCAGATTTAGGCAGTACGTATGGAGACATACTTGGAAGCTTTAGATCTTTGAAAAGCAGTGGAAGAAGACTATGAAATTTTTGCACTTTCAAACAATCCCAACATGGCACAGATTAAAGCACAGAAAGAAAAAAAGACAAAGAAATCAAAGGCAAAGGCCTGCTTGTTTGCTGCAGTTTCATCCATCATCTTCACTCGTATCATGTCTCTGAATTCAGCAAAAGAGATAAGGGATTACTCAAGAATGAATATGAAGGAGATGAAAGAATTAAAGGGATGCAAGTCCTTAACTTGATTAGGGAATTTGAACTTCAAAGAATGAAAGACTCCGAGACGATTAAAGATTACTCCGACAGGTTTCTGAGTATCGCAAACAAAGTAAGGCTTCTTGGATATGAATTTACTGACTCAAGAATTGTAAACAAAATTCTTGTTACAGTACTTGAAAGATATGAATCAACCATCACTGCCTTGGAGAATACAAAGGATTTGTCAAAAATTTTCTTAGCAGAATTGCTTAACGCTTTGCAAGCACAAGAACAAAGAAGACTGATGAAGGAA
Organism: Durio zibethinus; assembly: GCF_002303985.1. The sequence continues at coordinate 24,238,707 of NW_019168492.1, forward strand.
GATACAACAATTGAAGGAGCTTTGGTAGTCAAGCATCAAAATGTGGCCAAAAGCAAAAGAAAGAAGAAAAAGGATTTTGAAGGAAATGGGGCAAGTACTGCATCAGCCAATGCAAAAGGAAAGAATGAAAATCAGAAGAAATCCTATTCACCTTGCCAATATTATGGAAAGAAGGGTCATCCTCCATTTAGATGCTGGAGAAGACCTGATGCTAAATGCATTAAAGGTAATCAGATGGGGCATGAAGCTGTTATCTGTAAAAATAAAAATATGCAACATGGTGAAGATGCAAAGATTACTAATCAAAAGGAGGAGGATCACCTGTTCGTAGCTACATGTTTCTCCGGCATCAAATCAAGTGAAAGTTAGCTTATAGATAGTGGTTGTACTAACCACATGACACATGACAATGATCTATTCAAGGAACTAAGCAATGCAAACTTATCAAAAGTTCAAGTTGGTAATGACAAGTACATAACTGTGAAAGGAAAATGAACAGTTGCAATTTTAACTTGTTTAGGTACAAAGTTCATTTTTGATGTATTATATGTCCTTGAAATTGATCAAAACTTGTTAAGTGTTGGACAACTAATTGAAAAGGGTTATAAAGTTATGTTCGAAGATAAAAGTTGCTTGATTAAAGATGCAGTTGGCCAAGATATTTTCAAAGTAAAAATGAAAGGGAAAAGCTTTGCTCTAAATCTATTGGAGGAAGAGCAAACTACTTTCCTATTCAAAGAAAATATCACTGAAGTATGGCACAAGAGGCTCGGGCACTATCATCATCAAGGGCTGCTGTAGATGAAATCCAAAAAGATGGTAAATAATTTTTCAGAACTTGATGATCATATTCCAAATTGCAAAGCATGTTAGTTTGGAAAGCAAAGTAGGAAACCATTTCCCAAGGCAACATGGAGAGCATCAAAGAAGTTACAATTAATTCATACTGACATTGTAGGCCCATAAAGAATGTTTTCTCTGAAAGGTAGTCTTTATTATGTTGCATTCATTGATGATTTCACCCGTATGTGTTGGATCTTCTTTTTAAAATATAAGTCAGAGGTGGCTCAAGTCTTCTGGAACTTTAAAGCCAGAGTTGAGAACGAGAATGGCTGTAGAATTCAAACTCTCAGATCAGACAATGGCAAAAAGTACACCTCTGAAACATTTACTCATTTTTGTGAAGAAGCAAGCATCCAACATCAATTAACCATTCCATACACTCCACAATAAAATGGAGTAAGTGAGAGATGGAATAGATTTATATTGGAGATGATACGATGTATGCTACATAAGAAGAACCTGTCAAAGTAATTTTGGGCTGAAGCAGTAAATACTGCTATTTTTTTGTAAAACAGGCTTCCCACAAGAGCAGTGAAGGATCAAACACCCTTTGAGGTATGGTATGATTATAAACCATCTCTGAATTTCCTTAAAATATTTGGATGTTTATGCTTCACTTATGTTCCACAGACCAAGAAAGATAAATTAGATAAAAGAGCACTTCTAGGCATCTTCATTAGCTACAATTTAGTTGCAAAAGCTTATAAAATTTTCCAGCCACAAACTGAAAAAATTATTATAAGTAAGGATGTGCACTTTATGAAAGATGAAGAGTGGAACTAGGATGATGCAAAAAAGATGGATCCAACCTTAAAAGAGCACAAGCTCAAGTTTCCTAGCATTGGAGACTATGAGAATGAAATGGTGGATGACAGTTCTATCAGAGGTACAAAACTACTTTCTGATGCTTATCAAAGATGCAATATTACTGTGTGTGAACCTACAAATTATGAAAAGGTCAAGACGGATCAAAATTGGATTGTTGCAATGAAGAAGGAGCTATTCATGATTGAAAGGAATAAAACATGAGAGTTGGTTGATCGACCCCAAAATAAAAAAGTAATTGGAGTCAAATTGGTGTACAGAGCTAAGCTTAATGCTGATGACTTAATCAATAAGTATAAAGCTAGATTTGTGGTCAAAGGATATACTCAAATACTCGGTGTGGACTACTCAGATACCTTCGCACCAGTCACTAGACTTAACACCATCAAGCTTTTACTTATCGTTACAGCATAAAAGAATTGGAAAGTGCACCAATTAGATGTCAAGTCGGCATTCTTGAATGGTTTTTTACAAGAGAAGATTTATGTAGAACAACCAGAAGGTTATGTCAAGGAAAGAGAAGAAGACAAGGTTTATCTTCTTAAAAAGGTACTTTACGGATTGAAGCAAGCTCTAAAAACTTGGTACAGTAGGATTGATGAATATTTATAGAACTTGGGATTTGTCAAAAGCTTATCTGAATCAACATTATATGTCAAGCACAATGGAGCTAACATTCTTATCATCTCACTATATGTGGATGACTTATTTGTGATAGGAAACAACACAAGTATTATGGAGAAGTTTAAGTAAGAGATGATGGAGTTTTTTGAAATGATAGATCTTGGATTGATGACCTTTTTTCTTGGAATGAAAATAAAATAGAATGAACATGAAGTCTTCATCTGTCAGAAGAAATATGCCAAGGAGATTCTGAAAAAGTTTGAATTCGAAAAATGTAAAGAAATGAGGACACCAATGAACTCAAAGGAAAAACTCTGTAAAGAAGATGGAACCGAGAAGATTGATCAGGCATATTTCAAAAAGCCTAATTGGTTGCTAATGTTTCTCACAGCAACTCGACCTGACATTTTGAATGCTGTAAGTATTTTGTCTCGATTTATGCATTGTGCAAGTGAATGGCATCTCAAGGTTGCAAAGAGGGTGCTTAGATATGTGAAAGGCACAAGTGATTTTGGCATTAAATACACAAAGAGCAAAGAGTTCAAGCTGGTTGGTTTCTCAGACAGTGATTGTGAAGGTTTCATTGATGATATGAAGAGTGTTTCAGGCTATTGTTTCACACTTGGTTCTGGTGTTTTCTCATAGAGCTAAAAAAAATAAGAAATTGTAGCTCAATCCACAGTTGAAGCAGAGTTTATTGTTGCAACAGCTGCTGTTAATCAAGCTTTGTGGCTAAGGAAGATTTTAATCGATCTTAACTTAGAGCAGGAGAAAAGCACGAAGATTCTTGTTGACAACCAAGCTGCCATTGCTATCTCTCAAAATTCAGTGTTTCACGGGAAAACTAAACATTTTAATATTAAATTATTCTTCTTAAGGGAAGTACAGAAAAATAGAGCTGTTGTTCTTATCTACTGTAAAACAGAAGATCAGGTTACAGATGTTTTCACCAAGCCACTACCAGTTAGCAAGTTTGAATTTTTGAGGACAAAAATTGATGTTTGCAGCTCCTAAAGCAAGAAGGAGTGTTAGAAGATGTGTTTAGGATTGCTAATGTGGATTCATGAATGTTGCTTAGTTGAATGTTTCATGTTGTTCTTGTTTTTTTTGTATTGGTTATTATTTTTGTTATTCATGCTGGTGGTCATGGCTTAATCTTAGGACTACGATTTTAATGGGTAGTTATTAATTAGGCTTGAAATTGTAATGTTTATGATGTTAAGAAATGGTGACATTGAGTAAAGTTTTTTTTACTTCAAAAATAACAACAAAAAGGGAAATGGGTTACTAAAATTAATTGAAGCTGAAAGGCTAGGCTAATAGTTGAGCCGAAACCCATCTTATCTTTGAGTTTAAGAAGTGAAGACACAGACTTGGGCTGCATTTGTGCAGTCTAAACCATAACCTAAGTGCAAAACCCAAGAACCAAATATTCTTGCCTCTTAAGATTTTTGATTTTGGGTGACAACAAGCACAAATGTTATGTAAGTATGTAAATCAAGAAAAGTAATAAAGAAAACAAACAAAGCAAGAAAAATGGGAAACAAGGGAAGGGTGGAACAATGCTTCCCATTGGGAAGCATGGGAAGGAATTAATGGGAAGTGGGGAGGAGCCATGGGAAGGTAGTTGAGGGAATAATAAAAAAAAAAGGCAAGGGATGACAGCTAAGAGAAACATGAGCTGAAAAAAAAAAACTGAGAGGGATCGAAGGAGGGGAGTGGAAGTCCAATCGAATCATTGGGAATTTGGGGAAACACTAAGTAAGCCTTTGGGAGCCCCAGCCAGCCGAGGCATAATATTGAGTGTAGTTTGATGTGCCACCAAGTCTCTGTTTAAGCTGTTTACTTGCTTTGGTGTTTCTGTCTGGTAAGAGTGTGAGCCACTGAGCCCTTTTTAAAGACTTTGGCTGGACTTGGATTTAAGATTTTGTTGTGATGGCCCGACCCTCATGTTCCCACGTCCCTTTTCATCAATAATCCTTCCCTACAATTTTAGAAAATGTTTCACTCCCCTTCTCCTTCTCTTTCTCTTCCTCTTCCTCTTCCTTCTCCAGGGTTAATGTTCTGAAGTTGAGTGTTTTAGGTTCAATTTTCTTACACTTAACACTACATTTTTGTAGGATAAATGTCATAATTTTCATGCAGGTTGCTTGCATTGACCTAGATTAAAGCTTATGTCATGTGTTTGGTACTCTTTTTTCATAAAATCGATTTATTGGGGTATATAACGCCAACATTTATATATTTATCGATTTTTTTTTCTGTGTTGACATTTCCCTCCATTCATTCATAGGTAAGAGTAACATTAAAAAACTGTTAGCCTACAAGTCAGATAACATTCACAGTTCAAACTAGCTGTCTGGGGACAGAGTTTTAATCGTATGCTTTTTGGAACATCCTTTTCCCCAGGTACACGTGTACCAATTTTTTTTCATGAAAGAAAAAGCTGAAGAGAAACTGTTGGCAGCACATGTCTGCAAAACTGTTGGCAGGCAGCTCTACTCGAATGATGTGCAGTATTGAGGGGCTCTTACGACCGACTACAGCACATATTTGTCCTCAGGGGATGAACCCTGTGCTGGCTTCTCAATCACAGTTATTTTTAGTTGTCTTTGTTAATCTAATGACCCAAATTTCTCTTTTTTTTTTTTTAAACTTCCTAAAGTTGGGATTTACAAAATTTTGAAGTTACGAATTCATCAAATGCATTAAAATAAACCTTTATAAATTTGAGCATGGAGTGTTTCCAACTATCAACCGTTGGGAAGAGGATCATATTAAGATTCGATAAGCGACTTTCGTTCTCTTTGATTTTTTTTTTTTAGTTTTGTTTTGTTTCTCTGGCAAAGACTGCAACCTAAGTTGTTTCTCTCCATCTTTATTTTGCAGTAAATAGCCCATTACATGCTTGCACAGACAGGGTGCAGAGATTCGCTGAAAAAAAAACCTATTGACAATGGTACGAAAGTCGGACACAGTTTTTTTTTTTTTTCAAACCCCTTGAATCCAGGATCTATTATAGACTTATAGCCGGAAAGTGACCAAACCCACATAAAAGAAGCACCAAAAGCAAGAAATTGCTGCTTCCATCTAGAGAAAATCAGGACAAAAATCTGGTCAGAACATGGTGTTGGTGGGGGGAGGGGGCTTAGCTATCTATTATCATTATCACCAAATGTGATTTCCAGCCAAGCTAAACTCACTGAACAGAACCAATATATAGTTGATATATATTTGGATTACAGTAAATGGTTTTACACGAACATGGTTTTTCCCTCCATTTGAGTCTCGGGGCAAACTGGTGTATATTTTACAATATCCGTCAATTCTACTACTACTATTACTACATCTACTACTACTAAACATCTACAAATATATGAACAAAAATTAAGTGGGATCGCACTTTGCCCAAGAAGCTTTATCCCATCCCTCTTTGGTATCTTATCTTTTTCCACTCTCAACTTGTGGGGTCTTTACTTCGAGAACTTCGAAAGATCACCGATCAAGTGTCACGGACCTAAAGGAGAGTTCTAAATCCCACATCGAACATAATAGGAAGATCACTAGGGTATAAAAGGGTTCACACCATCTCCGCCTTGTGAGGCGCCTTTTGTAGGACCAAACTGTGAGGCCAAAGGGGCCAGAGTGGACAATACTTCACAAGGGTGTGAACCGTGGCAGAAGGCTGATCTGAGACGCCGGAAGGGTGAATGCCCGGATCCCGGAGCCGCGCGAGTTCGGAGCTTGAGTCTCGACCCGTGACAAGTGGTATCAGAGCGAGTTCGATTCTGCGTGTTTGTGTTGTGCAGGTTAGATCGTGATTGAGGAGATTGCATCCCAAAGCGACGTTGCTAGCCAACAACCAGAGGCCCAGGAGCCAGCAAGGGAACATAAGAGAGTATGTTCAAAAATTCTCTGAACTGATGCTACAGATCTCGGATCTAGGCGAGAAGGACACATTCTTTGCTTTCATGGATGGGCTGAAGCCGTGGGTGAAGCATGAGCTACAAAGGAGAGGAGTTCATGACTTGGCTAAAGCCATGACTACTGCCGAGGCCTTGATAGAGTTCAAACCTCTGAACAAGTTCGAGTCTTCCAAGCCCAAGGGTAAGGGCAAGGACGATAGGGACCGGAAGAAGCAGTTCAATGGGAAAGATCGTGACCAGGAGTCCAAGGATGGAGATCGAGACCGTTCAACCAAGGATGACGAGAGGAAGCCATCAGCAGGCAAGTGGAAAGCAAAGGGGGACCGAGAGCCACTAGCATGCTACCTATGTGGAGGGAGCCACATAGCGCGCAATTGCCCGCAGAAGGGCAAGCTGGCTGCTGTAGACAAAGAGTCTGACGAGGAGCCAGAGTCAGGGGCAGCAAAGCTTGGGTCGTTGGTGCTCAATGCTGTCCAGAGTAAGGGGAGCCGCAAGCCAAAGGGCTTGATGTTTGCGGATCTGATGGTTGCGGGTCAAAAGGTGAGCGCACTGATGGACACAGGTGCCTCACATCTTTTTATTTCAGGTGATGGAGCCCAGAAGCTCGGACTGAAAGTGCAAAAAGGGACTGGTACCATTAAGACGGTGAACTCCAAGGAAGTTCCAGCCATTGAAATAGCACGGGAGTGGAGTTACAGCTTGGAGATTGGAAAGGCAAGGAGACCATTGAGGTAATACCCCTTGACGACTATGAGTTTGTGATTGGGTTGGATTTCCTTGTTCGGATTAACGCCCTCCTTGTGCCTTTTGCCGATTGTGTTTGCATCTTGGATGCACGGTGCCAATGCCTAGTACCATTGAGGAGAGGGTCTGGAGTTGGGTCGCGGGTGGTGTTAGCTATCCAATTTGCCAAGGCGGTAAGCAGACAAAAAGACACCTTCTTGGCAGCCCTGAAATATGATGAGCCAAAAGAGAAAGACCGAGTCACCCTTGGAGGTACTAAAGGTGCTGAAAACCTTTAGTGATGTGATGCCCGCAAAGCTGCCTAGCAAGCTACCACCTAAGAGGGAGGTGGACCACAAGATCGAACTGGTGTCCGAGGCCAAGCCACCAGCCAAAGCCCCTTACCGAATGTCTCCACCAGAGTTGGAAGAGTTGAGGAAGCAGCTCAAAGAGTTAGTTGATGCTGGCTTCATCAGGCCATCAAAAGTACCTTATGGTGCACCGGTTCTATTCCAGCGCAAGCATGATGGGTCGTTGCGACTGTGCATAGACTACCGGGCTTTGAACAAACTGACCATCAAGAACAAGTACCCCATCCCACTCATTGCGACTTGTTCGATCAACTTGGAAGCGCAAGGTGGTTCACCAAGTTGGATTTGAGGTCAGGCTACTATCAAGTCAGGATCGCGTTGGAAGATGAGCTCAAGACAGCATGTGTCACTCGGCATGGTTCGTATGAGTTCTTGGTGATGCCTTTCGGACTCACGAATGCCCCAGCAACATTCTGCACCCTTATGAACAAGGTACTTCAATCATTCCTTGATTGATTTGTTGTGATTTATTTGGATGACATTGTGATCTACAGCCAGACTTTGGGAGAGCATGTAGACCACTTAAGACAGGTGTTCGAGGTGTTGCGAGCGCACAAGCTGTTTGTCAAAAGGGAGAAGTGCTCATTCGCCCAGCAGGAGATCCCGTTCCTTGGCCACATAGTGGGAGGTGGCAGGATACGCATAAATGAAGGCAAGATAGACGCGATCCTGGAGTGGCAACCGCCAGCCAAGGTCACTGAGTTGAGATCATTCCTTGGGCTAGTTAACTACTACAGTCGCTTCATCAAGGGTCACTCAGCAATAGCCACGCCATTGACTGACTTGCTCAAGAAAAAGAGAGCATGGGAGTGGAACGCAGGGTGCTAGGAAGCCTTTGACAGGTTGAAACGGGCTGTGACCGAGGAGCCAGTCTTGGCCTTGCCAGACCATGCCAAACCATATAAGGTGCATACGGATGTATCAGACTTTGCCATAAGGGGCATGTTGATGCAAGAAGGACGTCCAGTCGCGTTTGAGAGTAGGAAGCTGAACGAGACTGAACGTAAGTACACGATCCCAGAGAAAGAGATGACTGCAGTGGTGCACTGCTTGCGCACTTGACGCCATTACCTGTTGGGGTCGAGGTTCGTGGTGAGGACGGACAATGTGGCGACCAGCTACTTCCAGACGCAGAAGAAGCTGTCCCCCAAGCAGGCGAAATGGCAAGATTTTCTTACGAAATTTGACTTTCAGATGGAGTACAAGCCGGGACGGGCGAACCTAGTGGCAGACGCCCTGAGCAAAAAAGCTAACCTTGCTGCCATTAGCCAACCAGAGGGGTCACTGGTGCCGCGCATCAAGGAAGGACTTGCGCATGATCCTACAACTAAGGCTTTAATGGAGTACGCCCAGCAAGGTAAGACTAGGCGATTTTGGTTGCAGGATGGCTTGCTGTACACCAGGGGCAGTAGACTGTGCCGTAGCACCGGAAGCTCCGCAAGGAAGTTTTGCAAGAATGTCATGATTCAAAGTGGGCTGGACACCCAGGAGTGAGCCGCACCTTGACGTTGATCGAGGATCGGTACTACTGGCCGCACATGAGGGACGATGTGAAGGCCTATATAAAGACTTGTTTTGTGTGCCAACAAGACAAGGTGGAGCTCAAGAAACTAGGGGGTCTCTTAGAGCCATTGCCAGTGCCAGAGCGACCATGGGAGAGTGTTTCTCTGGACTTTATAGTCGGTCTACCCAAGACAGAGGGGTTTGGAAGCATCATGGTAATGGTGGACAGGTTTTCCAAGTATGAAATTTTCATTCCAGCAACCAAGGAATGCCCAGCCGAGGAGGCAGCTCGATTGTTCCTGAAAAACGTGGTTAAGTACTGAGGAGTGCCGAGGACCATTGTTAGTGATCGGGACGGGCGATTCACGGGCAGGTTCTGGACTGAGTTGTTCAAGCTGTTGGGGTCAGACTTGAACTTTTCCACCAGCATGCATCCGCAGACCGATGGACAGACAGAACGTGTGAACGAACTATTGGAGGTCTACCTCAGGCACTATGTGAGTGCCACACAAAGGGACTGGCCAAAGCTACTGGATATTACGCAGTTTTCCTACAACTTGCAAAGGAGCGAGGAAACGAACCAGAGCCCATTTGAGGTTGTGACAGGGTAACAACCACTAACACCCGGTTCGATTGCTGCAGGTTATACAGGGCCGAATCCAACAGCATACAAGTTTGCCAAGGCATGGCAGGAGCAAATTGACTTGGCCAGAGTTTGTCTACACAAGGCGGCCAAAAGGTCGAAGAAGTGGGCAGACCAGCATAGGCGGGATGTGCAATTCCAGGTTGGAGACTTGGTGTTGGTGAAGCTGCATCCCATTGTGCGCCACAGGGGGCTGCACAAAGGCCTAATCCGGAGGTATGAGGGACCTTTCCAAGTAGTCAAGAAGGTAGGCAAAGTTGCCTACAAGCTGGATATGCCACCCAAGCCGAGGGTACACCCGATGTTCCATGTGAGCATGCTCAAGCCGTTCTATGAGGATGAGGGAGATCCAGGACGGGCAGAGTCAAAACGTGCGTCGTTGGGAACAAAGGCCTCATATGAGAAGGAGGTCCACAGCATTATGGCTGACCGGAAGGTGAGACGGAAGAACTATCAACCAAGACATGAGTACTTGGTGCGCTGGAAGGGACTTTCAGACAGTGAGGCGAGCTGGGAACCAGCAGAGGACTTATGGCAGTTTGGGGACCAGATCAGGCGGTACCATGCAAAAGACGCAACGAGGGCGTTGCGCAATCAGGTGAGGGAGAATGTCACGCCCTGGACGGGCGCGCCAGGCACATCAGGCAGACCAGCAGGCGAACCAGAGGCTGAGGCCCACAGACCAGGCGTGCTGGCAGGTATCTGTGAGCAAAGCCTATCAAACGAGCTCAGAACGCCCGCCCGACTTGCAGGCCAGCCCATGAGACCAAGGCCTGTCATACAAGCTGCCCGCACCACATCCAGAAGGGCCCAAGGTGCTGGACACGCAAGGGAAGCTTTTGGAACCAGGCAGGATCAGCATCAGCATCCTGACAGATTTGGTTGACCCTGAAAATCAGGAGCCAGCATCTTGATTGATTGTAATCCCATGATTTTAGCCTTTATTCTAGGGATATGCCATTAAGTTGTAGCTGGAGCCTCAACTATAAATAGAAGGCTGCTCCACCCTCATTTGTACACCATCAAACACTTCTGTTTCAGTGAATACAAGAGCATTTCCAAAATTTTGTCTTCCTGTCCTGTTTCTCTTTAACTTGCGTAATCAGCCCTTCCCATTGTTCTAGTACCCGCACGCTTGTGTTTTAGGGATAAAGGAGGAGATTCCAAGTCTAAGGCCGCACGGATTCTGAGTTTAAGGTCGGAGCCCGTGACAATTGATATCAGAGCCAACCCTAAACCGTTCGATCCACGCCAAGCCCCTCGAGGGAGGTAGGCAGAGTAGCCGACCTCCGTGACGAGGACGTCACGAGGTTGGGTGCGGGAGAATGTCACGGACCTAAGGGGGAGTCCTGAATCCCACATCGAACATAATAGGAAGGTCACTGGGATATAAAAGGGTTCACACCATCTCCGCCTTGTGAGACGCCTTTTGTAGGATAAAACCGTGAGGCCAAGGGGGCCAGAGCGGACAATACCTCACAAGGATGTGAACCGTGGCAGAAGGTTGATCTGGGACGCCGAAAGGGTGAATGCTCGGGTCCCGGAGCCGTGCGGGTTCGAAGCTTGAGTCTCGACCCGTGACACAAGCACCATCCTCTCTTTCAACAGAGCAATAGAGAGACTTCCTGTATGACCTTAGAAGCAATAATTTTGTATACCCTTTATATCATGAGATGCATGTTCGTACACTTCGTATCAAGATGCACATGCTTAGTATAAAGGATAAAATGAAAGGGTACAGCACGGCAATGCGCGGCAACCATCTCTATACCATACATTTATGCTTACTTGGACCGAGCTGAGCTCAACATCCCTTGGCTACCTGTCATGTCAACCATTTAATGCTTCCATCCAAACTCAATGTCTCTTTTTTCTATTCTACTGCTATAAAACCCTTTCTTTTAACTACTCCTTTCACCATCCAAACCATACTTGATACTTCTCCATTTCAGATTCTATGCAAACTTCTTTTCCCTCCATCTATTTCCTGTATAGATTGGCATATTACTATTGATTTCCTTGGAAAACAATGAAGGGGAAGTTTCTAAAGGCATGCCTTACAAAATGGAGGAAGATGGGGAGTAGAATCATACCTTGTGGCAGCTGCAAATACTGTTATCAGTGGGCAAATTGGCCTGATTCCATGCATGAAGAGAGGTCAATCCCAAGGGATGTGCCCAACGGTCACTTGGCAGTGTATGTGGGTGAAAACAATAGGAGGTTTGTGATTAAAATCACCTTGCTCAAGCACCCACTTTTCAAGGCATTGCTGGATCAAGCTCAGGATGAATATGATTTTACCACTGACTCCAAACTATGCATTCCTTGTGATGAAAGCCTCTTCCTCGATGTTGTTCGTTGTACTAGCTCCCCACAAGATCGAAGGCTCTCCCAGTTTCTTTAGGAATTCATGCTAGGAATTTGATTCATATTCACGAGGTCCGAGTCCTAATGAGAATGCTACTATGCAGTATACTGAGTAGATTTTTATAACAAATTCTGTAGCCTATTAATGTAACTCAATTGAAAAATATTAACTTCTGTTTTCCCTCGAAAGTTCTGTTTCTAAGGGCATCAACTGCTCAAGCCAAGCAATAGAAAGCGCTTTGCCAAAGCAGAACCCAATTACACAGTACCATGCCAGATCAGCACTGAACAAGAAGCTGGACCAAACCCCACCTCCTGACAACATCGTGACAGTTTCCAGCTCTGGCATCTACCTTATCTTTGAAACTTAAAGCAATAATAAAAGCTACTTAAAAAAAAAGGCAATTATAAAAGCTAATTGACGTAAACAAATAGAACTAAAGATCAAGCTTGTATTACTGTCAGAGAAAATTGCAGTCAATGGAGATGAAAGTTCCTTACTCTCCTCGAACCCATCTCAAGGTCAGTGTCTGTGTCTCTGATATTTAGTTATTTACCTGTAATATTAAAGCAGACTGCATGCTAACAGATAAACGTAAAAAACAGATGATTAATCAAGGAGATCAGACACTCAAGGTGTTGCCAGGATTATCAAAGTAGGATTCTTTGAGGTCTGACCAGGTTTTCAATTTCAGGAGCTAATGCTGCAAGAAGAATGAACAGAATAGAGATCAAGTGTTTGAAATCAAATTATGACTAGATTGGCAAGCACAAAGTTTGAAACTCAGAAACGAATCCAATCCCAGCCAGTTAGTGTTAACATGGGATATGCATGATGATAGGTAGGTTATAAGTCAAAAGATAAGAAAGTTATTCTCCTCTGCTCTAGGAAACAGTGAATGCAGGACCAATGTCAAAGAATTTCTTCAGCTTTGGACCTCAAAAGTAAATCTGATTGGCACGGGGAAAGCAAAGTTTATCAATTTGTTGCTTTCTTAGATTTTTCACATATTCTCTCAACAAGAAGCACCATAAAAATGCAAAAGAGACAATTCAAGCACTTACTTGGGCTTACATGATGAAGGCTAGCAAGGTAGAAAATAAGGAAAGTAAGATAAAGCATACTTCAAGGTTGCATGCTTGTACAAATCTGTGAAAATGTGCATGATGTAGCACGTAAGTGCAAGTTGTTATGTAATGCCCTGAAATTGTTTATTTGTAGCATAATGAATTATACTACACACTGACATAATCTCCAATAGTAATTGATATTCTTAAGTTTCCAACTTTTCCATTCAACCAACATTAAGTAATTCAACATCCAACCACACGCTCATATAATGAAACTAAGCAACTAAAAGAGAAACAGAGAAGGCAACCATCTGGTGAAACACAATTCTGCAAGGGGCACTGATAGAATTGACACCATTAAAAGTACAAGAACAGTAGTGATATGATAGAATATCTCAAATATTTGGGCTAAGAATCATACACCAATTCGCATATAGTTGATTCTTGTATTCTATTCTTGGCACATCAGCATCTGATATCTAATTGTCTATAAAACAAGGTGAATAGGTACAGAAACTTGTTCTTCGCATGACAACATATCTACACATCATCCATCTACACTTGCTTAAGTGTCCAACAAATATTGACAAAAAGCGTGTGTTTTCGTACGAAGGACTGAAGGAGACTTGTCCAAAAAACTCAGCATAAAAATGGAATCATCAGAATGACAAAATGCTACCCACTAAAATGCATTTGTATCTGAAAAACTATCAAATAATCAGAAAATCATGACTCATCAACAAACACTGGTGGAAAATTTAGTAAGAGCACATACATAGATAATGCTTATGATAAGATCCTCCATATGGAAGGATAAAAAGATTGTACAGCCATCAGATTGCCATCAACATGGAGGTAAATGTATTTCAAAGGCCAAAGCACAAAACCTTCTCTTAGAATCCAAAATCAGTACCATTGAACCTGTCCAACTACATCTGCAAAAAGAGCCGCTTCATACCTGCTGCTACCCAATAGCCAAAAACATAGGAATAGCAGCATCCATTTGGAGGATAATGTTCACAATTTAATTCTATCTTACATCATTTGGGTCAATTTGAACCTGGCAAATATATAAGAGGGCATTCATCATTACGATCTGTTACATCAGTTGTCTAACATAGATCCCCTTAAATCCTAATTCACCATGCCAATTTATTGAACTTCCACAACCCTATGCAACTTAGCAACAATTACAAGCAACTTTCCATAACCTTTAAAAATTCATTAACACAGACAGGTTAAACACATGCAGAACCTGCCTTACTCTAGGCAATGTTTCATGTTTTTACCTCACTTGTCATCTCAGCCCATGTCAAAATGCATCATCTTCAATTCAGATTTTCTCTCCTTCTGATACCTTGGAAGAACACCATCTAATATTTGCCAAAATAGCATGTCACATCCCAATAATTTGCCCATTACAAACGCATCTGTAACAGGATGCCTCCCACTCAATTTCTACAACTTCTACTTTTACTAACTCCTTTAAAATGGAAAATAAAAAACCTCACAGGCAAAGCAAACGTAAAGAATATTTAGGCAAGACCTTAAGTGCGCCTTTCTTGACTGAACTCTTATTTTCTTCCCTTCACCAACTAACTTCACATTATCACATCTCTCATAAATAACCTTTGTCAGTCTGAAGATTGGTTTCGATCCTAAAGCTCACCAAATTAACTCTACAAGACAGTAGAATGCACACTCGCTAAGATTATCCAGATTCCAAGTTTAAAGCCTTTACTTTTTCCTCATTTAGTAATTTAATGGACTGAAAGCTAACATATGCCAGTAGGCATCTTACAAACAAAATTTCTCCATAAAAGTGGGGTAAAACAAGAAAATGCTCATAAAGTGCAAATAGAGAAATTAATAACATTACATATGCACAAAGAGAATAGGGAAGAAGCCCACACCACAAAGATAACAGTCTAAGTATAACAGCATCAGCAGCATTTGGAGCATGGGAAAGCATTACCATTCTCATTGATAGCATCAAGGAACAAGTACTGCAAGGCAATAAAAACAATTGATTGCAACAGAATATACACACAGAAGCAATGTTGTCGAAACTATACACAAGTAATATATTGCCTCGTGATAAAAGGACATGCCATGCATTGGCAGTTTCTTACACCAAACAATGGCAATATTGCAGCACTAGCATTGCAAAAACAGGACGACTCAAAGCATTTGAAAAGATTGCCGCTATTTTCAGCTATCTTCAGTCACAATTGAAAATTCTAGCAGCAAAAGTAACTTTCACCCATCTTTTTCCAACTTGAGTATCATCTAAGTCCATCAATCAAAGCCTCCAATTCTCTCCTCCCATATCTCCTACCCTCAGCATTAGCTTCCCTACACCTCACCACAAAGTAAAATATCAACCAAGCCACCATGAAATACACCTCCAAAGCTGCCTGAATTACAGTAGCGAAAAATTCCCCACCTATATGAGTCAAAACCCATCTTGCAAGAGACCCACCTAAGATAGCTTCGTAACACTTAATCTGTATTGCTTGGTTCAACAGTGTTGACATCAAATAACAACCTTCTTTAATAATTTCCCTCCCAGTTCTCCTTGAATCCACAATGGCAAGCCAAGCAGCTAATGAGAATGCAAATGACACTAAAGTATCCACCAAAAACCATGTAAACAAAAACGCAGAAATTTCCTTCTCAAAACCCCTAATCCACGGTGACATAACCGAAAAAGGCATCAACTTTAACCTAACAAAAAGCTTGAAAAACGAGAAATGATCCTCAATTTCTCCAAAATACCATAATCCAAGAAGCTGAGTCACCGCGTCTCTTACCGCCCATTTCATTAAAACGAACCCAGTGAGTCTTTTCAAACCCATTTTTGACCCATCCCAAAATGCCCCAAAAAAGGAAACAAATCTTCCAATCAAGTCATTAACAATTGTAACAAAAACAACACCCAAAACCAAAGAGTAAATCGCTGTAAACCCTAGAATTACCCATCCATACGCCGCCGATAAAAAGCTGATGAGAAAGAAAAGCGTCGCTGCGTCACGACGGCCCAACTCCAATCCTTTATAAACTAACTGAAAATCCACAATTCTTTCTTCTTGGCGTTTCCCTTCATTCTTTTCGTAGTCAAACCACGCCGTTTTGAATTTGACTCCGTAATGAACGATTTCACCTAGCAGAATTCCATTATCCGCTACAAAATTCGAAAACCCCAATTTAGTATCGAAGTTGGAAAGAATTACCGGCGTGCGGTTGAGGGGACGGTTAGGGAAAGAACCGAAGAGAGAGCCGTCGCGGTGATCATCGTCAGACGAAAAGAAGTCATCGTCGAGAGTGCCGACGCGCGTGAGGTGGAGAAAAGGTCGGCGCGTCTGGCGACGAGTGGGGTGGATACGCGCGTGGGGGTGGGAAGGGTGGAGGTCGAGGCGGGAAAGGAGAGATTTGAAAGAAGGATCGCGGTCAATAAAGGTAGTGACAAGAAAGGAACCGGATTCAACTACGGAACGAAAAGAGACGAGGAACAAAGAAAGGAAGATGAACATGAAAGGGCGGGCGGTGAAATGCACGGCGGCTTTTTTTAGGATCTGGGATGTGGACCGTAGTTGGCCGAACCGGTGGCGGTGATCGGTCATGGCCTTTTTTTTTTTTTTTTTTTTTTGGGTTCAGATTTATGGGAAGTGAAGCATTAGGTGTGAGAAATAATGAGCAAGGGATTCTGTTTTTCTGGTTTTCCGTTTCCCTTATACGGTTTAAGCATTTATTTATTTATTTATTATTGGTAGTTGAGAGTTGGCTGGAAAGTTGGAGGAAAGGAGCAGGTTTGGAAAATGTCCGAGCCTAGAAATTATTATAGGCTGATTTTTAATAATTGGGCCCACAAATGGGCCCTAGATTGATCCAATAATAATAATAAATATGTAAAAGAAAAAAAATACAAATAAATTACAAAAAAAAAATCACTTAATTAATTTCAAACTAAATTTATATTTCGAATTTAATTATCTTGAGGCTTGTTTTATTATATTTATCTTAAACTTGTAACGAATATTAAATCTTTTGATGATATTTTTGGGTGTCTTAATTGGAGAAAAGTTGATTAAAACTTGAAGTGAAATGATATGAACCTGTAATAAAAAAACATGATTATTCAAGATGTATTACGATGCTCAAATCAATGAAGTGTTTAGGGTTTGAAAAGAAAAAAGGTGAAATATACCGAGAAATCTCTAATGGAAGGGAATGCTTAAGTCTTGCGGAACCTCTTTAATTGCTCCGTTCCTAACATCCATGGAGGCATAGGTTGATGATGACACAGTCAGTTTCAAGTGCCAGGTTATCTTCAACCAGCACCGCTTGTCCTAGAATAGCATAGCATGGTTTGATTTTCTTCTCCATGCTTCAAGCATTAATGCAAGCACATGGAACGAAAATTACAAGTCATTAACGAGAGACTTCTCGCTTGCTCTCAAATGCAAGAATGTAGAAGAAGCAGAAAGCATCGAGCAAAACTCCAGCTCTCAACCATGAGCTTATGAAATGAAACAGAGATTGATGGCGATTGACATTATACACGGTGAAATAGTTGCGTTCGCCCCTTTTGCCTTTTCTTTTCATCTGATGTCATGCATAGGGATAGAATGTCTCATTCTCATATAACAATTTTCTCAGGCTATTTCAGGATATGTGCAGCCAGACCTTTGGATGATAAACATTGGATGCATAGCAGCCAGCCTTTACACAAACTTCAATGGGCTTCCCTTGAACCAATTGTGAAAGAAAGCCTCCAACGAATGCATCACCTGCAGAAAATAGGATAAATTTGTTAACAGTGACTCTATTACACTGATATACCAAACGGGATAAACGTTGATCATATGGCAACTAATTATCTTATTCCATCTTTCATTCTTCCACGCTTCTATTTTATACGTTCGTGTCTCATTTCGTTTAACATTTACAGTTGTCAAGTCTTGGGAGTAATGGGAATGACCATACACCTGCACTATTTGTGTCAACAAGTTTCTCCTTGGGCAACTATGTTACAGGGAACTGCTTCACTTTCCCATCCTCGGTAACAACTACTGGATCTGCACCCTGAGTAATGACAGTAATCCTCTTGAATGTTCCAGATGCTTTCGGCCACTGAGAAATCTTCAAGGCTATCTTTGCAACATCATCTGTCTAGACAGCAAAAGCAGCTCGAACAGGTAAAATATGAAATATAAACCATTGCCATCCATCATAGCATCTGATATTCAACAGCTATTACATCCCAACCATGAACCTCTGAGAAGGTTCTTGTTTCTGCCTCATTGCCAAAGACAAAGTCCATATACCTGATGAACAACAAATCCAGAGACATTTCAGTACATTTACATTAATTTCCGCTGCAGGAAAATAGAATGCTTACGGTAGAACTTTCGCCTGTGCATCCTTGAAGAACTCAAATAAATGGAGCAGAAAGATTCATTGAGAACACCTGCAGACAATTAAGTATGTTAGGCCACTGAGCCAGTGAACAGAAGCATAAAGAAGGATTTCAGCTACGTGTGATATAATACACCTTGTTATTAGCAGCTGCACGTTCAGCAACAAGCTGTATGGAGTCTGGAGGTACAGTGAGAAAAAACCCAGCAATATAAAAGTACTTGGCCTTCTCAACTGGCACAAAAATATATTATGAACAAGTTAGTCCCTAGAAGCTGTAACCAGAGAGAAATCAAATTGCTCATTTCAATTATTCTCATTGGATTTTCATTTTTCACCAAAGGGTAAGTTTCCTTAATGTATAGTTAGACCAAAATAACAAAAAGAAAGCCAAGTCCAAGAAAATAAAAGAAAAAGAGTACCCAATGCCCAATTCTCTGGCCTCTTCAAATGCTCAGACTTGTAGCAATTCGCAGCTGATAGATTTACGATAAGTGACCTACAGATAGATCTAACAATGAATCTTGCTACTCCAGTAGATAAAACATAAATGCTTTCATAACATCTTAATAATTGGAGCAAACATAAGTAGGACAATGAAATGGCGGCATAGAAGAAATAAAGGAAAACAAGCTCATTGTCAAACTGACCGTTCACCACCCACAACACAAACAGCACAAGTTCCAGTTGCAGCAGATTCATCCTCAAGGTAGTGAACCCGATTAATATGCATCATACAACATCAACAATACAATTATTTTTATTTCCAATCTATCTTAAGGAAAGCAAAAATGCAACTCAAAATAGTCATCTGCAAATGGGAAGGTTTAGGGACATAACAAAAGGAGCATAATTTATTATGCCTAAAGCTATGAGGAACTGAATTCAGAAAAACAAATATTAATGCTTGCTTTTTTTCCTTTTTGC
This sequence comes from Durio zibethinus, assembly GCF_002303985.1. The sequence continues at coordinate 24,257,948 of NW_019168492.1, forward strand.
ATTTTCTCTTTTCAATTCTTCTAGAGGTTAGGGGAAAACGGTTTAGAAAGAGGGTTTACATTAACACCAGCAGCTTTTGAGGACTTCTTCATTTCCTCTCCAAACTTGACCTTCCGTATGCAACCCATGTAACTGGTGGCACCAGGAATTTGAAGCATCCACTGCATGAGGCAAAAGAAACTTAAGTCTCTGGTAAAAATAATGTTATGACTGAATTTTTCCAAAGTTCCAACCAAAATAAGAAGCACCATAATATGCCTGTGCAACCTTGATTGAATTTTGAGTAGCAACTGCACATAATAAAATTGAGAGAATCATTATTGGTCATGAAGGTCTGATGGAAAATTCTGATTCCAATTTTAATTTTTTGTCGAAATCAAATACCGGCAATCCACCCTTTACCTCCAGCAATATACTCTACAATGGGATTGTAAGCCATCTCTTCATACCTGTCATAAAGAGCCATTAGGATATGGAACACTGCATACTGCACTTGTAAACAGGAGTTAGTAATGAGGACAAACGTATCGCGCTAGATGGAAGGTGGAAACCATCTAATGTTGATCCCAACAACACACTTGAACCCCAACTTTTCAACCAACAGATCATACCATTTTGAACCTACTGGGTCAAGTCAGAGACCAAAATCTCTATCTTCTAACTGAAGAAGCATGACAGAGATTACCTATCCTTGAGGAAATTGATTCAAAATGACATGGTTTTGCATCTTAAATTCCATCAAAGAAAGTCACATTTGCCCTAAAGATCGGATGGTCAGCATATCATGCAACCCGCTCTTTGAAACTTTTTTGTCATAGGTCCAAATTTATTTTATATTTAAGGTATTTAAGTCTTACAACTTTCCACCTTTGCTCTGAACTAGGAAGGAACACATAATTTTTCATGTAGATTAACTATCAATTAGACTATACGCATAAGTAGCTAAACAAGCAAAATCAAACAATTTGAGGAGACAAAATGATCAAAAGAACATATCAATATAAGCATGGAAATGAATAAAAATTTGATCTGGTAGATTGAATAAACCCGTGTGTACACACGTGCATGTGAGGTGAAGCAAGTGGTTAACAGATAAACTAATACTACTAAAATAACAACTACAGTTTAACTTAATCTGGTTTCATGCTAAAAGAAGAAACCCATAAAAATGATCTTGAAAACAGAAACAAATTTTGCTTACGTGGGTAGGTGTTTCTCCTCAGCTAGAATTGCATTGTTCAACTTGATATCGTATCTGTAAGCAAAATCAAAACAAAAACAAAACCAAACCCAAGTCAGATTACACAACAACAACTAACAACCAATACCAACATAATCAAAACACATCCCACAAATAAAAACAGTAAAACCTAACTTTCTAACCGTACTTTTTCAAGAAATCTTCGTCCACGACAGCTGAAATGTCAAGGAGAGGATTGCCCATCCCCAACAGAAGTCCTTCATAGGCCATTCTTTTTGTGGTGATAGTTTGGTGAAAAGGGAATACCAAAGAAAAAAAGGAGAAGAAGTAGGGTGAGAGTAGGAGACTTTTAGATCTTTGGTTGTGAGAAATGATTTGGGTTATTCAAAGTTTATAGGCACCAACACAATTGTGAATTTCCCACAGAGCTGCTCTCAGTTCAAAACGAAAAAAAAGTCACCCTTTTCTTTTTTTTTTTTTCCAACTTTATCCATTATCAAACATAAACGCTTGCCATTTCATTTTTATGGTGAAGCATCGTGTCTTGACTATTACCAATCCAATTGCAATCATGCAACATTGAGATGTACCCTTTTGCATTTTGTTTAAAAGGGATAGATTTATTAGAGAAAAGGCATTGGTTGTTTGTATATCATGATAGATTTAATAGATTTTATTATATTACCACATTCCAGTCCTGCAATCCGTGTTGCAGAAAGCAACTGGGTTGGCATATACAACTTACGAGCACCAGCAACACAACTTCAAGCCTTGAATCCACCATCCATGTCGACATTTCATGTATCAGCCTTGCATGGAAGGATATGAAAAATCAGCAATTAGCAAGTAATCCAAGGGCAATTTCAGCACCCTCAGGCTGCCCTCAGAATCATATGGTATTCATCTCCCAATAGCTGAAGACTTTCCAGTTTACAACAGTTAATGTTTCAATATTTGAAGTTCCTGTGGATATCGGCAATCACGTTGGTCCAGACCTACAACATCAGTTAAGACCTCAGCATAACTTAGTTAAGACAACTTGGGTTTTACTTCTCACATGCCACGTTGCTACTGGTGACTCTAACAGAATAAACATCCTACCCACTATGGATTCCTTCTTGTGTCCCAAATTTTACTTGAAAAGACCAAAGGGTGAGCAGAAGTTCACCAATCAAAAGAACTTTTGTGAAGGCAATGGTAACAGGAAGCAGCAAACCTGCAAGCACATCACAGCTAATATAACATAGCTTTTTTATTTGAATGATATTAATATTTATGTATATCTAAATCGCAGCATTATGTGAAATACAGCATGTCAAAGTCGGGTAATTAAAGGAAAAAAAGGGGCAAAAGGTGAAGAGACACATCATCTTCATAGTTTATTTCATGACATATCAAACTATATAATTGAACAACTCAATAATTTTCCTTACAAAAAAGCCCTCTACACCTGCATGGCCATCTGCCAGAATACAAGTGGACTAAAATATGTTTAACAAATTTAAAGGATGCTATATGTTCTCCATGGCTAAAGATAGGGATGTAAAAAGATGTGCCCCTTAGCCATGAAGATGATGTGATTTTATTCCTCTTAATAAGAGAAGAAAACATTTAAGCGAGGTGAAAAACACAGCAGACAAATTGCAAAGAAATCAATGCAAAACTTAAAATGCTACAAAGAAACAATCTTTAAAGGTGATCGCAAATAGCCTTCGTAAAATCAGTTGTTGTTGACGAGCCACCAAGGTCAGCAGTTCGATATTTCCCCTCTGCAATTGTGCTGAGAATAGCATTCTGAATCCTATCAGCCTCCCCATGGAGATTTAAGTGGCGCAACATTGTGACCGAACTCAATAATAAAGCAGTTGGATTTGCCACATTCTGAATAATGTCAACCATATAAATAATTAGCTGGTGACATGGGAAATGAAATTATACTCGGTGAAATAAAGTTAAATGAGAGAAGAAAGAGGAACTCAGCAGAGGCAAATAACAAAATGATCATAGACAGATAAATATGACATTTTGGGGTTTTTACTCCAAGCAACCATCAATTCCTCAAGACTTAGAGAACCACAATCTAGAAACTATAACAATTTAACATACCATGAAGCTTATCCCAGTTTCAAAAATCACCCACGAAATCCTAGATTAAAAACCTCACATAGCTTTTTAATTAGCGTAATGCATACAGACACACCTTAATAGACCTTGGCATACCTGCAAGATCTATCTCAAAACATCCAGTCTCTAATCTCAACCATTAAGATTTTATTTATATCCACTAAAACACTAAATGACTAACAATCCCTAAACATACCTTCATGTTTATTCAAAAGTGCTCCTTGTCTATGAAAAATGAATGGCTCTATAGAAAAAATGAAGGACAGATACTCAGTTAGAAGTCCTAAGATAGATACTAACCTTTCCGGCGATATCAGGGGCTGAGCCATGAACAGCTTCAGCAAGTGCTATTCCTCCCTCACCAATATTGCAACTACAGAAAAAGTATATGCTGTTAAACCATCTACGATGTATGTTACCCATGATTGTTAGCAAGGTGTAGTTACCTTGGTGTTAAGCCCAAGCCCCCAATCAATCCAGCACAAAGGTCACTGATAATGTCACCATAGAGGTTAGGCATCACCAATACATCAAAAAGCGCTGGATTCTTCACAAGCTGCATGTGGCAAAAAAGTAATTAGTTCTAGATATTAGTTTTCACTTCCATAAAAGATGAACCGCAGTTCTGTGCATGCTGAAACAAGAACTCTTTTTTGTCATTTGCCAAAAGTAATATAGGCAAAAGTTAGCACCTATAATAGCTAATTCAAAATCCGACCTCTCCTCTGTCATCAAAAGTGAGGGGAAAAAAAGCAACATAATGCCTATTGGAGGAAATCTGTCATACCATCATACAGCAATTGTCAATGACCACTTCCTCGTATGTTATCTCTGGGTATTTCTCAGCAACCTCACGGCAGCACTGGAAAAAGACAAGTAAACCAAACTTAATAAACAGTAATTTAGAATTACAACAAACTAGGCGTTTGAATTGACAGACCTTAAGAAAAAGACCATCAGTTTTCTGCATAATATTGGCTTTATGAATTGCTGAAACTCTCTCTCTTCCATGGGCCTTGATGTTGAAAAGATATTCACACCCTTCAAGCTTTCCTGACGAGTAATACTTGAGACTTTCAACTACACCTTCTCACACCTAGCACCCAAAGCAAAAGATTTATCTCCTCATACTTATATAGTGAATACCCCGTTTATCAAATCGGGCACAAACTATCAAAACAAACTTAATTGATGTTCGAGTCCACTGTACTCCCCTTCCGTGTTTTCGCGAATAGTGATAAGATTTACATCATCATACCGAGTCTTATATCCCGGGAGACTATAACACGGCCTGACATTGGCATACAGATTAAGTTCTTTCCTTAGAGTAAGGTTCAAAGACCTATGACCTTTACCAATAGGAGTAGCCATTGGACCTTTCAAGCCTACCCCATTCCTTCTCACTGATTCTAAACTTTCCCAAGTTAGAAAACTCTGAGTTCTCGGATCAATTTGGTTCCCAACATAATGTTCTTCCCATTCAATCGGCACTTCAGCTTCTCTAAAAACCTGAATCAATTATAATCACTAAGTTACCACCAAATTTTCACCAGAAATAAATAAAATTTGGTTCTTGATAATGATTTTTTATACAAATATCAATGTATTTATAATTTTATAAAAATAGCTTCTTTAAACTAAAAATGGCTACTTTCTGACAGTTTGTGCCCAAATCAAAAGCTTTTTGAAGCAAAAATTTTCAATTTTTTTAACACTTAAATAAAGAAGTCGAAAAATCAAGACTTTCCAAGCGAAAATTCGATTGCAATATAAATTCAAAATAAATAAGAGAAAAATCAGAGAGGGCAGGTACCTGTTTGACGGACTCTGCGATCTCGGGGCCGATACCGTCGCCGGGGAAGAGAGTGGCTCGGATGGGAGCTGTGGCGGAAGAGAAAGCTCTGGCTAAGGAGAGCGGGGAGCCAAGGTTAGGGTTCGCCAGTGAAAGGATCTGACTGGCTCGTCGTTTGAGGAGCTGCGTCGCCATTGATCGTGCTGGCTGGCTGGCTGGCTGGGTCGCGACTTTTGATTGTGTTAAAAAAAATATATGTTATTCCGAAATATGGCTAGCCAGGACATATTCTTTTTACATTTTTTTCTTAATTTTGACCAATTATATAACGCCACGTATTATACATATTGGATATTATTTTTTTGGCATTTTCTATTGGCTGGTCAAAAAATTCGAAAAGTCTACTTGTCGACTTGGGTCCATATTATAACACCTCCAAGCCCATTTTTAGATAAACGACAAATCGGAATAATCGAATCAAGAGAGGCTGGAAATTGAAGGAAAATGAGAGGATCATGAATATTGATTTATTTGGGATCGATAAATGTTGCTTTGGTCTTCGGAAAATAAATGTTGCATTGGTCTGCTTCACCGCTTCTGGTTCTGGCCTCTAGGGTTCACAGTTGCTGTCTTTTTTTAATCAAAATCTTGGGATATTATGAATGCCAATAATGACTGAGGATTTCCAAGATCATAGGACACACAGCCCATAGCAATGCATAACATGCAGTAGAAATCCATGTCATTTGTTATTTTGAATAGTTTGGTTTTGTCATTGGAGTTATTGAACACAATTACCACTTTTCTGGCATTTCTGGGTAGCTCAGAATTGTCAAGCACTACGCTTTTGGGACCAAATATTAAAAAAATTTGTGGCTGCCTTGGTGAAAATCTGTAGGGTACCCCATGTGGCTTTCAGAAAGTGCAATAAAGATTCAGTTGGTTTTATTACTTCAAGCATTTTTCAACATTCCATGGATGAAGCTAGGGATTATTTTCAAGGTTAGGCTTTAGGAGTGGCAATTAGAGAGATGAAATGAGAAAGAAACATATCACATATGCATTCATATAATTAACTTGTTTTACAGGGAAGTTCAAACAAGAAAAGGTAAAAAACAAAGAAAAAGATTGGATAACAAATTTCTCGAGGATCAAAATGAAGGCAAACTAGCAGATTGGGAGAGGGGCACCGTTCCATTCCTTAAGGCATTCCAGCATAGGATCAACGATCTTCCCTTGGCACATAGCTGTGAAAACCTTGTCAAACTCCTCACCAGGTGACTTGACATTTTCTCCAGTCAGCAGTCCTGTTCCAAGCTCCTCTCTAACGAATTTGTACAATGGATAAGATCTGCATTCCTTGATCTTGTTGGGAATTGCTGCATTTCCATTCTCAAGTGACACTCTTGCACTCTCAACCTCCTTTGGCAAGAGAGCCTTCAATTCTTCTTCAAAAGCAGCGATCTTTTGGAAGATTGAAGTGCTTGCATTCTTCTCGTTCTCACCATTTGACAAAGCATGCTCAACAAGTACTTGCCTCAGCTTTTGCATCAATGGATAGGTAGCGCTGCAAGGATCATCAATATAGGCAAAAACATATTCGCGATCCACAGCTTTAAGTAAATCTTTCTCACAGAATCTTGAAGGGTGAAGTTCACCATTGGCACCGGTAGTGAGGATTTTCTTAGCTATCTGGCTCACGGTGTTCTTCACTGTGTTCCTCAAATTCTCTTCTAGATGCCTCAAATCAATAGCTTGACAAAGAGCCACCAAGAATGTAGACGACATAAGCTTCAAGATATCAACAGCCTCAGCGGTTTTTCTTGAAGAGATTAACCCCAAAGAGTTCACATCTTGGTTGTGCTGTTCAGCACTCTGAACATGGTTAGTGACAGGATTGGCTAGGTATTGAAGCTCGGAACAATAGGAAGCCATTGCAATTTCAGCACCCTTGAAACCATAATCCAGACTTGGATTCCTACCACCAGAGAGGTTTGATGGGAGACCATTGTTGTAGAAATCATTAACAAGTTCAGAGAATTGAGCAAACATAAGTTTCCCGATAGCAGCAATAGCCAAACGTGCATTGTCCATTGAGACACCAATTGGGGTACCCTGGAAGTTGCCACCATGTAATGCCTTGTTCCTTGAAACATCGATCAAAGGGTTATCATTGACAGAGTTAATCTCTCTTTCAATTGATTTGGTTGCGAATCTGATCACTTCAATCTGTGGACCTAGCCATTGTGGAGAAGTCCTCAGAGCATAGCGATCTTGTTTTGGTTTCTGCAGGGGATCCATTTCATGCAACTTCTTAGCTGCTTTAACATAAGAGCTCCCCTCAAGGATGTGTTCCATTATCGCTGCAGCCTCAATTTGTCCTGGATGGTGCTTTAATTTATGTGTCAAATGGTCAGTGAACTCAGGTTTACCATTCATGACTTCAGCAAAAATTGCTGATAAAATTTCTGTCAAAACAGCCAGTATGTTAGCTTCAAAAAGAACCGTCGAAGCCAAGCCTGAACCAACTGCAGTGCCATTGACCAGAGCAAGGCCTTCTTTAGGCTGCAACACAAAGAACCCAGAATCAATACCGGCTACGCGAAAGGCTTCCTGGGCGTCAAGGGATTCTCCATTGGGTCCAACAGCCTTGGAATTAGGCCTGCCAGTGAGCAATCCAGCAATGTAAGAAAGAGGAACAAGATCGCCAGATGCAGAAATTGTGCCACGAAGTGGCAAGCATGGAGTGATGTTGTGGTTGAGAAGCTTGGTGACGGCCTCCAGAATCTCAAATCTGATGCCAGAGTATCCCTGGAGGAGGGTGTTGATCCTAACAAGCATAGCTGCCCTGGTTGCTGAGTGAGGAAGTGTGTGGCATGACTCAGTTCCATGGCCAAAGATTCCAGCATTCAAGAACCTGCAGCAAACAAACAGATATAATTATACTGATCAAACCATCTTTCAATTTGTGATTTAAAAAGTAACATTGAAATTTACAATTAAATTAGCTAATCTGTTTAACCAAAATTTTCTAATCTAAAAGAAATTATATACTGTGGTGATACTGTCAAATTGTATCCAATTGCCTATTCATCATCATGACTAAATTTGCCATAAATTGCCCACTACTGTTGTGATAAATGCCCTATCAACGTCGGTTCAATAAATTTGTCAATGTTCTTTCCAAAAATAGTAGGGCCTCCTTGACAACTGATGATAATTGATATAGCAGTAATTATTTATTAAACTCGACTCGATTATAACTCAGCCCAACAGGCCGAGTCAACTCCATTGCCGTCCAGTTTGGACTACTTCCACAAAGTTAACGATTTTGATTTTTTGACTCAACCCCAAAAGACTACAATGGTACGAGTTCGGAAATAAGTCAAATCGGATGATTGAACTCAGTTTAAAACTAGAGTTGCACGCTAATTAAGTACGTATTTCCAGTTTAGACTTTGTAGTTAATTTGGTAGTCTTTCTTTCTTTTTTTTTTTTTGAAGTTTTTAACTTACCTAATCAGCTCCTTTTGAAGGGCAGCTCCTTGCTTAGTTCTTCGATGAGAAGTAGCACCAAAACCAGTAGTAACACCATAGCTGTCAGTGCCTTTGTTCATGCCATCAATGACCCAATCAGCACTAGCCTTAACGCCAGCCCTCGCATCCTCGGAAAGCTCAACCTTGACACCCAAGTCACGTGTAGCTATGGCTGCAACTTGAGAAATTGTCAAGGTCTCACCACCGAGCTTCACCAATGGCTTCCTATACTCAGCTACCATGCGTTTCACTTCATCCAAATGACTTCCCTTGAGTGACTCAGCTGCAACACCCCAGTTCAAAGGGTCGAAGACACCACCCTTTGTAGCAGCAGTACTAGTCATGCAAAAACTCTCCAAAGAGCCGTTCTGATGACCATTTTGAGTGACTGTCTCCATGTTAAAACAGAAATGATCAAAATGAAGAATAACCCAGGAAAGAATTTGAAGTTCTTAATCTACAAATGTGTGATTTTTTTTCTTTCCTGAAGAGAGAAAGGAAAAGAAACGTGGTTTAAATAGAGAAGAGAAGAGAGGAGAGGTTAGCGAGTTGGTAGGTGAGCATAAGGAGTGGCAGAGGGAGAGAAAAAGAAGAGGCTTTTGGGTTGGTTGAGATTTAAGGATGGCCGTTGATTGAGGGTTGATCGGAGGGTGGAAAGGAAACAGCGTGGACTAGATTTTGATCAGTGAGAGAAATGAAGAAAGAAAGGTGAAAATTTGAGCTTTCGAGGTTGGTGAGAATTGAGGACGAAACGTTCCCATGCATGTTTTGAAACCTTATGGTCTTCCCCACGCCCACCCCTAATGGGTAGGTTACGTTGCATCAAGCCATTTCAATAATTGGAAACAACCGTGCCACATGTGTAATAATAATATTGTTTAACAACTAAATCCTTTAGGTTTCCACTAATTAAGACTTTTCTTAATCAGCAAGATTATGCTAATTTTATTCATTTTATGTTTAAAGCATGCCAAATTATCAAAACTTATCAAATATATTTTAAAAATTAAAATTAAAATTTATAGTATCAATAAGAATAAGAGAATTGTTATCTTTAAAATTGTTTGAGATTGTCTTATTGAAAGAAAAATATATTATTTCATTAAAATTTAAAAGATTAATTACTCATCTATGTCTTTATAAGTGATCATAATATTATAGGGTCATAGACAATAAATTTGATAATTTAATTATATATTTTTATCTATTTATTTTATATTTAACATATAAAAAATAAAAAATTATTATGTTATATTCATATTAATACGTCAAATATAAAATATATTTTTTAATTTTTATCAAATTTACATATAACTTTTATTAAAAGTTTAAACCAAATTTCTTTCGTATCATTTTCAATCATTTTCGTATGCATCAAAATTAGCATAAGAGATAAAATTTTCAGCAATTGAACTTTTAAGTAACACGAAAGATGCCAACATCAATTCGGCACCATGACTAGATGATGCTTGTTGATTCATCCTAGTAATCCTGTTTATTGCATGCTAGCCGGTTTCTTTGAACTTTCTTGTTGATCTGCACTAACACTTGGATTAATTCCTATGGATAGTTCTTATTAATATTTAACTTCTACCATTTTTCACTTGTTTTATTTGTTTTTTAAAGGGCATGTCGTTCCCATTATATGTAATTTGTTTTATTTTTTCTTATTTTATTCCAACTGAGAAAGTATTTGGTCAAACAAGTTACTACCTTGGAACTGGTCTACCTATATAATACGTTTGTCTGTAATGAAGATAGCCCTGTTGCTTTGCGTATTGGATTTTGAATTCCCCACTTGATGATGCCGAGCTTCGAGGTATTCTCTGCATTTGTACTTCAATGTTATAAATTAAAGAGAAGTATAAAGGACGATGAAAGAAAAAAAAAAAAAAGAATGTGCCAGAAGAATAGAATAAAATGACAGTATTTGGATATTTTTATTTATAAATAAAAAGAAAAAAGTTTATGGGATATAATTGAACTGACATGATATTAAACATATTAAATCAGTTCAAAATTTTAAAATATTTTTGATTATTTGTTAATAATTTATAAAAGAAATGACAAAAATGCTTTTTAAATTCAAAATTACTTTTAATACTGTTAATTAAACTATATATCAATTGTTAAATGGTTTAAATTTAAATTTAAAAAATATATTTAAAAAATTTATCTATCTTAATTTTTTGTAAAAAAAAATTGAAGGTAGATAGATTATTCAATCTCTTAGGTTAAAATAAAATGTGTCATATTTGACAATTTAAAATAAGTAACTGCAAGTCGTGCATTAGAGACGATCTCAACAAGTGATCATTAATAAAACTCAAATGCAATACCTCTTTGTTAAAAAAGACGAAACTTAATAGATTGAACCAACCATTTATTAATAAATTTATCTATCTTTTGTGTTAAAAAATGAGCTTAATAAAATTTTTTCGTGAATTCATCTTCATATTTTACTTTACAACATAGGGGTTGGTGGTATACTTTTTTTTTCAACAACGGTGTCTTTTTATGAACTTATCCTCAAAGCCGTTGAAATTCTTTTTTTTCAAACTTCACGTGCTTGATTTTTACCGAAAATTAAATATGTAAATAATATATTAATTATAAAAAATTATTTAAGTTTAGTTCGAATAAAATTTGAATTTGACTTAATTATTATCAAGTTGAGCAATTCGATTTATCTAATCGAGTAACTTGACTTATCAAATGAATTGAGTTCGAATTCGTACATCTTAATATTCGATTTGAATGGCTCGCGAGTTTAATTAAGTTTTTAAAGTTTTATATATTTTAATTATTTTAATTAAAAAATTATTATTATACATATATATTAATTCAAGTTCAAATACATAATCGAGCTTGAAATTAAGTTTATTTTTATTAACCAAATTTAATCAAATAAGTTCGAGTATATCGATTTTTATCTCGAGTTAAGTTTAAATTTAAAAATTAAAATTTGATTGAGTTCGAATTAATTTTGAATAACAAATTTTGAATCGAACTCAAACTTAAATTTTTTACTATATTAATTCAGCTTAAATCAATTACATCCCTGTTAAAAATATGTACTCTATAATATCACCAACTTTTTCTAATCATTTGCGGGTAAATTGCATGATTAATCATTTAAAATTTTCAATTTTATTTTATTTTAATCATGAAATTATACAAATTAACGATTTGATCAATGATCATTTACGTTAAAAATGTATATTTTTTAATTTAACAGCAAAAGATTCTTGATTTTCACTCGATATACATCAACTGATGTTGTCACATGACATGATCATCATTACCTATGATTTTGAATTATAAGTGATTGTAATTGTATTTTATGGTGACAGTAGAGCCTTTGTTATTAACCCATTGCCTACATATTTTGCAACAAGGAAGATTCTTTTATATAAATAAAACAGCAACAAAAATGCAAGATCCAGTCTTACATCAACACTTATGTCTTAGCCATTTGGATGTATAATTGGTCTTGTTCTTGTACAATAACCAACGTCAAACTCAATCAAATGTTTCGACACTTTTGCAATGAAAAATTTTCTAAGGAATTAATTTTTTATCTTTATCAATCTAGAATTTCATGCCAAGTTAGTCTGGGTCAAGAACTGCTTTGTTTTTATGGTTAGGCATGCTGGTGTTTATACATCAAGCCAAGGTTGTTAAAATTAATGAAAGAAAATTAAATTTAAAAAAAAAAAAGAAAAATGGGTAGATCAGAAGAGTTTTTTGAGCTAACCCTAATCTTTGTTTAGCACAATCTTCCTACCCAATGCTCCTTTAATGGTAGGTAAAAAAGGATGCACCTCAGCTACAACCCAAGAAAACATCATACCCTCCTTTCATATTTTGATTATTTTCTTTTCTTTCTTTTCACTTTAAATTTAATTATTATAAAATATTATCAATTTATATATTCATTTTACATAAAAATTCATATGATATCAATTTCAATTATCAAATATAAAGTCAATTTGCTGATAATATTATTGTGATTGTGAAGCAAAAGTTTGATATTTTGCAGGCCTCATATCCCACCTACCAACCCTAGAAAAGAAAAAGTCAAAAACACCATAGATATTTTTTTTTTCTAATTTATTGAAAAGGAGTGGTTAGAACAAAATGATTGCATTGGCTGTCTAATTTCTGACTGGTTCATGTAGTCGCATATGCTTTACTAAATTGAGATTAAAAAAAAATTTTTTTTTAATTCGAAATAGAAATATATTGTACAAATTTTTAATTTTTTTATATTTTAAATAAAACAAAGCAATATTATTGCATTATCTAAGATTGTTCATCTTGACGGTAACTAGTTTTTGAAATCTTAATGTTTGATAATTTTTTTAAATACGATAATTTATGTATTTTTATTATATAAAATATTAAAATTATATATTCGTTTCATATTATATATAAAATTTATATTATAATTCATATAAACATAAAAATAAAAAAAAATTTTTAATTTTGTTAAACTCATATAATTATTATATCATTTTTATATTTTATTTTCATATAGTATCATTATATCATATCTTAAATTATTAAATTTATATTTTTTAAGATGTTAAATTAAACAAGATATATATATATATATGATTCTATAATATTAATTATTTAAATTAAAGCAAAATCTTTTAGCATATAAAATTCGAGTAGGTAGATTGTTCATTTCAAAATTAAAACATAATGTGATATGTCTTATAAAAATCATACATTTGGAATTGACATCAACAAATAACAATATATAAAATTTAAATGTAATTACTCTGAGTCGAATCAATCAATCTTTTGTCAATAGATTACTAATAATAGTTTAATAACAAAAAAAAACTTTTATGTTGCACATGCTATAGGCAATCATAGTAAATCTAGATGCAAATACGCTCTTTCCAACCTGAATACCAAGTGTAACTTTTCAGGATATAAAATTAGAAGATCTATATGAGAATGAATGAATGAAAGACTAGCGCAAGTTACTAAGTACCTGTTTTAGATTATTTAATATATTTTTAGATAAAATAATAGCGCATGTCACTCTTATTCTTGAAATCACATAAGAGAAAAAAAAAGATTAAAGATAAAAATAATAAATATTTTTATGTTTGCGTTCAACGCTTAAGTTAGAGGTTAAAATAAAAAAAAATAAAAAAGAAAAAATAATATATATAATAAATAAATAATATCTGAATAATTTTATTTATAAGTGAAATATGAACGTAAAATAAAATAATAATATAATCAAGGTGACATGGCATTATGCATGTCAAATAGGTTCAAAAATTGAAAAGGATCAATTTATTCTTAAGACCTAAAAATACTCTTAATAATAGGATAAACATTCCATTTAAAATTTATTAGAATTTGGAGGAAAATTTTAATTTGAATATTAAATTATAAAAAATTAAATATTTAATAGATGTGAGATAATAATGCTTTTAAATAGACTTTCATCACGTACAATAAAAAAATAACAGATAAAAACAATAGAATAAAATCTAAACACTCATATCATATTAAAAATTCAATTTAAAATCAATTAAAAAATAAATTGAGGGATTTATTTAATATTTAATATATAATTCATGTGAGATAATACTAATTTAACTATACATGAAAAAGTGTTAGGTTTGGAGGTTGGGGTTCATGTGACTTCGGCCTAGCTACCAGCTACTAGCTAGCTCCGAATCCATAGTTCAAAATTCAGCACTGGTTGGTTGTTTAATTCATTTAAGACTGTATAAAAAATTTTGTTTCCGTACTGTGCACATATGAAACGTCCGGTTGATTATAAAGTTACAAGATAATGTCAAAACTTCAAATTTCTTACATGTTTTATTTTTCTTCTTTCAATGGATATGTTGGTGCTGGGAGCCTGGGGCTAAAACCCAGTTTCCAGCGCCAGTTTCCTGGTGAGAGTGGATGAATTATTGGGGTTAAAGTCATAGATTCATCATGTATGTAATTCATGGAGGTTTGAGGTTTATCAGAAACATTGATGCCCTGGGCCCTGGCTGAAGCAAGTACTTGAGCTCAGTGGTGGAATTGACTTGTCATCAGTAATGTTTTCAGACTTGTATCTACCACATAGAGGATCATGAGAAGACTGAAATTTGGACAGTTGAAAGAGGAGCCATGAATTGTGATGCCCTGTTAAAAAAGATTTTGACGAGTACAATAACGAAAATTGCAAAGTTCGAGGCAAAGATGTGTTCATGTTCATTACTGCAAGTTCAGTGGAATAGGAATCAACAATGGATAATCCAATCTTGAACAAAAACACAAGAAAGGTAGAACTGATGCTGAAGTAGATGGAACCAATGTGGGCATCGCATCTGTTATTGATCACAGCAGGATGATGACAAGCGTAAACTCGCAGTCATCTAGTGTTTTTCTGTTTCCCTGTTTAGGTGATGATAATGCTTCAGATTTCAGATTCAAAAAGAAGAAGATATGTTGCAGAATCAAATTTAACTGATCTGAAATTTTGTCGTTTGCCAATTAACATCAAATTGGTTCTTGAATTGGATGGAAGGTTCAGAATCTTTTATCAGAACAAGGAGCTTCCTTGATCAAGTCTTTGATAACTTGGATTTGAAAGATGGAATTTTTAGTATAAATTGTGTGATAATGATGGCAATTGGAAATGCTTCAAAATATTATTCAATGGAAACTAAGAATCATACAAAATGAAGCTGAAATTTTGCAGAACTAATCAAATATTAAGCAAAGTAACATGAAACCCTAAACGTTATTACCCATTATACAAGCCAAACTTTCAGAAATTCTAGACCTCGGATGATTTTCCTTGTGGGGGTGGTGGAGGTGAGGCTGGAGCTGAAGCTGGTGGTGCAGGTGGCCCAAACTATTGGGCAGGTCTTTCACTACGACCCCGAGCTCTACCAAGAAGATAAAATGCAAGGGCTAGGATCAGGATAAGCAAGATCAGTGGAAAAGATATCACTAGAACATAACCCATCTTGCAAAGAGTAACCAAATTTCAATGGAAGGGCTATGCAACTCTTGAAAATGACTTAAAAGTTGCTTGTCTCCTCTTCTTTTGACTATTCTTTTAAGCAGAGGAGATGGTGGAAGCCGGTAAATTATGAGTATCAAATACGATTGAATGATGATAATCACCTGCAGCATATAACTGAGTTGAAAAAAGATATAATCACTGCTGTGGGGTCTGGTTTAGCCTTTTGATTGCGTAATCATCCACGTGTCTCCCCACTAGTCCAGGCCTACTGCCTTTATTTATTAAACTTTGTCGTCCGGGTAAGCTCTAAAAATCACTACTCCAAATTTCAGCCACTAATTTTCCTGATTAGCAGACCAAGTTAGAGCAATAGTACAACAAGATTGGTTCAATCATGACAATTCAAATCAAGTGAAAAACTGAAAACCCAGAGAGATGACATTTGCTATAGATCAATTTCCACCTTTCTTCCAACTCATTTTCATTCATTCTGCTGCAATTACACATCCAGTAAACTTTTATCCTATTTATATATAACATACATGGAAATAAAATTTGCAGCTCTGACTTCTAATACACATGAGAGGAGGAAAGAGGAGCTTGGTTTTGAAAGTCCTGTGAGAAGTGAGCAAGCGCATGAGCTGCCTCTGAAAATCAAACAGCTCAGCAGCCGTGAACCCATCAAGGAAAACTGGAATAAAAGCTATGAACTGTAAGAAGCCAACATTGGAGCTGATGTCTGAATCTTGCGTGATCCAGACCCCTCATGGGTAACAACTGGCTTGTTGGCCAATCTTCGCTTATAGCGTTTAAGGACGGATGCCAAGTTCTCTTTTCCCTTCGGAAAGGCTACATCACCAGCAGCAGTACCTGTTCGACCTTTCCGGCAAGATATAGCAATCTCCACATCCTTAATTATATCCAAGAGAGTAGCTGCATTGGTACACTTACCCCTACCAGGTTTTGCAGCTGGGGGCAACATTCCGTTTGAAACAGGACTTGACCTCTGCTGATATTCCATGGGGATTTGAAGGCAGAAGCATGGTGACATTGGGGTTCGAGGCTTTGAAAATGCCAGATCTATGACACCCTGTTAACGTCATCAAAATAAAGGAGAAACAACCACGAAAAAAAAAAAAAAGAAGGTATCACAAAGTCTTCAGCCCAAACAGACAAAAGTTCCATAAAATCAGCTATCAAGCATAGGCTCTCTGAAATAACACTTGCAATCGGTCAGAAAAACTAAAACGACATAACTGTTTGCAAAGCAAGACTAATCTTGATCAATAAGTCAACAGATGAATCAAACATGACAACTTCCAAAAGAAACCATTTATGTAAATAGTACCCTGAGAACAACACTCCTTAATACTTTACTGCTAGACGGGTGATGATCAGTTAACAATTTAAGCAATATATACATGCATTAACTAGATAAGGAAGCGACTTCAAAGAATATACCTGGAGACGATTAAGCACGTAAGTGTATTTTCCCCACAGTTCTGGTCGGCTTTCCATCAGTGAAAGATCAAGGATCCGGTGAATGCACCACACTCCAAAGCTTATGATCAAATCCGCTTTCCAAATACAGCCCTCCCCACAATGAGGAATTGATGAAATTAAAACATTGGCAAAACTTGCCTCGTCACTCTTTGGTGTAGAACCATAGCTCCTTTCAGAAGACATGTATTGAGGTTCACCCGTGTGAACAACCTGGCTTATCTGTTTAGCTTCAGCATCAAAAAGAAACATCTCCCTTGCTGCTACACGATCAATTAAATCCTCATCGGCCCCGTCATTTTGTCTAAATAACCAGTCAGACCCATCTAATTTTAATAGCCTTATTATACAATCTCGGAAAGATTGAAGAAGCTTGGATTCTAAATCCACACCAGAAGCAGTTTTCTGAGTTACTGAGTTCAACCCACTTCCAAATGCCTCACTACCAGCAGTACATCTTTTCTCAGCTACACCAAACTGCTCAAAAGGCTGTCTAGACCAAAGGGATCCACTGTCTGAACTTGAACTCAACTGTAATGGCAAAGCATCTCTGTAACCCTTTGATTGAGAAAGCTCATCAAAGACCAATGGACCTCCTGCCCTTGAGCCAGCATTTGAATACATGGATGTTTCATAATTTTTCCTACCAACGGATGACCCATATCCAATGGAACTATCCCACTGAGCACTCTTCTCATACATGTACAGATCCCGATGAGGAACAGAAAGCCCTGATATGTCTGGTAAGCTATGATACTTCTTTGAATTGACTGGTATCCCAGAAATTTCATTAGTTCCAGAGGAGCTCATGTCATAATAAGATCTTTCGGATTGTAATGGATTATTTCTAGAAACCGCAACATTCTGAAATCCAGGGGCTTGAGCATGAGTTATCCCATCTTGCAATTTTTGCCCTAATGTGAAAGCCAGGGATTCCCTATAATTTGTAGGGTCCAGGGCAGGAGATTTCGATGCTTGTAACTCCATTTGACCATTCAAGCTATCGGAGCTTCTATCCTTGGCAAATCGATTGAAATAGGACGCAATCTGATATCCATGCACTGTAGCTGGTTGATAATCCCATGCACCAGTAGAGGGTGCAGCACGCAAACTAGAGTACCTCCTTTCACCAGAATCAACATTACGGCTCGAATTTTGAACATACGCATCCAATAACTGCACGTGATTTGACCACAAGGAAGAAGAACCTCTTGAACACCCATACGATGAATCGATAGTATTTTGCACCTTCACTTGCTTTGGAGAGTCATACAGACTAGAAGTGATAAGCGCATCAGATCCTCTTCCCCCTATCGAAGGGAAATACCCACAATATTCCTTCCCAGTAGTATCCACTTTTAGTGGCTTTGGATCAGCACCTAATAATACATCTAGTTTCTTCACCTTTGCTTCTTGGGTAGGTTGTCCATGAAAATCATACAATTGCCCCCAAAATTCATCAAGAATGGCAGCTAATTGACGCCTTGCAGCACGCCCTAATCCTGCTAATCTAGAGAGACTCCCGGTACCATTCCCACTGTCATCACTTTTCCCACTGAGGCTCCTGAATGAAGGAGGGCCATCTGGTGTCAAAGAGGAAATACTTCCAGAAGGAGGTTTGGATGGCTCTTCATGCTCCCAAGTATCTCCATCATCATCATCTTTTTCAATCTGCAGGTCTCCCTCTAAACTCACTGTTTTCTCCACAGGCTTCATCGATTCAATCTTCAGAGTTTTAATGCCAGGTAAATCATGATCTGCTACCTCATTAACTACAGTTGAAGCTGATTCCTGGGTGTTACAAACTGAGGGAGTAGGATATATAATATTAGAAGAGTTCTCATTAACAGTAGTCAAATGTATATCCTGGTCAGACTCCTGTATTGTTTCAGGCAAATCCAGATCATAATTTGGAAAAGATAAATCTGAAAGACTCTCAATAGACTTTTCTGGTGTTGATGGTCTTTCCAGCATATGAGCAGGTTCCTCTCCATGATAACTGGTTTCACTTAAATCATTTTCCTCCCTCTCCATAGCTGCCTCAGGAACAGTTCTACTCAAATCCCAGTTCCATGCATGAGCTTCATGTCTGGAACTAGCAGATTTTAAAGGAGTAGCTGCTAGCCAAAGCATCAAAGAAAATGCTGCACAAGCAGTTACAAGAAGAACAACAAAAGGAACAGAAATGTTCATGCCAGTATTCAATCCAAAATTACCCACCCAATCACTATTCCCAAATATCATTTCTACAACAAAAATTATCTTTAAGCCCAGCATCCCCATGAATGTTACCAGCGCTAGGAATTCCACAATTGGAGAAATCTTATAGACACCCATTATTGGTCTTGATGAAGCAATCCGAAACAGGGGGATCACTGAAGATGGAAGCATAAGAGCTATTATGACCTGAGATAAGATAAGCAACTGATATATCCCTTCAGCTCCAGAAGTCCACACACAATAAAGAGCTGGGACCATTGCAATAATTCTGATTGTTGCACGATGAAGCCAACCTGGTATGTCAAGCCCAAGGAAATCGTGCAAGACAACTTGCCCACCAAGATTCCAGGTTGACGCAGTAATTTGATTAGTTAAGAACATAACCAGCAAAAAGACTAAGGGCAGTAGACCATTCCTGGACACCTGTTTTAATAAATTTTTAAATGTAGTTTATTAATATCCACATATAGAACATTATATTGAGTGTTGAGAAAAATTTAGGCATGATTTCTAAAAGCCATCATAATCAATAGCTTATAAGAAAAGAGGAAAAACCTGTTCCATTAGTGATATTGCATCTTGAAAAGTAACTAAGACAAGGCCTGCACTGCAGAACACATTTGCAGCTGAATTCATCAGCACGTAACTTACTAGATAAATACCACTGAAGACGCATAAGATGGCCAAAAAATGGTTGTGGCATAAGGCACTCTTAGAAATATTTGGCGGTCCTTGATGCTGCTGTGAACATGAGAACAAAACTTCAGAAGGTAGACAATGATTGCATCAAAACTTAAAACCGCTAAAAGAGCGCATAAGCATAAAACAGAACCAAATGAATTTGCAATCGTTAAATAGATAAGGTGCAATAATTTGTCTCACAGTTTGAAATTTAACCATGGTGTAATGAACTTCAAGCTACTCTACATTTGAGAAAGGTGTAAGAAGAAATTTCTATCATGTAAGAGCAGCAAAAACTCCAAAAAAGTACCAGCAAACAATGGGCAATCCAGTAGCAAAATGATCTAGTGAAAAGTGATTTTGGCAAACAGGAAGAAAGAAAACTGGAAGAAAATCGTGATACCAATTATTTTGAAATACATTAGTAGAAATGCAATTCACATATTCTTAACATGCTGCCATGCAAGAAATTCAGGCTAAAGCAATAATGATAACAAGAAGACTGAAAAGTTATATATTTCTATTAGGCAAGAAAAAAAGGTATATAAATTGACAAGGGGAAATCAACTTAAATATTAATTTAAGCCAGAATCAACAACCGGCATATCATATGTATCATTATGATCTCGTCTCACATAAATGCCCACTAATAGGTTATTTGAAACAGGTCCTGATAACAGTTCAGGAGGATAGCAACATCTTTACAGCAGACATATACTGAAGTTGGATATGAATTTCTCACTAGTTTTATCATCTCAATATAAAAATAAATCTTTGCCAAACTTAAACTTCAGTTTAGCTGAATGATTAAAACTAAAAAAAATCAAGCACGATAAAAAATTTATACATGTTCATCGATGACATGAGTTAAGAACATATACAAACATCAACATGTGCAAAGATTCTAAAAAGGCTTCTAAAACCCAAGTTTTGTCAAAAAAAAAAATCAGGTTCTTTAGTGAAAAGAAATTTCCAAACAATATCAGATTCCCAATCCTGAAGACCAAAATAAGACGTGCATACACAAGAATCATGTACATATACGCATATATGCGGTCCAATGAGAGATACCTGAACAATAGAAGAATGTAGATAAAAATTGTGAGGCATGATGCTTGCTCCAAGGAGACTCATCAAGGCAAATGCACTCTCTGTGCTCAACTTTGTTAGCATCCCAGTCATGGGAAGAGAAATTTCTGGTTGACTAATGAGCACTCCAAAAACATAAGAAAGCAATATGAAACCCGCTGCATATATGCATAGGAAACTTGCCCGGCAGTGATCCTAATTATTGAAAACTTATTAGACTGTTGATCATTTTGCAAGAGAGAGATTGAGCAATAAAAGAAGCAGATCAGCTTACCAGGAGAGTGGCAAAAACAGGGAATAAAACAGCATCAAGAGAAGCTAAAAAAACACCCGTGGACAGATCCACCCCGAAGAGAAGATTAATCCCATGTGCAACACCCAAAACCTGGTAAAATAAAGACATTTGTTGCCAGGATAGAACAATATCACTCTATAAAGTGCAAATCACAAATTATAGCTGCCTTAGTCCATCATAATTTGGAAAAGGCATCCAAGCATTATAGAAGCTCATTAATAAGAAAATTACCATGGTAAGGTCCAATACAATCACAGAAAGCTCTGCTTCAACTCCTAAGAATATTTGAGTGGGCTTCTCATACTCATCGCTGCAAATCTATCATCAACAGGAAAATTAAAAATATATATAAGTACCATGAAAAGAGCAAAAAAGATATCCACAAAAACACACACACAGTCACACACACATTTATGCACATAAACATCCCTGACTATAGATTAAGCACCTAATTATAGATAAAATAAGCATTCATTCATAAAAAAGGAGCTCTACTGCTTCTTAATCTAGGTGGCAAACAGATAAAATAAATTATATATGCAAAATATAATTACCTTTTTTTTTTATTTTTTGTACACTTCTATAAGTAGGCGGACAAGGATATAAGGCTGTCTATGAAATTGTCTTTTATAAATGGAACAACTCTTATGTTTTATAATTAAAAGGAATCAATTTGGCTCTATCTTCTGCATTTATTTTCTCCAATATTTTTTCATTATGATGTCCCAGATTTTTTGTTGCAATCAATACTGAATGGTTGGCACTCTCTCTCTCTCTCTCTCTCTCCCCTTTATAAGAGATATAATTGCACGAAACAATCATACAGCCAAAAAAAAAAAAAAAGCGAAATTAATCTTGTAATAAGCACAAGAACAAAAAGAATGAACTGTACCTGAGCAAGATCTCTTCCAGTGACTACACCAATTCGAGCTGACATGTATTGACACAAAATGGCGGCAAAATTAAAAAGAAGCATGGGGGCTACCAGATCAAAACCAAAACGTGCACCTCCTTCAACAGTTGCAACCCACTTTCCAGGGTCAATATATCCAATTGATATTAGAAGAACAGGTAGAACAGCAGGAAGCATCCGATGAAGAACACCTGGTTGGTGGTTACCATTCCCTGTCTCAGCCTCCATGTTGTTAAGTAGAAATTTAGATAATATACAAATTCCAGCGTAGTACAGAATCTAAAAAACTCTTCAGAATAGCAAAACAACTTCCAATGCTCAACAAGCTACACAATTACATGGTTGCTCACAGCGACTGCATCTCCTGAGGAGTGATGATACATATCAAAAGACATTCAGCAGGACATCAGCAACTTCTTTGACTAAACACGACTTAACAAGAGAAAGCAAACAGTCCAGCCATTTTCTCCAAGGCTTGCTAGAAAAGGAATGTACATCTAACCACAGCCCTCGCACAGCAGGACCGATGGGCATTTAAAATGCACTTTCCCAGAATTACTGCTATGGTGACTGCTAACACATCAACATTCCAGCCCCAGCTGCAATCATGAGATGCCAATCTATCACTTGCAATCCAATTCACTAAAACAGTATTGCTGAGACCCTATGCAATTCCCCACTCATCTCCTAGATGCAAATAGTTGATTATTCCAACTCATGCCAGATTTCTACCAATAACTTGAATCAGCAAAAAATGGGATGCTCTCAGCCGCAGTCCAAAAGAAGAACAACAAATAATAAAACAAATTACTCCTCCAAAGGCACCTGCAAAGTAAAACCTTGATTCAAATCAGTCACACTGGATAACCTACCATCAATCCTTTGAACATAAATACAAGACAAAGAAATCAAAGTTCCAAATCAACATCTAAAATTAATTACAACCAAATTATGGTATAAGATCACGATGAACAGATTTAAACAACACATCTTCCAAATCCATAGACAAAATCATCAGAGTCCACATACAGTGAACTTCATAAGTTTCACCAACTGGTAAAGTAATTTATTCACAAAAAGTACAGTGTGAATTAACTCAACCGGGCAAACATTCAACACCATCACGATTTCAATTTCTAATCTAAGTTTCACCATTAATGCTAATCAATAGTAATAAAGATCAGCACACAAAATAAAACAAACCAAAACAAAGAATCTACTAACGGCTCCATCCAAAACCACAAACCTCAAAAATCTCCCACATGAAAAATGCAAAATAAAAACTTAACTTAAAAAACCAGCTCAGATATTCTAAAACATCACAAAGCAAGCAAAAGTGCAAAACCCCACCCAAAAAAACTCCCCAACATGAACTTAACACTCAGAAAACTAAACTAAAAATCAAGTTTCATGGATCTGATTCAGCTCAAGAGCTTAAAAAAAAAAACCCCACTTTGCACAAATTTCAAGGTAGATTACACATAAAGGAAGAAAACCCAGAAAGCCAAAACTTAAAAAAACAACAACAAAAAACAAATAAAAGCTACCCAAAGCTAAAAAAACTAATATCAGATTAGGGTTTTGGAATGGTAAAGAAGTATTTAGGTTTTACCTTATAGAAAAGCTTATGAGAAGGTTGTTTTCTGAAGCTTATCTGCTATCCTTTTCTCTGCAATCTCTATCTCAGTCTGAGTTTCAACAGAGTAGATCCTGGGGAAGGGGCTTTTCTATGAAACCAAAGGGTTTTTTTATTGTTTTTTCTTTGAGAAAGAGAGAGAAGAAAAAAGAGAGTTCAGTTTTGAGAGAGAGAGAGAGATAAATATATATGCATATATTTGAAGGGTGCGGGTTCTTTTCAAGCCATGTTGAAGAGAGAGGAAATATTTATAAAAGAAAAAGGAAAGTCTTTTACCATTAATGATCAAGGCGAAGAAAGAAAATTGAAAGAAAAAGAAAAGGAGGAAAGGTCTAAAAACAGTTTACGTTTTCATTAGTGTACATATATCATTATTACAAGCGTAAAACAATATTTTTTTATTTTTTTTATTTTTTATTTAAATATATAATAGTTTGTATATTTCTATTATATTTTTTTATTTTTTTAAAATATAAAAATTGAAATAATTTGTATTGAAATATCAAATATAAAATATATTTTTAATTTTTATTAAATTTATATATAATTTATATTAAATTTTTAAATATATTTTTTATATTATTTTTATATTATATCATTATCATCGTATATAAAATTATCAAATTTTTTATCTTTTAAAAATCTCAATGAATACTCATAATTTTATGATCAAAACTCAATTTTAATAATCTCGATACTTAAAAATATCAAAATATGAATTTTATTTATGTATTTAATTAAATATCCCCTAATTTAGAAAGTTTTTGGAAAAAATTTTTATTCAAATCTTAAAAAATCGAGAGATTTATAAGGTACTAAAAACTATTATTTTTTATTTAAATTAATTTGAAAAAGCTGTAACTTTTATTTTTTATTTTCAGTAACTCAATAAAAAAAATTTTTATTTTGGAAAATAAAACACTAATATATGGTAATGGTAGCTGAAGTTTGCAAATTTGACTTGTAAAATGCACAATAATTGAGTCCAAACACTCTTTTCTTTTCTTTTTTTTTTTTTTTTTGGCCTTTTTTGCACTACCACGCCTACATAGTATTATTATTATTGGGCAATATTTAAAAAAAAAAATAAAAAGTTGTCCGTACTAAATTGTTCCGATGACTGAATTATGCAAAGTCATTTTCATGGACTAAAAAGAAATTAAAATATTTAAAGTTTTTGGATTGGCATTCCCATGTTGTAGCCAACCATGTTTATGGATTTGTCCCTTTGCAATCATATTTTTTAAATATAATAATAATAATAATAATAATAATTCACACACACTATATATATTTATATAGCATAAACCTCTTTAAAATAATTTGAAGAATAATGGGTTTTCTATTTTTTAAAAAATTAATTTTAGAACCCAAAAAAATAATTCCAAATCATGTTTTTATTGTAAATAAATCAAGATATTTTCAATTTTCACTTTTTTTATAAAAATGATGTAATTTGATATAAAAAAATTAAATTATAATATTGAGATTCAAATATTAAATAATTTAAATATTTTATTACTTTTATAGATTCTAAATTAAAATCAAGATATTTTCAAAGAGCTTTAAATGATGTGTTCATGTAGTTTTAAATGTATTATTATAAGATACAAGTTGTCATTAAAACAAATCCATTTTTTTTTTCCAAATATACTTACTAATCACTCATGGAATCCTTTAAATATAATTATTTTAATTAATTAAATTGAACTTGAAATTCTAAATTTTTTTTTAATTGAATCCAAAGATGAATTTATCTTATAAGACAAAAATGTATTTAAAAAGACAAATTAGCCTATTCATTATTGTTTGGACTCAAGTAAAGATAAAACCAATCTTCGTTGTGTAATCAAAGCACATGCCATTAAATGAAAATGAAATTAAAAATTTTAACATTTATAATGTTTTGTTCTCAAATTAAACATTTTTTATGGATAAAAAAGTCAAAAGTTTTACGTTTAGATTTAGACGTAGCCTTTCAACATTATCCAATCAGTTTTTTATTTTTAAATGTCACTTTCATTTCTACTACAGGATAAAATAATTAACTTAAATATCTATATATTTTTTATTTGCCCGACGGTAGGAAAATTAAAAAAAAAATCAAATATATTATATGTTGATTAAATTTAATAATTTAAAATATGATATAATAATATAATATAATTATAATAAAAAATTAAAATAATATTATTTAAATTTTAAATAATTATTATATATAAATTAAATTAAAAATTAAAATTTTATATTTTATATTTTTATATCAATATAAATTATAACATATAATTTTTTAAAAATATTATATAATTATATAAATTTTAATATTTTACATAAATAAATATATAAATTATCAAATTTAATTTTAATTTTCAGAACTATAAAAATTGTGCTGAAAACAACGCATTATTAAAATCATTTGAAAAGAAAAATAAAATTCAAAATACTTGAAAAATTAAATCTTGACGGTATTATAAAAAAATAATTATATTATTATAGAAAAGTCTGACTTGTTGGTGCTGGCGCCCTGAGAACATAGGATCTACCTTCCCTTAGCTATAGACAAGCGGTTATGATCCTTTTAGGTCAGGGAGGGACAGTAAATTTTGAAGGCGGGCAACTTGCATGAAAAGGGCAAAAAGGCTGCATCCAAAGGTACAGTACCATTTTTCAGGACTATTATTGCTAGTCCACTCACCAAAAAAGCACATATATTTATATATATATATATATTTACCATTTTAATTTGGAGTGAATTTAAATCAATCCTAGAATTATTCATTTAAATTCGAAAATTTATTAAGAGAAAGTTTATATAAAAAATTAAAATTCATAAAATAAATATATATTTAAATTTTAAATTTATTTAAATATATTTTTATTAAATTAAATTTAATTATATTTTTTTAATTTAATTACACTTTTTATAATTCTATTAAATTCATTTATAACGAATTTATAATATATGAATTAAATTAAATTTTATTAAATTTAATTGTATTTTAAGTTTTTTATTATATAAATTAAATTTAATTAGTGAATTTATTTTTTTTAATTTGTATCAAATTTTAAAAAAATTTAAAATTTAAAATTTTGAGTCGAATTTTATTTGAACAAGTATATAAATTATTAATATAAGTATGAATTTGATTTATATCCGACTCAATTTAATCCATAAATATTTTTAATTCAGATATTCACTTTTAGAAATAAAAAATAAAATATAAATAAATAATCAAATATGTAAATGTAACAAATTGAAGCAACCAAGACTTATAAGCAAGATGAACATGTTCAAAGGATCATTAGTATTGCAATCCCTGGCAGATGGGTTGGGTTAATACCATTGAAAATTACAAACAATTGTGTAATTTGACAGTTTAACAAAGTTGCAGTTGAGGACGACAAAATCTCCACTAAGCTGCCAAGAATCTAGTTTTGTTTACTTTTGTTCACTAGATTGAGATTTTTTGGGGCTGTGGGAGCCATCGAGAGGAATTTATGAACTTAATTATGATCAATTTCTGGTATTATACTAATTTTCTCGTATTAAATCTAATAATTCATGTTATCATACAAAATATTAATTTATATTATATTTTATGTAAAAATTATATATTATCATTTAAGTAGACACGAAAATATATAATATAATTTTTTGATTTTATTAAATTTATTTATGATTTTTTAAAATTTTAATATATGTAATTTTTATATCTTTTATTTGTATTATTTCATATTTTATTATCATATTATGTTTTAAATTATCAAATTTACCTCTAAAGCTTTGTTTGGTTGTATCTTAATTGTTTAACTTAAACAATTCAAATATTGTTAATTAAACTATTTTTATGTGAATTCAAAATTTAATTAAATTGATTTAGATAATTATTTTTAAAATATAATATTTGATAATTTAAATTATATTTTTCAAAAATTTTAAAAATAACAAAATTAATAATTTTTTCTAAACACATTCTTTATTAATAAAATTAATAAATTCATTAATAATTATATATACATATATATATATTATATGTGAATATCTCAACAATCTCCCATTGCATTTGACGCTTAAATTATAATGAACTGTAAAAAGCTGATAAAAAAGAAAAAGAAAAGCCATTTAATTTTGACAAAAGTAAACAAAATTTTCCAGAACTTTCTTGACACTGCCCTATTAGATTAGTTCCTTTGGTAAATTGGTTCTGCCTCTTTAATCCCGTGCAAAGACTATCATCATCATTGACTAGAAACCATTCTTTTCTACAGGAAAAGATTTAGGTCACGTGAAACACTTCGGACTTTAATGGATGGTCATAAAATCATTAAAGGCTAATGGGTTAAAAAAACTTTTGAGAAAAAATTTAATAATTATCAAAGTTTTTATCGATTTATTATAATTAATTAATTTATTAAATATTTATTTTTATCAATTGAATATTAAAAATTAGTTAACCATTAATATCAATCGAGGTAAAGATATATATTTTAAAAATTTAATTGAGTAAAAATAAATGTTTAAAATTTTAATTGAATTGAAATAAAAAATTTTAAAATTTAATTGATTATAATAAAATATTAATAAATTTAAATAATTATTAAATTTTATTCGAAATATTTTTTAGATCTTTTTGCCATCCTTAAAATCATATTAGCTTTCCTTACAACTTTAATCAATCAAATTGATTAAAGGATCTCTTTGTGATGATAATTGAGTTAATCAAGTTCAATAATTTCGACTTAAATCACTTTTAATTTTTATTTTTCATTTTAATAAATCAAACTAGATTTTTCATAATTTAAATGGTTAAATACTATGCTTAGTCAATTTTAAAATTTAAATATAAAAAATTAGCTTCTTAATTGGGACAATTTATAACTAAAATGATTGATGACTAAATGATTTTTTTATAACTTATGAAAAATTAAAAAAAAAATAATTTGAATTTAAAAATTTAGGTCTTTTTAAAAAAATTTTAATCATTAAATTAAAGAGTTGATTTTTTTTTTGGCCACCTATCTATTATTGCTAACAAACTTGGCTTGCTATTTTGGGTCAACAGTATCATATTACATCATTTAGAATTTTTATTTTATTTAGATTATGGACTTAAAATTTTTTTAATTATAGTTGTGTATTAATTAAAATAAATAAAATAAAATAATAGTCTATTGACTAAAATGCCTCTACGTTTGACGCGTGTACTCCACAACGTAACTAAACTGTGTTTGGCGGTTACCGTTACTTTCCGATTTCAATTTCTTTGTACGTCGTCAACCAATTCTACCAAAAACAAAAACATTTTACATCAAAATTCATTACAATCTCTTTGAACATTTAAACCGTCAATCTGTGTTCCTTTTCAAACTTATGTAATCAAAAGGATATATTCATCCAAAGGGTAATGGGATTGGTGGGTTGTTTACTTGGAATCATTGGCTTTGGAATTGGACTTCCCATTGGTCCGTTCATTGGTTTCCTCTTGTTCATTTACAAGGAGCCTGCAGATGTAAAGGTAACATATATATCTTGATGGTGTTCACTCATTTTCCCTTATAATTCTATGCCATTCCTGCACACTGGGTTTGATGCCTTGTTTCATGTTGGGTCTTTGGCTTTATGGAAGATGAGTTATTCTTTTTTCTTGGCAAATGCTGTGTTTGATTGCTGTTGGTAATTGTTTTCTCAGTTGACATTTGGTGATGTATTGTCCTATCGAATCATTGTGTGAAAAGTCAACCAGCATTTTTTTGTTCTTTTGCTTTGTGAAAGTACATGAACACATTTCCCAGTGTTGATGATCTTTGCTCCACTTCTATTCAGTAGTTTTGTTTTCTTTCTTCCTGTTGCAGTTCATTTATTCATTACTTTTCTACTCTTCCTTTAGTTATTTCATTATTTGGAGAAAAAAACAATTCAGGTTAAGATCAGAATCCCAACCCAGGCCTTCAATCTCTCAGTTGAATTAGCTGAATGTTCATTTTAGTCACGTTATTAACTCATTTAAGGAATCATTTTATCTTGTTCTTTATTTTTTGATATGCTGTTAGCTTTGATGGTAGAAGACCATCTAATTTTGAAATGCATTCAGATACTACATGGGAACCATATACCTAAGCCTAACTTTGCAGGATCCAATAATCAGGCCACTTCATGATTTGGATACCAGCTCTCTGCTTGATATTTTGCTTGAGATTCCTTTCTGGATGAAACATCCCGAGTATGATCGAGTGAGTTCTAAGAATGGTTCTGTTCATGCTTTGCCAATGCCATTTGTTTCTTCTGTTTTCTTGGTTTCATTTTATTAATTTAATCCTCGTATAAGAGCAGATTGACTGGTTGAATAGGTTTATCTCGGACATGTGGCCTTGCCTCGATAAGGTGATGAGTTAAGAAACATATATTTTCTTTCTTTTAAAACACTGAACTTGTTAGATAATAAAACACAAAGCAATTCAAGTTTTGGAATTGAGTTTATCATTAACTATTCTGTTAACATAGAATTTGCATATACTTCTTCATAGGCAATTAGCGGTATTATAAGAAGCATGGCAGAGCCCGTATTTGCAGAGTACACTGCAAGTTTCAGATAATATCAATATATTTTAACAGTTAGAGTCTTGGAGCTATTCCTCCTATAATTCATGGTAAGAATTGTCTCCGAAGGCATGCCGCTGAAATGACTAATTAGTATAGTCTACAGCCTAGTGTTTTAGTTTTTCTATCTAATCCATACTGCTGGCTGAAGTACTCTACTTAACAAAACGTGAAACATACTGCGTTGGAGCTTTGCCAAACTGCCAATTGCAAAACAATACATAAGACAGTTTATCTTTGAGTCATAACTATATATATGAGCTTTTTATCTTCTTTGGAATTTTCTGTTGGATTCTATTTACTAAATATAATATCTTATTCATCAATCTGGCAGGTATCAAAATTGTCGAAACCAACCAAAACGAACTAGTATTTGAGCCTGTGCTTAAATGGGCTGGAAATCCTGACATCACTCTGGTGGTCAATTTGTTGTCTCTTAATATCACACTTCAGGTTAGAAGAGCTTCTAAACTATATCTTAACTGTGGTAGGGTATTGAGAACTTGAGATGATGAAATGACAAATAGTGAAGTTTTTCTAGTGTGATTTTAATAGCATTTGACACAAGTTCTTTTCTTACATAAATTTCAGATAAGCCACATGTCTCTTTCTTGATATTAAATGGGGTAAGGTCATTGCAATACCTGAATCAACTACCTCTAATTTTATTTTTAATTTCCATAATTTTTATTGATAGCATTTCACATAATCACGCATCTAATGTGAGATAGGACTTGATAATATTAATTACCATAATTTTCTATTAGCTTCCATATTTTGATTACGCCTGTGCTTGCATATATGTATCTTAAAAATGTGCCCATGCTTGTTCTCAGCTGTTAGATGTACAAATATATGTAGCACCTTGAATAGCTTTGAAGCCTCTTGTGCCAACATTCCCTTGTTTTGCTAGGGTAGCAGTTTCTTTGATGGAGAAGGTAACTGATAAAGTATATTAGACGAAGTAAAATTTTGAACTCGTTTTGGTGTTTGTTTTAAAAAAGTTTCAAATGAAGTAAAGCTCTCATAATAACCGGTTTTGATGAATAAATGTTAAACAAATGTGCAGCCACAAGTTGACTTCGGACTGAAATTATTGGGATGAGATATTATGGCAATTCCAGGATTGTATCAATATATTCAGGTCTCTTATATCTCTCACCCTGACTCTTTCTAAGATGTCAAATGTCTGAATTCTGGAAGATTGTTTACCTTTTTCATATCAATCATTTAGATGAGACCAGCAACACACACCTACTATAAGTTGACTTTGATGATATTTTAAATTTAATTTTTTATGGATTGACCTTTGATAGCAAAACTGCTAAAATGATCATAGCATAAGAATAAAGTATAACACACATTCAAACTATTAGTTTAGTCTTAAGCCTAACAAAGGATAGATGAATTATCTAGTTTATTTTCTTTGTTTATTTTTCAGTTGACTTATTTGTATTGTTCAACCACTTCATCTCGGAATTCTTTCACTTGGTAGCATAGGGTAATTTATAAGCTGGGTTAATTCTGAACAGATGCTACTAACTGCAAATTATGGTATTGTAACGAACAAAATGTACATTGCTACAGTTAAACTTGTATGCACATCCCAAAAGTCAATCTATCTAAATCCTAGTGATCTAATGCATTTACCATGCTAATACAAGACCTTTAGGATCTCGTTTTAGCATACACTATCTTAGATTCTAAGTGCAGTGACTTTTCTGTTGCCTGCAGGAAATGATAAGAAAACAAATTGCTAGCTTCTCTCTCGGGCCACAAACTCTTGAAATCCCAATTCTTGATGGTTCGGTGTAAGTTGTTATAATATGTGTAATAAATATCAAATTTAGATTTAGTTATTATATACAAGCAATCAAACTGTTGCACAATATTTGGTTCTGCATAGTTTCTTCCCTATTCACTACTATGAGAGTCTGTCAGTTAATTTCTACTTACTGGCATAAGGGTTACAAAGCAGAAGAATCTCTTGCACCCTTCTTTTTTCCCAGTTATGCTGTTAACATAGCTGATTGAAGCCTTTCAATTTCAAGCTCCATCGTGTTTAACACTCAACTTTTTCTTGCATTTTTGTTTTCCATCGCCATAGAGGGGCTACAAAGAAGCCCGTGGGCATATTGTATGTGAAGGTTGTAAGGGCGCTTAAACTTTTAAAGATGGACTTGTTGGGATCCTCTGATCCTTATGTTGAACTCAGCCTTAGCGCGGAAAGGCTCCCGGCAAAGAAAACGTCAATAAAAATGAGGAACCTCAACCCTGTGTGGAATGAGAACTTCAAGCTGACAGTAAAGGATCCGCATTCTCAAGTCCTTCAGCTGCATGTTTATGACTGGGAAAAGGTTTAATATTTATCATTTTCTTATAATTCATATATACTTTTTTCAGTTGCCATAGTTATTGATGTTAAACCATACTTTCAAATAGAGGAAGCATCATAAAAATCTAGACATTCATTCTGTTCTTGATGGAAATTTTTGAAGGTGATTTTCTTGGAGTGATCCTTGTCACTTTTTATTTGAGGAAAATACGTCGCCTAATATCCTTGGAGAAGTTCGTTACAAGGAGTGGTTGAGATACATGCTTTTCTTCTTTGTATTCATCCGAGAATAGTGCGATCAAACATCATAATAATGCTCGTGTTATCAAACAGGATAAGTTCCTTTTTCTGTTTAAAACATTTTATCATTAAATGGGTCCCTGGAAGGTCTTTTAATTTTAGACTATAATAAATCGGATTTGATATTCAGGCCAATCTCATTTCTTTTGCTAATATAACTGATTTTGGATAATTGGCAATGATTTTGTCTCTGGTTTAACAGGTTGGAACACATAACAAGTTGGGAATGCAAGCAGTTCCACTAAGATTACTCACTCCTCGTGAAACACAAGAATTTGAACTTGATTTAGTCAAGAATACAAATCCTAATGATCCTCAAAACAAGAAACAAAGAGGACGGCTAGTGGTGCAGATGACATTTAATCCATTCAAAGAGGATAATGAAAGATTTAGTGGACCTTTGGACAGATATGCAAGTAAGAAAGTGGTGTCGGTAGACTACCCAAACATGAGGGGTCCATTTGTGGAGCCGGTTTGCTTTCAGTTTTGATTCAAAGAGCTGAGGATGTTGAAGGGAAGTATCATAATAACCCTTATGCCCTGATTGTTTTCAAAGGAAAAAAGAAGAAAACCAAGGTGAATATATGTATATACTTCCTTT
Source organism: Durio zibethinus (assembly GCF_002303985.1). The sequence goes on from NW_019168492.1 coordinate 24,291,769, forward strand.
GCACTTTATATCAGATTGGGCCATTACTCCCAAATTGCCTTTACTGCTTTGCAAGTATGGGGGGTTTGACAGGGTCATCATCACGGTACATAGATATAGGATATGGAGCATCATACACAGTTGTAGCATCATAAAGATAGAAAGACAAGCTTTCATTTTCCTTTTAATAATGTTAAGATTTTAATATTATAAATTTTTTGTGTTCATCTTATTTCTTGATTTATTAGCAAGTCTTTATTATTTTGATATGCGTTCATCTAGCTGATCAAGAAAACAAGGGATCCATGTTGGAATGAGGAATTCCAGTTTGTGCTAGAAGAGGCACCTTTTGAAAGATATGATGCATATTGAAGTTATGAGCAAGAGTACACACTTCAGTCTCCTTCGACAGAAGGTTGGGGCATCACACTTTCTTTTCTTCTACTTGCAATGTAATATACAGTCTCTGATCTTAATTTGTGGTTTTTCTAGGAATCATTGGGGCATGTAGATATCAATCTTAATGATGTAGTTTACAATGGACACATCAACGAGAAGTACGACCTAATCAATTCGAAAAATGGTGTGATATGCATTGAGATACGGTGGGAAGTGACTTGAGAAGAATCAAATTACATAAAGATTCTTTTGGTTTAAGTTGAGCTGGCTTTGGTCTTTGCCATTCTTCTCTAAATGGGAATACTCTTTTGATATACAGTGACAAAGATATTGTGCAAATTATACATTTTTATTGCTGCATGGCACCCTATTGTCTAGATATCAATGATTAAATTACAAGTGTACAATCATTCATATGGTGTAATCTGCATATTTTTAACGTATCTGATACTGTGATCCAAGTATCTGCTAGACAATTCTAGCTCAAGCCATTCAAAAATGAAAAATAAAAATGAATCACTGTAAATAATGCATTTACACTCATAAAGTCTTCCTATCTTCACTCTACACTGTAATATTAGTAAGTTTTATTTGTGAGTGATAAATTTGACATTACAGTTGGTTCAAGAAAGACAGTCCTAAACCCATGAATAAGTTGGCTCAGTTCTCAAACAATCTCACAAAAGGAAAAAGGACAAGACAAAGCCCATTTCAACCGAAATTATAACCTTTTGTTGGGGCGTCACTCGTCAGCGCTCCTGCCTTGATGAAATGAATCAACCAAGACAAGGAAAAACGCAGGAGAAAGGGAAACCATAACTGAAGTTCAAAGCTTTTGTCAGGAAAAATATCTACCCCAATCTTTATCTTATCAACAAAAACCGACGGCCAAGATCTCATAAACATGTGATAAGACAGAGTATGGGCGGCAAGGCAGGTTGCCCTTCTTCCGAAATCCTGTCTTTTGCCTTTCCTCCTATGTAAATATCTAACTAAGCTCTTTTTCTTAAACCCCTGTCTTACAGTTTCAAAACCTTATCTTTGGGGCAAGGCAGAAACGAAGGCTAAAAGGAAAAGAAGCCATGTCTGTAACATCTGCCTCATCTCTTATACTACCATCTCTGATCTCTCAAACCCAAGACCCATTTCACTTTCCCTCTTCTCTCTTTCCCACAAGCTCCAAGCAGAGCCTCTCTTCTGTTCTGCTCTCCAAAGTTTCGAGCTTTTAACCAAAAAGTCTTCTTCTTCTGCTTCTATGTTTTTTAGGAATGTTGCTGTTTCATCTGAATATGGTCAGGAAGAAGACCTTTTCGGTAGTGATGATGGAGAAGGGGCTCCTAGTTTCTCCTCTGACTTGAAACTTTTTGTGGGTAATCTTCCTTTTAGTGTGTGGATGGTGCCCAGCTTGCTGGCTTTTTTGAGGTGCTGGAAATGTTGAGATGGTTGAGGTACTTTTTTTTTATTCTTTTACTAAGTAATGTGCCAAGTTCATGTTTCTTAAGGAGTTTGACTTGTTTTATTTTCTTTATGTTTTGGAATTGGTTGCTCAATGTTGAAATAGATAGTTAGCTAATTGAAGGGTAGTCATGATAGTATGAAACTTCAAAGAAATGCTTGTCCTTTGGTATTTTAATTAAGCATTTATTTGAATTAAAGCAATATGGACCTCATTACTTAAGTGTTGAAAGTATGGAAGAGTTTTTATTTTTTAAATTTATTTCATGATGAACGTTGAATACGAAAAAGACAACTAGCTAATTGAAGGGTCATGATATAACTTGTTCTTTGTTGATTTAATTGAGCATTGATTTGGATTGAAGCAATATGGACCTTATTTCTTCACTTTAATCATTCGTGAAGTTAAGAAACAAAATGCTCACTCCGTTTGATATGGTGAAATTATTGCTTTTGGCAGGTGATTTATTACAAGGTAACTGGGAGAAGTAGGGGATTTGGTTTTGTAACAATGTTCGCAATCAGAAAGTTGAAGCTGATGCTTAACAGTTCAATGGCTATGTAAGTCATTATTTGGAGTCATATGCTATGGACTTAATGCGTTTTGCACATTTCTTAATTGGATTTGCTTTGTCTACATGTCTATTTAAACAATGTGACTATCCTTTTTTAGTTTAGAGTATGCTTCAATGACCATTTTCTTATCTGTCATTATTAGAACAGTTTGAGGGCTGGTGTCATGTTCTGGCTTTAAAGCCTATTGTTGCAAAAGGAATTTGATCAACATCTGAAGTAATAGCATTATTCCTTCTTTCTTCTCTTTTGCAGTATAGTGGATGGGAAAAAGGGTGTTTGCAATGGCTAGTGTGCTTAAGTTTTGACTGTATTAATAGCTAGTACCCCCATAAAATAATTAAGTCATAATAAGTCCGTAGTTTTTATCAGAAGTTTGTATTCAGGTTATCATAAAATTTTCTTCTGTTTATACTTACTCGTTGCAGGAATTGGAAGGGAGGACATTGAGGGTAAACTCTGGACCTTCTCCTTGTAAGGAAGAATTTTCCCCTAGAAGAGCAGGAATTCAAATCGTGTCTATGTTGGTAACCTTTTATGGGGTGTTGATGATTTAGAACTTACGACCTTGTTCATTAAGCATGGAAGGTCGTGGAAGCGACAGTTGTGTATGACAGGGAAAGTGGTAGATCAAGGCGTTTTGGCTTTGTTACTTACTATTCTGCTGAAGAGGTGGCCAGTGATATTAAATCCTTGAATGGTGTTGTAAGACGTAAGTTGATCATTACTTTGATTTTTTATGTTTGAATGCCTTAGCAATTTAGAATCAATTACTGCATAATGGATATGAATTGATAGAATATATAAGATAGGTTATTTGGCTAATTTACACTTTCAGTATCAGTCATGCTTCTGTCATTCTATTCTGGGCACCTATTGATTTTCATGTGCATGATTTTGTATGAACTGCCACGCCCAGAAATCTATTAAGTTTATTAATGATTGCAAGTTACTTTAAAATTTTGTTTGGTGCAGGATTGGGATGGCAGACCAATCCGAGTCTCTGTGGCAGAGTCTAGGCATCTGCTAAAATTCTTTAGGTATGAGTTTTAATCTTTGGGCTTTTGATTGGTTTTTTGTTATAAAAATCTTTGCTTGTCCGGCCACATTTGGCCAACATTATACTTTCTTTATCTCTAATTGTATAAATTTCGTCATTTATCTTCATATTTTTACATTTCATCATGTTCTTGGAGATCTTTGTTTTTCAAAGCAAAAGCACATGAACTTACTCATTGATCTTTATCTTGTCTGACATTATTACATATTTTAGGGTCTAGGGAAGAGTAAGAAATGGTCCAAAAGGACAAGGCCATGCCAAGAATATTGCAGCCTACTCAGTACTCAACATTTGGAGGTTTATAACTAAGTAGAATGAATGGTCCATGAGTTAGAGTTTAGGCAGTACCCGTGCAAAATTCTCTATGAGTTTAAGTATAATAAATGAATCAAATTACAATCAAATTTGTAAGTAATACATAAAATATTTAATCCACAGACAAAAGAATCAAAAGGTAACATGCTAAAAATACCGGGAAAAACTAGTTTCCTGTTAATTGACCTTCAAAGTTCTCAATATTTTCATAGTTTTGTTGTTTGTCAACAGATGATGGGGGTGCTCTTAGATTGGAAGGCTTTGATCCTTTTGATCCTTTTGAACAGCAAGAATGTGACTTCTTATTGAAACCTAACCTTCTGGTGAAATTCCTCCAACTTCTCTTTGTCTTTGCTAGTTTCTGGAGCTCCTCTTTCATACTCAAACAATCCTTTTCAAGCTCAGAAACTCGATGCTTCACATCATCCTCGCCACCTGTAGTACGATGTTGTGCAGAGTCTATTGGATGAGACCCTTTATTTTTAAGGAGTCCAAAGTTTCCACTAGGATTTTGTGAGTTTTCAAGATTGTCAAAGAACCAACCAGAAATTGAGGTACGAAGTCGTAGTTGTTCAAAGAAGAGGACTTGTATGATTACTCGAAGAGGCAGCCTCTCATTCTGGGCTGCATGTGTGCTAGCTTCCAATGAGAGCTTTTGACAGTTCATTAGTCTGCAGATTTGCTCTCTTTCAACGTCCGTAATCCAAGAATGTGCCTGCAAATGTGAAATATATAAATATTCAGTGATTAGAACCCTTTTTACTTTTGTTTTGGTTGGATAAGTAATTAAATGGTTCATGATTAAGACCTAATAACATATAAAAGGAATCCGGGTCCAAAATTATTAAGAATTTCAAAGCAGAATTAACATAGAAATAAGCCATGAATTTGAGATAATAGTACCTTCAAGTACACATCAATTGCATGATAGAGGCCATCATCAAGTGGTCTTGCATAATCAGGGATGGTGGCAGCAAGAGTCTCAAACTTGGGAAGCTTGAAATTAACATCTGATGCCACTTCTGCTAAAAATCCATCAATCAGACTGGCCACCATTGTCATTGGTGTCAATGAATCGGATCCATTCGCTAAATGCCCCTCCTCAACTATGCAAGGAGGAGTTGCTACAGCTGCAGCGTGCTCTACTATCATGAAATGATCAAGAATCCTCTGAACACAGTCAATATCGTAAAGTGTCTCTGAGTAACCCATATTCGGTATGAGCAAGTCCACAAGTGAAGCTTGATCCAACTGGGTTCCCACCCTCTTTTCCAAATTTTCTCTGCATGATGGACTTGCATGCAATACCATAGCTGTACGAAGGAGTCTAATCAGGAACTTGGAGGATGTGACTCCCTTCTTGTTAGGAAGTAACCCTACAATCTCTTCCAAGAGAGCCCTTTGATCTGCTTCAGAAGGGTTTGAAATATTTGTTCCAGGGATTGCATCATTGAAGCTTGATTGTCTATTCATCAAGGGGAGATATCTCCTAGCATAGTGCGCCACCGATGCCGCAATGCTCTCAGGCCTCATGCCTCTTGATTCAATTGCTAAAATCAATCTTTTATACAGTGGTAAACTAAGGAATGATACATCTTCATACCACCAATCTTCGCCTGTAGGTTGTGTCTTGGTTGCAGTTGATATTCCATTCCATAAGCCTGTATTTTCAGGACTTTGCTTGGTATCTCGCCCTGGCAAAGGCCAGCTGAATAAACTTGGGTCTGCACAAGCCTTCGTGGCCAAGGAATCAATGCACCTTGAGACAATGTGAAGCTCTTCAGCATATGGCAGAACTTCTTCACATGCGTCAAGAGCTCTAATTGAATCAGCCCAATTGCCGAGTACTTCATTAAGGAAAGACTCTGTCTGCGTTATAAGATTTCCTTCTCCATAATCATCAGTCATTTGTAGGAACACTGCTGCACATCTAATGCTGACTACATTTTGTGCTGTGAGTTCTATTTTAACACCATAGCAGAATTTGCACACAAGCTCAAAGGCTTTGGCTCCACCAGGTATATCATTAAGTCTCAAACTAAAACTTGATCCATCCCCACTACAACACTCTTCAATAAGCTTCTCTAGTAGCCCACTTCTTGAAAGCAATGGAAACTGCAACAGATACCAAAACTCAAAAGCCTGCCATTTCAAAGACTAAATATAAATTAAATAACACACCTTGTGGAGATGGAAAGACATTTCTCCAATGTTAATGCTAACATCGCTTGGAAGTCCAGATGTGCAGATCCTGAAATGGAATTAATCAAGAACAATAGTTGAGATCCATGAATCTCGAGTTTGCGGTAAATCAGAATCCAACAATATTACACACTTTATCATCGCATTCTTCTTTTAGACTGATTATATCAACAAGAACAAGTAGAATGGTTGTTTAGCTTATTCACCATTTCTGCAGCTCAGAAGCTCATTTATATCAACTACTTCTCCAGATGATTAGGCACAAATTCTCTACCACCGTAACAAAAAAAGCTTGTGGATCATACCATCATTCTAGTAATAGAAAATGCAACAAAACATGTCTGATACAGACCAACATTTGTCCAGGACTTCTTGCATCATTAAAACTCCAATTTTCTTTTCAGGTAGAAGCAGAACCTCAAGAGAGTTGCAATATACCATTTTATCGCAGAAATTAATTATGCCAAGTAAAAAACAATTAAGCAGATTGTGGGGCTAACTGCCTTTAAAAATGTTCAACAATTCGGAATTAACTTAAAGTGTTTCATAACATTTTATATTGATTCAAACACATTCCTTTGTAATTCACCAAAAGTCAGAGATCTTAGAGCACGTAAATTTCACAAAACTAGCGCATTGTTTGTTGCTCCTTTCTTTTATATTTTTTAAGTATCCGTATCCAACACATATGCCGGGATATGGTATATGAAAAAACTTAAAAATTACTTGTATCGGACACATACCAGAATCTTACACTCGTCGTCTGAATACAAACTAACATATAATACATCCCAATTTTCCCATCCCATGTAAACGAAAAATGCTTACCAAGAGTGACCTTCACGGTGAAATGCTTCAGACTTAGAACCTAGCCTCAAGAATGCCATTTTATTTATTTAAAGTAGTTTTAAAATGGACAACCTTGAAACTATGAATTACTTAAAACGATAGCCAAAGAAAACAAGACAGAGAATGAATGAAAAATCCTTCTCAAAGTGAAAGAATTGGTTCTTGAAAGACATCCAAAAAAAAAAAAGACAAAAATAGTAAGTTAAAGCGAGTCTAAAGCAAAGAATTGCAGAAATATATGGAAGCATTTCCAGTTGGCTTCCTCAGGAGTTAGCACTTGACTCTGACCTCCTTCATTTTCTCATACTTTGGATTCATTCAGTTGATTCATTGTCTTCATCATTTTTATCATATCTGTCAGTTTTCAACCTGCATTTAGCACTCTTGACATGTAACAAAATTAAAAATAAATCCCTCACAAAATTCCAAAACCATTTGAATTTTCTCACAATTTCATAGATAAAGACTAGGTAATATATGATTTTTGTTGTTCACACCATGGTATATCTAATTGATGAAATGCAAATACAAATTTCTTTAACAAAATTTATTTTATGTTTTTAAATACGATAACATGTACCAAGAAAAGAAAACACAAGGATTATTATGTGTGCAACATGATGATAGAATAAAGAGTTGCAAGTATCGATATTTAATATAAATATATTATATATCATTTTTAAAATAATTATATAAATTAATTAAATTAACTTTTGATTCAAAAAATTTTTCGTTTTAGTTCATTGGAATATATATATTTTTTTGTAGTCTCATTCATGTTAAAAGGAATTTTAATATAAAGTAATTTTCGTTTTAAAAACTCATGGAAATAAATAAAAGAAGTCAATAATTGACTAATAAGCAATAACTCATGAGTCATGGAGAAGAAAAGAAATGGACTCAAATGCCTTTAACTTTCAAAGATAGACAAAAAAAAAAAAATAAAGCCGCCTGTTTGAATTATGAAAAGAAAATCCTTGTCCATTCCTTTTTTTTTTAAATAATTTGCAAGCCACCTCTTGGCCTGTCGTATTTCTCATTATTTTCAATCATAAATTTATTATTAAATTTATTATTTTTAATTTTTACCTTATTTTTTAAAAGAACAAATGGATGGACGGAATAGAATTAATAAGTTATTTTTTATTGTATTATTAAAAAGTAATTTTAATATTAAAACCTGAAGAAATAATTATAATTTTGGTATTTAAATTATAAGAAAATATATAAATTAATATTTTAAAAAATAAAATAATAATTTACATTTTAAATTTTTAAATAATATAATTTATATTTTAAAATTTTTATCATATTATTACTTCATATTTTAAATTATAAAAAATAATTTATCATTATAAAAAAACTTTTGGACCATTAATAATAAAAATAAAAATAAAAATCAAAGTTTTTATTGATTTTCCTCTGTAATCATTTATCAAAATTTCTTATAACGAAAGACAAAGAAAAAGAAAACAAATAAATAAATAAAATAAAACAAGATAACAGAGATTTGGGAGGCTGTCAAAAGTGGGGTCATGTCATAGTGACAACGTACGTCATCAGTAACCAGAAACTGACACGTGTGATATTCTTTAGTCAGAATCAGACACACATGGCGTTGTCAACATCCAAAGCCCACATTCTTCTCTCTTTTGTTGTCTTGTAGCTGTCAAGTTCGCGTGTGCCAGTTAGATATTCACATGAAATACCGTTTACACAATATCAAACCCATCAACCAATCATATTTCGCCACGTCGGAACTGAGTAATTAATGAACCTATGATTAGATTTTTTTTATTCAAATCATGACATGTTGGGCTAATTAATATTGTCTTGGCAAAATTTTATTGGTTAGGGACGAGAATTTGTTGAACAACATTACCTGTTGAAATTAATTAATTAATTAAAGTTCAACGGGATCACCTAACAAGTTTGTTAATATTTTAAAAAAATATAGTATATATCATTATAAATTGTTTTGATATATTATTTCAAAATTTTTTATTTAATATAATTATATTTATAAACGTGTATAAACTTATATATTATAATATTATTAATAAATGACAAAATAAATATGTAATATATTCAAATCAAATAAATAAATTTAAAAACATAAAAAATAATATCATAATTTTTTTATGATATTTTTGTACACTTAATTTGATCATATAATATTTAAATAAGTATTTTTTCAATATAAACATTATGATAAAAATAAAGAGATGAAAAAGATTAATCAAAACTTTATGATTGTTAAATTTTATAGAAGGAGTATAATTAATTTCTTGAAAAAATTAAAATACTTAAAAACTTTGATTTGAAAAAAATAAAAGTATAAAAAAATAAGTTAAAATAAAGAAACTCAATTTTTAGAATTACAATTAATTTTATTTTTATTAGATTAAAAATAGTTAAATAACAAAAAATAAATTAAAAATTACAAAATATATTTTATATTCACGTACTATTCGAAATATGTTATTCTATCGAAATTCATTGAAACAGACTGAATCTAACAAAAAAAAATGTATTACCTAATACCAAAATTTGTATGAAAAATTATCCTTACATATATTGTACTTTTGGTATAACTTAAGTGTATTAGTCAATATGATTGGTATCAAAATGAAATTAACAATTATGCCACCTAGTTCTTGGATGACAATGGCATTAAGCAAAGTTTTTAAAGTCTATATTAATTGGGGTGTAGTTAATTTGATTCGTTCAATTAATTTTGAGATGATATTTAATAGATTTAGATTTTAAAATTTAATATATAATTTTTTATTTTTAAATTATGACTTTTTATACAAAAGGGTTTATACTATTTGAGATTTTTATATACGAGAACTACATTGATAATTAAATTTTAAGAAACTATGGAGAAGAAAGAAAAATCAATAATAAGAGAAAAAATGGAAAATAATTTTAAAATTATTTAATAAAAATAAAAAAGACTAATTAATTTTTGGATTAATAAAAGTTTTCGTTATTTTTTATTTTTTTCATTCATTTTTAACTAAAAAATGCAAAAGACAAAAGCATATATACAAATTGAAAATTTCTTGTGGAATAGAAATTTGAAAGTATAGTTTTCTTTCTTAGGTTCTTATGAATTGGCATGACAAAGTAGCCTCAATCTGTTTAGGGAAATTTGACTTGGTACAACAACCTCTTGGTTGCTTCAATTAATTAAAAAAAATACCTATTTTATTCATTTGAAATTTGAATAAAATGTTTCACATGCAACTTCAATTTGTTTGTTTCCTTTTTAAGACTTTAATGAGTATGTTGAGAAAATTTAGTTTAGAAATATGTTTTTTTTTTTTGTCAACAATTATTTATTTTCTTTGTGCATATCTTTCATTAAAAAAAAAAACAAAAATTTTTATTTGTTTTGTAATTTTCAAAGAAAGGTTGCTAGATCTATAGATATAAAATAAAAGAGAAAAAAATAAAAAAATAGTGGAATCTTATCCATGGTTGATGACAATATTATTTCTATGTTTTTTTTTTTTTTTTAGTTATTGAAAAGCAAGAAAATTTAATTCAACTTCTTTTGTCGCAAAGCTATGCAAAATTACATTTGAAGGCTATGGTACAAATTAGAAATCTTTTGCTCAATGATAAAAGAATAAAAAGTATTTTGCCATTGCTGATTATTTAATCTCCTATTTAGACGATCTTAAAAGATTTTAAAAATGCATTTTTCTACATTGATTGTTGTAATGGTTTTAGGCCACTAGATGAATTTAAAAAAAAATATGGACTCGTCATAAATATTTTTTGATTATGTGTGATTAGTCACTTATTAAAACTTATATTTTTAATAAAATTTTAAAATTAATTAAAACTTATTAAAAGATAATTTTTAGATTTGCGAAAATAAGTTGGACTTGAGAGTTGGTTATACGTAAAAAATGATTAGCACCTTTACAGTGCTTGTAAAAACAATACCAATTAATTATGTGTTTATTGTAATAAAAAATTTATTTTCATTTTTCAGTTGTTTGTTTGAAAAATAGATAAGAATCTTGTATATTCAAAAATTTCTAATAATATTTCAATAATCTAATAATATTAATAAGAGCTTTCTCATTTAATGATTTCTTAAAAATCGCTATTTGGATTCTTAAGAATCATATCCTCAGTAATTCGTATCTATTTTTAAAATCAAAATTTATAGCATAATATACGTTACCTATGATTTGATTAAAAAAATTTTCTTATTCGATTTGTTTAAAAGGAAAAGAAATCTTTATTGAAAATTATACTAAATATTTCAGTATATTGATGGTATTTTAGATAAATTTTATCACCTAGAGATTCCTAAAAAATCACTATTCGAACTTCTTTAAGATCTCATCATAAGAGATTTCATTTAGTTTTTAAAGTTGGTGTGTATGAAGGAAATATGATGCATATGGATTTATTTATAACATTATTGCATTGTATAAAAAGGTTTTTTCATGAGGAAAAGTAAATGAGAATTTTTTCTTGAAAATTGTTCTAAATATTCAAATATTTTGGTAATAATTTTAAAAAATATTATCACTTAGGCATTTTTTGAGAATCACTACTCAGATTTTTTAAAAACCTTTTTTTCAAAAATTCACGTTACTTCCGAAATTATTAATTGAAATGCAGATGACAACATATGATATGCATGCAATAATTTTCAGTCACCTCGTTTATTTTTTCTTATGTTATATTTTTTTTATTACTTATTTTGTTTTACTCATCTAATTGATTCATTATCATTATTATTATTATTATTATTATTATTATTATTATTATTATTATTATTATTATTATTATTATCTTTTTAAGGGATGTGGCAAAAAAAATCTTTTTTTTCTAAAATTTTCTAGTTATCCCAATACTTTGGTGATGTTTAAAAATAATTTTTCACCTAGAAATTTTTTAAAAAATTTTACTCAAACGTTTTTAGAATCTCATCCTCAGAGATTTTTATTTTGTTTCCTTCATCTTATTATTTTTATTTTTATTTTGTTCTAACTTTAATTTTATTTTTAAATTTATTTACATTTTTTGAAAACAAAAATGATTAATCATCACAAATAAAATTTATGCCATTACATTAATCTTGTTACTAAAAAAAATTATTTTTACTCTTTATCATCTCATTTTTTTATTTATTCATTCATTTGTCTTTGAATTATTATTAAATTATATATTTTTCTTAGGAAAATTAACTAAATAAATAAATAATCTTCGTATTAAATATTTTTCTAAATACTCAATTACTTTGATAAGATTTTAAAAAAAATTCTCACTTAGTGTTTTTAAAAAATTATTACTCAGACTTATTTAATATCTTATTATCAGAAATTTTCAGTTATTATTTTTTTTTGTCATTCATTTTTATTTTTTACTTTTTTTTTATATTTTTCATACACATTTTCTTTAATTTATTAATTTTTAGACATTAAATTTCTCATTTTCTAAAATATATGCATTTATTCTAGGTATTTAAAATATAAAAATGCATTAATAACTAACTTAAATAATTTAAAAAAATGAAAAAAACCAAAAATTGACTGATCAACGTTGGTTAATGATCCATAGACGATTTAGGTCGATTCAGAGATTTTTTTTAGTTCTAATCAATATAAACCAATTCAAGTTCATTCAGTTGGATCGATTGAGGGTTGTGGTTAAAATGGGTCACCAGATTAGTTGCAAGACCATGAGTCGGGTCATTGATTATGCATAGATCCTTTTAATTGAAACGACGTTGTTTTGATTCTTTTTTATTTTTTAGCTATAAAAAATTAAATTTTTTTTAATTCATTTCCACTTTTTCTTTAAGAAAAAAAAACTCAAAGAATCTTCCAAAAAAAAAAAACAACCTCAACACCTCCGCATGGTCCAGACTCCAATGCCGTGTCGTCGCGACTGCAGCTCTTGTCATTGCCGACAGCTTAGTCGGTGTTGGAAAACTTCCAAAAACACGAATAGACCTTTTGGCTTCTTGATTCCAAATCCAAGCTTTTTTTTTTCTCCAAAACTCCTTCTAATCTACTAAATCGACCTTCAAAGTATTCGGTCAAAAGAATTTTTTATTTTTTTATTTTTTTATTCTCCAATGCTAGGTCCTCGCTCAAAAACTATGATTGTTTTTTTTTTTTTAATTTTCAACTATTAGGTAAATTTTTTTTTGGAGTGATTTTTGGTTGTTTGGTTTTTCAATAGTTTAGGATCTAAGTATAAGGGTCGTTGTGGTGCTGATGTGGGCTATGGGTGACAGAGTGAGGGTGGCTGTGGCGTAGGTGTTAGGTAGGATGTGTTGGCGAAGGTGCGGTTAAGTGTACTAGGTGGGAAGTGGTTGTGGTAATGGGGTGTGTGGAGGCTATCACTTGGGACAAGGTCGTATAAGGGTGTGGGTTAGGACTGGGTGAGAGCGTAGAGTATGAAGGCCAGGTACTGGGGCTGGGCGAAGTACTAGGTATGTGAGGTTGGTGTCGGGGCCAAGGCTGGGTGAAGGTGGGAGGACTTAGGGTGGTCTGGGGTTGGAGCTAGGGCTGGTGACCGTGTGGGTCTATCAACGGAGCTAAGGTCGGACGAGTCTTTGGTCTTGGTTCTGGTTATAGACTTAGATTTTTTTTTTGGTCTCTTGGTGTCTTTTTTCTTCATTTGGGATTTTATTGAAAATCCCATATCCTCTTTTTTCCTGTCTCTGTCTGGAAATTAAATTCTTTCGAAAAGAGTAATTGAGAACTTTAGATTTTTCTTCCAACATTAGTTTGCTGCACTTGGATTTTGCAATCCTACATCTTAAGGAAGGTCCAGGATAAAGTTTTGAAACAGAAGAAAGTTGACTATTTGCAGTGTTGCTTTTTCATCAGTTGGTGTTGTAGATACATGGGGTAAAATCAATGAGGCAAATTACGAGAGTTGAAATTGGTGAGGCAAATTAGGGAGAGTGGCCTGGGGGAAGGGAAAAGTTGGGGAAGGCTACTGCCATGGCAGCCGCCCCTCAGCCTTTCCCATCTTTTTTTTTTTTTAATATTTTAATTGTTTAATTGCTTAATTTTTAATTATTGTATTTATTTTAATTTAGTCCTTCATCAAAATTGAATCTAAAATTTAATACAGAATTTGGACGAAATTTGAGTTTTAATACAAAATCTAGGCTTTAACACAAAATTTGGACTTTAATATGAAACTTAGGCCTAAACAATTAATCTGATAATAAAATTGGATCAATCTTAAACCCACATGAAATATTCTAAGACGGTAAATAAATTTAGTCTTAATTATTAAATCGATCTAATTCGTACTCAAACTTCAAAATTAATTACGATTGAGTTATGTCGGATAAAATGAGTGATCTTGTGTATTTAAGATTCTACTTTTGAAATACTTTTCATAAAGATAGAACCCGATAACGAAAGGAAACTCTTATATTACTAACTGTACTGGGTGACATGTAATATAACAATATCACGAAGAGGGAAATGAAGAGTTTGGTAGGTGGTTAATGGCAATTTTCCTTTTCGGTCATTAAATGCTTTCACTTCAATTATTTTCCTTTATTTATCAAGGCACAAATGACTCAAATTCATATGGGAAATCAATTCAATGATATTATTTCCTTTGGAGTTTGGACACCTAAATTATGTGATTGTCAACTCTTGAAATTTATCTTCATGTTTGTATTTCCTAACCCTACTACCTTCAATTATCTTATCCTGATCTCGTTCTACATGCCATAACATATTTTTGATCGGAGTTAGACTCCATCTAATAATTTTAAATATGAAAAGATGATATGATATAAAAAAATATAAAAATAATATGATTTAAAATTTTTAAATTTATACGTAAATTTGGAAAAATAAAAAATTATTTGTATATTTGACACGAATTATAATATAATAATTTTGTATTTTATATATATTTGACACAAAATAAATACTATATAAAATACGAATTGTCAAATTTAAATTAAACAACATGACAGATGTTAAAGTAATGTCATGTCATGTTTTAAATTATAATAACCCAAAAACTAATAATATCAACAAAACTATTTCAATTGATGGATATATTTTTTGTGTTAGTGACCTAACTTCGAATTTATGAACTTGTACAAAATAACTTGAAATTTTCTTCATATAAAAATAAGGATTTTGGTTTAGAAAAGAAGATAAAAAATATATATGTTTAGTCATTATTTGTGACCCATAATGCTGGTGGGTTAGCAGGCTTGGGAGGGGGAAATTGTAGTGCGCATGCATGGACGATGTCTGAAGTAAATGGGGTCGAAGGTGGACGAAGGCCATGGTGAGCCACATTGGATTTTAATTGATGATATATGGCTTTTGAGTTCTAGTGATGATGTTAGGGAAGATGGGTTCAATGTCACGTTTGGTTTGTTGTTTTTTCTTTCCAACCAACCACTCTCATTTTTTTGGTTTTTCATCTCCACAAAAAGGGTGGGGGGTCCTAATGCAGCTGATGTTCTGGTTAATGGGTCTTTTCTTTGTCCTTTGCACAAACAAATAATGCTCAAGAATTATGGCCCCTAGTTTACAGTAGAAGGGATTAGTAATTAATGTTTCTATATCTAGCATTTTCAAAATGGGGTTTCTTTGGTCTCAATTGACAGGAAACAAGAGATTTTTCTTTACCAATGGGACTATAGGTTGATTTATGTTTTTAACATCATTTCTTTCATATATATATATATATATATAGTGGCAGAAGGATACACATCAGCCTGAAGCATCCTTTACTCAGAGGGTTAGACATTTTCTATGTGTTTTCCAGACTTTATTTCAAAAAATAATGAGGATTAAAAGTCTTAAGTTTCAGCTGGGAGTGATGCGTTGTTGGATGAACAAGCCAGCAGATGTGAGTTTAAACGATTAATTGTCAACACAAAAGGCTAGCTTGAATTGAATTATGATTCGAACGCTTGCAGGCTGTAGGAGCACAAATATATATACCCTATATGACAACTTGGTGCTAAACTGTCATGCCTCTAGGAAAATAAGTGATCATTAATCTTTGAATCTGTCGGTCAAAGTTTTTGAATAATTACTGACAAGATATACTGCTCAGGAATTCATCTCCCAGGAATTTCTTGTCTTGTATTGTCAAATGTCAGCCATTTAAGTTCTTAACAGATGTAGTACTGTAAGAAGGAATCTTTCTTAAACTTGATTTCACTGATTATCCATGAAGAAAAAAGGGAGGGTTTTTTTCAAATTTGATTGCAGGGTCACTTGTTCATCAATTTTCTGCCGTTTTGCAATAAATTTTTTGGTTGATTTGTGACCTTAACTCAATGACCACCCCAATGTGGTCATTTCAAACTTAATGGAGGCAACATATTCAAGTACAAGTGCTAGAGCCCCAGCCTGTTTATGACTTTATTATCAGTTGCATGGTACAAACAGGGTGATGTTGTTAGGTCTAAGCCTGCCTTCCCTCCTTTAAGCAGCAACTTGCAGGAAATGTAACAGAAGAAAATAAGTAATTATGGGACTCAGCAATCTGAAATTTTGTTATTGATATTAGCGCTGGTTTTTCAAGGTCCCCTCATTGTTCCAAACCAACCCAATAAAAAGGAGCAGATTACCATTCAGCCTTGATCCCTGAACTTCAAAACCTATTTTTGTAGGTCAGCTTGGCAATTTTAGGGTTAGCAGAAGGATAAAAGGATAAGCCCAGCCTTAGCCTGAAGCCCTTAATAGTGTACATTATTGAAGAGTTTTAGGCCACTGAGCTGTCTATATCTATTGTGTTTATAACAGAAACTAACCTGATTTAAACTCATCAGGTTTTGGAAATTACCAAACTAGGTTTTCCAAGTACAGTGAATTTTTTTTTTGCTGCTTCTGCGTATTAAGAACTATTTTCACTTCTTACCTAACAGGCTTGTAACTTCCAAGTTATGGTTAGACATATATGCTGCTGGAAAAAAATGAATGAAGGGTCAGAACTACTCAGAAATAGCCCTAATTAATCTGTTCAGCAATAGTAGTTTCCACGTTCAAATTTTTTGCTGCATTTTTCTGAGCATAAGAAGAAAGCAGCAAGGTACCTAATGCTACCATACATCATTTTCACATTTCCTTCCCCTCTTCAATTCCTCCTGTTTTTTTGTTTGATTGAAATATTAAATTTCAAGATATAAAGCCATGAAATTTTGGGTAAAACTCAATTGCTTTTAAACTTATACTTCACTCAATTCTTTCCCAAATCTGGTTAAACTTTGAAGTTCATCAAAGTGGAAAGTCTCCTTACTATTTCTCCTACCATATTCCTGTGATTTGCCTTGTTGGGAAACAAGTTTCTGTCAGCTGCAAACTTCAGGTGCTATAAACAGTGAGTGGGAGAGTATGATTTTCTTTTTGTTTTCAAAGTGGCAAAATACCCAACACAAGTTTTTTGGTTTTACTTTTGGTGAAGTTTCTAAACTTCACTGAAGTTTATTTTCTACTCAATTAATGAATTTTTTTTATCTTTGTTAACACATAATAATATTGCACATATTAATTGTATTTATTTCAAGTTTTGCTTGGATTAAATTGTTTCTTGGAGGATTTTAATGGCATAGTACTCCTCACATCGACATCAATTTTGATATATTCAAGATTTTACTCTTCAAATGATTCTCACAAAAATCAAACCGCAATTAACAAGAAAATGAAACCTCTTTGCTTATCAACTTAGCTAATCCTTTTGGGTATGGTAATTATGATTGTGATTGTTATGATATGTTTGATGCAGAAAATTATGATAAAATAGGATAATATGATATTATAAATAATATAATATAATATAATATAATTTTATCTTGCATTTGATTTGTATAAAAATTAAAATAAAATAATTTTAATATTATAAATTAAAAATAATTTTTTTTTATTTTAAGAGGATTGAATCATCTTATGTCAAAAGAATAATTTATGATTAATTCATTTTATAGTTCAATATTTTTTATATATAAAAAGCAAATATGATATATACTGATTGTCATCTTATGTACCAAACATTGACCTTAATAGATTAAATGATTGTTAAAAAATGAAGTTAACAAATATATTTGGAATAATTTTAACCATTTCACTAATACAAAATGTTAAAGCTTTACTTGCATTAAGAGAACAGCATGCAACCACTGGCGGCAGGAGAGAGTTAGAAAAAGAGAACAATATCCTCAATCCCAACACAAAGTGAAAACAAATTTGAGGTTAACCAAAAAAAAGGTACACTCAAACTCTAGTTGACTAGAAAACTTCGAAACACCCATCAACCATGGCTAACTTGTTTTGTTATTGGTTAAAGATTGCCGTGCTTTTAGACTTCAATTTACTCCACCAAACATCATTTATTATTCACAAGGAAAAGGAAAACTGAAGCAAACAATATTATCTGTTTATTTATTCATATAGGAGAATTAGTGAACCAATATTTTAATGAGAACTATTAAACAATATGACTCAAAATAATAAATAAAAATGAAATATTGATAGTTTCCTTGAAGATCTTTGTTATTTTGCTGGCTACATAAGATACATACAGAGTTCCTTCAGATCCTAAGAAAAAAATAAAATGTACACATCTGTTTTTTAATTTTTACAGTTATTTGTAAAAAAAGAAAAAAAAAACTAATAATAGTATTATAATGCACATAATTATAGGGTCGGGGAGTAATGGACAAATTGATAATTTTTGTTTTTGGGTTTTCATTGTTTTTAATAATTTTAGGCGTTAAAAGTGTGTTCTGTTCTTTCAGTGTATTTCTTTTTGGACTATTGCATGATCCAAAAGGCTGCTCTCATCATTTTTTTTTCTCTCTCTTTCTGCTTTGTGTGCTAATGACTTCTTTATCTGCTTTTGTATCGGCCACTTGAATCTTTGAAATGAAAACTCCCAGAGAAGATTCATCACCTTTTTTTTTGTTCCTATTTATCCGCTTTGGGGCTTTAGGGGAGGAGAATTTGGAGGAGGTTTTGATTACAGAGACTTTGTGTGTAGTTAGTTGGTGAGAGTTTGGATTCTTTTATGGGTTCAAAGAGAGTGGAAGAATAGCAGAAAACTTTTTTTGTGTGTGTTTTAGTTTCTGGGTTTTTCTTGTTTTGTGGATCTTAATTTTGGAAGTGGAAAGTTTTGTTGGTGAATTGAACAGTGGTTTTTTCCCATGTGGAGATAAATTGAATTAATCTCTTATTTTTTTAACAAAAAACAAACAAAAAAAAAATTTTTTTTTTTTTTGGGTTCAGTTATAGTGTTTCCTAGTGGCAGATTTTGGTGTTCAAAGCTGTTAAAAGAGTGGCAACAAAGCTGTTTGAATTGGACAACAATAGAGTTTTGGATGGGCTGGGGGAGATGGCTCTGAATGTTATTTAGTGACGAAGCCTTAAGCTGTATTGAGAGAAAAAAAAATGGAGCTTTTCGGATTCTGAGGTTGGCTTCTTTTATTGATAACACAATGTTGAGATTCTGTGAAATTACAAGGTTTTGTTTTGGATTCTCTTTCTGGTGAGGACCAAAGAAGATCCTCACTGGATATTTTGTGGCAAAAAGATTCTTAATTGCAGTGTTCCTTGATCATACATGCTTTTCAAGGTAACAATAACAATTCAATAATATAATTTCTGATTCCTTTTTTTTTTTTTGGTTGAATTTCATGAATAAGTTTGTTTCCTGTTTACAGCACTCACTTAGAGAGAAGAGGAAACGGAGATTGAGATGATTACATTTATGGACTCAAACGAGAAACTGAAGGAGATGGAGAAGTGCTTGAGTTCTCAGCTATGGCATGCCTGTGCTGGAGGAATGGTTCAGATGCCTTCAGTTAACACCAAAGTCCTTTACTTTCCTCAAGGCCATTCTGAGCACGCTTGTGGCCCAGTTGATTTCAGGAACTGCCCTCGAATACCTGCCTCTATACTCTGCAGAGTTGCTGCTGTTAAGTTCATGGCAGATCCTGAGACCGATGAGGTTTTCGCAAAAATTAGGCTGATCCCGGTTGGTAATAATGAGCCTGATTTTGAAGATGATGGAATTGGAGGCATTCTTGGGAATGAAACACAGGAAAAGCTGGCTTCTTTTGCTAAGATATTGACTCGGTCAGATGCAAACAATGGTGGGGGTTTTTCAGTTCCGAGGTATTGTGCTGAGAAGATATTTCCAAGATTGGATTACTCTGCTGATCCCCCTGTCCAGACAATTCTTGCTAAGGATGTCCATGGAGAGACCTGGAAATTTAGACATATATATAGGGGGACGCCAAGGAGACATCTTTTGACTACGGGATGGAGCACTTTTGTGAACCATAAGAAGCTTGTAGCTGGGGATTCAATTGTGTTTCTGAGGGCGGAGAATGGGGATCTTTGCGTCTGTATTCGAAGGGCGAAGAGGGGGATTGGAGGAGGGCATGAGTCTTCATCTGGGTGGAATGCTGCTGGTGGAAATTGTATGGTGCCATATGGAGGGTTTTCGGCATTTCTGAGGGAAGATGGGAACAAGTTGATGAGACTTAGCTCAAATAGTAATTTGATGGGGAAGGGAAAGGTTAGGCCTGAACAAGTTATTGAAGCTGCAACTCTCGCTGCCAATGGGCAACAGTTTGAGGTTGTTTACTACCCCAGGGCGAGTACCCCCGAGTTCTGCGTGAAGGCCTCTTTAGTGAAGGCAGCACTACAGGTCCCGTGGTGCTTAGGAATGAGATTTAAAATGGCCTTTGAAACAGAGGATTCTTCACGGATTAGCTGGTTTATGGGCACCATATCTTCTGTTCGAGTGGCTGATCCCCTCCGCTGGCCTGACTCACCTTGGAGGCTTCTTCAGGTACTCTCGTCTTTCTTAATTTTACTCTTCTTTTGGTCTTTTGGAAAGATTGTATCTAATCCTTCAAGTGTATATTCCTTTTTGTTGAATACTTGAATTCAAAGAAATCTCCCTCTTTTGCTTGATTTTTCTGATTTATCTTTTCCCAATTCAACACTTTAACCAATTTGGTTCCCTTCACTATTAATTGTGTTTCTGTATGGTTTCCCCATTATGTTCAGTTGATGCATCAATGAACACAACCTTATGCTGTTTATAAGTATGGTTTAAAATTGCAACTTTTGGCTATTTCAGGAATAAGTTACTTCTGTTCTCTGATTGAGTAGGTCATAAATTGCCAATTTATATGGAAATATATGTCTGATATGTTAATAATTGTGTATCTTGTGCCTTAAACTGGTTTGAAAGATGTCATTGACCAGATATGATGGCTTTTTCTTGCTTACTGCATTCTTAAATGAGTTTGGATTGAAAGATGCGTAAAATTGTTGACAAATTCTCCCTTAATGCTTAAATTACTTGTAATAATGTGAGTGTATAATTTATGCAAAAATATCTTGCCATTTAAATATTGTTTCATGTTCAAACAAACTGCTGCTAGTGCCAACTTCATTAAGTTGTTCTTTGACTTTGTTGAATGTTTATGAATATGTTCAATGGTGGTATTCTCAGTGATTTTCTTCTAAATAAAAAAAAAAAATGAAGAGCAAAAACATGTGCAAGTCATTTAGCATCATATTGTGTACTATAGTGGCATGATTGACTTCCATTATTTGAATCCCATGAAGGGACGCCTGGAATATGATCTTGCATCACTTTTCTAATGTAATTCTTAGGTTGTGAATCTTTTGTTGTTTTCCCAGCCAAATTGATTTCTTTTTCCTTCAATTTGTTCTTATTTGCTTAAGTTTTATCTTGCAGGTTACATGGGACGAGCCGGATTTGCTTCACAATGTACAAGGTGTCAGTCCATGGCTGGTGGAATTGGTTTCAAACATGCCAGCAATTCATCTTTATCCCCTTTCACCACCAAGGAAGAAGTTGAGACTGTCACAGCATCCGGATTTCCCCCTTGATGGTCAACTTCCATTGCCAATAGTTTCAGGCAACCTCCTCAGGCTCAACAACCCTTTTTGGTGTCTACCCAAAACCACTCCTGCTGGCATGCAGGGAGCCAGGCATGCTCAATATGGTCTCTCCTTGTCGGATCTCCACTTCAATAAACTGCAATCAGGTCTCTTTCAGGTTGGTTTCCCGCTGCTTAATCATGCAGCTACACCCAATAAGACCTCCAATGGTGGTGCAATCGTTCAAAAGCCTAGCATGAGCGAGAATGTTTCTTGCATGCTAACCATGGCTCATTCTACCCAAAATTCAAAGAAAACTGATGATGCAAAGACAACCCAGCTTGTACTTTTTGGTCAGACAATTCTTACCGAGCAGCAAATCTCTCTCAGCTGTTCTGATGATGTAGTCTCTCCAGTTCTTACTGGAAATAGTTCCTCAGGAGGGAATATGGATAAGAAGGCAAAATTTTCTGATGGTTCTGGATTTGCAATTCACGAACAAGGTCTGCCCGGGCGCCCATCTTGTGAAGTTTTCCCATGGTATAAGGATAATCGCCAAGAAACTGAACCCAACTCGGAGACTGGTCACGGTAAAGTTCTCATGGAATCGGAGGACGCATGTCGTACTCTTGACCTTTCATCATTGAGGTCTTATGATTGATTGGACAAAAAGCTGGCAAAAATGTTTGGTATAGAAAATTCTGAGACTCTGAGCCATTTACTCTATCGGGATGCTACAGGTGCAGTGAAAAAAATTGGAGGTGAACCATTCAGGTAAAACTCGTTTACTTTATACTTTTATCATCTCATTTTGTTACAAATCTTTCATATAAGCAAAATATGCGATGTGCGTTGGATGACATAATGATCAATTTCATGTTGCCGCCATTGCAGTGACTTTATGAAAACTGCAAAGAGACTAACAATTATAATGGATTCAAGCAGTGACAATGTAGGAGAGTATAGAGGAAGAATCAAACCTTGATTTCAATTTGTACAGCTGGTTGCTCAAATCCTTTATTCTCATGCTGACCTATTCACCTTTTTTAAGTTGTAGGAGGAGGTGCTTCAGTTCAAGTTCTGGACTGCCAACCTTAAACAATTTTCCCTTTTTCTGTTTTTTCCCCTTGTTTTCAAGGGATGTTTGGATTTTGAACCTTTTGATTTCAAGGTTATGGTTCATTTAACATTTTTGTTGGTATATTGTTCCCTTTAGGTTTCCTGGTTTCATAGGCAGCCGGTTCCTACAAGTACCAAGTCAATATGTACGACATGGTCTATGTATTTATCAAGAGCAAAGTTGATAAAAAAATTTGATTTGAAAGATATTGATTTGAAAAAATAAAATATAAAAAAATAAATTATAATTAAAAAAGAAAATTCAATTTTTAAGAGTTATTTTATTAATTAATTTTATTTTGATTAAGTTAAAAATAATCAAATAACAAAGACAAATAAAAATTACAAAATATGTTTTATATTCACAATCGATCAAAATAAATTAATCTATCAAAATTAATTAAAATTAATAAAAACAATCGATATTATTTAATATTAAATTTAATAAAAAATTTATTTTAGGTGTATTATATTTTAATATAATTGAAACATAATGATCGGTACAATTGCTACCGAAACAAAATTAATAACTATGATCAATAGGGTTTCTTTTTCCGATCATTGGGGAATTGGTTGAAGTCCTATAAAAGCAAAGTTAAAGCACATCCCCCCTGGTCTTGCTGTACTTCATTTCTTTTAACTACTAACTGTACAATACTAAGGTTTTCCTGTGCTTATATCATCGCTTATCCTCAATATTGTCAAAATTTGTCCTAACTAATGAAGATAAAAAAAATTAAATTAAAAGCTAGTAGAGTTATATATGTTCTTGGATGCATTTGGAAAACAATTGTTCCGTGCATGAATTAAAAAGCTAGAAAAATGAATCTGGTTACTAAACGTCTAATCAGATTACAAAAATGAAAAAAAAAATGCATATGTTGAGTTGACTGTATTACTTTGGGTGATGAGGGTTTGTTAAGGTGAATCAGATGTTTCACACTTCAACAGATTCCCATAAGATTATGAATATGGATATTCTTAGTTAATTAATCACTGCCACCTGTTAATCCCAAATTTTTTTTAACTAAAAACAAAACCAAATTAGAGGAAGGAGTTATATCCACCACATGATAATAATTGTAAATAAAAAATTAATTCGGGCATAAATAAATCTACTTGAATCAAATTTTAAAAAAATGCATTGAATAAAGTTTAAATATCCTTAATCGGTCTGTCAGAGATATTTTTAGATTTAAAGGATATTGTAATTTTTTTTTTTATTAAAGACTATCACCAGATAATCAAAAGTATTTTAAACTTTTGAGTTAATCTTATGTTAGATTAACCTAACATGCTCAGTAATACGTCGATTTGCTCACATCATAATATGTCCCACAGACTCTTCACATTTTGCCTATAAATAGAGATACTTAGGTACTATCATTTCATTTCATTCTATTTCTAAATTCTTACTTTTTTCTCTTTTTGTACTGATCTCTGATTTACGTATCAAAATATAAACTAAAAAAACATTCTTTATCTTTACTTTTAATCATTTTTTTTTTTTGTAATCTCAAAGTTATTCTCAATTCGAAGTTTGGCAGAAATACATTCAATTAAACAATAAAAATTAAAAATTAAATAAAATACTATTATGGTTATTTGTTGTAATATTGACAAATAATAATTTTCAAATTGATCAATGAACTATTAAGCATATACATGCATTCTGATTATTTACATTGATTTTTGTATCACCTACAGAAAGCAGAAGAAACTGGGACATAGGCATATACATTCACAGACCAGACCAGATCCTTGGTTGAATCATGTGAAGTCCTGAAATGAAAACCCTTACATCAAATAGTTTTCTCTCACCTTAGGAACTTGTTCCAAGCATATCCCAACTTTATTAACCCTTACAGCTTACAAGAATCAATGAAACCCACTTTTTTAGCATGATTATATGTAACAAGCAACGCTAGAACTCTAAAACAAAAACCACTTGGTCATTTAAAATAGAGTTCTGGTAATCTTAAAAAAAAAACATAAAAATAGTCAAATTAAAAATAAAAATAAAAGTATCCATTATAACTTGAATCAATTAGAAATTAATACTTAAAAATTATGAATTAAAAAAAAACTTAAATATGTAATATATTTTTTAATAAATATGTAATAGAGTAGGAAAGATTTAAGAATAAATTATGGACTTCAAAACAAAATTAAAAAAAAAGTGAAAAAAACTTGGCCTCCTCCTTGTTAGTGTTCTGGTATTAGACTGTTAGTCACTGTCGGAAGTTCTCTTTTTTTTTTTTTTTTTTACCATGGAAAAAGAAAAGGAAAGAAAAAGTCACCTCTTGAAACGACAGATTCTGGGAAGTAATGACATGGCGTCAGACAGGAACCCGTACGGTGGTCCCGACGTTTAAACTGGCTTTAAAACCATAAACTGAATTAACCAAACACCAATACAAATGTATGACTGCGACTGACACGTAGATTTTCACATTATTGTGACGTGTCACAACTTGTTTTTTTATTAATTAATTGTTTGCTTATCATGCTGGGAACAGCAACACTGTCACTACTCAAATTGTGCAGATCTATCAAAAAAAAAAAAAAGGTGACAAGATCAGATCAGTTAAAAGTTAAAACTCAAAGGCCTTTTTGCATTCTGTTGGATGCTGGACCTACGCTATCATCGTACAGTGAACAGCAATCACTCTAGCTTTTAACAATTATTATCCACACGAAATATTCCGCCAACCTCAGCTCTCAGCACTGTATGATAATAATGCCAGCAGGCAACCAATTCTGCTGCACTAAACCGGGAGGGTGTAAGAAAATTTGGTGGCAACTTAGAACAGGAACATTGATCAACCCTTGTCAATTTGGGCAAAGGTTATGTTACTTGGAATCAAGAATGAGTATCGGATTGTTTTATGTTTTTTATATATTTGAAAGACGACCTTTCATATTTA
Source organism: Durio zibethinus (assembly GCF_002303985.1). The sequence goes on from NW_019168492.1 coordinate 24,317,547, forward strand.
TGTTTGTGGAATCTAGGTCGAATATGAGTTGTTGAAGGAAAATAAAGGAGAAAGATAGGGAAAAATCACAAATTAACAAGATTGTTGATCTTAGTAAAAGTGGCTAATAATGCTTTCATGTGAGACTTATAGTAAGAGGCCCAATGCCATAAGCCACCATCCGTAAACCCATTTTCTGTGTCTTGCTTGAGAAAATATAATAGTTTATCCAATCTTGGGTTTAGGGTTTTCAAGGTACCGAACCTGCCCCAATATCGGCCCACAAAATGCCGTAGTTAAAGCCCCAAAAGACCAACAATCATGCTCACAACCGTAATGTCAATATGGATATACCGTTTACCACATGTATTTTTCTCAGTGCACATGCTAATATGCCCATTACACAACGTTTGGGGCAGCTTTGGGTGCCGGGAGTGTGGATGTTTAGTCACTGCCTTAAATGGGTATGGGATTTACTTCATTTGCTAGTTGAATAACACTGGTGATGTTTTGGTCCAGATCACTTCAACCCTGACATTTACTGCTGCTTGTGCATCTGCTGGTATCACGGTCCTGATCCGCAATGATCTTGATTAATGTGCTCTGAACCACTGCACTAGGTTTGAGACTGCTACAGCAATGGCCTTTATCAGCTGGTTTGCCATGTCACCGTCCTTTCTCTTGAATTTCTGGTCATTGTCATCCCAGTGATGATTGTGTGCAGAGTTCGTCAGTGGAATTTGTACTTCTGTTGTAGCATCGTGCAGCCTTTTCTATCTGTTGTATTGTTGATTGCACCAACTGTGTATATAGATCATTTTTGGTAGGGTTCCTAAATTAATTTTTTCCATTTTGATACAACATTTGTATCTTTGAGGGAAAACAATCATTAAATTATAAATTAGCTTCCCCCCCCCCCCCCCCCTTGCTGTCAATCCTAGTGCTTATTGGCTGCTGATCATGGATTTCCTATTTCAAAGATATTGCTTCTTCTTATCCAGCCTAGGGGCTGATAGCCTGATAGTCACACGACTGCTTGCTCTTCAAACATTGGAATCATTTTTTTCTTTCCTTTTTTTTTTGTTTGGAAATCCTAACATTGGATGTTTTGGTGAGGTTTAGCTTGCCTGTTGGTATCTCTTATCCTTTCAAATCCATTTACTCTCTAGAAATTCTATGTGAACAAACTTAACTTGGCAACAAAGTTTCCTATACATCTTTCCGTTCATGGTGTTACAAAAATGACTTGGTTTCATTGGTAGTTTGGATGCAATCCGATATTAAGTTTCTGTAAGCATATCGAAAGTGGTCTCTGCCTTTTGATTTAGATGGTTTCTGCAATCCACATTGTACACGCTTACGGAATATCCTTCATGTGTTTATTCTTTCACATGAAAATGATACAGGTAATCATGTTGATGTCATTGTTGAACAGAGAAATGGGTTTTAGATTAATTAATCCTGGAATTGAGGGCTAAGGAACAACACGTGTAACATGAGACAAGTCAGCAAATTTAGTTTCATGTATATGTAATCAATCGGACATCACGATTTGCATGTTTCTTGAGTTTTGTCCGTCTTAACTCTCTTCTTTGACCTCCAAATTCTGGAGTTAAATTTCCACATTTCATGGGGTAAAAAAAGCTTTATTTTCACACTACAAAGATATGAAACATATATATTTTTTTGCCGACAGTTACTTGTCTTATCAGTAAAATACCGAACTTTTAAGTTTGATGATTAGAATTCAAATCTTCAAGGCGTTGAATACCGTAAACAAAACACACTCCCATGAAAAGAATGACCAGAATTAAAGGGCTTATGGAATCCCATGGTAACTCCCATGAACTTCGAACAATGCAAAGGAAAACTGATCCTCCCATTCTTTGGAAGAAACACATTTTTCATGAACTACCCTAAGATGCATATAGGACACCTCTGATGCAATATTCATCAGTTTATTGGCGGCAGACATGGGAAGTAGTTATTCTTATGTGATTTTGGCAAGTGATTCATTATTCTCTTTCACAATTGGCCTTTTCCTACTTATTTCCAGGAGTGGTTGCCTCTCTCTTACGACTGAAAGCTTTGACATGGCTTGTCATCACAAGAATTGCGTTTGCCTGCTTATAGAACAAGCCATTTATGGTTGCAAAACAACGGTCTCTTCTCTCCTTTTCATTGTCTATATTGAAAGGCAGTTGGTAACGGCCATGTCAGATTCTTGAAGAAGCAACAAATTTTCATCTTAATGACAAGTTATCCACGGCTATAAACACATATATATCAAGTTTTTTGTTTAGCTTATTCTTCAATATCTGATCATTGAGAGTTTGATAATGTCCACGGAAGAAGAAGTGGAAGAAGAGAGAAGGCTATGCCAGTGTTTAAGGAAGTATCACACAATTATAAAACAGGTATTTTAATGTCAATATCTGATGCCATAGGCCATTTTTTTTCTTTGGCCAAAGAAAGAATGATGCCAATTTTTCACAATATTGTTTAAATGGATGGGTGTTCTCTTTCAGTTTGATGAGCTTGTTGAGGTGATGGATGTTAGAACCAGGCCACCAAAGCGACGAAAGGTTATTTCTTTTCTTAGCTATTAATTTCAGAGAGAAGCAAACATGGCATTTAAGCCTATATTTGCCCAACAAATCGGCAAAAATGAAATTCCATGCATAAATTACATCATTTTTGCTTTGGTTTCTGCCTTGATGACTGATCCTGTATTGATGTCTTGTAGAGCACTAGAGGAAGCAACAGTTCCAATGACCCTGACTCTGCAAATCAACCTGACAACGGAGAAGTGTTTGTGCAGACGATAACAAGATTTCTCCATGAACTGAAATCTAACCCTACAACAGATCCTGATTGTTCAACCAGTACCCGTCATCGAGGATAGCTCCCACTTAGTTTAGCAATGACTGTTGCTTTAAAAGCTCAAAAGTCATCTAGTTTAGGAATAACTGATATTAACAAGCTATCTTGGCTATCTCAATTGTATTAAAATGTAAGAAAAAAATTAACTCGGAATTTCATTTAGCTGGTTCAGACTATCATTCAAGAATAGGCAATGTTAAATCTACCTATGATCTAAATTTAATGAGAAAATGAAAATGCTAAGAAGAAATCAGCAAATCTCTTCTAGTTCCTTGGCACACTTTGAAGCCTTGTCTGCTTCCTCATCAAACCTCAGCCTCCACTCTGCAGATTCATCCATCGCCTTTTTGTTTGCAAGATCAAACTGTCTCCTTCTCTCCAAGAAATAAATAAATAAAAAAAAAAACAATGGGTGTAAAATCAAGCAGCTGCTGCTTGTTCTATAATTTTTTTAATAAAAAAATCACAATTTAAAAAAATATTGAACTTAAACCTCATATTTTATCTCACTTTTTAAAAATAATTACGTGGATCACTTAAACAAAACTTTCCTTCCCTTGTTTGATGATTTAATACTACCCAAGATTTATAATTGCTGGTTTTTTTTTTTTCCTAAGATGAGCCAATGATGTTAGAGTAGAATAACTGGTTTGTTAGGTGCAATCACTTAAGTCAAAATTAAGACCTAGATAAGGTATCTTCTTTTATTGGTTTAACGCCCTATTTTTTCTAGAATTTTAGATTCAGGTAAGACTATTATTTCTTAATTAATGAATCAACAGGCAGGAACATTTGCTCTTCAAGCTTAGTATTAGTAATTTAAAAATAGAATAATTGTCAAAACTTGCGAAAAAAGTTTTTACTTATCATATTAATTTTTTTATTATTTTAATATATTCTCGTTTATTAAACTCTAATTTTATTAATAAAGTTTAAAATTTTCACTGTGTGACGAAAATAATTTTTTCCGACGATAAAATCAAATGAATATTGAAGTTTTTAAAAGAAGGATTCATTTGCCTATGTAAAGATTATTTGGTGAAAACCGAAATTAATTTTCTAATGAATAGAATAAATGGTTTATTTTATTTTGTTAATGCAAAAACAACATATACACGAAAAGTGTCTGAGAATAATAGACATCAAATAAAGTAATAAAATATTTTTTTTTTGGTTTGCCTTACAACTTATACCTTAGAAAACAAATAAGAATTTAAAAAAAAAAAAGAAAGAAAATCAAAAGGTTAGATTGTCATTTGCTTCGATGAATGAACAATAAATAAATTTTACTTAAAGGGTTGTTCTTAGCTTGCCTGTTGCTGCCACCCACCACCATTTCAATGACTCTACATCATCACCATCCTTAATTTAATTTCCTCTCTTAATTAGTATTTTTTTCAGTCTCGTTTTAAGTATTTTTCTTTGATTTTCATGTATATTTAAAAAATTAACTTTTATGTTATTTAATATTATAAATTATTTTTTTATAATATTAATGTATCATAATTTTTATTTTCAACAAATAAATTTTAAATATAAAAAGAATATAACATGTTTAAAAATAAAAATATTTCTTCATTTTGGCATTTCAAAAAAGAAAGATAAACACTTCAAATGAGACAATATATAAATTCTTGAAACTTAATTTCCATAATAAATAAATATATAAAATACCCAAAAAAAATGAAAAAAAAATGTTGTCAATCTAAACTAAAATTAAATTATCATCATTGATATTTCTGATAAAAATCTCAAATTTTGGATATAGTTATGTGATGCCAAAAAACAAAAAATACAAAACAAAGCATCAAATAATAAATATATATATATGGCAATCAAAAAATTTCCAATTAACTCTATAAAATTCTTACTCTTAAAAGAAAAAGAAGAATAATTTTTTCAACCTGTGTTTTATTTTCTCTTCCTTGGGCTAATCTTCAAACCCTGTTTTTTGCCAGACAGCATTTCTAAGACGACGAAGGTCTCTTCCTTTCAAAGTCCTTCCAATTCCTTCATGAACAGAAAACGAAGCCCCTCTTCTCCTAGCCAAAACTTCGTGAGGAGGAACCCTTTTATCACGATCATCGTCGTCGTCGTCGTCGTCATCGTCGCCATCGTCAACATCTTCATCGCTCTTGCCATGTTCCCTGTATTCCTCTTTGAGAATCTTGGACCAGTCCGGGATGTTGACTGGCAATGAAGCTGAGGCCGGTGCCATTTGGCTACTATGATCACTACTTACCATCATTTTTCTAGAAACTTTCTTTGACGATGCTCGTGAACTTGACAATGGTTTCTTGGCATCCAAGTTGATTGTTGATTGATCGTGACAACTATTATTCCACACATCTGCTTCATCGAACTCGAAAAGGTCGTGTTGATCAAATGAAGGGTTGTTGAGATCAAGTTCCATGGTTGGGTAGATATAGCTTGAGATCTTCCTTGATTCCATTTTTGAAACAAAATTAAAGCTTTTAACAGTTGGAAAGAAGAAATTTTGGGTGTGTCTTTTCTTTCTATTGTTTTAGCTTTCATCTGCATTTTTATACTGGTGCAATGGATAAGCTCTTTTTTTTAGAAAAGAATTAGTAGCTTAAAATAGAAAAAAAAATTTATTAGATATTAAAATTTAAACTTTATATGTTCATCTTCTTTGAAAAATAGCTGTATTTACCAATTAAATTCCAAATTCTAAGCTTTCTTTCACAAGCAAATCAAAGTTACTAAAATACAAGGAGGAAGATTCTACCATGCTTGCATCCTCAGGAGCTACCCATGGGCTCCCCTACTTGATTTTCTCAAATGATAGGTTGATTTCAAGTACAATTTGTGTGATTCACGTGTATGATTTTGTACATTATTAGCAAATTGTAACTCACAACCTTATTAAAATGTTAACAATTATTATACGTAAACATTTAATTCAATGCTTATTGCATGAATACCTATTTTTAAAAATCGTGTTTAAATATTTGTATCTTAAAATAGAAAAATCACGAATTATTATTATAATTATTTATTTTAAACAAATATACTTTTGATTAAATAATATACAATATTAAAAATTAGTAATATTAGTTTTTTTCTTGTATAAAAAAATCAAAATAAAAAATATAATAAATATTGAAATTTAAATGTTAAATAAAACATAAAAATATTTTCATAATACTATAAATCGTGTTCAATTTAATTTGAAGTAACTAAAGGTGTGCCATAATTTTGCATGATTTGGACACTATTTAAAAAAGGTTAAAATGTCTCATAGGTTTTTGTATTTTTTAATTTTTATGAATTTCATTTTTATAATATTATTTTAAAATTTTTAATTTTTGTAATATTATTTTTAAAAATTTAATCTCTATATTATTATTTTTTAAAAAATTTAATCTCAATTCAATTATTAATAATTGAATTGAAATTTTTAAAAAATAATATTGTAAAAATTAAATTCTTTTAAATAATATTAAAATAACTAAATTTTTAAAAATAAAAAAAATATAAAGACCTATTTTGACCATTTAAAAAATTATCAAGTTACCAATTTTGGGCGCACGAAATGACACGTAAGATAGAGGTTTTGGTGGGGCCGGCGGTTGAATAATTGATAGTGGATAAAGGTTAGATAGCCGAAGGGTGAAGAATTTATCCAACTGGACCAAAGGGATGACAAATGGACCAATCAGAGCGCTTCATTATTCGCAGCAAAATTCATCCGTTACCACGGTTTCGGTGGACTGCAAGACCAAGGCAAGGGGATCCACATTCATCACCGTTAATTATTAAAAGATCGGAGCGTCTATATCTTGCCACGTGATCTTCGGCAAGTTTTTCCTTAAGTGGAATGTCGCGATTCGCGAGTTTTTTTTTTGTCAGACTGCTCAAATGACGTGGCACGTCACGACAATAAGGTGACCAAATGTTGAAGACTTGAAGTAGTAAATGGACACGTGTACAGCCTGGACAACTAAACGCAATACAATTGCAATAAAAATATTTTTAAAATATAAATATGAAATAGTTTAAAATAAAAATATATATATATGAATTTGACAAAATAAAAAATTATTTCATAGTTAATATATTGTTACATAATAATTATTTTATTTTATATGCATTTGATATGAAATAAATATATACACTAATAGTAAAATTTAACTTATTTTTTTTATAATGATTTAAAAAATATAAAAATGAAATGATTTATAATTAAAAAATATAAATTTGATAAAATAAAAATATCATTTCATATTTAATATGTCAATATAAATTATTATATAAGAATTATTTTATTTTATTTATATTTAACATGAAATAAATATATATACGAATAATAAAATCTCACTTATTTTTTTTTTATCAAAGGTTGCCATATAAAAGGCTACTAAGTTTGAAGGCTTTTATATAAAAAAATAAAAATGTAATTTTATTAATATAAATTAATTCGACCAATTAGATTTTATTTTAATGACAAAGAAAAAGCTCTTCGATATTTAGGTTTTAAGTTGAAACCCGTCTGAGTTTTGTTTGCTCAATTAAATAATAATTTGTTAATTGTTAATTTGGTTTGTTTATTATTTTTTATTTTACAAATTACTTAATTATAATTGTAATTATAATTTCTACTAATAAATTTTTTTTACAAAAAATTTTTTGAATAGTTCATGAAACATTTGATTTTAAAACGTGTACTATTTTTTATTTTCAAATTTAGACTACATAGGGTAGGCATGCATTAAGACTTACCATAAATAATTTTTAAGTGTTGAAAACGTTGCAATAGCTTGAGTTTCATTTTTTGCATGTTTTACTTTGATAAGCTATAATTTTTTAGCCCAAGTTCATTGAACATTTGGGATTCTTTTAATCTTCACAAGTAAGGACAGTAAAGCTTTGCTTCACAGCAACTTCCTTTAAAATTTCACCCCAATGTTATGCTAATTAATTTGCTTATATTTATATATGTTACCATGAAAACTTTTTTTCAAAGGGTGTTAGTTATTTGTTAAATTAAATTAAATATGAATTTAAGGTTTAATTTAGTTTAGACATAATAATTTGTATATTCGTATCGTATAAAATATTGATATATTAATTTATGTTTTACACGAAAATTAAGTATTACAGTTCGTGTCAACACAAAAATATAAAATATATATTTTTAATTTGTTAAACTTATTAATGGTTTTTTCTAAAATTTTAAATAGTATCATCATTATATTTTTTATTCATATCATTTTCGTATTATATTATCATATCACATTTTAAATTATTAGGTCTAATTTAATTGATTAATGTAATCACTTTTAAAATGTGACATTTAACAGATGTAAATTTTAAATTTTAACACATATAACTCTTTCGTTTATCTCAAATCACCAATTTTTTTATAAAATTAACTAAATTAAATCACATTTATTGTTGAAAAATTAAATTTCTTTATTTATTTAACCATTTTAATTATGAATTGTGTTGTCAACATTATATTGAAAATTTTCGATAACATCATCGAACAATTGGATTATACGTTTAATTTGGAAATGTTATTGTTTTTCAAAAGGAAGAAAAATCAGCCATGCATAAAATAATCGTGTTAATTTTTTTTAAAGAAAGTCTAAAAACATGAGCGTGTTACCAATTGATCAGTGGGTCATTATTCATCATGTCTGGCAGTCCAAAATGTGAGGAGAAAAAATCCCACACTTTCTCTTTTCAATTTTGGTTAACTTTGTAAACACCCATCTTTAATAGATTCATGGGTATTTCTAGGTTGGAAAATACTTAGATGAAGTTTCTTACTAAAAACGATTAAATGAAAATTAAAATCGATAAATTAAAAGATTTCGTTATATAAATAAGTATGTAAATTTTAAAAAATTTTGAAAAATTTTAATATATATTTTTTAGATAAATATTTTTAGTAAAAATATTGATAAAATTTTTACTGTTAAATAAATATCAACAAAGTTTGAATTATAAACAACATTTTTAATAATTTTTTTTACATATTATTAATGTTCATATTAAATATATTAATTTATCAATTTGAATTTTTTTATTAAAATTTTTATTAAATCAGTTTTAAGAAAAAACTTCATAAATTTTACTTAAAGAACTTTATGTAAATTGTCTATTTCGAGTTTCACTTGAATCTAATTTTTTATTAAGTGATTTTAAAATTACATTTTTCATGTTAATTTAATTATGCATTTAAAATTTTATTTTTAAAATATTTGATTCTCACAAAAATAAAACTTTATAACAATAAAATTTTTTCTCTCTATTGATTAGACTAACTCGGTGTATTGTGTGTGATTTAGACTAATAATCATAATCAAACATGAATTTTTTTTTACATAAAGTTTTTGTATGATTTGAATTCAAATTCTACTTTATTTTACGGAATGATGCATGTACATATCAAACAAACGTTTTATTTGTGAATCATAAGTTCACCAATAGGAAAAAAAACTTGTAACTTCACTCATTGTTTTAACTCTTCATATTATTTTAAAAAAAAATCTTTATATGTATAAATAATACAAACCATGGGGTTAAATTCAAATATGTTACGACTTTTTAAATTAAAGACGTTTAATCAAAACCTAAACTCTAGAAAAATTAGTAAAAAAATAAACAGTAAAAAAATAATTGGAATCTTGCTAATATAATTTATTAGTATGATATGTGGGATTTGACCACTCACTATTGCATCCAACTTGCTCCAAAGAAAAGCTTCAATTTTCTTGAACTTTTTAGGGAGGAAGTCTATTGTTTTTCCTCAAGAGAAAATCATGAAGGATTGGAACAATACAAAGAAAACCCAAGTGCATAAAGTTGATATAAAACCTAGAATGCATGCATCAGCTAAATTCTTTTGAAAGTCTTCATTCAAATGATATGAGGGAGTTGCCATAAATAATTAAGATTTAAAGTTTGAATGTAAAATATCGATATTTAAATCTTCACAGTTCTTTGTTAATAAACGATTTATAAATTGAAAAGTCTCAAAAAATTCATAAATCATTTTGTAGGTTGATAATTTACTTTTAACCTTGAAAATGAAATAACATTTTTTGTTCTTAAAGTTTTCTCAAAAAAAAAGAAGAAAATCTTCATTTAAATTGATAAAAAGAATAAAATAAATACACTAACCTAATAACGTTTTTCGATACTTGAAATTATATAAATTAAATTCTGATAACTAAAATTAAAAGTTTAACATTTTAAATATTATAATTTATCCAAAACCTCCCTCTATAAGAAATGACCCACTCCCTTTTTTAATGTAGTTAAGTGTGTTATATCTGTCTCGTAATGGAGTTCCTTGAAGGATTTAAAGGATTCATGTGACATGTCTAGAGACTCTTTATCAATTGGTAAGGTTGTCAATATGGCCTCTTAAATCCCAAATTGACACGCAAGCCAAAAGAAGAAAAAAATTTTGATTATTTCTCCTTGATGTTGTTGATTAAGTCATTTCTAGTCCATCAAGTTACGATTGCTGTAAAATTAAAAAATGTGCTTTATTTGCTTTAGAATATGAGTATACAAAGTCAATTATTCATGTTCCCATCTTTGAATTTTCACAAATATTATGCCATTGATTAAAACATATTATAGTATTCTATTCAATGCCTATGGATATAGCATCCCTATGATATATCTTACTCTTTACATCTTGAAAAATATATTAATATCATATTAAAAAAAATGTTCAATTACTTAAATTTTATCTTATCCATCGGACTCGAAATTTTTAAAATGATATTTTATTAAACTTTAATTGTTGATGAGGTGTCCCCTTAGATTATATCGATTCATGGGTTGAACAATTTGTCTGAACCTGAAAGTTCGTTTGAAATTTTAAAAAGTTTGTATATGAATATTAAACTCGTTAAAAGGTCTGGACAAATAAATGATACCTAATTAAAAAATAATGCTGAGCTTAGGTTTCATCATTTAAGCTTGGATCCGATTTGAAAATTAAAAAATAATTTTATGATAATGGGACAAGGCCTATTTGTTTTATTTTTTATAATAGACAAGATCCATTTGTATTTTAACTTATAACAGGATAAAGTCCAATTTTTTCTTAATGCAAAACATTAAAGCAATAATATAATTTTAAATTACATTCAACAAAATTAAATTGGATCAAAGCTCAAATGACTCATAAATAAATTAAAATTAATTAAATTAGTTAAATTAATAATTTACAAGAAAATAAAAAAATTAATTTTTTTAATTTAAATACTAGTGCTTTGAGCGGGTTTAAATTTTTATTATTATGTGTAAAAACGAGTTTGGGCAACAAATAAAGCCTAAAAAATCAAGTCAAGCTGAGCTGGGCCTAGGCTTATTTAATATGTTGGAATATCATGTTTGATCCGATCTAAATCCGTTTGGCTCATGAGTAACTCTACCTTAAATACAGATTGTATGTTTTACAAGTATTATAATGTATTTTTTTTATCCCATTTTCTTTGTCCATCTTTTTTTTTTTTTGGGATATCCCAAAATTATATTCTATTTCTTTTATTGGACATCTAAAACTTTTACTTTTTATATTTTAAAATTTTTTATGATTTTTTTTTTTTTGACATTTGAAACTTTAATTTTATTAAAAAATTAAATATTAATATAAAATATATTAAAGTCAAAACTTTTTTTTTAACTCTATGAAAATGACAAATATTTTGAGACAAAAATACTAATATTTTGAGATCTGAATTGCTTATCATTATTGTTAGATTAATTAATGTGAGCTTTGGATGAAACTCCTAGTTTCAATATGGGAAAATGGCTCTGAGGAACTTTGGGGCTTGGGCCAACATCATAAAATCAATCTTCAGCTTCATCAAACATCAATATTATATTGTACAAAAGATTTGATTAAGGCCACACTAGTTGCCTAAATACTTTAGGTTCAATGTGGATTCATGAATAATTCCTTTCCATTTTAAAAACCACTTTGTCTTGGCCCAATTGTTAGTCAAGTGGCACCATAGCCTAATTTTCTCCTCCTTCTTCCTAATTCATTCAAAGTCATTTTAGGCTACCATAAGTTCCTCGATGAAAATCCGTCATGTTAAGTTTATGCTATCCAAAGTTTGATAGCTTTCAAATCGATTAAGTTAAATTTTAGATTTAAATTTTTAAATTTTAATATTGCGATGAATCCATTAAAAAAAAACATCACATGAAATTCAAATAATATCAATTTTCAACCACTAATTTAGAATAATATGGTTACTTTTAGTTCTCTTATGGATTCTTTTTCAAAGTGATACATTATTAGTTTCCAAAAAGATAGGATATTATATTTGTTGTACCAAAAAAGGAAAAAGCTTTTTGGGCTTTGGCTGTAATAGTCTCATTAAAAATTAGATGGGCTAATGGGCCATTAAGAGGCCCAAGATTTCCCCAATACCCCAACTTACCCCTAAACCCTACTTTCCCGCCCCATTAAACTTCTCAAGACACTCCTCGTTTTGCCTTCGCCTCCGCTAAAATCCCAGTTTTGCCTTCTCACCCTCTACATCCTAACCCTAGCTTCCAACGCCGCCGCCGCCAACCATGCCGCCAAAGTTCGACCCGACTCAAGTTGTCGACGTCTTCGTTCGAGTCACCGGCGGCGAAGTCGGGGCTGCCAGTTCCCTCGCTCCCAAAATCGGTCCTTTGGGTCTCTCCCCCAAGAAAATCGGTGAAGATATCGCTAAAGAAACCGCCAAGGACTGGAAGGGCTTACGTGTCACCGTCAAACTCACCGTCCAGAACCGTCAAGCCAAAGTCACTGTTGTCCCCTCCGCTGCCGCGTTGGTCATCAAGGCATTGAAAGAGCCTGAGAGGGATCGTAAGAAGACGAAGAATATTAAGCATAATGGGAATATTAGCCTTGACGACGTGATCGAGATCGCCAAAGTAATGAGGCCCAGATCTATGGCTAAGGACTTGAGAGGAACGGTGAAGGAGATTTTGGGAACTTGTGTTTCTGTTGGGTGTACGGTTGATGGGAAAGACCCTAAGGATCTACAGGAGGAGATTTCTGAGGGGGAAGTTGATATTCCCTTGGAGTAAACAAAAAAAAAAGTGAGGGTTTTTGGTTTAATTATTGTTTTCTTGTTTAAAGTTTATGTTTTTATTAGTTGGGTAATTGTTAAAAATGGTGATGATTAAGTATCCTGATGGGTTTAATGATGATGAAATTTGTGGATGGTGGTGGGGTTTATAATCTGAATGAGGAGATGCAAGGTTTAAAATTTTTCTTTAGGTGATTTTGCTTCTTGTGGAACGAATATTGGGTTGGAATCTTAATTTTGATAATTGCATTTTCTGATGCACTTAATTTGCTTCCTTGTTTGATGAATTGTTGAATGTGTGGTAGGATTTTTGAGTTTTGTGGTGATTGATTCTTATTTTGTGCGTTTCATTTTTCTCTGCTTGCCTTCTGTTTTGTAAGCATTTTGCTGTTGGTTGATTAATTCAGGCTATTACTGATATAATTTTGTTTCAGTAACATTGCCGCCTATGGATTCTTTTTGAATGTAGTAATGTAGAGGGTTTTGATGCTTGGGTCAATGGTTTGGGTTGGTGTTATGTTGATGCTTAGTCAACTTATGCTCTTTGCAGTTTTCTATTGTTTCTTGAAAGTGTTTATGGCTATAGAATAGCTGTGAATTTGAAGTGCATCATTTCTATTATGGAATCCCTTTGCTAGGCAGAGTAGTTAAGACTTTGAAGAACCTTAGCTGCCTGGTTATGATCCTAAGTTGTATGTGGTCTAGGAGGTTCACAAGGCTTCTGCTGTGAGTGGTATTTCTTATGAAGCTGTCGGTTATCTGAAACTCTGACTTTGCAATTATGATACTTTTTGAAAGCTTATTGTGGGTTGTTCTTTTTGGTTAATATAACATTATTGTTGAATTCTTTTTCACTTTTCTTGCATGATATTGATGAAATTTATTAGTTGAATATGTCTTTTGATAACTCCTGGTTACTAGTTTTTGGTAATGCATCAGAGTTTGGATAGATTTGGGAGGAAAAACTTTTGTGAAAGTGGTTGGACATGTTGCTTTCTTATTTGGCCTATAGAGTATCCATCAGGCATCAAGCTGTGTCTTGTTTTCTTGCACCAAAAAGGATCAGTGAGAAGCTTAAGTCGCATATGGTGCCCATTTTTCATGCAGTCATTTTCTATTCCTTACATAGTTCATGGAACTTGATAGAGCATCAGCTATTTGTCACTTTGTAGTACCTTATAGTGACAGATAGTCTGTCTACTTGATTGCCTTTCACCTCTATCCTCATTCCCCTCTCCCTCACAAGAAAAAAAGGTAAAAGGCCCACCTTTAACCCCCCCCCCCCCCTTTTAATTGATACTGTTGAAAAACTATCTACAAATAGAAGTAAGCGACTTATTATCTGTCTAGTAATTACTAATGAGTTAGTAGACAATATGGACTATCATATGACAATCTCCTTTTGGTCTCTAATCAAGGTCAAAAGGTTTCTGCTTCAATTCCTTGTCATGCAAGTGTTTCTGTTGTTGTAAAGGATAGGAGTTTCCAGTTTTGATTAACTTGTCATCTTTAATGATGTACTAGTAGAGGTGCAAATTTGATTTGCCTTGCGATTTCAATTGATTGTAGATGGGCAACATCAACATGAGATGATATGGATTTGGATAATGGGTTTGGATTTCACTATCAGTTGTTGGAATTTGTGCTTTAGGTTTCATTGTGGTTTATGTTTATGTTATTCATTCTTCTTGATAGGTGGGGTTTTTTAGATTTCTAGTAGGCCTCTCTTTTCCCATAAAATATGTGGTAAGGTCGAACTATAGACTGACACATGCAGAACCAGCAAAGTACGCCACTTAGAGAGGCTCAAGTCCGGAAGAAGCCTTTTCTAAATCGTCAGACCATGGACATCAACTCGACTACGTGACCAATTCTAGCCAGCAGATGAAGTTACACCATTTAAGATATCATATGCTGGAACTTGTTTGTTTCTCCCTTCAGGTATGCCCTGGTTTCACCATCCAATTCCCTCGCTTAAGATGAGTCGATCTCTAATGACACTAAAAGGCTTGATGATCGTGCACATGGTGCTGCAAAAATAGCAACAGCTTCATACGGTAATACAATCAAGAATACATTCAATGATTTAGCAAATACTGTGCCACCCGCATAGTTCTGCAATAAATCTTATTGGGAATCTCAATATCCACAGAGAACCCACTCACCTAGCTACCTAAATTATCACCAACAAACAGTCCTCCAGCAGATGCTCGACGATTTGCCCCACGAAAGGAGTTTCAAAACAAATACATTCTATGCGGGAGGATCAAGTTCCATTTCTAATGTCAGTTTTTCAAAGGTTAAGGTCTCTTCTTTTGATTAGCCAAAAACAGATTGTGGAATGGTAAGGGTTCATCCTATGGCTGGTATTGAAGTCATTTTCTATTTTTGCGTGCAAATGCTGGAACTTACCCTGGAATCAGGCTTGTTATTCACATGGTAGAATACCAATTTTTGATGAAATAAATGCAGTCTAAATCAAAGCATTCCCATCGTTTCCGGAATGTTCTCTTTTTTAATAGTAAAAGATTCCTATACGAACTTTCTTCGTTCCGGAAACCGTGTTTAACGCCAATGTACACATGGATCGCGGTCTACCATCAATTTGGCTTATGATTCAACCTACTCTGTTTTCTTGCTTGGATATTTTTAGTTGTGTCATTTTCATCCTTCTCTATTTAAGCTCTTTTGGCATTGATATTCATCTCAAGTCTCAATTGAATTGGTTCCTTCTTCTCCCTTTCAAAACAAGAAAAGCTTTTTTGCAAGTCCTCCCCAGGTGTTTTTAAAATCTCTCTTCTTCCCAGGGACAGGAGGAAGAGAGGAATTCATTGTTAACCATCAATAAAAAATTTAGAAACCGCCTCTTCATCAAGGTTTCAATGGCCAAGGAAAGTAGGAAAAGATATTCCTGGATGGAAGTAGCTCCAGCTCCAATCATTTACCCCCAAAAGCCTTCCAATTCTCCAGGTTTGGAGACTATTGTTGAAGATTCTGCCGAGGAATATGATGACAATGCTTAATTCAAGGACCCCGCTGAATGTATTATATCCGAAATCCTCGAGTATTCTTAGCATCCAAGGGATGTTTCGTTGCCTTTTGCCAGAACAATGGTTCATTAATGCAGAGAAGCAACCAAAAAGAATACATCCATGAAGGATCGAGAAAACTAAGCACTGCTTAAATTAGCAATGTACTGTAAATTTTGTAGATCAGTTTTCTTGTTATGATCTGTATATATTCTTTTCCTATAAAGGAAAGTAATTAATTTTTTGTTCACTTAAATTAGTGTCTTGCTCTCAAATTTTCTTTCTGCTATCACCCTGCAATCATCATGAGAATTGCATGTTTAATCATTCCAGGCTGAAACTTTGACACCATATAAATTCATGACAGAGCCAGTGAAAGACCTACTCTAAATTTCTGACTAATGCTTTCCTCTTTGTTTCCCTTACAGCATATCTTTCTTCTGTCAAATCTAATTCTTTATTCATTACATCAATCTTCAATTTTTCATAACAGAATAAAAATGTAAATTTCCATGCAAAGCATTTGTAAGAAAACCATGGTAGAATAGGCCTTGTCTTATACCCCCCAACGTGTCAAACTTCAATCTTCAAACCCATTCGAGACCTGTTCATCAATGCTCTGTATCAGAATCAAATCAATCTTTTGAACAGGGGCCACGTGCACCAATTTTCACTCGTTGCTTTAAGTGAAAAAAATAATGTAGTTAGGTCACTTTGTTCAACTTGGAATTTGGAAATATCTGTCCTGAGGCCTGACGACAAAGTTACATCCAGCCAACTAATTGTTGCCAATGTGTAGTGGACAAGTGTTTTCCACATTTGTCTCGTGCTCGTGACAAGTGCTTTTTACTTCATCTTTCATATTTTCCACATTGCTTTGGCTTTAAGAGGCAGCAATCCCTCCATTTTCGTTGTCTTGTGCACAATAATTTTTCACTTTAACTCTTCTTATAAAAACCATCGATTTCCCATTCACCCCTCAACCCACTTCCAGTCTACATCCAGCAAAGTCCATAATCCTGAAGACAAGTTCCAGGACAGGTTCTGTCTTTTTCCCATTGGTCTGATCTCTTTCATCTGGTGCTAAAATTTATCAGAAGTAGAGTAAAAGGAAAGGCTTTGTAATTCAGCAATGGCAAAGGAGATTAGCTATTTTAGTTCTTGGATTGAGGTCGCACCAGCCCTTCTCATTTCACCTCTCAGAACTTCAAATTCTCCTGTATTGGAGACAATCACAGAAGAAGAAGCTGAGGAATCGGATGACGACTAGGAAATTAAAATTTGGATTTTATTTTCCTTTTTTCTTGTGAATCTGGATGTCATGAATTGTAATTTTGTTTAAGGTTATGCAAAGTAACCGTTTTCTTGTATGGTTTTGTTACTTGATATGGATTACATTTTTGTTCTGTCAACAGCAAGGTGAGAAAAAAAATAAAAAACACCGAAAATTGATTTGAAAAGCTGTAGTATTAGTATTTGGTTTGGTTTAAATTGATTTTTTTTATTTGGTTTGGATTAAATTTTGATATTAAATATTTAAATTAAATTCAGATCGAATTTTAGATCAAAATATAAAAAATAAAAAATTTAAAACAAAATTAATTTATATATTTTTATTAATTTTTATACCTATTGTAAATTTTTATAAAAAAAATAGTTTTTATATAAATTTATTTAAATATATTAAAAATTATATTAAAATAATATATAAAAAATTAAAAAGCAACGAATAAAATTTGACTGATAAAATTCGATTTAAATCAAATTGATTTAAAAAAAAATTGTTTAAATTTAGATCAAGAATTGAATTTAAATTAAATTTAAAAACTTTATAATATTATAAATTATTTTAAAAAATCTATTTAAATTCAATTCGAATCCTTATTATCTTTAATTAATAGTTGGAGGCAAATAAAAAAGATATTGAAAATAGCTGGATTGAACTTGTAAATTGTATTAATCAGGGGCTTCATTTGGAAAAAAAATATGTTTGAATTTTATCAATAATTTCTTGATGACGTTAATTTCAAATACATAAATTCCAAGGCATTATCTTACCTTAATATATGAGAATTAAACAACCCACATATTATCCTCAACTCAAGGTTAAAAATAAAATAATACCACAAGAGGACAACCGACCAAAGCTTAATGGCCAGACCAACAGCTAAAATCCAGCCATCATCCTCGAAAAATTGTCTATTGACACGTGGCTAATCATAAACCAGGAAACTTTTATATTTTTCTAGGAAAATTCTTTTGTTTTTTGAAACATTTTCTAGGAAAATGCTTAATTACATATATTTAAAAATATAATTAATTTTCAATAAATGAATAAATTAATATTATTGGTTAGAGATAAGCACAGCGATTTTGTTTAGACTGAAAAAAGACGATGGATAAATACCAATGATTGGTGGCGGCTGCGGGGCTAAAATACAACGTGGCAGGACAAGAGTGGTTGAGACAATCAACGGCGGTGGTGGGTGGGACCGAGTTGAAATGGACGGTGGTTGAGAAAGCAACAGTGATTAGTCGGTACACCCTCTAGTCACGCCCTGCCTTCCCCATGTCACCCAGCGCACCATTCCAATTTTCATGTGGTTCTACCTGTCTATTTCCCACCAGATTGAAGACACGTGGCTAATTATGAGCCACCTATCAGTTCTGATTTTCCCACCGCAACCTTGGAACGTGATGGGATTTTGTTTTCTTCCGTATTATTGCAATGAAGGACAATTAATACCCAAGTTAATTAATTATTTCTTTAAGTAACCAATTAATACCCTAATAATTGTGGTTTGGTATAATTTCTTTATTAAGGGGTCATATTGAAAAAAATACATGTAAAAAATCACATGATTTATTAATAAAATCTTAAAATTTTAAATTTTAATAATTAAAGTTCAACGAAAGTTTTGAATTAAAAAAAGCACTTATATGTAATGTGTTTGAAGGATAATTTTTTTTTACTTTTCTTACCAAAAAATTGTTTATAAGTAGAAATAAATTGAAACATGACAGATGACAAATGCTTAAAACATAACAATAGCTTCCACTATGTAAATGCAAATACATTAGGTGTTTCAATGTAATTGATTGTGCGCATTATATAAAAGTTGGTGATAATTCAAACTTCACACCCACTTGATCTAATTAATTAGATATATTTTTTAAAAAATATTAAATGAATAAATTGAATTAAAATTTTATAAATTTAAAAGTACATAATTAATGAACTTAGGTTGTCTGAACTAAATTCAAATATACTACTCTCAAAAAGCCTAAGTGGGCTATCATTAATTTTTAAGAAATACAACTAAGCAGAGCAATCACAGGGAGAAAGAGAATCGAAGTCCATGAGCTAACAGTCGGCCATTGGCCTTGGTGGGGTCTCAGACAGGGAAACTAAACATTCTTTTAGTAATATGGGGCGGCAAAGCCATGTTCAACTGCCCTTCACTCAACTCCAGCCCTCATTTCACCCCATATATACCCCCACTCCACTTCTCGATCTCATCACAAAAAAAAACTTAAAGTCATATCCAAGCTTCTTACTCTTTTTGATTAATTTTTTGTCATTGAATTTTCTAAGCATTAAGAGGCCATGGCTAAGGACATTGAGGTTGGTGGTGAGTTTCAAGCCAAGGACTACCATGATCCTCCACCAGCTCCGTTGGTCGACGCCCAGGAGTTGACACAGTGGTCCTTTTACAGGGCTATAATAGCTGAGTTCATTGCCACGCTCTTGTTTTTGTACATCACTGTGTTGACAGTGATAGGTTACAAGAGCCAGACTGATCCTGCTAAGGGCGGTGATGACTGTGGTGGTGTTGGCATTCTTGGCATTGCATGGGCTTTTGGTGGCATGATCTTTATCCTTGTTTACTGCACTGCTGGTATCTCAGGTTAAGTTTTAACTCTCTACTGATCATGTCTTATAACTTAGATGAAAAAGGGTATTTTGAGGAGAGAAAGCATTGCATGAAACAATTATATGAAGCGAGAAACTGTCTAAAATTACAATAAAAAGATTAAAAACTGGATGATTTAGCAAATGACTAACAGTTTAGATCAAATATGCAGGGGGACACATCAACCCAGCCGTGACCTTTGGGCTTTTCCTGGCTAGGAAGGTGTCCTTGGTCCGAGCAATATTGTACATGGCTGCCCAATGTTTGGGAGCCATCTGTGGATGTGGGCTGGTGAAGGCATTCCAAAAGTCTTACTACAATCAGTATGGAGGAGGAGCCAACAGCCTCTCTAAAGGATACAGCACTGGAACCGGTTTGGCAGCTGAAATTATCGGCACCTTTGTTCTTGTCTACACTGTTTTCTCTGCAACTGATCCCAAGAGGAATGCAAGAGACTCCCATGTCCCTGTATGTCTCCAATTTAACGAACTCCACACTTTTATTTTTTCCTTTTTATCTCTCGATTAGGCTACAAATTTCTTAAAATTTTCAGTTTTGCTTTGATCACAAAATTCATGCACTTTATGATTCTAGACATGAAGTGTACAGATTCTACAGAAATTGTCTTAGTAACTATTTTTTTCTATATTCTAATTTAAGGTCCTGGCACCACTTCCCATTGGATTTGCTGTGTTCATGGTTCACTTGGCCACTATTCCGATCACTGGCACGGGTATCAACCCTGCTCGTAGTTTTGGAGCTGCTGTTATCTACAACCAGAACAAGCCATGGGATGACCATGTATGAACCTTCACTTGTACAATCGAATCTAATTTTCCCTTTGCTTTATGTCACATTTTAAAAATTTTGATGCTTATGCAATATTTGATCTGTTTGAATTCTTGCAGTGGATTTTCTGGGTTGGACCTTTCATTGGTGCTGCCATTGCTGCATTCTATCACCAGTACATCTTGAGGGCAGCTGCTGCTAAAGCTCTTGGATCCTTCAGGAGCAGCTCTGCCATATAAAAAAAAAAGCAATAATTTTCCAGCCACAAGTTAAAAAAAAAATCAGGTTCCATGGAGGAATGAATTAAGTTTTATCTATGTGGTCAAGAGGCTTTTTCAGACCATTGAATTTGTAAACTATAATGGAAGGTGTCATGCTTCTCTGTATCTGGCACTTATTTTTAATGTGCGCAACTTCTCTCTTTTCTTTTTCTTTTTTTTTTTTTAATATCTGAATGTAAAATGACTTCGGTGGCCTAAAAATGTGGTAAAATTTGGCAAATTTATCAGTTTAAATGTCACCTGATCAAAACAGGAAAACAAGGGCTTGGGTGTGGTAACAAATGGATCCGACATTAGTCCTGTCGCTGGTTTCAAGCTGTTAAGTTGGAATCAACTATGGAAAAGAACCTTAAAACTGGGAGTACTTTAAAGCAGTTCAAGTAGATGAATTGAATTGAATTGAAACTGGTTTCATTTTGACAACTCCTGTCTAATGTGAAGAACTCTGGAGATTTGTTCAATTTAAGATGCGGAACAATAGATCATCTGATTGTCTTATTAACTGCTAAAATGAATCAAGATTATCTGTTTCCAGCTACTCATGAGGACTTTCTACTGTACTGTAAGAAATGGAGCATGACAAACAGCTTTGGGTGCCTCCACCAATGATAAATTAAAAGAACAGAAAAGTTCATGTCAATGCCAGATTCAATAGAAAAACCAGCCATTTGCCACCTTCCTCTCCCAATTATTAGCGAAATCAGACCAGGATACAGTAGCATGTCTTGAGATTGCTAAATTATGATGGTTACTTTCATAAAATAATGGCTTCATCTACTTCATATCTTATTCAAATGGCTTCGAAATTAGATTGGAAACATATTTATTTGTTTAGATTTGTAAAGTTTTTTTGCAATTAATCTATTGTGTTCATTTAATTGATTTGAAGTTTATTGTCTATTAGTTGATTGTTACTCTGTTAGAATATTTTGTGTAAAGAAGCAGACATCATTTAATACCAGAAGAGGACAACCGACCAAAGTTCAATACTTTTGCCTATATAAAAAATATTTTGACATGATAATTAATGTTAATAAGCTTTTTTAATTAATTGAATTTTTTTATTTTAAGAAACTAAAAAATTGAATGAAATAATAATGATTGCATAAAAAATAAAATTTTTGTTAAAAAAGAAAAGAAAAGAAAAGAAAATTATTTATTGTATTTACAAGTAAAATTTTTAACAATTTATAAAATTTATCATATCATTAGAATTATTTTTAAAAGAAGGGCCAAATTATTAATTTGGGGGGTAAAATATGATTTTATTTTATTTTATTTTGAATGAAAATATGCTTGTCGAGGAACCAAGGGAGTGCCAAGGCCCCTGCCAGCTCCCTCCTAGATTCGCCTCCGATCGATTTCAATTCCAAATTAATTAGATACCAATTTTTTTAAAATATTACATAAATAAATTATGTTAAATTTTTATAAATTAAAAAAAAAAAATTCGGTTGTCTCAACTAAACTCAAAGCTACAATTCTAAAAAGCCTAAGGGCTATCATTAATTTCTAAGAGATATAACTGTTAGAACAATCATAAGGGATCAGATAATCAAAAGTCCAGCAGCAAACAGCCATCCATTGGTCATGGTGGGGTCCCAGACAGGGCAACTAAACATACTTTTTCTAATATAGGGCGGCAAAGATTTGTTCAATGACCCTTCATCCATCATTTCACCGCGTATATGCCCCCCTACATTTCTCGATACTTCTCATCACAAAAAATTAAAAAGCTTTTTGACATCCAAGCTTCTGTCTCTTGTTGGTTACTTTTTTGTCACTGAATTTTCCAAACTTTAAGAGGCCATGGCTAAGGAAATTGAGGTTGGTGGTGAGTTCCAAGCCAAGGACTACCATGATCCTCCACCAGCTTTGTTGGCCGACGCCCAGGAGTTGACACAGTGGTCCTTTTACAGGGCTATAATAGCTGAGTTCATTGCCACGCTCTTGTTTTTGTACATCACTGTGTTGACAGTGATCGGTTACAACAGCC
This sequence comes from Durio zibethinus, assembly GCF_002303985.1. The sequence continues at coordinate 24,340,497 of NW_019168492.1, forward strand.
AGGTTGATCCTGCAAAGGGCGGTGATGACTGTGATGGTGTTGGCATTCTTGGCATTGCTTGGGCTTTTGGTGGCATGATCTTTATCCTTGTTTACTGCACTGCTGGTATCTCAGGTAAGTTTTAACTCTCTACTGATCATGTCTTGTAACTAGGATGAAAAAGGGTAGTTTAAGAAGATGAAGCATTGTATGAAATAATTATGCCACATTAGTTTTTTTTTATTTAAATTATGTCACATAATCATATTATTAGAAAAATTAATAATTTATTATAGTATAATAATTAAATGATAAATATTTATTTTAATAGATCAATTAATTATTATATAATAAATAATTAAATTTTTAATAATATAATATAATTATGTGTCATAATTTTAAGAATAAATAGCATGCATGATCCTTAAATTTTGGAACAAATTTTATATTAATCTTATATTTTAAAAAATTTTAATTGAATTTTTAATTATTTAAACGTATATCATTATAGTTTAAATTGATTAAATTTTAGCGTGACATGACACAAATATAGTGTGGCATAACATATACCTGTGTAAGGTTAATATTCTCTCTTTAATTTTAAGCAAAAGAATTCTTGACAAAAGGAAAAATTAAATAATTGGAGAGACAAACAACAAGCAATTAAAGATAGAAGTAATCAAGCAATCGAGCACACATCAAGCAATACGCAGGGGAAACAATTCGGTAATAGATATTCAAGTAATTCAATAGCAAATTCAATTAGCATCCAAACATAAAATCCATCAAATCCAAACCTAGAAATCCACCATAAATCACCAATAAAAAAATCACTGCTCAATCAATCTATAATCTCCAATTTAGCATAATCGACAACACCATCAAGCAAACCTAAAATAATCTATACTCACAACCTACAACTAACTACACCTAATAATTGATCATAAGCTAAACCAGTTTGTAGAAATCAAGAGTTTTAACCCAAAAAACAGAACCCGTTAAGATTAAACAAAAGCCAAACGCAGAAAAAAAGACATCGCAAAACAAGAGGTTGGCAGTAAAATTTTTCAGAGTCTAGTGGTTTTGTTTGGATTTTCCAAATAGAAAAAAAAAGGACTAAATTTGTTGAGATTTGAGTGGTAGTTAGGTCTCGGTCGATGAAAAGAATAAGAGATTTGAAAGAAAATTTTGGCATAAGTACGGAGACCGACAGTGGTCACTAACAAGATCAACTGTCGGTAACAGAAGCGGTGGATAGTTTAGTGGTGGTAGACGTTAGCTTTTAGGTTAATATTGTTGATATTGATTAGGTTTGAAGAAGAGAGAATTTATAGAGAGATTGAATAGGAAAGGGAAGTTTTGAATGAAAACCAGAAGTTGTTTTACTTTGAAGTTTTTTATTTCATACAAACGGTGTCGTTTAGGGCTGATGAGAAAGGACTGATTTAACCCATGTGGAAGATCCGTCATACATTTGTCATTGATCGTAAAATTATGTGTTATGTCACGTTAAATTTTTTATCAATTTTAGATGATATAATACATAAAGAGATTATATTGATATAATATACGTTTGGAAAATTGATGATTTAATTAAAATTTTTTTAAAATTTAAAAATTAACATGACTCAAAATTTAAAAATCACGGATATTATTTACTATATGCTGACATAAAATAACAATTTTACACTATTCTTTCTCAAAAAGAAAATGATCGATTTTCCAAATTAGTAGTCCAAGAAAATGATCTAATAAAGTAAATCTGGTATGAAAGACGCTTCTTATATTTTTGAGAAGCGAGGAAGTGTCAAAAATTACCGTTTTCAAGATCCTGGCACCACTTCCCATTGGATTTGCCGTTTTCAAGGTTCACTTGGCCACTATTGCGATTACTGGAACCGGTATCAACCCTGCTCGTTGGTGCTGCCATTGCTACGTTCTATCACCAGTATATCCTGAGAGCAGCTGCTGCTAAAGCTCTTGGATCCTTCAGGAGCAGCTCTGCCATATAAAAAAAATTAAACAATAATTTTCCAGCCACAACTTCCAAAATTAAGTTTTATCCATGTGGTCAAGAGGCCTTTACATTTGTGAATTATAATGGAAGGTGTCACAATTCTCTGTATCTGGCACTTATTTTTAAGGTGCTCAATTCCTTTCTCTTTTTTTTTGTTTTTTTGGCTTTATGTTGCTTTTTTAAATGAGATCAATTCAATCTCTATCTTTAAAAAAAAAAGGATGGAAAATGACTTGGGTGGCCTAAAAATGTGGTAAAAATTTGCAAATTTATCAGTATAAATGTCACCTGGTAAAAACAGGAAAACAAGGGCTTGGATGTGGTAATAAATGGATCAGACATTAGTCCTGTCGGTGGCTTCAAGCTGTTAAGTTGGTGGCAACTATGGAAAAGAGCTGTAAAGCCTGGAGTACGTTAAAGCAGTTTAAGTGGATAAATTGTGTAGTATTGAGACTGGTTTCATTCTGACAACTCCTGTCTAACGTGAAGAACTCTGGAGATTTGTTCAATTTAAGATGTGGAACAAAAGATCATCTGATTATCATATCAACTGCTAAAATGAATAAAGATTATCTGTTTCCAGCGTCTTATGAGGACTTTCTACTGTACTGTAAGAAATGGAGCATGAGAAACAGCTTTAGGTGCCTCCACCAATGATAAATTAAAATAGCAGAAAAGTTAATGTCAATGCCAGATTCAACCGAAAAACCAGCCATGGGCCTCCGTCCTCTCCCAATTATTAAGGAAATCAGACCTGGCTACAGTAGCATGTCAAGCTTTCAAATTTTGGCATGTTATAAGTGGAGTTTTCCTCATTCTTTCTCAGGAAATTTCTTACAACAAGAATAGGTATTAATGATGTTAGCCCTCATTTATCGCAACGCATTAAACCCTGATATTGAGGATCGATTAATGGCAATCTTTTAATGATTTCAACCAGATAATCTATTCATTTAATGCAGAAACAATGTCACCAAGGCTTCCTACAACTCCAGTTCTGGACTAATGTTAATATAATGTGGTGTCCTGCAACTTGGAAAATAAAGAGTTTCATTGCATATCTTGAATTTAGAGCTCTCAAAGTCATACAATTTCTCATCGGTTCAATAAAATTTTCCATTTAACTTCCTTCTCTTAGACTCCAACCATGCCAAAACATGCCCCCAAATTATGTCTCTCCTTGTTTATAGTGCTTTCATTGTTAACAAATTATAATTTTTCTGCAAAACCATCTGATCAAATCTTATGCTCCAGTAGCATCAGAATCTGAAATCAAATCTATTTCTCGTGAATCTTTACCTTTTCTTCCCAACCCTGACAGTCCAACTACTGAGGCTGAAGCTGTAGATGAAACTCTCTCTCCAACATAATTTCCTGTTCCTTCTAGTGCTAACATTCCTGATGATGAAACCAAATCCAATGAAACACTTTCTCAAGAGAATATTTCCACTCTTTCCAATGCTGATGAACCAACTGATCTCCAAATTAGCAAAGAAGAAGAAAATCTCTCTCAAGTGAATACATCACTTCCTCTTTCAAAGGCTGATCCTCCAACTGTTGAAACCAAAGAGAGTACTGAAGATCTTTCCCAAGAGAACACATCTCTTCCTCCTTCTCCAAGCATGGATGTTCCTGCTGTTGAAACCAAAGAAGATGAGAATGTTTCTCAAGAGAATTTATCATCTAACCAAAACCAAAGTCAGCGAGATGCTTTCTCAAGAGAATACATCTGTTCCTTCTTCTTCTCCTAATGTGGATGCCCCTGGTGTTGAAGAGAACAAGTCTCCCGCTCTTGCCCCTGCATACATTGACACTTCAGCTCCCGAAACCTCATATGATGGAAGTTTGAGATATAACACGAATAATCTTAATATGAACATAGACCCAAATATTTCAATGATACAAATAATCTGAATGCGAATTCAAATGTTTATTATATGCGTTACAAACGATATGATATGATTAATACATTTAAAATTAATTTGCTACACATTATTCAGGTAACACAATACAGTATGATTAAATACAAATAACACGATTAATCTATTTATTTAAGTAAAAAATATCATTTAAATTAGTGTTTTAAAAAAATTAGTTAAAAATTAAATATTTATAATCTATTTAAACACTGAAATAATATGATAACTATGATTATTAATTTATATAAAAAATAAATTAAAATAATTTTTATAGTTTGTATGTTTTATATGCTTATATAAATAATATTGTGTTTTAAACGTGTCATTATTATTTAACACAAATAACACGAATAATATCGTATTATAATTGTGTCGACATGATTAAAACATGAAATATAATGACACTAAATTCATATATGATTTTTTCGTATTATTTTTTTATCGGTTATCATGTCGTATTTAAAATAATCAAATCTACCTCAAGGGTACTCATCGGCTGCTCCTCCGTACACAGAATGCCAGAATGCTGAAAATGCACCTGAACTTAATTCTACAGCTCACTACCAAAAACTGCAGTTCCTGCACCATCGGAGGCACTCTCATTCCCAGAATCAGACCCAACCATCCAGATGACTCCATCAAACCATGACACTTTTGGTTTAGCTCCAACAAGTCATCACACAATCTTGCCATTCAACTACAGGGGTGAAGATGAGTCTGTTGAACCTTATGAAGATGAGAAAGATTCTTGGAATGGAATCAATGGAGCTGTGGCTGGAGTCCTGGTTGGTGCCTGTTGCATTGGAATGGGAGGTCTTGTCTACCAGAAGAGGAAGAAAGATAATATTAGAGCACAATATCAGTGCTTGGCCTAGAAAGGAGGGGTTTGAATTGAACTTTATATCTATCTCTAAAGCAACTTCCACAATTCCAACTCTCTGAAGCTCTATCATTTCAGATATATGCCTCTTCTATTTCAACTATATATAGAAATAGAACTTAGATAGAATGGAACTTGAATGATCGATCTAAGCAAAATGCAGCTTTTAATCTCGTATGCTGAAGTTGGAAAAGAATGCATCATCACTTGGATACCTTGAAGATTTGAATTAGGAGGGTGGTGATTTACCCTATTATGTATAGTTGATGTTATCGATTTTGGTCATAATTAAGCTGAATAATATGGGATATTTATTATTGAAGAACAAAAGGTAAGAGAAATGGCAAGGCATCAAACTATGTGGATTGCCTCTGTTTTTCCCCCCTCAAAGGAAAATGGAATTTGTTATCGTCTCTATTAAAACAAGGTTTACATTTGGCACATCCACAAACAGAGCGAAGATGATTAGAACAACATAAATCAAACAACCAGCTGAATACAACTAGAACAACCTGAGGACAAAGATATAGACCCAAATCCAACAAATGAAGACAAAATTATAAAAAAAAAGGGGGGGGGGGTCTGCCAATCTAACTCAACCCAATGGAGAACAATCATTTAGCAGCAAGCCTTTCTTGTCAAATGGGAATTTCAACAAACAACAATGAATAGGAACTCTTGGACTGAAATTAAGCATGGAATGCCCCATTTTTGCTCTTATCTTTAATTTATCAAAAAATGAATGAAATTTTTTTTTTTTCATACAAAGAAGGCCGCAACTTGGCATCGAAGAATAGGTAGCAAGTGTTGGGCTTTGAACCAGACAAGCTAGATATCATTCTCTTATCATTCTTTTAAGGTGACTGTATAGACCACCCAAAGTAAGCTCTGAGTTTAATGAAAAGAATATTTCTCTTTTTCATCTATACACATTTTTTTCCCTTTACGAATCAGGGCACTAACAAAAAAACAAAAAATGATACTCATGCTACCATAAGTTCTGATTCCTTCTACGGTTTCACTATCACTGCCAAGAAAAAAAACCCAGCAGCTCTAAACAAGTATTAAGCAATATAAGTAGATTGAAAACAAAGTAGCATATAACATTTTAAAGAAGCAAACAAAATCCAGTGTGAGTTCCAAGCAAAATCTTCTTCCAGTACAATCCACATGTACTGATCAGAGTGCGCCTAAACAAAATGAGTCCACTTCTTCCATGTCTCTTATCCTAGATGGTGGATCTACCACCCTGCGTAAATTTCAACAGAATGGCTTTAATGTGACCAGATAGTGACTATACATCAACACCGAAATCTGCTTGGCAATCAAACTTTCCATGTCCTCAGTGAAAAGTCTGGGGTCCTAACTTTCTCCTTCAGCTAGGCTTCACATTTCATCACAGTGGATTCTAAGAAAAGCATTTGACTTAGAATTAATCTTGTCAACAATTGATTTTATTTGTCTGACAAGGATATGTAACTGAATACATAAAGAATTAGATGGATCCATGTAACAAAAAAAAAAGGAAATGAGATGCAACCTGTGTGTATACAATGTATAGACCAATTGGATTAGATTTTTTGAAGATTTAGGAGACCCCAATTGGCCATTTATTCGGCATTGTTGGCTTTGAATATGGAATTTGGAATAGCTCCAAAAGATGCAGGTTGATTATAATATGATATTTTAGCAGAAAAGAAGCCAGACAGGCTGACCAAGCAACCACGTGATATGATCGGCGGTTTATAATTTCTAGGATAGTTTGGCAGCTAGTGCACAATTGACACTGAATTATTGTAACACTTAACAACGAAAATTCAAATTGAATTTGGTTTTCGAGCATCCTAGTTATTAATGGTCCCTTCATACGTTCAAAAATTGAAACATCCCTATCCATCTCGCTGCATTTATTTACCAGTAATAAATTTGATGCCGATGCATTCAATTCAAAGCACATTTTTGCCGTCTGATTGCAGTTCTTGTTGTGTTTCAGACTTGCTTTTACTTCTTTTTCATAATTGTTACTAAATGAAAAATAATAGTGGTTCATAACTTATTAATAAGTTCCATGAGTTCATTTGATAGTGTGACGGAAGAAAATCTTTATCATGTTAACACGTCATAATTATGTTTTATGACTAAACCTTTAAAAGTTTAGTCATGAAATAATATCACGTCATGGTAAAAATATCAGATTCACATTACTAAATGAATCCTAAACAAGGTGATTGGGTTTGGTTCTACCGACATATAATAAAATTGTGAAAAGAAATAGAAAGAAACTATCTTGATGGCTTGTATTTTTGTCTTCTTGTCGTGGGAGTGGGAAAAAAAAGTAGGATTAGCAAATGTTAATAGAATTTCGTGAAGTTGCCTTCGATAATATGCAAAGTAATGCTCTCAGTCTAAAAAATGGAAATGACACATTCCATATTGTTTAATGCCAAATTGTTTATGTAAAAAAGGCAAAAGGGGAAAACAAGCGAATCAGGAGAATGGTAAGTGGGTCACACGCCAATCCATTAATACAAACAAACATCTGATATATTTATCTTTGGAGAATGCACCTGCACATTCAAAAGGCGTAAGAAACGCCTTTTTTCCTTTTTGTACATGTTCATTTGTTTATTTATCAGACGGGCTGTCATTTTCACAGCTGAAAGTGGAAAGATCTCTCTGTATTGTCCGATGGTGGGACTAACAGATCAGATCAGTAAAACACCATTCATATTGCTTTGCATATGTAATGACAACTATTTAGAGTCGTGCCCCCGATTTAAGTCAAAAGTCTCGTAATTTTATTCATGAAAAGAAACAATAGACTTGCAGTATTAACTTGGCCAACATTCTCGTGATTGTTAATAGAGTGTTGATGATCAAAACTTAAAGTAAAAAAATAGTAATTTGATGAGATGTTGTTTCAATGATTAACACTGTTGGCGGGTAAAAGTGATTATAACAAACAGTTAATTTGGAGAGCTTGATTACCTTTGTAGTTTCGAAACACTAACGGTTCGAACCACCAAACACAGTAAAAATGGAAACAAACAAAAGAGAGAAAAAAAAAAAGGCGATACTGTGTTTTTTCATCGCTACTAACCTCATCAACTTCCTCTTCCTCTTTCTATTACTCACTTCAAGCTCAAAGAAAGAACCCTCCATTTCTATTTTCAATTCCATGACACCAAACAAGAAGAAGAGAACGACAACAAAAAGAACAACAAAGACCCGCTATGGAAATCCTCAAAACCATCATGTTTTTCCTTCTTCTCCTCCTCATTTCCGCCATTTCCGCATCTGGGTTCGGATCAATGGGTCCTATCTCCGCCGCATTTGGCGACAACGGATTCTTCTGTGCCGTTGATGCCAGCGGGAAACAGGAAGTTATATGTTGGAGCAAGAATAGCAGCTCTTCTTCTTCTACCACCACCACCACTACTACTACCACTCCATCTTCCCAATCATCCTTGGACGCTACTTCTCAAGTTCCTCCAATGGCGGCTCTCTCAGGCGGTGAAGGTTTCCTTTGTGGCATCTTAGCTAATACTTCTCAAGTTTTTTGTTGGAGCTTGATGGCGTTAGGTATAGATCTGGTTCCTTCAAGTTATAAAACCACGGCTTATTCTCATATAGCTGCTGGAAAGAATCATTTTTGTGGAATTAGAGGGGTTTATTATTCTGATCATGAATCCGGTGTTGTTGATTGTTGGGAAATTGTAAAGGGTTCTAATAATACTTTAAGTTCAAAACAGAGTAATCTGTTTTATGATCAGAGTATTAGATATCTTGTTTTAAAAAAGATTGTTTCTGGTGAAGGGTTTAGCTGTGGTGGGATTAGAGAAGGAGGGCTTATTTGTTGGGGACCAAATGTGAATATTTTAGGAGTTTCCAATGTTTCGGAGAGTTTTTTAGATTTAGCTTCAGCAAAAGGTTCTATCTGTGGCATCCTGGATTCATCTGGTGAAGTGAAATGCTGGGGTGATTCTGACTCATTTTCAAACCCTCCTGTTGGGGTCCGTTTCGTATCGTTGACAGCAGGTGCTCATCATTTTTGTGGAATTCGAAAGGATAATCATGGGGTAGAATGTTGGGGCAGTTTCAATTTTTCTTCAGTTCCAAAGCGTTCTGGATTTATGGCACTTGCTTCATCTGACTTCACTACTTGCGGCATTAGGGAAGATGATTTGGTTTTGGATTGTTGGTCCGGAAATGCCTCCTTGCAACCTGATTATAATCCTCCACTGGAATTGTGCAGCCCTGGTCTTTGTCGTCCTACTTCCTGCGGAGAATGGGAGTTTGCTTTCAATGCAAGTATTCTAAATGAGCCAGATTTGACTAGCTTGTGTGTTAGGAAAGATTTGCAGATTTGTTCACCTTGTGGATCAAATTGCTCTGAAGGTTTCTTCTTGTCTAGTTCATGTACTAGGAATGCTGACAGAATATGCACAGCTTGCTCTCTTTGCCAAAACAGTTCTTGTTGGGATGTTTGTGGGTTCCAATCATCACCAGGGAAGCAGTGGCATCGCTTGCTTAGGCTAGTGCTCATAGTTGGTTCTTGTGCTTTAGGTTTTTTGCTGATATTACTTAGCTGGTGTTTCCATCCACGTATATTTGCGACTAAAAGGGAAGAAAGGACAAAAATGCAATTTAAGTCTTGCATAGGCAAACCAGAGTTGGATGCTGATACCACTGCTGATTCATTACCTCCACTCCTCACTCCTTGTCCAGGGACAGCTCAAATTTTCCGGCTTTCAGAGCTAAAAGATGCCACTAATGGGTTCAAGGAGTTCAATAAGCTTGGTAGGGGAAGTTATGGCTTTGTTTACAAGGCTGTGCTAGCAGATCGGAGGCAAGTTGCTGTCAAGAGAGCAAATGCTGCCACAATTATCCACACTAACAGTCGTGACTTTGAGATGGAACTTGAAATTCTTTGCAATGTGAGACATTGCAATATTGTGAATTTGCTAGGTTACTGTTCAGAGATGGGGGAGAGGCTGCTCGTTTATGAATATATGCCCCATGGTACACTTCATGATCACCTTCATGGAGGGCTTTCTCCCCTGAGTTGGAGCCTTCGTTTGAAGATCTCATTGCAGGCTGCAAGGGGACTTGAGTACCTTCACAAGGAAGTTGTGCCTCCAATTGTCCATCGGAATGTCAAGAGTTCAAACATTCTTTTGGATTCAGATTGGGGAGCACGAATTGCAGATTTTGGACTTCTTACATCAAGTGAGAGGGATCTTGATCTTAGTGGAGACATGAAAAGTGATGTTTACAGCTTTGGAATTGTTTTGTTGGAGATCCTCAGTGGAAGGAAAGCTTATGACAGAGATTATACACCTCCAAGTATAGTTGATTGGGCAGTTCCCTTAATTAAAAAAGGAAAGGCAGCTGCCATAATTGATCGTTTTGTTGCTCTTCCTAGAAATGTTGAGCCTATGCTTAAATTGGCTGATATAGCTGAGTTGGCTGTCAGAGAAGATCCTACTGAGCGTCCTACTATGTCAGTTATGGTAAATTTGTTGGAGCAAATTGCGAAGAATGGACTGGTCTTCTGATCATGGCTCCCCTAATTTTTGTGCAAATCAAATGAACAGATTAGCAAAGTGCATAGCTATTCAGTAACTGTAAATCAACTTTAGTACATGAGAATGAGATGCAACGTATCACTTACTATCCATGAAGTGAAGGGAATTCGATTTTTTTTTTACTTTTGTAAGTTCATACAATAATTTCAGCCTTCCATGTAACATTCTACAGCCATTCCTCCCAGCACTATGTTCAAGTTCCTAATAAAAGTGCTTGATTTTGGTATGATCACATTGTTATTTTCTTCAATTGTCAGTTTCAGTCAATTTGTCAACCTGTTAGCTGAGAGCATATTTCATTCTGCCACCACAAACATAACTAAGTAGCGAATGTCCTAACCATCCGATCAATGTCATCATCAATGTGTTAAAAGTAAATATTGTCATCAAAGTTATGCTGTAGACAAGTATATCTTCCGCTAGCTATGCTTTGAAATTTCATAAGTTCATCTGCAAGTAGGGCAATGGAACCGATCCTATAGTTTGTAGAGACCAATAAAACTAAATCATGGTATTCGTTTGTCTCTCTCACAAATAATAGTGTAATAGACACAAATAAATATTGCTACACCCATCTATAGCAGATTTATAAAGTGGTTATGATCATTTTTCCTTTTCATATTTCATATGCCTGGATTGTAAGTTTCACCAATACATATTGATTGTCACAAAAGGCAAAAGAGAAAGCAGAAGATCTAACAGTTGTGCATATTTTCACTGGATTGCAGTTCTGGAACTTTAGAAAACAAACTTGCATATATTTTTTTGAGTCCAGAAATAACTTTTTGGTCTGATCTGATTGTTTCTTCTTTATTAAACTTAGTGATTTTTTCATTTATATATGATCCATATCAAAATTTACTGAAACATAGGTTATTGGAAGTTTTTTCTTCTCTCAAGTGGGGGAAGGACTGAGGCTTTGATAAATATCTCTGCTGATAACTGTTGCGTTTGTTTTCTACTTGTTCTGGCCCTCTTGTGTACTTAAAGCCATTAAGGTTTTGTAAAATTTTTTAATGCTTTTGTTTTTAAGTATCTGTTTGGTTAATTAATAGAAGTATTTCTCAAGAGAGAGGAGAAAAGGGGAGGGGAGGGATCCAAGGAGAGAGCAGAATCTGAGCAAAGAGAGAGAGTCCAATGTCAACCAAACACAAAGGTCGTGCCAACTCTTGCAAGTGCTAAGCTCTGGCAATTCTGACAAAAGGAGAAGGATTCCCACCCTTGCAGTTCCACCCCCAAAACGATAAAATGTATTAATAGTAGTCATTGCTTTCAAGTTCCAAGACACAAACAGCTTATGCATCCCATATGTTTTTATGTCAACTGTTCTCTTCTTCAATTAAGGCAAGGGAAATGGAAATTCTTGTAGCCTTTTGCCAACATGTCACTTAGAACATGTTTTCTTCCAACAGAACAAGCTTTCTTCCAAACCTATAAGAAGATGGTAGTTGGCATGGCTTTCATAGTAGCAGCTAGCAGACTAGCAGTTGAAGGAATTCTGTTCATCAATCATGGAATCAAATTGGAGAAGCTGAAGCCAAATTCCTTTGAGAATGTTGGTTTGGCCGTGTTTGGCCCCACTGTGTACGTATGGGTAGGGAATGCAAGGGAAATTAAGCTGTAGAGAAGAAGATGGGACAAAGGTACATGAGAGGCACGAGAGAGAGAAGGGAGATGTTCTTTCAACACCAGGTGTATAGGTATGGGAATCCAAGTCATCCAAGCACTCCCTGACAAATCAGTTTCAGAAGCGCAAATGAAACCTTTGCTTTATGATCTAGAAAAGAGGGAAAAAGGATCCTCCAAAACCAAACAAGTAAGGCTCAGTATTTCTATTTTGCTTTCCTCTTTCTCTTTCTTTCTCTCCAACCTATCAGCTTCCTTCTTACTCTTTCTAAGCCACACAAAAACCCTACTACCTTCATTAAATTTAGAGACAAAAGTAGGAAATGAAGTGGCCTTTCAGGTGGAATGATATGCCTTGTGCTTGTGTTATAGCTATATGCCAAATTGACAACTCAAAAGTAGTTGGGGGGGTATGTTCCCAGGAAAACAAAGGGAAAAAAAAGAAGGTATGGGGGGCTTAGTCACCTTGAAGCCAACTTGATTATGACTGATTAGAAGTTTATCCAAGATATCTCCCTTTTCTTTCTTTCTTCTTTCTTTCGTTTACAAGACAAACTCATTTTCTTCAGTATATATGCAGCTCCTTGCCTCCTTTCTCTAATGCACTTCTTAACCTGAATAGTTTTTGTTCATTTTCTCTTAAAAGTTCTCAAGTATATGTATATATACTCATGCTTGAGCATTGAACCTGCCAGCCATGTGAATGTGGTGCTTCTTCACTGTCATAGTCACCATTGTTCAAGCATCATCAATCATTTGGTTTTGGACCTTAAAAGTAACAGGAAGTTTATTTTTAAGTGCCTCAGTATATATAGTTAGACATACATTTATGAATCCACTTATTTTCATATTCATATCACCATGCTTGCTATTAGATTAAATGCATATTTTGCATGCCTGGCTCCCTGTATGCCATTTGCAAAGCCCATCAAGAGTCCGGTGGCCTTCGTGGATGGCATGCGAGGAGCCATGCATGCATACTGCTGTCTTAATCACTGGAAGTTGATGGAGGGTAGATATTTTTCTATGGTCAATCTAATTTCCAAGTATAGAAGTTGGGATTTCCATAACAAAATAAGCTTTAGTCATAACCCTCTAAAACTTTGCAGGACTTAAGGATACAGGTAAAATCGTCTGAGAACGCTTGGATTAGTTCTTTGTTTTTGCTTCTGACCGGTTCTTTTCTCATCTTATACCGTGAAAGGGTGAATTCTGATGGCTGCTGGGCTACTTCAAATTCCATTTTCCTCATTTCAAGGTATGAAAACGATTCACAACTCACAACCTTCGATAGGCATATCCACTGACGTTATAGGCTCTCTGGTTTTCACAAAGTCTATTTGTGGTGTATGCTGCTGTTTGAGAATCTGGTAGTTATATCACAAAATTCAACAAGTAAACTGCAATATGCTTATCTTGATCCGAAAAAAAAAATTGTATACGGTGGAGAAGGGTTATTGTTCTATTTTTTTTCTTTGTACAGTATTTTCAGGACTGCGACGGAACTGTTTCAATAGTATCCAAATAATCATTAGTTTCCTAGAGGAACAAAAAAGTTTATCAGTAAAATGATTCATATTTGAATTCCTATGCTTTTCTGTTGACACCCCGACAACCCCAAAAGAACAATAGAGCCAGCAAGTCAAGAATATGGAATAAGGGGGCTGCGCGTGCTTTCCATGCTAGAGGCTTTAGAGGAAAGGCCCTGAAATGTGGTATTTCGTCTTGATATTCATCAGATCAGCAACAAGACCAGGTTGTGAAATCTGAACTCCTTCGATGTCGATGTCATTAGTCAACATTTTCAGGGCCGTTGACATTTCTGGTCGGAGCCTGGCTGTTTCTTGAACGCAAAGGAAACCCACCGTGATGAATCGAACCGCTTCTTCTTCAGGGTAGTTCATAACTTCTATAGGATCCGCCAATTGCAGAATTCTATTAGCACTGTAAAATTCCCATGCCTGCACGTTTACACCAATAACAAAGTCAACATGTCAGTAATTTATTCTCAGAGAATATATGTATATATGCTGAAAATGAATTGAAAGATATAGTTTCTGTGCATCAGTGTTGGATTCACCAGTTACATTCAATAGCATTACCTTTTGAACTAGGTAATGTTCACCATGCTCTAAGTCAAAATTGACAACAGTTTGCCCGCTGATAATTTCCAAAAGTAGTACCCCAAAGCTGTAAACATCTGTTTTTCGAGTCAAACGACCACTGATGGCATATTCTGGTGCAAGGTAGCCTCTATCTCATTTGACATTGCAAGAAATTCCATTAGCCATTGGTACTTCAAGGAGCATAAATTCAACCATATAAGACAGATTCTAAGAAGGTTATGGGAAGAACCAGCAATTTTCACTTACAATGTGCCTGCGATATGAGTATTAATGTGAGAAGCATTATCTCTTTGAATTCTCGAAAGACCAAAATCTGAAACTTTTGGTATCAAATTCTGATCCAGAATTATATTGCTAGCTTTAATATCTCTGTGCACAATGTGAGGCTCTGCTTCCTCGTGAAGATAGGCAAGCCCACAAGCAACTCTTAATGAAATAGCTCGCCTTGCTTTCTAACCAAGTTTGATCCCGTTTTGCTCTCCACCTATTAATCAAGAATACATAGAAACCAAAATCTTTTAATATAAGAACTCGGGTTAGCTCGGTCAGTTCATGGATTCACTTTTTAAGAGTTGACATCCAATAGATTTGGGATTCAAATCCCAGCACCAGTAACTCCTTCCTCGGCCTTCTTTGTAAAAAAAACTAATATAAATCTCTTGATGTGTTCACTATCTGCTTAATTCTGGAAATTCTACATCGTTTAATACATCAGATGACTTATTCACAATAATGAAATTGACTAGACTATGAGTAGACTGACTAACAAATTTTTACCTAGTAAGATCTGCGCCAGGCTATTATTTTCCATGTAATTGTAAACCAAGAATCTGTTAGCTCCATCCGCACAGCAACCCTTGAGTGTAACAAGGTTTTCATGTTTAAGATTGGTAAGTGTAACCATTTCAGATACAAACTGTCTTTCCCCATGCATCAATTCCAGTTCAACTGAAAGCCTTTTTATAGCCACAATGGTACCATTTCTAAGCAGGCCCTACAAGGTAAAACCAAAACTTAACGTCAGCTTTTGTTTGGGAAAATTTACCAGAATTTTCTGTTCAAATCAAAGAAGAAACCTTGTAGACAGAGCCAAAGGCACCTTCCCCGATCTTGTTTGAAGCAGAGAATCCATGAGTGGCAACTTTCAGCTCACTATAAGAGAAGACAGTAAAATTCTGATAATTTTCTCATTCGGCTTCTGTGTATGCAGAAAGAAAAAAACAACTAATGTTTTGAATGCAGAAGAAAATTCAATCTTGAACACCAAAGACCTCTTAACCTTTGCATCAAAACAAACATAATTAAAGGCACAAGAATGCCAACATTTTACCCTGTCTTTCACTGTAATTGTCGGTTTCTGATGCAGAAGAAAAGCAATTTGAGAAACAGGATGTGAACTTCATGTCTTTGGTCTGCCTGGAAAGTGGTTTCTTCTCAGAAAGCTCAATTCCAGAAGCTAGATGTTCAGATTCCTTGGAGAAAGGTAACAGCTAAATGAAGGGAGGAAAGCATACAAGTACTCAAGTACATAAAAAGGAAGAGAAATGAGAAGACAAGCTTCATGCCTTTGCGTTTGGACTTCTTAAAACTAAGACTTTGGAATTCTTCTCCAGGAAAAATTTAAAAACCATTCTAAACAGTTACCACTGATTCTATTTTTTTTCCAATGTAATTGGTTGAACAAAAACAGACAAGAAACAATAAGTTGGAGTCAGCTTCTCATTTCATAAGCATACAAAATCTGAGAAAAATTAACTTGATTTTACAAGATTGAAACAGGAAAGAAGACTTATCTGCATCAATCCACCTATATGGACTTAAGAACATCCAAACCCATATACAGTTTCAGAATCCAATTATTACTTGGGTTTAGAAGCCTAATATCTAGTAAGGTGATTAACCAATGACTACTGCTATCAGAAAGGATATTTCCAGGAAAGAGCCAAACCCAACTAAACGACCAGAATAAAATGTCGTCTACGTGTTAATCAAGGTACCATTATCATCATAGTCTCACTGGACCCGAGCATATTTATCGTTTAGCATGGAAAAATTAATAGTAATGTATAGTTTCAAGTACTATAAAAAGGCGTAAACCCGACGACAAGGGTGTCGTGCACGAGAGAACTCATTACGTACCAAAAAATAAAAGAAATTATTGAGCCAGCATACTTAAGTTCGATTTTAAAATCTTTAAGTATTATTATGGACCATCCATACTTGTTTTTTTATCTACAATGTACCAAAATTTTTTAAAGAGAAAGTATATTATTATGTTTGGCTGAGTAGTAAGGGATTTTCAAGCTCTGTATAATATATCTTTTCTCTAGATTCATTTTAAAAAAAATTATCTGTTTTTAACTAATGGCCACTAATATTCCCAAATTTTGAATTCTTTTGTACTTGCTCAGGAAATTGTTGAATATAACTGGGCTCAGTTATTAAAAAGTTTGTTAAAAACATTCTGAGTTCAAAGTCATTTACAAACTACTACAATTCCAAGTCTTTTTTTTCTTTTCAAGCTTGTGTAATAAAGAATTGTGTTCAAACTTATTCAGTTAATTTTCTAATATGAAACTTATATTATTATAATATGTATATATATAATCAAACTAAAAAAGAGACTTTTATTTTTTAAAATGAAATGCAAAAATGTATTTATATATAGTGAGGGCTTAATATCCAAATATATCTTCAAATTTTAGCAAAAAATAAATTAATTTCTCACCTTTTTTATTGTTTGTAAATAAATTTATAATTTATAATTTTTTTCTATAATTATAATTATAAATATTAGGTATAGGTCAACTGATTAGCAATCAGAGCTTGATTAGTACGGTTAAGTTTTTAGGCAATCCAAGCAAAGCATGCCAAAACAATCGAGTCATTTTTTCTAAATAGATGGCTTGCCATCCACCAAAAGAGGGATTTGCCCGAGACCCCACCAGTAATTTGTCAAGACAATCATATTAGAAATGATCCATCAGCATTCAAGATGCCTAAAACCATTAAATGTAACTTATATGTATTTGAAATCATTAAATATAATTTTTATCAATTTATGTGAATCTTTTTCATTCACATCAATCGTTTCAATCATGCGAACACCCTTGATTTCAAGCAAGAGATAGATGAAAAACAAGATACACAAGGTAACACAAGAAGATAAACCTAACTCTTTGAACTTCTCTACACTAAAGGTTCCCAAACACACCTCACTACCTTACTTTAAGTAATATACTGACTTGAACGTTGGAACGCGTCTTAAAAAAATAATTCTGACATCCCTTAACCATATTTTTTGATTGCCTATTATAGTTTTATTTTTCCATCCTGTTCCTTTCCTTCCAACTAAGAGATCCAAAAACATCATAGATAATAAACTTTTAAAATTAATGAAAAAAATTCAATTGAAATAAAATAGTTATAGTCCTAGAATTTTGTAAAATCTTTAAACTACAAGTTGCCTACCAACAAGATCTTGATGGCTAAATTTGCAAATGAACTTTTAACATAAAGAAAAAAAAAAAAAACCTTTGATTGGCCACATTTAGAGGGTCAAAGAACTCAATAGCCTCTCAACCCCACAATGGTGGTGATTATTTCAGTGTATAATATAATAAAAAAATACAAAATAATTATATGTTTGATTTCATTTTTATATACCAAAAATAAAAAAATAAAATTTTAATTTATTCAGAAACATACTTATATATACATAAATTCGAAAATAAATAAAGTGCGTGAGATTCTACTTATCTCTTTTAAATTTCACTAGTTAGTTTTTTCTCGAAATAATTAACGATCTATTCAAGATCATTTTAATGTATTAGAAATCAATTAACCTTTTTTTAGGTAATTTATATTAAAAACAATTTAAGTTATACAATGTTTAACTTAACTAACTAATATTGGCAGCTTGAGCTCTTTTTATTAAAATGATCTTATCTTAAGGTATACAACTGAAAATTAAGATATTTTTAGTGTGTTAGAAACTAGACTCGATAAGCTTTCTAACTATATATTGTCCACCTTATAATTCATTGTAGATTAATTATAATAATTTTTACAATCTATATCATATGTTGTTGCTAGACAACATGTATACATTCTGATAAAAATTAAATATTTCTTAATAGGAGACTCGAAATTCAATTCCTCTTATTTAATTGGAAAGTAAACTTAATAATCTTTTTATTCATATATGGCTCAATTTATAATTTATTTTATAAAAATTAAGAGAATTTTTGTAATTCCTTCATGTTGCTACTATTAGATAACTTATATATTCTTAAGTAAAAATTAAACAATTCTTCATAAAAAATTTAAAATCAACTTTCATTTATTTGTTTGAAAGTAGAGTCAACAAATTTTCTAACGATATATAATACTTATAGTAATAATTTATTCATTAATATAAATTTTCATTTTAATTTACTCTTTTAATTTTTAAAAATTAAAATCTCCACTTTTGAAATCCACTCATTGATCATTATTAAATCTTAATAATACGAAAAAAAACAAAACTCAATAATTTACCCAAAATAGATCATCAATATTAATGAGAGATATCATAATAATTTTTTTTTCTCTCATAAACTTCAACTCTAAATAATAACAATTTACATAATATTTTTTTAAATAAAAAAGATCTATACTCACTTTTAAAAAATTAATTTGATTTTGGATCTACTACTTAATTTTTCACAATCTCTAACCTAAGAAAGACAAAAAAAAAAAACTCTTATGTTCTTTTCTATTTCACATTAACAAAAAATATTTAATTTTCTTTTATAAAATACCTCAATCATTTTTTCTTTAATAATTATTCTCTTAATTAAATTAATAGGTTTTGATAATAGTATAGAGTATTTCAAGTTGCTTACCAACAGGATCTTGATGGTTAAATTAGCAAATGAACTTTTAAAAGAAAAAAAAAAAAAAAAACTTTGATTGGCCACATTCAGGGGGCCGAAGAACTCAGCAGCCTCTCAACCCTGTAATGGTGGTGATCATTTCAACTATGACCAAGTAAAAGATACAGCAAATTTTGTATAAGAAATGGATTAATTATTTTAAGTTCCCTCTTTTGTTTGGCATTTCCCATTAGAGTCGTTATCAAAGGACATATGGTTAGCCATTAAACACAGAAAACTGAAAATTAGTTTCATTCATCATCATCATCATCATCATCGTCATCCAAGTTGTGGAGCAGGCTATGTTATGAGTTAGGCCAAAAGGGTAGTGGAAAACACATGGCCTGCATATAAAAATACTTCAATTTTTTTTTTCAACTTTATTTGACTGGTTTGGACATGGAAATTGATCTAAAAACAATATGATTGATAATGAAATAAAATTACACATCAAATTTTCAATGCTTTTCTGCTAATTTGCCTGTAAAATTGACTGATACCGACATACAACCAGAAGCTTCACCAGGTGGGAGGTTTGATCCATTTGTTCTTCAATGTCCTTCATTTGTCCCTTATAATTTACCTGAAAACTCAACCTTAAACCTTCCTTTTATAAGATATTTACACTTTTTGTCTTTGTTCTCCGATTTGTCCATTTTGGTTCTTTTAAAATATTCCTTTTATATATATAAAAATCTGCATATGAAATAAAAAATATTATAAATATCAAAATTAAATTAAAATTTATTAAAAAATATATTTTAAAAATAATTTTATAAATTAATAAAAAATTTCGAGTTCATTTTCTAAAAAAATTTATTTTAACCGAATTGAACCAATGCAATAAATTAAAAAATGAAAACTTTGATAGAACAATTTTAAAGATAATTTTTTTGTATGGAATACATTTAAAATTTTATTTTTAGATTGTTTATAATTATGGAAGCATGATTGATTAAAAAAACAACTAATCTTGATACTAACTTAACTAATTTTTGTTAGCTTTGTTGCTAAAATCAATTTTTTTGTAATTAACCAAAAATTCAGACCATTAATCGGGTAGGTGCTTCTGCATGGGAACACAATCTGAAACCGACCAAGTTGGGGTATTTTTGTCATCAAATTACTAACTTTCGATAACAACTGTAATAATAAAACAAAAACAAAGAAAAACTAAAAAAAGAAAGAAAGATATTCACTTTTGCACAGCCTCTATCTCTCCATCAATGGTGTTTTGGGGCTTACTCAAACCCATTATACCCATCCAAAGATTCTTTCTTTTTCTTCTCTTTCTCCATCTCTTTCACCTCCCTTCTATCTCCCTTCGCTTTCCTTTCCCTTCTCTGACGGAGAAACGAAAGGAAAAGTAGAAGAAATTACAATCCTTTTGATCCTCTCCCAAACAACTTTTTTTTTTTTTTGGTTCTTTGAGGGAAAAAAGGAAAACCCAGAAATGTTTACATGAGATTGGATCCAACTTTGTTATAAAAATCTGTCCTTCATATATATATATATATTTATCGAAAACTTTTAATTTGTTTCCCTTTATATTCCAACGACGGCAAAAATTCATGGGAAACATCGGAAGCAGCGGAGTCAATGGCCGGCGAAGGCATGGAAGCCTGCGAAGCCACCCCCCGCCACCTCAACCGCCACCTTCAGCACAGCCGCAACCTGAAATCCCTGCCAACCATTACGTCTTTGCCGCCGCTACGCCTTACCCGACCCAATACCCGAACACGAACCCGCCCCAATATTACCAGTATCCAGGCTACTACCCGCCTCAGCCTCCGGTTCCATTGCCGCTTCCCCCACCGTACGATCATCATCATCATCGAGGTGGGCCCCACATAGAGCCTGCCAATTGGAGTAGGTATGCTTATGGACCAATGATGCCACCGCCCCCGGTGCCGTATATAGAGCATCAAAAGGCGGTTACGATAAGGAATGACGTTAACTTGAAGAAGGAAACTTTGAAACTGGAAGCTGATGAGGAGAACCCTGGCAAGTTTTTGGTTACTTTCACGTTTGATGCTACTGTTGCTGGAAGGTATAAAATTCTATCTTTTTGGTTAAATTTTGAGTATTTGTTACCTATGAGAATTCAATGGTTGTAGCTTTTAATCTGGGTTGCTTTTGATTAAAATTTTACTCTTTGAATAGAATTGATGTGACTATTTCTTTTTGAGAGCTTGAGATGTAAATTATTTCAAATTAGACGGAGAAGTGTATTACAGTTTGAGAGATATGAAATTTTAAAGGGATACAGATTTGCCAAGTGGTTTTAAGAATATAGATTATTAGGAACTCAATGAAAGATTATTTGGATTTCTTTTTTGTTGACCATGGATTATGTAGTTTCTCAGCTATCATTTGAGGTTGTAACTAATGTGGCTTTGTTTATTTGGGGTCTGACTATGATTGAAGAACTGGGTTTTTTGTATGTTATATGAAATTTTGTATCTACTTCAAACTAGATGACAAGATGACAGGAAAAAGGAAGAAAACTCACGAAATGGTATTTCACCTCATTGGAGGTGTTTTGAGGTCCCCTCGGGGCATGTCAGAGTTTGAGCCCCGTGATTCTCTTTCTTTTACTTGATAGACAAAATGTCAACAGGTTTGTTGTGACGAAGACAAGAATGATGGTGAAATTTGTTTGTTATCCTTTTAAATTTCTGCATCCTAGTTATCAGACATAGAAACTTCTCTACTAGAGTAAATGATGGAAAAGAGAGCTCTATTCCTTGGTTTTAAGAAGTTTTGACAAGGTTTACGGAAAAGAAACATGAATGATTTCTTGAAGTTCAACACAACTTACGTAGCAAGCATTTAGCTCGCTGAATATCTTGTAAAAGTGTAATAATCCGATTGATAACATTCTTTTCTTATGCACTTTCATTCATTTTCTTATCAATATTATGGCTATTGTTGTCCTTTTATTCATTGGGCTAACAATATATCAGTTGTGGTACTTTTCTTTCTCTAGCATCATGAGAAAGCAAGACTTATATAATGGGGCACATACTTGTAGTCCTCAAACACAAACTTTTTTTAACTTTTTTTCTCAGAATCAATTTTATGCATTGAGGTTATCTGGAAGTTCAAATGTTGCTTCTCTCCATTGTTGAGAAGCCAGTTTTTATGTGAATGCTATTGTGTCTGATATTAGTTCTTAACAAGATGTAGTGTCTGCTTTGCTCTGCAAACAGGATGACTGTTATTTTCTTCGCGAAAGAAGGTGAAGAGTGCAATCTGACAGCAATGAAGGAAAATATTCTACCCCCAGTAACTGTGCCTTTTGAACAAGGTCTAGGACAGAAGTTCAGACAGCCCTCTGGAACAGGGATTGATTTCTCTATGTTTGAGGAGTCAGAATTACTGAAAGTAGATGAGGTGGACATCTATCATCTGGCAGTGAAAGCAGAGGCATTGCCTGTCAACCAGAATGAGGCTGATGGAAACCAAGTGTCAGGAGGCATGAATTCTCAGATAACTCAGGCAGTGTTTGAGAAGAAGGGTGAATACCAGGTGAGAGTAGTGAAACAGATTCTGTGGGTAAATGGGATGAGGTATGAGCTGCAAGAAATATATGGAATTGGAAATTCAGTTGATAATGATGTTGATGCAAATGATCCTGGAAAAGAATGCGTTATTTGCCTTTCAGAGCCTCGGGACACAACTGTTCTTCCCTGCAGACACATGGTAAACACAGCCACTTCTTTTTTCTTCATTTTTTTTTTCCTTTTTTTGGTCTCTTGCAAATCGACCGTATAGACAAGAAAGCAAAGGGGAACGAATGAATAAATCTTGCGGTAATTATTAGTAACTTGTTTTCTTGAACAACAGTCAGAATTACTTGCCTTTTATAAAAATAATACCGTGGTGGTGGGTCTCACATAATTGGTCGATTCGACCAATTTTCAGCTTCAGAACCATTTCTCTTCATCTTCCTCCATAATGAAGACAGAAATGGAGTAAAGAAAAAACTAGTACATGCTTATGGTTGGTTGTCTGATTCCGTTCTTTTTGTTCATTATGCAGTGCATGTGCAGCTCCTGTGCAAAGGTTTTGAGATGCCAGACTAATCGGTGCCCAATTTGTAGACAACCAGTTGAAAGGCTTTTGGAGATAAAGGTCAACAATGGCACTGATAATGATGAATGAGATGAGAACATGTTTCTTTAACTATCTTCCTGCATGGTAGCTTGTCGTTATCTTTCTCTGTTTTCCCCTCTTTTCTCTTATCAGTTTTCATCTGCCGTTTTTGTCATCCTCTCTTTTGTTTTACATGTCATGCCTTTGGAATAATCAAACAGGAAGTTATAATCCATTATGTTACATGGTATGAATGAATTGCTGGAATTTCACACAAAATATATATTATTATTTGCCAAATAGATGCCCTCTCGTTTGCTGGAACATCAAAATTTATTAATGTTTTACTTTATTAACTCGTTTGGCTGCTAAAGCAATTTACTTCGTTCATTATACGATACATGCTCGGCTGTATAATCAGCGGTCTCATTATTTTGGAAATTGGAACCTGCCAATTGTCATCCAGCGTTGAATTTCATGACTCTGGTCTAGATGCACATAGCAGAAGCTAAATTTATTTGCAGGAGCTGCTAATTTTCTATGACTGCAGTCGTCAGGTTGAAAATTTTTCGTGTTGCACCCGATGAGTCTGCAAGAAACAGCCTATCAGGCATGTAACTTGCCTAATTTTTTTGGAATGATCAGTTAAAAACAGATGGAAAACAAGGACTTCACGCGTTTAAAAAATAAATAAATAAATAGGGGTGTCCTTGGCCTGTTTGTTTTATTGGGTTGCACCTGGTTGACTTGCACATTCTCTCACAAACTGGTTCAAAGTTTTGAGCCCGCCATGCCCGAGCATGGCAGCAAGCATGTGTGTGTCCAAAGGGCTTCGGTGTTTAAGAGGAAAAGGGCAACACCGAGTGGCTTTTCTTCGTGGATTTACGTTAAGAATCGGTCGAATTATAATAAAATATTTAATTTAATATTTAAAATTTAAAAATTTTTAATGTAACGATAAGAGTGAATATTATGCTAATTAATATAAAAAAATTATATTAATTAATAAATTTATAATTTAAATATCATATTAAAATCTTATAAAGGATAAATTTCATATTGAATTATTAATTATTCCTTTACTGCTTCTGAGGTAAAGTTTCGAAGTTTACAAATTATTGATGGCATTGGCAGCACGTCACTGTAATTCCAGGACTATCTTGCGGTTAAGCTTCAAATTATTGATCGTCGTATCACATCATGTCACTGCAATAAAAAGAATCTGGCATTACTAGCCATGGGAACTGATTGAAATATAAAAGGACAAGCGAATCACATCACGTAACTGCAAGAACCAATGGAACACCCAATGCTGGTTTTCACGAATCCACTTCTGCATATATTGTGTCGGTGCATGTGTCCTTTAACGAGATTGAAACATGCCTGTAAAACTGGATGATAGAGAGCTCATAATGATATCCAACTAATGCCTAGAAGAATGCCAAAAACAAAATACATATCAACAAAAAGAGAGAGTAATTAAGCGGGGCAAGCACACAATGATTTGTGAACTTTATTCAGCAAACTAGAGATCATAGTGGTTGTTCATTTAGCATAGTGCTCAACCACAAAAGCAACTTAATTTCCTCCCAACATACCAGAAGACGAGGAAGACCGACCATGATAAAGGTAACAAGTAAACAACAACAATAGCAACTGCAAGCAGGAGTAGCACATAGATGACTCATGACTCATACAAGACATAAACACCAGATCAATGGCTGTCTAATCTTCCCACCACTGATGGACATACACACCAGTTCTTCTAAGGGCCTTGAAGAGGTCCATGCAGTCTCCCTTCACCACTCCTCCACTGTCCATATGGTCTAAGCATTGAAGAAAAAGCTCATCAATGAAGCATATGGCTCCACTTTCAAACAAATCTGAGAGAAGTTTTAACTCAACTGCCCCTGCATTCATCTTCAGAACCGCAAAGTCTGCAGTTTGTACTGTATCTTTAAACCAGAGAAGAAAGTCAAAACCTTCATCTTCAACAAATGGATCTGAATCATCAACAATATCAGAATCTGTGGAAGCCTTATTTCCTAAACTGGCAGTAGCTCTATTTCCTGCAAGGCCTGGGTGATAAACAAAGTTGATACCAGGCTTTTTTACGTAGGATAGCATCGTCGAAGTATTGTGATCAACAAAATAAACATTGAAGGCTTTGTGATCAATAGGGTAAGATGGCAAGAACCAACTTGTAAAATTTGAGTTCAAATGCTCACCCGCCCCAATATCAATATAGACCAAGCGATGCTTAGAAGATGCGTTAACAAACTTGGGCAAATAAGTAACACTTTTTTCAAACGCCATTGGTTTCTCCTCCACAAGAGGCTCAATGTTATCCAATATAGCTTTGTTGCTTGTCATAGATGGGCAGTCAGCAGGAAGACGATACTGTTCAAAGTAAGTGGTATTTTCGAGTTTCTTCTTGAAGACAACCAATGTAAACTCGTTCACATAATCAACATGCACAACACGGGAAGCTTTCAGTAGGGAAGAAACTGGGGTAGCCGACCTAATCAAGCTAGTAGGGTCTGACCCACTAATACCAACAAGCATAGCCCCGATTCCACCAGGCCTAAGAACGCGCTCAATCTCAAGCACAAGAAGAGCAGGGACAGAGATCTTATCTAGATCCCTGGATAACACAAAATCATAAGAACTGTCCTTATAATCAAGCTCATATACAAACTTCTTATGCTTAAGAGAGAAAAAGGGGTGCCTGTGAATCCCTGTAACATCAGAGAATCCCAAGTCTCTCAATGCCACAACCGCTGACACTGAGCCTCCACCAACACAGAGAGCTTTTGCACTGTAACCCAACATTTGCTTCCCCTTAGCTCTCTTAACGACTCTGGTTGTCAAGTTCCCATCTTCCTCACATTGAACCGATCCAAACGAACCCCAATCTTTGGAGAACAAGAAGGTGCCTGGAAACATAAATAGCCCTGAAGAACCAGGTTCAAGGGCACAGTCTGCTGAGGTAGAAACGGTATACAACATTTTTAGATCGGCCCCAGATATCATTTGCAGCAAAGGAGCAACTGATAAAGCAGCACCAAGAATGAAAGCGCGTAAAAGCACACGCCTCGCCAAAGACCCATGAAAGATCATCAACTTCAAGGTCTTAAAATCCATAGCCTTAACACCTTCGAACTCGATAAAAATAGCAAGACAGATCCAATCTTTGATAAAACAAAAGATCGTTCTTCTTAATCTAAAATGAGAAATCAAGAGAAATTGAACCCAACACAAAGGAAGAAAACAAATTTAGCGAGAACAAAACCCGGAGGATGTGTGATTCCCACCCACAAGGAGACCTATTGATCTTTGAACAGTTAACCAGACCTTCATTGGAACCCTTTTTCTTGGCTTCATTTCAACCAAAATTTCCTCCATTTTCCCCTCTGGAAACATCCCCAAGACTCGATCTGTAACTACACTACATTACATCCTTTGATGAATTAGCTTCACTCTCAATCTGGGATTTCAACTTTTTATTAAAAAGGAAAAAAACCCAAAAAAAATAAATTTTTTGTTGGTGTTTTTTTATGAGGTGCTGTCTTTGCTTGAGTGAAGTGAAGTGAAGCAGCTAAGGCTTTATAGTTGAAGCAATGGAAAGTAAAACGCGATAGATCTGCATCTATAACGCACAACTACACAACGAACAGCTAAGCAAAATAAAGACAGTGGGGCTATGGTGAAGATATGTGGTGACGTGGCAGAAACGGAAGCTTGTAATCCGAAAAGATTGGGCATAGTTCTCAAGATAAAAAAAGGGCATTTTGATCTGACAAAGCCCGTGGGCTATGGGGCCCCTCCACATGATTTTCGACTTTTTCCATGGCAACGTACAGTTTATTGGGTCCACTTTGTCTGTCCAGAGACAAAAACCCATTTTCAGACTGACCTTAATGATCCATCATGTCATCCATGGCTTGGCCCTGTAACATCAAATTAAGAACTCTCCTCCTATTTGGGTTCTTATTGGCCCAAATTAATTTTAGTGATTTAGTCCAATAAAACCTTTATGCTGAGATAATAAAAAAATAATTTTAATAATTTTAAATACGATATATTAATATAAAATAAAAATATATAATTTATATGAATAGGAATATAATCAAGTCGAATGAATTTCAAATGCACACTTGTTTACAGCTTTGTTTTCATTTTGAAATTGCCGGCGGCCTTGGGCTTCATTTCAAAAACCTCAAATCCGTATACTAGCTGCCATTGGCTACCAACAAAAGCCATGGTAAAAAGTTTCAAACAATGTTTCAAAACGTCGCAATTTGTAAAACAGATCATTAGGGCTACATATACAGTTCAAAGTCAAATTGAAAAGCATCCCTTGCATGATTGTGATGTTGCTACCTTGCTGGCTACGGCTCAATCAAATCCACAGTGCCCCTGGTTGATGAGATTGTGGCTAGTCACCGGCCATTTCCTATGTATGGGACCAAACTCAAAATATTTTGTGGTTGGTAACTGGTAATGGTCCTTTGAACCATCTTTATGGTTTGTTTTTATCTGAAATGAAAAGAAAGTTTCCTGGATGCTTTTGATAATGTTATCATGTTTCATTTCCGAAAATGATATGTTATTTTGGCACTTCCTTCTTATCTTGATATAAACTCCATTATAAGTGCAGCTTTTACATGAATAATAATACTGATGTTTAATTGAAACATACATGTTCTTAACTGAAAAGGATTGAGCACGAAATTACAATGTCTCTTATTAAGGTTATGGCAAAACTAATTCAAAAGCGATTTCAAAAATTAAAATTGACCTAGATATGAATAATTAACAAGCACGTTGCTTTCATAAAGATTTTCCTGAGATATTATTCATTTTGTTAAAAAAATTAATAAATTTAATCATAAAAATTATTTTTTTAAGTTGAATGTAGGTCTCCGGTTGATAAATAAATTTCTAATGTTGGATTCAACAGAAAAATAAATAAAGTTTAATAATTGAGTTATATAAACCAATTTTTTTTAAACAGACAAATTTTAAGTTTAACTTGATTAAAATTTAATTTATTTATAGTAAAATTTATAAAATTTAATATGATATCAAAACAAATATTATTATCGTTGGTTATCTATTTCATAAAATTCATGCAACGTAATGCTGATTCAAAATTTAACAAAAATTTTTTATTGTATATGTTGAAGATTTCTGGCCGTCAGAGGCAGCCATGGGAACGTGAGTTGGAACAATGTTTGTCCAATAATTTATGAGACAAAAAGTCGAATTTTTGAGATGATTTGATATTCTTGCTACGAAGGGGTCAACAGGATTATGGTTTACACTGTTCATCACAACCCAAGCACATCCCAGTGCCGCTGTCCAATAAGCAGAAACTGTATATGAAGAAGGGAGAAGGAACATTTGAAATGAAAACAATGGAAAATGTCAGCTGTGCATATATTTTGTATAGACATGTCATTTTCCTTTTTATGTTTTTGTTAATCGCAACAATTTTAATGGGTTTTAATTCAGTAATGAGTGAAAAAAATTGAAGCTTTTTTTTTTTTAAGAGTTTATATTTGATAAATTATTAGTGTATAAATTTTATATGCTATTAGTAAATTAAATAATTTTATTTTATTAATGAGTAAATATTAATCATTAAAATAAATATATAAAAATAAATATTTTTTAAAAAATTTATTCGGTAACATCATTTGATTTATTTTATTAATAAGATGATATTATTAAATTTATCGATGATATATAAAATTTATAAATTGATAGTGTATTAAATATAAATATTTTTTTTAATAATAAAAGCATTTTATAAGAGAAACAATGGGAACCTCAAAAACCAAGTAAAAGGAGCTAAAAGTATTTAAAGACATGATATTTATATAGAAATTTAAAATTATTTTTATATTAAAATAAATAATATTTTATGGATTGAATATAAATTTTTTACTTAATCTCAAAATTAAATTCAAATTTAAAGACTTATCAAAGAAGGGTTCAATCATTTTTGGCCCCTAGAATTTACCTTCTTCAAATCTTGCAAATTTGCAATAACAATCATGGTTTAGAGGATCATTAATTGGTAAGATAAGGATGAGCAGCTATCATCAAGGATTGTTTTTGTGTTGTTTTACATGTGAACTTATCATCATAAAATCTTTACTATTTCTGTAGAGTATTGACCGAAGAACAATAGGTCTAAAAAGCATATTCTAAAAGTGACTTAATGTTTACTTGTAGAAAAAACCCCCTTTTTTTTATTAATTACAGTAGTTTTAACGAACATATGTGCCTTTTGGTACGCCACTAATAAATCATCACTTCTTTTTGAAGCCTGAAAGAATTCTTACCGTATCATACCACCAATGGCTGCTTTGTAGTAAAATTATTTTCCATGTTGGACCAAAATCCTGTGACAAACAAAGCCACCACAGCCAAACCCTTGTTACCTAACTTTGGTACTTTGTCCTTTCATCACCAGTCAATGAACCACAATGGCAGTTTTTGTTTTTCATTTTTTCCTTCTCTCTCTTTCCCTCTGGGTGGCCACCTCACCTACTCATATGATCTCTGGCGGTTTTCCTACCCTGGTTTTTGTCAGCTTGTAAGATCTTCAGACAGAGTTCCAAAAACAGTGTTTTTGGTCAGAATCCCATAGTTAATTTAAACAATAAACATCAATCAGCTGTCTCTTCTGAAAAAGTTTGGTTCTTTTCAAGAATTCTTCTTATGAAATATGGAAAATGAAGGAGACCACGTTGTCAAAAAACAGAATGGTGAAGGAACAAGCAGTAACACTCTTGATCCTCCACTTCAAGGGGTACTCTTTTAAAGTGTTTTTTTTTTTTTTAGTTTTGCTTTTTTTCTTTCTGTTTTCTGGTTTGTCTGCTTGTAAAAATCATAGCTTTTTTTTTTTTTTGTCAATTTCGAAACTTTAGCTTTTTATCGCTGGAAATGGTTGATGGGAATTCTCTCTTGCTTCAAGATCATGAATTTCTTCTCCTGTTTCTTCTATCCTTTTCTTTAGCTTTGTTTTTCATCTATGCTGATTGAAAAAGCTTCTTTTGAAGACATAAACGTTTAGGGTATCTCTGTTTTTTGCGCTTAAAAGAGAAATTTTAAAGAATTAGAGGTTCAAACTTGAGCTTTCTAAGATCAAACTTGAGCTTTCAAGCACCAAAAAAATTGCTTTATGCAGCTTCATGATAAAATTCTTTCTGTAAATCAGCTCTGCTGTACTATTTACACTGGGGATCAATGGGATTTTTTTTTTTTTTGTAGTTTGGAGATTCAACTGAGATAATTGAAGAGACATCACTTGGTCAGCACCGAAGGCAAGATGAACTTGTCTTAGAGACACCACCAAGAACTCTAGAGGATGGCAGGGAAGATTTTATGAGAATAGACATGCCTTTAACACCAACAGCTACTCCTAAAAGAGTTAACTTTTCACCCATGCCTAGCCCTATGTATTCCAGATTTGATGAGTCTCCAGTCTACTTATCATCAAAAAGTAAATCATCCTTCAAAAGCCTCCTTCCAAAGTTAAGTTTCAAGTATCGCAACACTAATTTGGAGATTGAAAAGGCTGCCATCTTAGCACTGCGAGGCTCGTCAGCAGATATATATGGGAAGCATCACATTCCAAGGACGTTTTCCCTTTCAAAGCTTTTCATACCAAAAATGAAGAATGCATCATTTTTACCTGGTACCCCAATTGCACATTCAAACCCAGAGTCCATGCATGACGGGCAGGTAATTAGCTACTAAATTCTGCAGTAAGCATTGAACACATTAGCTGAAGTCAATTGTAAACTACAAACACAATAGCTTGCATTCAGGAACCTCCTCCCTATGTATCTGTTGAATTTCATGTAATTATGCAGTGATTGTCACCTATTGTTAGTACTTTTAGGAAGCTGTCAATTCATCTTTCTCGTTAAATTCAGTGGTATTTTATATCATTAACTAATGCTTATATACTTTGATACCCACTTAATTCCTTTCTGTGAATTTTCTATGCATGTAAATGCTTGCTGCACTTCCTAATTTGAAGAGTTCCCTGACTTCCTCTATCTTTTGTATTGCATTTGCACATCTATGACCATTAGTTTTATCGCGCATTGGCATTTGTTGCAAGAATGCCTCATTAGCTGCATTATGTAGACATGGGCTGCTAATGTGTGATGAAAAATTAGATTTGTATTAGTGGTTTATGGAAGTTAGTTGTGTGTTAGTGGTTTTTGTTTATGGCTTGCAAATAGGAAGATCATGCCTTGTGACTAGCAGTTATTCTAGTTTTAGGTTAAAATCCTTTTGTATTTAAGGAAGTTGCATTGAATGAAGAAGTAGTACAACATTTTTAGTTTCATATTCTCATTGTTCATTCTCACGAGTTTTTTTTTTTTTTTTTGTCTCTATAATCCGACAAAATTGGTATCAAAGCCAAGCTTCTTGAGGGATCTGTGAGTTGAGTGAACCAAAAAAAAATATTATTACAAACAAAAATCCTCTGCACAAACATAGCAACACACAAAACCCTTAGTCAAATGGAGTCACATAAAACATTCTTAGTTGAACCACTAGTCTTTGATGGTGACAACTATCAAGCTTGGGCTGTTGGAATGGCAGTACACTTGGATGCTTTGGATCTGTGGGAAGCAGTGAAGGATTACTATTAAGTTCCTGCACTAACTGCTAATCCAACAGTTACTCAGGTTAAGAATCATAAGGAGAAAAGGACCAGAAAGCCAAAAGCAAGAGCTTGCTTATATTCTGCAGTTTCAAGCACAATATTCACCAGAATCATGAACCTACAATCAGCCAAAGAGATCTGGGAGTATCTCAAGAAGGAATGCCAAGGCAATGAGAGGACGAAGAACATGCAGATGCTGAATTTGATCAGAGAATTCCAAATGCAAAGAACGAAAGAGTCAAAATCAATCAAAGAGTACCCTGACAAGCTGCTCAATATTGTGAACAAGGTGAGACTATTTGTTAAGGATTTTTCTGATGAGAGAATTGTGCAAAAAATTTTGGTTACATTACCTGAGAAATATGAAGCTAAAATCTCTTCTTTAGAAGAGCCAAAGGATCTGTCAAGCATTTTTTTGGCAAAGTTGCTGAATGCATTGCAGACATAAGAACAAAGAAGGATGATGAGACAAAAGAATTCTGTGGAAGGTGCTTTTCAAGCAAAGGCACAGAATTCAGGAGGAGGCAAAGAAAAAAGGAACAATAGGAAGCAAAACAACAACAAGCCTGGAAACAATGCAGGCAACAACAAAAGCAAAGATGGAACTTATCCACCTTGTCCACACTGCAAGAAGACCAATCATCCGCAGAAGAAGTGCTGGTGAAGGCCAGTTATTCAATGCAAAAAATGTGGTTAGATTGGGCACATGGAAAAGATTTGCAAGTCACATAAGCACGGAGAGGAAGCAAATGTTGCTACTAAACAATATCATAAGGAGTAGTTGTTTGTTGCAACATGTTTTGCAATGAACAACAATTCTAGTGATTCTTGGCTTATTGATAGTGGTTGCACAAACCACATGACAAAAGATCATGAACTTTTTAAAGAACGTGATAAAACTGACATTTCCAAAGTCAAGATTGGAAATGGTGAATACATTGCAGTCAAGGGCAAAGGAATAGTAGTCATAGAGAGTCTAACAGGTTTGAAATGCATTATTGATGTTTTATTTGTGCCTGACATAGATCAAAACTTGCTTAGTGTTGGACAACTACTTGAGAAGGGTTTCAAAATATTATTCGAAGACAAATGGTGTAAGATCAAAGATGCAAAAGGCATAGATGCATTTAAGATAAAAATGAGAGGAAAAAGCTTTGCTCTGAATCTAATGGAGGAATGGCGTATAGCCTTTCCATATAACACAAGCAATGCAGAATTATGGCACAGGGGGCTTGGGCATTTCCATCATGTTTGACTTCTTTATATGCAAAAACACGTTCTGGTGAAAGGAGTACCATTGCTAGAAGAGAAGATAGTAGATCATGAGGCTTGTCAGTATGGCAAACAAGTCAGAAGTCCCTTTCCTCAAATTGCATGGAAAGCAACACACAAGCTTCAACTGGTTCACACAGATGTAGGAGGACCTCAAAAAACATCATATTTAAATGGCAGTAAGTACTATATTGTATTTATTGATGGTTATACTAGATTCTGTTAAATTCAAATATGAGGTTGCTGGTGTATTTTGAAAATTTAAAGTATGGTGGAGAATCAAAGTGGATGTAGAATGCAAGTAATAAAGTCAAATAATGGGAAGGAATACACTTCTGACAAGTTTAACAAATTTTGTGAAGAAGCTGGTAGCACCAACTTGGCACCTTATACTCCACAGCAAAATGGAGTAAGTGAAAGGAAAAATAGAACCATAATGGAGATGACAAGGTGTATGCTACATGAAAAGGAGCTACCAAAGAAATTGTGGGCAGAAGCTGCAAATATAGTAGTCTTTCTACTAAACCTACTACCAACCAAAGTTTGCAGAAGAGAACTCCATTTAAAGCATGGTTTGGTTTTAAACCAGACTTGCAGCATCTAAGAACCTTTGGTTGCCTATGTTTTTCATATGTGCCACAGGTAAAAAGAGACAAACTAGACAAAAAGGCAGAACTAGGAGTCTTTATTGGATATAGCAGCTCATCCAAAGCTTACAGAATTTTTCAACCACAAAATGGAAAAATTCTTATGAACAGAGATGTTAAGTTCATGGAGGATAGACAATGGAACTGGAAGGAGTCAGAAAAGGAGCAACACTCAGAGTTTCAGCAAATCCTAAGGATGACATAGATGAAGTACTAGTTAGAGGTACAAGGCCATGGTTGATATTTATGAAAGGTGCAATGTTGCTGTTTTTGAGCCTGCAGTATTTAAAGAGGCAGAGAAGGATGACAAGTGGATTAAAGCAATGATGGAGGAG
Source organism: Durio zibethinus (assembly GCF_002303985.1). The sequence goes on from NW_019168492.1 coordinate 24,374,598, forward strand.
CTTAGAATGATTGAAAAGAATGACACTCGGGAGTTGGTGGACAGACCTAACACAAAAAACCTATATGTGTCAAATGGGTTTACAGAACCAAAGTTTGGTTCTGTAAACAAATATAAGGCCAGATTAGTTGTGAAAGGGTATGCTCAAGTGTTTGGAGTAGATTTGTCTGAGACCTTTGCTCCAGTAGCACGACTTGATACAATCATAATGCTACTTGCCTTGGCAGCACAGAAGGGATGGAAGGTTTACTAGCTGGATGTAAAATCTGCATTTTTAAATGGTTATTTACAGGAGGAGATCTTTGTGGAGCAGTCAGAAGGTTTCCAAGTCAAGGGACAAGAGGAGAAGGTCTACTTGTTAAAAAAGGCCTTGTAGGGCCTTAAACAAGCTCCCAGGGCCTGGTACAGCAGGATTGATAAACACCTGTTAGGTCTTGGTTTCGTTAAAAGCCTAAGTGAAACTACGTTGTATGTAAAAGAAACTGATGCTAATCTAATCATAGTTTCTATTTATGTTGATGACATGCTTGTGACAAGAAATGATGAGAAGCTAATAAAGGAGTTTAAGGCCCAAATGCTCAAAGTATTTGAGATGACAGATCTTGGTCTAATGTCTTATTTTTTTGGGAATGGAGGTGAAGCAAAATCAGGATGGAATCTTCATATGCCAAAAGAAATATGCAGGGGAAATATTTAAGAAATTTCATATGAAGGATTGCAAATGCACAAATACCCCAATGAATCAGAAGGAAAAATTTAGCAAGGATGATGGATCAGACAAAATTGATGAAGGTCAGTACAGAAGTTTGATTGGTTGTTTGATGTATCGTACTGCCACCAGACCAGACATTATGTTTACAGTGAGCCTGCCCTCACCATTCATGCATTATGCTAGTGAGGTGCACTTTAAAGCTACTAAAAGGATTGTTAGATATATTAAGGGCACAATAAATTATGGTATCAAATATTTCTATTGTTAGGATTTTAAGCTCCATGGTTACTCTGATAGTGATTAGGCAGGTTCAGTTGATGACATGAGATGCACAACATGTTTTTGTTTTAGCTTTGGATCAGGAATGTTCTCATGGTGCTCAAAGAAGCAAGAAGTGATAGCTCGGAGCACAGCTGAGGCTGAGTATGTTGCAGCCACTGCAGCTGTGAATCAAGCCCTTTGGCTCAGGAAGATACTTGCAAACTTACACATAGAAGAAGAGCCAACACAGATTCATATAGACAACCAAGCTGCAATTTCATTATCAAATAATCCTGTTTTTCATGGCAGGACTAAACACTTTAAGATCAAATTATATTTCTTAAGAGAAATGCAAAAAGAAGGTGAAGTCAATCTATTTTATTGCAGCACTGAGGATCAAATTGCAGATGTGTTAACCAAAGCCCTCTCCAAAGCTAGATTTGAAGCTTTAAGAAGTAAACTAGGTCTTTGCAGCTACCGAGGCAAGGAGGAGTGTTGCAAGAATGCCTCATCAGCTGCATTATGCAGACATGGGCTGCTAATGTGTGATGAAAAATTAGATGTGTTTTAGTGGTCTGTGGAAGTTAGATGTTTGTTAGTGGCTTATGGAAGTTAGATATGTGTTTGTGGTTTATGGAAGTTAGTTGTGTGTTAGTGATTTTTGTTTATGGCTTGCAAATAAGAAGATCATGCTTTGTGACTAGCAATCATTCTAGTTTTAGGTTAAAATCCTTTTGTATTTAAGGAAGTTCCATCGAATGAAGTAGTACAACATTTTCAGTTTCATATTTTCATTGTTCATTCTCACAAGTTTTTTTTTTTTTTTGTCTCTGTAATCCAACAGCATTAAAATATTTAAATTGAATGGTTCCCGTGACTCTGTCGATGCAGCACAAGGTAGTTCCTATTCAGAAGATGAGTTGGGGAACTTAGAATTTCCTTTGTTAATGTTTAGACTTATGCTTCTGAATTTGAGAAATATCAGTGTCAATATCTCTTCTAAGGATTGTGGCCATATTTTATGCTTATTGCCTCAATAATTTATTTATGGCATGAATTTGCATTTTGACCTTTACCCTTACAATGTGATCCTATTTTCTACTTGATTCTTACAGAATTGCTCACTTTACAGAAAGGAGGGGCCAGACGACCCATTTATCGGTCACATTCAGTTCCTGTGCTCATCAAAGATGGAAGCATAATGCAGCTGGATTCTTTAGGGGGTGTATTTCGTGTAATTCCTACAACTCCAGGAGCAGTCAAGGGAACTGTTTTGACAACATCGAACACATGTACCAAAAATGATAACGGTAATTTTCTTCTGCATATTGCCTTTTTTTGCTCTTAGAACCCCCTCACACCTTCCAACCAAGCCCAAAACATCATCCCCACCCCCAATCCCCCTCCAACACAAACAAACAGAAAACTTTAATTAAAGAAAATTCTGAGGAGGATAACAATTAAACAAAGAGTGAAGGATTAGAATTTTGAGATAAATAACTTGGACATATTTAAAGGCCTCTTCTGTTAAATTTCCCTAGTCGGTTCAAAATTGTGTAAACTTCACTTAGCAAGAAATACCTTTGAATTTTCACTAATGCTCTTCAGGCACTAAATAAAATATCATTTTTCCTGCAGCAACAGAACTAAGTAACAGCATAAAAGCTTCAACTTTTTGTGCCAAATCTTGATATTGGCCGCCTAAAAATGAAGCCACATTTTTCTGATAACATATCTTTCTAAATAGAATGGCTGCATATGCTAGCAAAATTTTTGATTAGTGAACTAGTTAGATGTTTTCAAGGAATTTTTAATTATTATTAATAATTATATTTAGCTTACAAGTGGGAAAAACTCTGAATGCTATGATGTTCTAGTCTAACCTCTGTTTTCTTTTTATGCTTGTGATAACCAACCTATGTCTTATCTTAGTCTTATTGTTCAGATGGAAATGATGATGGTGGTGAACATATTCCTGAAGAAAAAGCTGTTTGTAGAATCTGCTTGAATGAACTGGGAGAAGGTGCTGAGACCCTCAAGATGGAATGTAGCTGCAAAGGTGAACTTGCCCTTGCCCACCAAGAATGTGCCATAAAATGGTTTAGCATCAAAGGTAACAAAACATGCGACGTGTGCAAGCAAGAGGTTCAAAACCTACCTGTTACTCTTTTACGAGTTCAAAATGTTCAGGCTCATAATTTGAGAGGAAGTGGGGAACAACAAGCTGTGGCTGCTAGATACAGGCAAGTATATAGTGCCAACCTATGCAGTTGGCAACAAATGATTTTTGCCATCATTTTTTTTAACGTTTTCTTATGACTAATTCAGAAAGTAAAAATTCTAAACTACTTGGCCATGGAAGTATGCATTTTCTACTCTTATTTTGGTTCAACATTATCATCAACGACTGTATATCCTTAACATAAAGGTATTTTTGACAGGTTCTGGCAGGATGTTCCCATTCTTGTCATTGTTAGCATGCTTGCTTACTTTTGTTTTCTTGAGCAGCTGCTGGTAAGTTTAGCAATTTGGTAATTCCTTCCCTTTCAAGCTTTTCATTGTACCTAAAGTCATCATGTGCTCAGGTTTCAAAAATGAAGACCGGTGCGATTGCCATCTCTCTTCCTTTTTCCTGTATATTGGGTCTCCTTGCTTCCATGACATCAACAACAATGGGTGGGGTTAAGTTTGTTTATGAAAATTCTCTTCATAGTTTTCTTCTGAATTTGGTTAAGCTTCCTATTGACTTCCAAATTTTGCTTTAGTGAGGAGAAAATATGTCTGGATTTATGCTACAATTCAGTTTGGACTGGTGGCTCTTTCAGCTCATCTTTTCTACTCATTTGTAAGAGATATTCTTTCTCATAATGCACTTGGTAGAACAATTAGAGTTCAGAAGTCTCAGATTGTAGCTTGCATGCTTAGTATATGGACCCTTTTTCTCTTTTAATAGTGCATCCCGTGTTTCATGTGATCTACAGCTCCATGTACAGGCTGTTCTCTCTGTCATTCTCTCTGCATTTGTTGGGTTTGGAGGCACAATGTGTGGAACCTTTATTCTTCATGATGTTTCAAGACGGTGGAAAAGGCGGCATGCTGAGTCAAATCATCGACTTGGTTCTCAAGAGGTTCCACAGCCAGATCAACCACCGGTGACCCTGGAACAAACTCAGACGGATACTCACCCTAATGGAACTGAAAGGAGAGATGTATAAACACTATAAAATGAAAACCTTTCGGCTGTATGGTAACTGTGTCATATGTAGAGATGCTCAACATTACATGCTTGTTTATTGGTGGTTTTATTAACACTGCAAGGAGAAAAGCTTTTCTGTTTTTTTGTTTAATTTCAGTTCCAGTAATAAGCTGTAATAATGCTTTAATTCCTGTGAGTTATTTTCACAACTCAATGAATAGAGAAAATGACAATACATTAACAAGTGGAAAGATCTTGAATCTCAATATCCCAATTTCAGGGCAACGGTCACCTAGACAAGAACTCATGAAGCAATGTGCATGAAGCTATCCGCATGTTCAACATCAATGTTTTGATGATCCAACATAAATCATATCGTAATGGTAATGATGCATCGCCAATAATAAATAATCACTCAAATGCACCTCTAAGAAATACAAATCTTGAAGGAGCAACTTCATGTTATTCCTGTCAGTGTCATATATTCTAGGAATAGCCGTTTGTACTTACAATGGAGGTCCTTTCTTCCCCAGACCTCTTTGTGCTGTCAATGGCATTTTTGTCCTTGAATATACAATGGATTCAGTTGGTTAATCTCATTGCAATTCAACTATGTTCACACGGTTGTACTCTGAGAAGACCAACTGCATAAAGAGCGATGAATGGCCACACTAGCAAATTGAAATGCAACTCCATCAGAGACAAGAAATGAGCTTTGTTTTGCCTTGCATCTTTTGATGATGGTCTGGTCATTGTTTGTAGCTAGAACTGCCAATCTTGCCGGAAAGTAATGGCTTATCCTTGAAACTGTTACTCAACACAGTTTCACTGTTGCTTGATTGGCTTTCCGCGACACTGGGTCTCATCCAGATTTTTATGTGCCCCTCTCGACAAACAGTAAGTACGGATTCCTGGGTAAAAATCAAGCCCGAGAGCGGTTCAGTATGAACACGATGAGCAACCAGTGGTGAAATTTTTGGAACATCTCGAATGCTTGGTGCAGACTGCAGGGTACCCAATGGGCATACATTGTCCCAGTGGGAAGATTGGCTGCCGGTGCTGTAAGTGGGAGAGCCACCAGGAGGGCCTCGACGCAATGGCACTACGATTTCATCCATTTCCAGGTCCCACAATAACAACTGTGTGTCCTACACAGAAGAAGGCAGTAATGAGATGTGAAGGATATTGCAGGTGCTGCAAGGGAGTATAGCTATTTTAGTCAAGGGGAATAATGCAGATTATTAGAATAGTGTATGCATAAAAAGGTTCATCAAGTTTATTCTTAGAGCCTGAATTTCAGTTTGAATACATTAATGCTCAAGCCTAAAGTCAGATGCCCCCCTTCAACAGGAAAGAAGGAATTACTTGTTTGATTGCCAAACTTTTTCCTTTGGTGCATGTCTGTGGGTTGCATGCATTGAAGGCAGGGGGCAGGGGTTGCTTTTCTCTTTTTTTTCCTCCTTTTCCGCACATGTTAAAGGAACAGACAGACAAGGCAAAGGATGACGATAACTAACTTTAAAACCATGTTCCTTGACCATAAAATGTTTTTGTATGACAGTGACATTCTGTAAAAATATAAGGCATCTGTTCATCAGAGAATGTTCTTGAAGTACTCCCTGATTCTTTGCCAATATGATTTGGCTTCATCATCATTCTTCAGTTTTCCCCATTTGTATGCTCCAAGTAAAAATGATATTCTTCATATTAGCTGTTTAAGATGCTATTTAAACAAGAACCAAAGCTAAGGAACCTACAATATATAGTAACCGATGCAGACCTATAGTTTCATATAGTTTAAAATCTAAATATTTCCTACAACCTACACTTCATCATTGTGCTACCATATCACCAGTAATCCATCCTGGAAACAGCCAACTAGGGTATAGGTAGAGAAAGGAAGCAACCCCTACCTCTAGAAATGTTGCTTCAACAACATAATCGTAAGTGTGAGGCATGTCCAACTTGCTAAAGCTAGATATTTTGGAACTTAAGAGTTGACTCCATATAAACACAATCAGAAAAACATGAACAGGAAAGAACCATGGAAAAACACGGCATCAAGATAGATGATAATAGGACAGTCATTATTTTGACCAAACTAACATCTATTACCTGACCAACAGAACCAAACCGGTACATCACAGTCTCCCCTGTGCCATCAGAATTAGGCGTTGACCAATATGAATCAAATGCCACTCCACTAACCTGCCAGCACCATTTAGAAGGAAATGAGTACAGAGCCATCATCATCCACAACAAATAAATAGAAGCCTTCATTAGAAGATAAGAATCTTACCCACGAGTTGTGCCCCTCACCCCATGCCACAACCTTCCGATCTTCCATACTCCAAACTTGAACCAAGTCATCTTCACCCCCGGTCAGAACATATTTCCCATCCACACTGTTTAATGAATGTTGTCAATGACAAATTTTATTTTCCCCAAATGTAATAACTTAGATCTTATATAAAAAGAATGGAAAATGACAAATTGAAAGCAAAGTACACTCTAGATAAACAGCATGCATGAGTTTAAAAAGTTCAAATATATATATATATATATATATATATATATATATATAGCACACCTCCAAGCACAACATAGAAGAGCACCATAATAACTTTTGCCACCACATACGAGCTGTTCTTTTGAATAATCAAAAACTCTCAGATAACCTGCACTCAGCAAATGAAAAAGAAAATGTTTTAAAGTTCAAACAAACTAGAAAAGAAAATGGCCACGTAATTCAAATGATGTGAATTTGACTTAATACCATCTCTTCCAACGGTTGCTATGTAGGCCCCATCAAAGGAGAAAGCGATGCTATTAATTGAACCTTGACAAACATGCCATCTTGCAATTGGGTTACTCTGCAAGTAAAAAGTGGCAAGTCAACAAACAAACAATACGTTGGAAGATAGGAGAAAATGTATATGGCTTCCTCAATGATGTCAAACAACAGTCAGACTAATACCAATTACAGTGCGAAGGTGGGTCCTCTATCTTGACACATATCATGACTATCATCGCATTAACTTGTAATAAAATAAAAAAATACACATATACACCAGCGGGCAAGCAGAAGACTAAGTTCTTTTTCTTTTTTCATCCACATACCACATTGCTAGCTAAATGTGTTGAGTGAAGGTTTTGAGCATCAATGATTAACGTGTTTCTATTAGAACTACTTGCAGATCTTCAAAAAAAAGTACCATTGGCAAACTTAGGACTAATTGCAGCTCTCTAAGAAATTTGGGTGTCAATTCCCATTTTCACAGTCTAGATCACGCACACCTCAGCTACACATGCATCATCTATATTTAAACAGAATGTTGTCTGGCTATAACTATGGTTCTAAGGTAAAGAATACCAATTTTCAGGAAGCATACATGAATAAGAAAGTCTAAAATAGTTTCTAAAATAAAAACTGACCAGTACCTTACTGTAACGTGCATGTGCAACCGAAAATTGAGTTTGGTCTTTGATAACAGAGAATGAAGAATCACCAGAACCATCCTTGTTCTAGAAGACAAAAAAAGAAAAAGAAGAAAAGAAAAAAACTCAAAAAAACAACTTACTGCATACAACATCATGAAATTTGTAAGTTGTACCCCCAGAAGTGAAAAAAGCCTTCTTAATTATTGGAAACTTGCCTTTTCATACACGTACATATTTCCATCAGCATGAGCAACCACAAAAGCACCATCACCTCCAGGAACCCATGCAATACTAGTACAGCGACTGCTGGAAACAACAGGCATTAATCAGACAGGCGTAGAGACAACACAATAAAAAAAATCAACTCAAGATAAACACCAATTAGTCACAAAAAAATTGGTAGTCCCCTTTTACTATCCTGAGGGGAAGCCCAAGAGGAAAGCAAAATTTTAGAATTGGAAGACCAACTACAAGTCGAATATTGCTAAAAAGATTAACGAACAACTCAATGAGAGATCAACTTAATGAGAGGGCAACTCAGTTGCTGACTTTATGGAAAGTTAAAATTATGGGTGACTGAAACGGCAATATTGCCCTGTAAAACAACAAAAATATATTCGAAAAAAAAATATTTTCATAATAATTAAATCAAAGCAACCTGCATATGCAAGATGTCATAGAAAATTATCCTGCTACAAAGCCTTTGTAATTATAATCTATCTTTATGCCATCCTAGAACCAGAACATATAAATCTACAAGAATCAACATGCAAGAAGACCTAAACAGAACATCTTAAACTTGGAAATTAAAAAAAAAAGAAAAAACGATGGCAAAGAAAAGTTGAAAAAGTCTAACTTCTGAAAAATCAGAAAATGTATGTAGGATTTAGTAATCTAAATCTTGCCTGTTATTCACAGAACAGTCTTTATTGTAATGCTGTGCCCCAACAAGCTTCTTTCCCACATCCTGTAACTGCTGTCTCATCGACACCGAGAAAACTGCAATAATACAACAGAACCGATAAATTTGCAGAGTTTAAACCTTGGAATTAAAATCGAAAATTAAAAAGGGTAAAAAGGATTACCATCCCCAGAATTCAACCCAATAAGCAAATCATGCCCGTCCTTGGCATCCTGATCAAACGCATGGCAGACAGGGTTTGAATTACTGAAATGGATAGACTTTATAGGATCCTACATTGAACACCAAGATTCTTAAAAACAGCACCATGGAAAACCCTTCCCATTCATCAGAAACCGTAACAACAAAATTCTAAATTACCTTATCCTGAGAATTCAAATCACTTATAAAAATAGCATCACCAACATTGAAGATTAAATAAGTTCCTTTCCCATCAAAATTTGTATTAGTCATTGAATTACTTGAACTCAAAGCACTCAATGACCCAATCCTACTAATACCACTAACACTTTTAGTCCCACCATTCCCACCAGCAAAACCAAGCGCACGGCTCCCATTCCCAGAACCTAGCCATCTCGCTGCCGCTGATCTAACACCACTGCTAGCACTGAAACTGGAGGATGCAGATGTTGGAGTTGAAGGAGCCGGCTTCTCCTTCAGATGCGCTAGGGTAACCTGACAATCAAACTTAATCAAATATAATCCTTATGCAACATAAGTATAACACGAAAAATATTAAAATTTGACTTTAGAAGCATGGGCAGTGATTTAAATTCCAATCTTTTAACCAACAATGCTCTTAAACATTGAAAATACAAAAAACCTAATAAATACTGTTCATTCAATGCTTCCAACAAATGGGTATTTGTTAAAAACCCGATTTTCCAAAGAAATTGGAATGCCTTCATTGTCTAATTATAAAATTTATGCATCAAAAACACCAAAAAGAAATCCCATACTACAAAAAAGGCAAATTTAGAGTGATATCAAAAGATGGGTCTTGATCAAAACCCCAAAAGAATAACCAAAAAATAATTTTTTTTCAATTATTTAAGAAAATGGACACTCAAAAATATTTTTAAAAAAATAGAAATGAAGTTACCTGAGTAACAGTTTTGCCATGAGCATAGTGAAGAAGGCCAGAAGGGTGAGTCTTTTCATAGTGAAGCTTATATCGACCTTCTGGGGTTTTAAAATAAGTCTTCAAACCCGGCGATTGAGCGTTTGCCGATGAAGATGATGTCGGAATCATACCGTTGGCTGTGTTGATCATGGTATCTCTTATCATACACCCGATAACATCTGATCATGACACTACGATTTCTTTTTTTTTTTCTTCTTCCTTTTCTTATCAATTTTGAAAATTTCTTATTTCCTAAGACAAAAACAATAAAACCCAAAAACAAACAAAAAAAAAAGATTTTCGTTTTTCCTTTTATGTTCTTCAATGGGCACAGGGATCAAAGAAAAGAGGTGAGAGAAAGGGTATGGATTGGTTACAGCTTATGAGAAGTTTCTCAGTTTTTAATGGTCCGTCTGTAACCTGGGCTTTGTATATATGCTTTTATAAGATGTAGTTGAGAGATTTGACTTTTGGGAGGAGTTTGGAAAAAGTCAACGGATTTGTCGGCGGGGATGAGGTGGAGGATTGAAGAGAGTGTATTTCTGGCTTTGAAATTATAAACTGAGAAAGGGGAGGGAGACTGATGCAAGGCAAATGCCAGAGCTTTTCTGTTTTGTTTGATTTGCCCAGAGTTAACATGCAAGAAATTCGTTTGATGAATTGGGCTCAGGTAAACAGGTTGAAAGGCCCAGTCTGATTTCTTGGTTTGGACTCTGACCCTATAAATAAGATGGCTAGAATACTCCAACAGACTCATTTGTGAAGCCCAATCCTTTGATCTGGGCTCGCAAAAGGCCAAGCCATTCTGAAGCTGGAGGCCTTAAATATGTTGGAATGTTGGAAATCATACCCGATACTGGAGAAAGAAGGGGAAAATAAAAACAAAACAACATTGTTTTCCTCGACCTTTTGTGTTCTTGCATGTATGCCTGTATTCTTCTTAAGCAACAACCTGCAAAGTTCTAACCAATAATGTAAATTTTGTCTCAGATAAGAGTGAAATTTCGGTCCATTTAGGCAACCAAAACCATCAGGTCCACCAGACCACTAATCCTTTTCAGCTTTTATTGAAAACTTTTTAATATATAAGAACTGTATTCTATGTATAAAAAAAAGATAGTAGATATTGAAATTAAAATTTTAGATTTATTAAATATTATTTTTTAAAATGATTGTATGATTCAATTAAAATAAGCTTTGAGCTTAACTTTTATTGACAACTTAAATAAAGGAAAAGATGTCCATAGAACAAGCAGAAACACCACGGTTTTGCTCATTGAGTCCTACATTCACAGCTCAAATTAGATTCCAATAATCCCATGTTCTTCCTTCTTCCAGTCTTGTAAAGCAACTGTTCTTTCCCTTTCTTTTCCTGGAATTCTTCTTCCTTTGCACCAAAACTTTTGCTTAAATAGCCTCCGCTCCTCCGTTACGCCGTATAATATCACTTCAATCCTTGAAAAGGGTGGCCAATTCACCCCTTTCATTAGGCTGCTGAAAGCCACCCAGGTAATTGATAAACGAAACAACCAAGCACCCCTGATCCGAATGATGGGTTGACAATATTTGCTCCAACTGACAATGCATTCAGTGGCCCTCAAGCCTGGAACACTAAGCTTGCTTTCTGATCAAGAAAAACTCTAGCTGTTTTAATTCCATATCCTCCCTTCCTTGATATCTGTGTCACAGTTCCAAACTGTCGGCAATCCTTTGCGTACACAAGCAGGTGATATTAGGAGTGGTAAGTTCCCGCTAAATGTGACTGCTTCAGGGAATCATGTGAAACGACTGGTGTCGTCAATGCAACAGTGGCTAACTCTGTATACTTTGATCGCCGGATTGCTGTTTATCAAGTGATCAGTTGCTCCTCCCATTGCAAATTTTTGGACCAGCACCCGCTACTGCACCGGCTAAGCCAGAGAAGAATGTTCCAGTTTCAACCCCTAAGGCATATAAGGGTGATGCTGATACTGACTCATCTGGTGCAATCAGCCTGAAACTCCATCCCATGGCAATGGTTTCTTCCGGATTTGCATTTTTCAGGGCAACTTTTTGGAGCATTTGAGTTTTCATATTGGCATGGGATATGTTGCTGTATCATTTATTTGATTAAATCTTGATTCTTTGTATATTCTCTCATTCTCTTTTATACAAAAGAACTGGATGCATTTCGATCCTGGAAACAAAAAACTTGAACTAAAATTTAAGACGCTGCTTGAAATTTGCAAAATTTATATGCAATGAAAAGCCTTGTTCAAGCACATTTAAGGTGTTATATAGTTCTAAGCAGCCATGCAGTGTAAATGAAACCTGAAGTCTGCAGAATGAGAACTAAAGTTAGAAAATATTCCAGCTCGTTGCAGCCTCAGTCTTACAACGATTGGAATGTAGCCAATTGGTTGACTTGTCCTACCCTATCCATAGAAGTTATGGTTCTTCAATACACTAGCCACTAGGAAACAGGGTAATGGCCTCTGCTACTCAAAAGAAGGGCTCAACAACAAAGCAGATCATATTACTAAAAGTCAGATGGGATCCTGAAACAACTAATTAAACTAATTAAACAAAGAAATCAGCCTATCATTTAATACGTAACATATATTAATTTCATTCGGAGATTTGGTGGGAAAGATATAAACTTTATTGAGAAATAAGGTTCCAAAGTGAACCCATAAAGAAAGACTCAACATATAACTAAATTGAAGCTCTTCAATTTCCTATCATCAAGTTTGATACAAATTTTAAAATGAATTAAATGGAGCAAAACTTTGTGAACGGGATACATTGCTAATGTAAGAAGCCACTTCTAGTGGTGTAAGTTACATACTGCCAAAAGATGTCAGGCCTAGTCATATTGGTGTTAGGGGTCAAGATTGAAAAATGCAATCTTATAACCATTTTGTGAAGGTATCAAAAGTTAAAACCAAATCCACCACCACCTGGAAACCCTCCTCCAAAGCCTCCTGGAAACCCTCCATCAAATGTAAATGTGAAATGCTGTCCCCCACCACCACCAAATGGATTGAAACCACCACCTCCCATACCCATGTCTTCAATATCTTCTCCTCTGTCATATCTTGATCTCTTTTCCTCATCCCCAAGAACCTGTACGTGAAAGGCAACATGTTATTAGCATTTCGTTCATTTTATCTGGAATAAATGGCATTGATTAAAAAGTATTAATGATCCCAAGGTTTTATCAGCAAAAAGTTGAAGTTGAAACATTATACCAATGATAAAGAAAGTTAAATATTAATGAATCAGACCTCATATGCTGCAGCAATATCTTGGAATTGTGCCTCAGCTTCTTCTCTATTATCAACATTCTTATCAGGGTGCCATTGCAAAGCAAGCTTCTTGTATGCACGTTTTATTTCAGCAACTGAAGCAGTCTTTGAAACTCCCAAGATTTTGTACCAGTCTTTGCGTTTGCTCACCTTCAAAGCTTTCTCAGCCCTCATAAGTGCTTCATGGATATTCATATCCTGCAAAGCAAGCAATTTTTAGCTCTCTTGAAGCCAGAGATACATATAAGTTAGGACAATAACCAAAATATAATTCTTAAGTTGATCTAAAATTTTATTGACAATAAGAAGACAGCAATGAAGGTTTAACATTAGGATTTCTACGATGTTACTGTATTATATTGTTATCTTATTCTCACTTAGCAATAATGCTAACAGAATAAAAATCCATGAAAGCAAACCCTGTATCTTAAATAGAATTCAAAAACTCTTCAAAATGCACCAATCAAAAGAACTACAAAAACACAGCCTTAAATCTACAGAATTATTATCCCTTATCCAGAAAAGCTTTTCTTTTTAGGTATAGAAACAAATGCATATAAGATGTCTCATACATAAGATATTACTGGTCTAATATCATTACCATATGAGAAGCCTAAAACTATAATCTGGGAGTATAAATTTTAACAAAGACAATTATCATCCAAATTTAATATTATGGCTAACCTGAGGTGATTTTTGAGCTGCTGATTTCAGATCTTCCACAGCACCTTCCCAGTCCTCTGCTAAAAGTTTAGCCTCACCCCTCTGAAACATAAAGTTAAAGAATGAGAGTTATGGCATAATGTTCGACCAACTGTAATAAAAAGTTGGACAAAGTGAACCGAATATTCAGCAGACCTGTACTAAAGCTTCAAGAAGTTCCCCATCAATGTTAAGGGCCTCAGAGCAACTACTTAAAGCATCCTTCCCTCTGCCAAGCTTAACCAAGACCTTACACAATCCAAGGTGAAGATGCACATTATGAGTAAGATGATTGGGGTCCAATGCAAGCGCTCCTTTGTAGTCCTCAACTGCAAGGCGCAACTTACCCTTGCTTACATTATCTTCCGCCTACACAAGTCATGAGTTCAAGTATCTAAACAAAATTAAGATACATAGTGGATGACATGACCATCTTTAAGTTAAAAAATAAAATATAAATAGGGCCAGTACCAAACTACCATGTATCTAAACCCCACACTGATCTCAGACAGGACAAAAAAGGGAGAGGGAGATTTCAAAAAGATGTTTAGTGGGCCTACACTTTTAGTCTTCTTCAGTAAATTTTTCAATCCAAAATATGCTTTCTTCAGTTCACTGTGCTCTGGATCAAGGCGGAGACCTTTCTGGTAATGCCTGAAAAGATCACGTATCATATCTATTAAATCCCAATTCCTTATGTAACCCAACAGCATCATAATACTCTTTTCCAAGAAAAAATTTAAACAAACCTTTGAGCAACATCATGATCTGCTAAATAGTAGTATGCACGACCACGAAGGAGTAAGGCCTCAAGATTGTTCTCATCTTCCTTGAGAATAAACCCAGTCTCTGATATAGCACTAGAATAGTCTTTAGCTGCTAACAGCAACTTCATTTTGAGGAGCTTAGCCTGCAAGTAATGAAGCGTGTTAGAGTTTATAAAGATTGCTATAACTCAAGGAAAAATTAAAGAACAGAAATTTATAGTAGGTGCTACCTTAGAGCATGCTGGAGAAAAAACTAGTACAACTTTGTCCACGTATTCCAAAGCTTTTGTATAGTCTTCAGAGTCAAAGAGATTGACAGCTATTTCCAAAGCACTTTGAGCGTGATGCAATTGAGACAGTTCCTTTTCAGCAGCTGAATTTCCAGGTTTTAGTTCCAGAAACTTTTTGTAGCTTTTCTCAGATTCCTCATATCTACATCATTGAAAAAGTGCCTGTCATATAATTTTCCAATCAGAAGACGAAGATATGGTAGGAGAGAGAGTAAGAGAGAAAATACTAGAAACATTTTACCTCCAAGGTGCAAAGGAACCATAAAACTTCACAAAAACATTCATACCACATTTTTCTAGGAAGTATAGGAAAATGTCATCAAAGACTTTAGAATATCTCAATAAAACCATATCTCATTATAATTTCTTCATATTTGAATGAAACATGAAAAAGGAAAATAAAGATATTCTGAATGATAGAATACAAGTATATATCCTAACTTCCTAAGTTTCAACAGTACCGGCATAGCTGACGCAGAATGGATGCACGGCGAGAATATGCTTCTGAAAGTGCTGGATCTGCCTCAATAGCAGCATTAAGATCATTGAGTGCTTCACTGTAGCGCTTCACTTTTATACTCCGTGAAACTCTCTCAAATAACTCAGCGGCATTTCCCGGCTTTCCATCTGCACATCCAAGTGGAAATTTTAAGAACAAAGAAACAGGGAAGGTAATCATTTACTAACAGTTACAATCAAACCAAAAAAACTCCATGAATATCAATTCTAATATTCAAACAAGATGCACCAGCTATTCAGCTGCTGGGACTTAAAAAGTCAGTCAAAAATCAAACAAAAGATACACTTCTGCAAAGAAGTTAAGCAGCTATGCAGTCATCACTTTCATGCTTGCACGACCTGGTGCTTTTCAATTCATTTTGTTAACTAGAGTACATTTTAAAAGTATGAAAAAAGGAAAATTGTTTTTTCAAGCTGAACCATCCAATACACAATTCTACTCCACCAATGTCCACCAGAGAAGGGTAATGACCAAAAACGATGATAAACCATAAAAAATGAGGAAATTATTCGTCCTTACCTAATTAGGGTCCTAAATTGATAATCTTTTTACAGGAAAATATATAAAATTCAAAACCTTTTTCCATATTTAAAAAAAAAAGGTCTTGTTCTTACATTCGTACACAAGATGGATAAATAAAGATGGCAATGCAGAAGCAATTACAAAAGCATAAAATGAGTAATTGACTTTCAAAGGCATTCTTTGCAGAAAACAATAGTCCAAGGAAAAACCAAAAACGAGTTTCTTTGATCATAGATAAATCATAACCAACACCTACAGAAACAACTAATATAAAAAATTTTAATCAATTTTCTCTTTCCCTCCAAGACTTTAACTTTCTCACAATCTCTAATCCAAAACCTTCCTTTAATCTTACTCAAACAAAACCCAGATATATACAACCCAAATTTACAGATAAAAGCAACTAATTTTATCAAACAAATCCCCAGATCGAACCATCAAACTGCACCAACTTAATGGGAATCCTCCAAAAACACAAAAGAGTAAAAGTAAAAAGGCTGACTGACCCAAAGCAGAAACGAGAGGCTGAAGAAACAGAATCTGACAAAACAATACAAAATGGAGTATAAAAAATGTGTAGACCAATCCTCTCCAAGCCATTGAATTGAAGGCCCAACTCAAACTCAAACTCTTCAACATTTTTCTTCCTCTCTTTCAACAAATCTATGGAATTACATAGGAGTTTTTTGTATATTTTTAGGATGTCTGTTTGATGATTTTGATTTGGGATTTGGAAAACTCCAAATATTTGTCAGGAAAAAGAAAAAAAAAATTGGGTTTTGAGTTTGGACGTTTCTTCGAGTCGTTTACATTTCGAACAAGTGTTCAATGAACCGAGGATTTGCATGTCATTCCAGGTTGCTTCAGCCAATGGATGGAATACACGTGGATTAAGCGGTCCGAAACCTGTGGAATTTTAAACCAGTAGGTGATTGACAAGTCATAGAGTGAGTTTTCTCTGGCCCGACCAGACACTTTCCTGAACCTCCTCAGCCCAACTCTTCCTTCGATCGGGCCATGAGGAAACAGTTTCCTACCATAAAACAAGAAATAGCCCAAAAATGCTGTGGGATATCGATATTAATTTTGATAAAATTAAAAATAATAATGATAGTGAAATTAATTATTGTAATAATAAAATTGGATATTATAATTATGAAATTAAAATCAGTAATTCTAATACATATTTGGATAACAAAACAACGGTGATAGTAAGAATAAAAAACTATCATTAAAAACTTTACTTTAAAAGTTTATTGATAAATTATTTATATATTTTTTAATATTATTTACAATATTAAAAATCTTAAAATTTTAATTCAATCAAACAGAAATAGATATTATTTATTATATAACAATAAAATTTATTTATCATATAATAACAATTTTTATTTATATTAAATTAATAAAGTTGTTTTAAATTTTATAAATAAAAAATAAAAAAGGTCAAATGGCATGAAAGTCCCGGCAAAAAACAAACAAAAAACAAAATAATGAGCAAAATAAGAATAAAAGCTATGGTGAATATGAGAAACTTTCAAATGGAGCTCCAACCTCTATTAGATAAGTGGATGCCATTGACTCTTGTTGGTGGAACAACCCCTATACAAGTGAAAAGCACGATACAAGAAATATGAAATGGTGAAAAGCTTGAGGGTGGTCCAAAATCATTAAAATCTCAATTAGGTTATTTAATTTGGTCCTCTTCATATATATATATAAACCCTAATGAATTAAAACTAGATTTTCATAGCTGGGTTAATTTGTTGGGCAAAATGACCTATGAACTCAAAACCCCAAGGGCTATCTTCTACATATAGATTAGAATTTATTGACACTTCAAGTTTACACAAGGTTGTTAATATGTAATTTTGCTTTTATTACTTTTTAAAATTTTTTATAAAACTAATATATTAATGATTTTTTAAAAGACATAATCTAATAACTCATATTTGAAAATTATTTGGAAACAAATTTATAATTATACTACAACTTTTATCCTAAGCTAAAAACTTGTTTGAAGCTTGTGTTGTGTGACATTTGCAAAAGGTGATGGAATGGAAGTGTTATATTTTGGAATTCCAAATATTAATCAATACGTCAACAAGCATAAGTGGTAAGGGGTGCGTAGTATTTAGATTCGAATCTTTTCTCAATTTTTAATGAGTAGATGATTTATAAGTTCAAAAAATTTGTAAATAAAAGTTTAATAAAATTGTAAATTTCAATTAAATTAACGATTTATCCATAAATTAAAGTTTAATGAATTCGTAAATTTCAATTAAGTTAAGGATTTATTCTGACTTTAAATATGAAATAACCACAGTTATTCTTAATTTTTTTTCATAAAAAATATTAATTAATACTAAAATACCGGAACAAGTTCAAAACTTGAAAGACATAGGGTGACCCAAGTCTCAAAAAGCTAAAGCTGGTGGTGACAAGTACCAATAAAAGGGTCAAAATCACTATATAATAACATTCACTTTCTTTATACAAAAAAAAAACCCAAATTTAATAATTTGGATATCTCTTTCGTTTTGTGCATTTGGTTCTATGAAGCAGGAAGCATTTCCATTTCAAAAAAAAAAATTTTGTTTAATTTTCTTTAAGGGCATTAAAAGTTAGGGGCAAGACTACAGTGCCCTATCCAAGGTTGTATTTGCCTATGTCCTCTTCTATGATGGTTCATCAGCAGAAAACAAAGCAGAGGGAAAGAGAGAGGAGCTAAGAAAAATGGGAAAAAAAATTAAATTATTATATATGTGAACTAAAATTACTATATGTGACTAGAAAATAAACTTATATTATAATTATACGATCTTAATTATAAAATTGCTATATGTTATGTATCAATCCCATATCATTGTTAATCAATAAAAACTGTTTGAAAATTTTAATTAATTTTAACAATTGAAATTTGTTGTTACCAAATTAATTAGATTATATATTTCAAAATCATCACATTGATGTAGATACTGATATATAAGATATTGCACATGAATGTTTGATTTAATATATGTATCTTTATTTGGAGAGTCGATTTCAAAGTTTTTTATTTTTATTAAAAAAAATTATAGAGGCATCGTAACATTATTTACATATCATAAATATTTGGAGAATAAAATTTTAAATATATTATATTTATACACGAATATATGTTTTTAAGTTCGTCGACGAGATAATTAGATTTTTAAAAAACTTAATTAAAGATACCTCAGTCGTATTATAAAAATTAAACAATAATCATTGAAGAAAATAAATCTATAAATGTAACTGATCATTTGGGATTTTTTTTTTTTTTCCAAATTCTATCAATTAAGGACAGATCCAGACGGCTATCCTTGATTTCTAACACTCCTCCAAAGCCGTCATCCTTTCCTTGGCCCCATAATTTGACTAGATTTCTCATTAGACTAAGGTCTACCTTGCAACCCCTACGTTCTTCCTACTTAAAATTTTTTTTATTTAGTGGAATTTTTTGAGTTTTATCTTGTATATTTTTTAATCAATCCAAATAAATTTATCAATAATTAATTAAGTTTATAAAAAAATTATTTTTTTTCATAATTTTTTATTTAAACCTAAACAATAAAAAGATCGTACTTAATTTGATCTGTCACTGCCTACCTTCCTTCATTTCACTTGTGATTACAAGCCAAATAAAGTGAACAAAACAAAAACAAAAACTCCTATGCTAAACAAATAGACAAACATATATCAATATGTGAAAAATAAAACAAATTAGAGACGTGTAAAGGCTACTAATTTGTAAGTCTTCCCTAATAACTAACATTTAAATATATAAAAAAAAAACAAAATTAATGGTGCAAAGTAAGCTTTTAAATAGACATGGTAATTTATTTGTTTATTTTATATTAAATACATTTAAAATATAAAAAATATTATTTCAAAATTTGTATCACATAATAAATATAAAATATTTTTTAATTTTATTAAAATTATATATAATTTTTGTCAAATAAAGTTCAAAACCAAGAACAAGTTGCAAATGAACCGACGAATGGAGTACAAATTAATCTCCCCTGGTCTCTCTCCTAATCCCTACCAACCAACGCGTTGACGACTTAGCCGCTTTACTTTTAACAGTCAACCAAATACTTTAGTTTACTTTAACTTTGAAAAAACCATAAGAGAGCTGAGACGCTAAACAAAACAACAATAACAACAACAAAGAGTACATGCAAGACTTGGAGTTGGTCCATTGTTTAGACTTTCAAACGTGGAAGTGGGGCCACCTCGGCAGTATCACTGATCATTCACAAGATGAGTTTCTGTGCTTTTTCTGGGTGTTTGATTTTGCTTTGCCTTGTACACCGAGACTCCAACTCTCGATCCCACATTTTTCAGCTTTTCTAAAACTATATTGCAGTTATATTGTATAAGACTACGATCGTATATTGTTGCTGCACTTTTTTTTATATACGAGCTATAATGGTATTTGGAAAGGTAGGTAGCTAAGCTCAGTGGTTGCTGGCGAATTGACTCAGGCCCATGGTTGAGCCAATTGATGCAAATTTGGCTAGTTCTTGGCGTAAAAATGGACGAGAGGATTGATCATTGCTCATCCCAAGGAAGTCTCTAGTCAGGCTTTGATCAATGGAATTTGGACCAGGGTGCATCTTTAATTGACTTGGGTCACCTTGTTTTGCTTCTGTTTGCAACATGAGCTGATCAAGGTTGTTGCTTGTTGCACTGGTCAATGAATTCAAATTGGAACTTCTGAGACCTGCATCAGCACTCGTTGATACACTACTTGATGCCATGAAATTCTCTTGTTGCTTCACATTTGGATAAACCTGGTGCAGCTGATCATTTCCATTCTGTGTTGAACTCGAACTAGCTGTATGAGAAAAAGATGGGCTCATTACACCGAAACTGCTTCCAAAGAACGATGGATTGCTTCTTGTTGAACCCATCTGGGCTGCTTTTTGTAAGAGTGCAGTCGCGGACATGGGTGCAGCCGGCTTGGATTGCTTGTTTTGAGTATCAGGATAGAGAGACGGCAACCTTTCCATCAAATTGCCTTTGCTTTCATCTTCTTCTTTTAACACTTGTGGCAATGGCGATAAGGAGAGATTGGAATTTTTTGAAGTAACACCACTCTTGTCAAATCCAGGGAAGTGACCCTGGCTACCGAAATTGGTCAGTGAAGTTGAGCCAAAGAGATTGCCTGAAGCCAATCGAACCATCTTAGGCAAACCTGTCAAATTCAATAACACAAAAAGACTACAAAATTAGCTTAGTCACAATATATATATATATACACCAATAAGATTAACCAGGCCTGACTTAATACCAAGAAACAATCTGGGATTCTGGAGGATTTTGTTGGTTTTTTTGAGGGAAAATGATCAATTACCTGCTGCAGACATCCCATTGAAATCTTGTGCAAAACCCGAACCAAATTGAGGAATTCCGGCAACATCTTGAACTCCTGGGCCAGCAAATCCATGAGGCAGATTCACATTATCATTTCCGAAGTTTAGGTTTGTGGCTGCAACGGAAGTGAGTCTGGCACTCTCTTCAGCTAAGGCGTCACAAAAAGCTCTATGGGTGATAAAGCTGTCTTTTCTGTTTGAATTAAAAGAACTCCAATTGATCAAATAGAAAACCAACACCCCAAAATTAAGAAAGACGAACACTTATTACCTAATCTTAGGTTGCATTAAATTCGAAAACCCAAAGCCATGAAACCCTCAAATATGAGCATTCATTTCTTTATGCAACGTCGTAAAAAAAAAAAAAAAAGAGAGAGAGAGGAGATTTCTGAAAACAAGAGAAAAACAAGAAACCTGGAGAATAGTGTCCCACAGTCACACTTGTACTCTCTAGTACCACAAGTTTTAGAGTGAGCTTTCCAGTCGGATTGAACAGCATATTTCTTTGAACATTTCTCACACTTCCACTTCTTCTCTCCATGTTTTCTGCTATAATGTTTCTTTATTCCAGTGAGGTCGCCAAGAGCCCTGGATGGATCATGGTGAACGCAGGTTTTCTCAGGGCAAATATAAACCTTCTTCCGAACTTCTGTGTTGGTTCTTTGCCTGAGTTTCCATGGAAGATTATGACCCCTGCGATGAAGCTGTAAGTTTTGGTCTCTTTGGAAACCTTTGTTGCATATTTCACATATGAATCTATTTGTAGCCATAAGAGTTTTGGGAGATAACGCAACAACTTCAGCATCTGGATCTGTCAAGACAAAGAAAAAGAATATCAATCAGGAGATGACTAAATATTAATTGTTCATCCCAAAAAAAAAAAGAAACTATTAAAAGGGTATCAAATAAAAAGAAGAATTGGTTAAGAAAGCTTACCAGGAGTTCCTGGAAGACTTCTCTTCTTCTTAACAGGATTCGGATAAGATTTAGGGTTAGGGTTTTCATTATTTTGATCTTGAACAAACCCTCCTCTTGAATCAGGCACAGAAAACCCATCACCAGACATAATTTTTTCTTTTTTTGGTTTTTGAAAATTAGTTGGAAGAAAACAACTAGCTTTCAAAAGGCTAAAAAAGGGTACAAAACAAAAGAAAAAAAAAGCATTTTTCCAAACACAAGCAGATAGATCTTTGGTATATTCAAATAGTGAATCTCTTTCTCTCCCTCTCTCTCTGATTCTACCAAAGAGACTAGAAAAGCACAACTCAAGCTTAAATCTAAAACACTCTCCCCACAAATATATACTATCTACTAAACTTTAAAACAAAAAAAACAAAACAAAAGAAAACAAAACCCTTTAAAACTCTTCTTACAGAGATCTGGTTTTTAAATTGTTTGATTTCAAAAGAAAACACCAAAAACCACGATGACTAAAGAGAATATATCTCTCTATCTCATTTTCTAAGTTCTAACCCTCCGTCTCTCTCTCTTTCTTATAGTCTTTGTCTTATATCTTCAAAGTCGGTCAGCCATTGATTTATAGATGGGCCATACCTATATCATTCTCTTTCATACACAAAACGCACGATTATGGAAGTTTGCGTTTGTGTGTCCAAGACAGCAAGCTTGCTGCTATTGAGTAACCAGTTGAAAATGTATCGGTTTTTGTGTCTTTTGCAGTAGTTGTAGTAGTAGCTTTTTGAGCTCAAACTACATAGTATAATAATATCTTAATATTTTAATAGTATTAGCAGCGGAGAAAGATTTAAATGAAAATTTTAGATAAAGTTGTAAAAAATTTTATTAAAAATAATTAAATATAAAGTAAAATTAAAAATTAAAATAGATAGATTAAAAGCTTTTGTTATATAAATTAAATGTGTAAAATTTTAAAAATTTTGATATATTTTTTAAATAAATATTTTTAATAAAAATTTTGATAAATTTTTATTATTAAGTAAATATCTATCACAAATTTTTCTTTAAAAATTTTATCTAAAATTTGTACTTGGCAATAGTAGCAAGAAAAAAATATTGAATAATAAAATTTGTGTGTGTTTTTTTTTCTTAGTGAGTTGAGTAATAGAAAAGAGGGACTTGGGGTTAAAAAGTGTGCGGCCTTTACGCCATTTTATCAGGTATGAAATGATTAAACCATAATTAAAAGTGAGACCAAACTTAGGAAGAAGTAGAAAGGGAACAAGAAGAGATAAAGAGAGAGCATAAAGCAAAATGCGTTAGAGCTGCTGAGCTGATGGCCTGAGAGAGAGAGAGAGAGAGAGAGTGAGAGTTGGGGTTCCCGAGATAGAGAGGGGGGGTGATAGGACGGTCCGTGATACCTGTCTTGGAAGAGGGACCCAGATTTGGACTGTGATTCTTCTGATGCTGCTGCGCCCTTTCCTCCTTCGTCCCAAAAAGAATTGAGTGCACATGTTGCCAGTGATACGTACTTTTCTCTGTTTTAGTCACTGATGTTGATGATGATACTCTCCTCTTTATATAATAAAGATCTACTGTAGTACTAGCAGTATATAAATAAATATATATTTCTTAATTACCAATAATAACAATAAATGATTGATCGGATTCGTAAGAATTTTTTTTATGTAAAAATTTTGAATTTCAATTTAATAGATAATCGTTTGTTAAAATTATTTCAAATATATGATTTTTAATTATTTATTTTAAATTATTGAATATAATACATTTTATTTTAATTTGATAGATTAAATAATTTATTTATTTTTAAAATTTTAATTTGATAGATTAAATATATATATATTTTTTAATTTCTTAATTTTTACTGCAATCTGAATTTTTTTTAATATTGTTACTTAAGATTGAGTGGTGTTAGACAAGGATAAATGTTAGATATGAATATATTTGATTATTTATAAAATATTTTCTCATATATTTTGAGAGTTTAATATTCCTAATATTTGTATCTTCTGAACATGTGTTGGACATAAATATTTTAAAAAATAAAATAAAAAATGAAACAATACAGTTTTCAATTTTGGTTGTTTTTCATTGTTCAAGTGGTCTTGGATCAAATAAATATTGTATGGAATCTAGGTTAAAATAATGCATAGGAGTATATATTCATTTCAATTGGAGAATCATAATTTGTACAACCATTTTAGCTATAGTCCTGATGGTGGAGAGATCTCTATCAATGAAACATTAATCCCAATTTGATTGCAGCTAAAACTAGTAAATTCATATATATAATCTTGGGCAAACTTACTATAAATTAATTACTTCTGTGGTATACTCAAGTCATAACTTGTTTTAGTTATCTTATATATAAATTAAACTTTTTAATTGTTGAATTTTGCTTTTTGATTACAATTATATTTTCATGTTGACAATCCCAAAAATGCGAGAACCGTATGTTTCATGTATTATTGCCATGATAAAAGAAATCGCAGTTTGTAGATAAATATCGATTATGAAATTAATTTATAACGGTGTATCAAATATTATAACTTCTTAATGAAAATTAGTTATAGGAAATTGTTGACTTCAAACTAATTATTTGTGAAAATCTACTAGACAGAGTGGGAGACCAACCATGTTTACCACTCTACTTTAAAGTTATATGCTCTATTCCATTAATTCTAAAACCTTGATTTACTTTTTCATCACTTCTCACACCTAAGACAACTCTACCAAGATAATGGACTGTGAAATACAGGATGGACTTGTCACTCCTTTCAAAAAGCATGCTGGCCATGGTGAAAATGTATGGTAACTTGGTTATTAATTCATGAATTGCGCCCTAGCTACTTGTTACAATCATGAATGTTATTGAATTTTCTTATGTAGACAGCATAATGATCCATCTATTTTGATCTTTCATACATTGGAAACTCTTAGACTCATTTTTTCTTCCATGTCACATAATATATTTATTTGCAAATTTTGATTACATGGCATCAGACAAAATAGTAAATTATTGAGATTTTTTTACATAAAAAACTCTTCTCCGCAATTACCAAAAAAAAAAAAAAAAGCTCTTATCCTCCTCTTTTTCTTTCTTTTTATAGTTATGTAATATGTACATATATACCATAATTCAAACATAGTATTTATGTTTTGGCCGTATTTGATATGACAAACAAGTTGTATCATTGATCACAAGATTTAAGAATCGTAAAATGCCTTAATTTATCATTAACAAATTAATCAAATTGAATTATTTCAATTGAACACGTTTTGACACGAATGCATACACATATATTTTTATAGTATGTCCATATCAAGTGAGTTCATTTCATGTGGCAATGTCTTTATCAAGCTATTACGTTACAATATGATGGATGCATTAGTTACAAACGATCGAATTCACACGTATAAGGGGAGATGTATAGTTAAATTTTTTTTAAGCATTAGATAATTCAACTGCCTTTGGCTCCATGCATTTGGAGCTTCCTCCACAAAAAATGATGCCCCTCTTTCCATGGTATCCTATGCTTTTTGTTTCAAAAATATAAATAGAGACACATGCAAACGTAGGGACACTCACAAAATCCCATGTCCCATTCGTTAGATTTTTTCAAATATCTAAAAAACGCTAATTCTCATACTATGAATTAAGAAGTGGGAATGAGTTCATAAATATAATGTGTCCTACTGGAAACGACATCTTTCACATTCATACATTGCATGGATTCCTAATCTTTGTCTCACTATGCTAAGTTATAGATTTGATGATTTACACATGTGTCATGTTCATATCATATTATTTGTATCGACATGTTAAATACTAAATATATTTTTTTAGTTTTTATCAAATTCATATATAATTTTTATTAAAATTTTAAATCATATATCGTATTTAAAATTATCATATTACTAAATATTATAAAATGAATACACATTTTCTTAATTTATTATTCTCTCTTAAGCATTTTTTCTCTATTTTCTTTAATATTTTAGTGAGTATTCTCGAAAAGAAAAAAAAAATCAAACAATTTAGTTTATTAGCCTAACACAAGGCATTGTTTATTAATTTATTATTGAGTTAATTTTGAATGTTTGCACTACTTTAAATATCGATACCAACATCTAGACTCATTTACGGATTGAATTACTTGTTCAACTCATGGGCTTGATTCGATTTAGGTCGAGTCTTAAATATGAGTTTTGAAATCAAATTAATTTTGTTTATTAATGAAATTTTTTATTTAATTTTAATTTTAAAATAAAAATAATAAAAATTTTAATAACTCTTGGACCTAACTGGCCTGAGCAACTTTTAAATGGCCTATCGAGAACCTAATTCGGTTCCTCTTTATTCTTGTATAAGTAGATTATAATTACCATCACATTTTTCACCAATATTTTTTTCTAATTTTAATTATTAATTTAGATCTTAATGAAGATTAATGAGAACTCCAACTATATCAGGTAAGAATTATTGCAAAGAAAGAATCAAAAGCCACTCCTAGGATTCAACGTTTCTTGTCCAGAAACAATGAAAGAGAAACCTCGATGTAAACGAGGTTTTATTTAATTTCCATTTCCAACCCTGAATTTAAGCTTTAATATTCAAAAACACATAATCAACAACTCTGCAATTAGTCTTTGAATGTAAAAAAAAAATCATAGGATTGGAGTGATGTTGAAGAAAACATCATAGGATTGGACAAAACAAAAATAATGGTTGGAAAACAGGAAGGTTCCAAGCAGAAAAATATGTGAAATCCAATCGCTGGTATCAAATTAGCCTTATTATGTCCCCCTCCCACTTTTTTCTTATGTTCTGTTTCTTGGAGTTTTGCATAGATGAAGCAAAGGAAAGTCTAAAACCAACAACAACACCATCTCTAGATTCTAAATCCCATATTTTTTGTTAATTATGTTTCTACTTTCTAATAATTGATCACTTCTTTTTCATTTTACGATTTTAAAGCTCGGTTTCAATAATGAAATTCTTTCTTATTTCATCTAGATTTGATAATTATAAATATGTCACGTTGATACAATATAAACATAATACGAATAAAAAACATGAAAATTATATAATTTAAAATTTTAATAAAAACTTTATGTGGGTTTAACAAAATCAAAATACATTTCATATTTTCATGTCTTAACGAATTATGACACATAATTTTAATATAAAATACAATACGATACATAAATTTTAATATTTTACATAATACATATATACGAATCACCAAATCTAATTTCATCCAACTTAATTTTAAATTAAAACTATTGAGATATTGGGTGAAAAATTATAAAATCGACTCGATATTAAATCCCAAAATGCTTGATTAGTCACCATTAAGAACTGTATCAATTAATTAGTTAAGTCAACATAGCTTTAACTATAAATTAATCTTGAAGCGTGACTTTCACGAAAGATTAATCATTTTAACTACTAATTATCTCCAGAAGAAAAGCCAAAATTTGGGGACATAGGCATATAGCTGAAGAAGAGCCAAAACATGAACTTCAAATATAAATAAATAAATATATATTTATATATTTATATATTAGGAAACCCATAAAACAACATGGAGTGCAAGCAACAGAAAAGAGTGGATTATTGTCATTTGTCTGTTAAAAAATAGTTTCATTGGCTATAATCAGTCTTGGTCATGGGCCTGTCCTAATTGACACTCTGCTTTTTCTTTGTCAACAATTTCCCTTTAAACAAACAAGATGTCATTATCATAAATTTGTTATATGTATTAATCAAAGCCGACTTTTGTTTGGATCTATTCTAACTTTCGATCTCTCGTGTTCTTCACTTGTATATATCTTCTATTTTTTATTTTATTTTGGCAATACAATTACGGATATCTGTGGATGTTGTTTAAGTTATTAATCACCTTTTAAAGTGATTTTAAAAGCATAATTTCCCATACCCACACGATACATTTAGAATTTTACTTTTAAAATGCTCTATACAAAAATCAAACTTTGATTAAGGAAAACAGTTTTTCTTTTAATCTTGGTGGTATTCATTTCCTAGTTGGAGATGCAGCAGTATAGCAAAAATATTTTTGCTAGCCCAATTGCAAATTCTCTTGTTTAATTTCTTGCAAACAACAGATGCAGAACATTATTTCTCAGAAAACTGTTCTTCAACTACTTCCTCGAATCTACATGATGCAAAACTCAGAATTTTCATATGATATACAGGGGTGTAGCTAGGGAGGCTGCCGGGCCATAGCTAGGGGTGTAAATTATATATTAATATTCATAATGCTCGAGTTTGATTAGAATAAAATTTGAATTTGATGTAATTATCATCAAGTTGAATTTGAGCTCAAGTAACTCGAATAGCTTGATTTATCGATTGAGCCAATTTTAAATATTTTTATATTTGACTCAAGTAGCTCACGAACCTAATCAAGTTTTATATTTTAATATATTTTAATTAATAAAATATCTTGAACTCGATATTGAGTTCAAGTATAAATAATTGAGTTTTTTGTAAAATATAAGAATTAAACTTATTTTCACATATTAATCGAACATAATCAAACAAATTTCAATAACTTTATTTCTATCTCGAGTCGAGCTCGAACTAAAAAAATAGAACTCGATTGAGTTCGAGCCGAGTTTTAAGTCTCGAATTTCAAGTTGAATTTGAGCTTAAACTTAATACTGTATTGACTCGAATTCGATTTATTATACCCTCAACCACGATCCTCCAAAAAAAATTTTATACAATTATAGTAGAATATTTTATCCTACCAAAAATAATATTTGATCCCCTCTTTTTGAATAAAATTATTATTTGATCTATCCTTTCTCTTATTACTGGCTTGGCCTCTGCTTTATTCCTTCCGGCTAAAAATTGTAACCTTTTTTAAATTTTTTTCTCTCTAGTAGCCTCCAATCATCTCCAATTGATTGGCAAATGCTTATTTCCTGCAATCTAGATTTTTTTTGTTATTAATTCATTAACTTGCTCAAGCTAAGCGGATATATCCCCAAAAGCCGAGACAACTAGTTATTTGGGTCACAAGATTATGCCAAATCATGATTAAGAAATGAGCAAATTCAGGATCTTGGCTACTAGATTATGTTTTAGATGACTATGCCATGAAGTCTGGCTGCCTCTAATTGGCAATAGTATTGCAATTTTTTGAAGTAGCTAACTATCTGTGGAGACTTGAACTTAACTTGTGAGATATTATTTATTTTAACTCGAATGTATCATGATTTTATCTCACAAGTTTAAGTTTAAATTGTTACATATATATCATAACAGAATTTCAAATTATCCTGATATAAGATTGGGATGTCACAATCAGAGATTTAAATAATGGTCGCAGTCGCATTTTCTATCACGTCGCGTTTATCGTATTTTTGAATATAATGGAGATCATTGTAGTTATCGTGATTATATCTATCGCGAATTTTTTTTTAATTTTGTATAATTTGTTATAAAATGTAATAATTATAATTATAAAAACTCTTATTTAATATTTTTTAAAATAGTTTATAACACTCTATGCTTTTTATTTTCTAAAAAAATTATTCATAATTTTATTTAGATTATAATAATCATTTATATTTGGTTTAGCAATAAAATTTTTACTTAAGTCAAGTTCATATTCAAAATTAATTCTAGACAAATCAAAGTATTAACTAAACTTAATAAATTAAATACTAAGCATTTATATTTAATAAAATTACAAACTTAAAAATATAATAAATTCAAATTCCATCAACTATAGTTATAAATTAACAAGAATTAATCTTATAACAAAAGAATTGACAACAATATAAATACCAAAATAATAAAAAAATTATTAAATTTCAAATGCAAAATCATAAATTAATAAATAACAAAATCAAATTATAATATTTAATTATAATTATTTTTTATCTAACTTATACAAAAAAAAATTATTAAAAATTTTCATCTAAAATCCATATATATAATTTCAAAAATTACAAATTTTCAAACTTATATTTTAATAAAATTAATTACAAAATTAAATAAATAAAAATCCACCCACTCACCCTAACCCACCCCATTCAGCACCCACGCATCCCCCTTAGTGCAAACAAGCCCTTCCCCCAAAATTTCCCCCAAAGTAGAAACCCTCGTCCAATCCTTAACTCTTCTTCATGTTTTATTCTTCTCTTTATTTTTCTCTCTGCAACTATCACTCTCTCTCGCGTACCATCGTCAATGTCATTGCCTACAGAATATCTCGATTTCATATCTCTCAAATTATTACAAAGATCAACATTATTTTATAAAAATTTTGTAAAAAAGAAAAAGGTAATTTAACTTTTCTTACCTTCTTTGATTTTGATTGTTAATTCAAAACTTGAGGTTGATTTGAATTTGAGTAATTTTTGGATTGAGTTAGAATTATTGTCAATTGAAGTTTTTTTTTTTTTTTTAATTTGAACCAATGACTAAGAAAATGGGGATAGTGGCAATAACGGTTCATTCGTTATTGCCGCTTTTTTTCGTTACATCATTTTTTAGCGGCTGTTACGCACCGTTTTGAGTGTGATTCAATTTTTCAATAGCATTTTTTTCGATAGTGGTGGCAGATGTAAATTATATATTAGTACTCATAATACTCGAGTTTGATTTGAATAAAATTCGAATTCAACGTGATTATTATTGAACCGAGTTTGAGTTCAAGTAGCTCGAATAGCTTGATTTATTGATTAAGCCAAGTCCGAATATTTTTATATCTGGCTCAAGTAGCTCGTGAATCAAATCAAGTTTTTATATTTTAATATATTTTAATTAATAAAATATTTTGAATTCAAGGTTGAATTCAAGCACAAATAATTGAGTTTTTGTCGAATATTAGAATCGAACTTATTTTTACATGTTAACTGAGCCTAATCAAGCGAGTTCGAATAATTTGATTTTTATTTTGAGTCAAATTCAAATTAAAAAATAGAACTTGATCGAATTTGAGTCGAATTTCGAGTATTGAATTTCGAATTGAATTCAAACTTAATACTGTATTAATTCAAATTCGATTAATTATACCCCTAATCATGACTAGGGGTGTAATCAAGCCGAGTTGAGCCGATATAGTGAGAAGCTCGAGCTCGAGCTTGACTCACAATTCGAGGCTCGATACTCAGCTCGAACTCGATCGAGTTTTATTTTTCAAGCTCGAGCTCGATTCGTGATCGAATTTGAGCTACTCGAGCTCGCTCAATTAAGCTTGATTAATATGTAAAAATAAGTACTCAACAAGAGTTCGATTATGTATGCTCGAACTCGAACTCGGACTCGAAATATTTTATTAATTAAAATAATAAAAATATATTTAAATATAAAAGCTTGATTAAGCTCGTGAGCTACTTGAGTCGGATATAAGAATACTCGAATTCGGCTCGATCGATAAATCAAGCTACTTGAGCTCGAGCTCGACTCGATAATCTTCGATTCGAACCCGAGTAACTTGTGAATACTAATGTATCATTTACATCCTTAATCACGACCCCTTAAAAATTTTCTTATACCATTATAGTAGAATATTTTATCCCACCAAAAATAATATTTGATCCCCTCTTGGCTACTAGATTATGTTTAAGATGACTATGCCATGCAGCTGCCTCTAATTAGAGGTAGTATTGCAGTTTTTTGAAGTAGCTAGCTATTTGCGGAGATTTGTATTCAATCTACGAGATATTATCTATTTTGATCTGAAAATCTCATGATTTTGTCTTATAAAAAATATCTCACAAGTTTGAGTTTAAATTTTTACATATATATCATAACAGAATTTTAAATTATCTTGATATGGGATTGAGATGCCACAATATCAATCCCTTAATTAAATTAAATTAGGGCCATGGTCAAAATTGAATTATACAATACCGAAGAACTCTTTATGTAATTGAATAGGATGCTTGGATTCAAATTGTTAAACCCAAAACTGTACTGGCTTTTCATTTGATCAGAAGATTAAATGGTTTTTATATGATTCCAAATAGATTTATTTTTTTAATAAATGAATGTGATTTTATTCATCTAAAAGCAATACATAGAATTTTATTTAGAGATACAATCATAACTCAAATAGATTTAATTTTGATGTAATGATTACTTTTTTTATGAAATTATATGTATAAATAAAAATTATAAGTATAATGAAATAGCCATTGATATACATCAAGAATTTGTTAGGATTTTCAAGCATGACTGTATTCGATAACAAAATTAATGCTAAATAATTCATACATACAAGAGATAAGAGATGATATATAACGTGGTTAGACCCTAATTATCTACATCAACACACGAGAGAGAAAATTTTACTATAAACATAGATAGAAATTGCAAAAATTACAACACACCCAATAAGCTGACAACAATCTTAATTTTTATGCTCTCTAGTGTTTAAATACATAACATCCTTTATTTCATGTAACCCGATTGTTTTTTTTAAATTCTTTCTTATATCCCTATAAACTTATTTCATATCACAGGGAAATTACATGTCTCTCACACCTTGTAAGACTTATTTTTATTTATTGACATTAATTTATTCACTAAATAAAACTCGCTCACCAAATAATATCTTAATCTCACAAACATCTCAAAAAATTTTCATCAAACTTTTTGAAATTTGAATTAATATTTCCAACAAAATTAATATACATAAAAATTATAAGTCACTAAACAAATCAAAGTACGTATAATTGGTGGAGACTGACAGCTATTATCGAAACAAAATATGGCTTACAAAATGAGCCAACGATTTCTTTTTCTCTCGGAAAGAGACGAATTAAAATAAGTTGGCAGACAACTAATTAATCAGGACGGGCTCCAATGTTTTAGCGAAAAACTTAGATGAAATTTTTTAGATGAAATTCATGAAATTTTTTTTATTAAAAATGACTAAATCAAAATTTAAATTTGATAAATTGAAAGATCTTGTTACATAGATAAAGTGTGCAAAATTTGAAAAAATTTTAATAAATTTTGATATATATTTTTAATAAAAATATTGATAAAAATTTTATTGTTGAATAAATATCGATCAAATTTAAATTACAAATAATATTTTTAATTTTTACATTAAATTCTATTAATTTATCATGAATTTAAAATTTTTATTAAATTATTTCTTTTAAAAAAAAATTTATAAATTTTACTTGAAAGACTTCGTATGAATTTTCTCCTGGTGAGAAGGCTCCAATGCTCTGGGAGCCTTTGGTTCCAAAGCCATATCTGCCCACCGAACAGCTGAAATCAGGACGTAGATCTGGCCTAGTTATAGAAATGATGACGTGAAGTACTTGAACTTTTTGGGCATACAATTAATCTCTGGAACTTAATACATAACAAAACAGGTCCATTGAAGAATTTCTGTTCCAAACACTGGTCACAATATGGACAAACTGGTAGCTTTCCAATCGCTTTCATTGAAACTTTATAATAAAATATGAGCCAATTTCGATAGCGTTAAAAATGTCGACATCTGCATGAAGATATAGAAACCACCCTAGCTATATAATCTTTGCACAGTGAAACTATTTGGAATCGATAATATCGGCGAGTGTCATTAATTCCTAGGTGTCTATCATTGATCATCTCCAAGAACATTGTTGACTGCTTCTTCCATGGAGAAAACACCTAGCTCATCATCAGAGATTCAGCTTCCTCCTGGTTTTAGATTCCACCCTTTAGATGAAGAGCTCATAGTTCATTACTTGAAGAACAAGGTGACTTCGAGTCCTCTTCCAGCTCCCATTATTGCTGAGATAGATTTATACAAGTACAATCCATGGGAGCTTCCAAGTCTGTATTACATAGCACTTTCAATGTCCTTAATTTATATATATGTATATATGTATTTTCCATTTAACTCTATCTGGTTTTCTTGTTTGTGATATAGAGAAAGCTTTGTTTGGAGAAGATGAATGGTACTTTTTCTCTCCAAGAGAGAGGAAGTATCCCAATGGTGCGAGGCCTAATAGAGCAGCAGCTTCGGGGTATTGGAAGGCGACGGGGACAGATAAACCAATTCTAACTTCGCGTGGAACCAAGAGCATTGGAGTGAAGAAAGCTCTGGTATTCTATGAAGGACGTCCTCCTAAAGGAACCAAGACAGAGTGGATCATGCACGAGTATAGACTGCTTGAAACCATGGTTTGGACTCCCAAGCGAAAAGGTTCTATGAGGGTAAGAACGCTAAATTTTTTTATGAAGACGTGATATAAGAATTGTTGATTCCCGATAAGTTGAAATGTAAAAGAAAAAAACACAGAACCCTTTGATTTTCTGAAAGGTGATGCATGGTTTTTCGTTTCTGATGATAAACTTTAGGTTGATGGAAATTAATCATTTCTTTTCTAATGTGTTACAGTTAGACGATTGGGTGCTTTGTCGAGTGAGGCAAAAAAGCAGCATACAAATGAACAGCAGGGAAGACAGAAATATTAACAGTCATGAAACAGATAGCAATCTCCCAAACTTGAATAAGCTATGCCGGCCTTCAAACGCAAACCACAACGTCGAGATGGCCAAAAGCTATCTTTTCAATGACTGCCCCATGTTACCTTACACATATGCATCTCAAGACCTTCCTTGTTTTGGTACAACCTCAAGCATTAGCTTCCAAAGCAGTGACAAATCTTGTATTTCTGTCCAGGAGGTGAATTCTGATAAGAAGAATTTGCAGATTTCGTTTTCATCTCTTCAAAACCTGTTTAACCCTTTGAAAAGAAAGTCCATGGAAGGTGGTAACCAGGCCACAAGTTTTATCCCTCCAAGCAAGAAGTTCATCAGGGAGGATAGAGAGAAAGAGGAAGTAATATCAGTAAGCAATGATTGCAGTGACATGAACTTTTATGGAACAAACCACTCCGATGGCAACAATTTTAGTCCAGATGAATGGAATTCCATCATGCAGTATCAAGAGCTTAATCTCCTTGATTTCACAGAATCTGACTAGATTTCACAGTATGGGAAAGTAGAAATCTGGTGAGTTGTTCAGTGTGTTGAGGTCTTCTGATACACAAAATAGTTTCTAATTACGGCCTAGATAGATTTGGTGATTTATTTCATATTGAATTTGAAACCTCCATGGGTGTTTATTTTTGAAATATTTATATTGTATGAACGTACATAGTAATTATAATTACATTTGGTAAATCAATAAATGGTTTAGTAGCTACACTAGAGCGCAGATTTAAGCTGATCTGTTCATGTGTTCTTCTGAAGTAAATTTAGGGAGCCTTAGCGTTGTCGCTGTAATTTATATTAGCATAAAAATAATGTTTCAGTTCTTAGAAAGTGTAATCATTCAGGAAACGTTCTTCAACCAAATGCTGTAGATGATGTCTGTGGATAGAGCCACGAAATCATGTTTTCTACCTATGACACCCTGATCCTATGTTGGAATGTTCTTAAGATTTACGTTGAGATTTAAGCCTATATCTTGTAAGATACTTTTTATGAAATAAAATCGTGAAAATTTTAAATCATAACGAATAATATTTTGCAGATGGAGTACAAATCTCTGCACTACCAGCTCGTTTCATTGGTACTTTGCCAAATGAACCCTTTTAGTATCGTAATCTCCAAAATTTTCACTTTGAAACTCCAAACGATTCATCTACATGTAATATTGCCCGAGCATTCAGTTAAAGCCCAAAAACTAAAATGCAACATTGGCCCACCGTTATGGGCCCCTAATGAAACCAGCAAGGATTGGACCACAGATCATGCCTTTAAGTTCAGAACTGGTAATGCCATACAAGGCTGATTAGCAAGAAATCATTCTGTAGCAACATCATTGCAACAAGGGATACTCTAGCGTACACAAATGAAAAAGCCGCAAAACCTATAGAGTGATAAATTTGGCTATTCGTATATTTACGTAACATAAAATATTAAAATTTATATATTTTTATTATATTTTATATAAAAATAATATGTTATAATTTATATTAATATAAAAATATAAAATATAATTTTTTAATTTTATTAAATATATATAATTATTATTAAAATTTTAAATTATATTATTTTTATGTATATTTTTCGTATTATATTTATATTTTATAATTATATTATATTTTACATTATTAAATTTGAGAAATAAAAATCCAAAGGGTGGAGTAAATATATAGACTACTTCACTTACATTGTTGCCAATCTTCTCTCGTAATAATTAAAAGACAAAATTGAACTTAAAATAAAATCAAAATTAAACACGAATGAGCGACTAATAAAGTAATAATCAATAACATTTTCCTTTTTAGTTTCTAGAAAAGTTTTTTACAGTTTGAATCGGTAACCTGTTACACTGAGCAAAACAAAACAGCCAAATTTCTTTTTTTTTTCCTTTTTTCTTTTCTTTTATAATTAATAATTTTGGTGCTAATTTTCTCCTTCTCTTATTTATACACAAAGCCAGACAAACGCACCCAATCGCTTTATTTCCTTGTCTCTCTTCCTTCTCCCAAACACAAATATTTTTTTAATCTTTTGTAAGTATAATTCTAATTATTTTCTCTCAGATTTTCATCCAGAAAAAAAAAATCGAGGTACGTTTTCCTTTTCCTTTTTATATTTGTTGATTTTTTTGTTTTGTTAATTTTTTTGAACGGACTTTGATCATGAAAGTTTTGTTTAGCTGTGGTCTAATTATTTTTTATTTGATTAATTTGGCTGTTTTTATGTTTGATCTTGACTGGACATAATAATCTGTAATGATTTCAGCTTGTTTTCTTGTTTATAAGGCTTAGATTCTTTGCTAAAGTTCTGTATTAATTAGAGATGTTCAAAAGAATCGCTGTTAAAATTGGTTTCCGAGTTGTGATCATGGCCATGATCGTCATCTGCATTGGATATCTCGTTGTTGATGGTCGGATTTTGGGACTTGACTTAAAGGATGACCGGTTGTTTCAATCTTCACGTGGTTGTTGTAGCTTTAAAGAAAGAGATTTTGTTGGTGTTATTATGTTTAAACTCTGTTTGTAGAAAGTAATTCAATGTCCCGTTTTGTAGACTTAAACTGAATTTGTCTCTGCATTTTGTTCAGAGAATCGTGATTGAATGGTTCTTAGAACTGATACAAGAGTTCATATTCATTTTTTTCAACGGGAATGCTTTGAAATATGAAGTTGTTACCCAGTATATCAATGGGTATTTTTTTCTGATGTCCTTAATCTGGATCATTGCAAAATTAGGCTTTGTGGTGTATTGTATGCTATATCTTGTGTTACTAATTGCACTCAAATTTCACCTGTTCCCTTGAATGATTTTAGTGATGAGCTTAACGTTTTATTATTATTTTTTTTGTCCATCACATTGATGTTTTCTGTGTTGGTTTGAAGATTTAATTTCTTAAGGAAATAGAAAATGGTTTACATGAACTGCTTCCTTCCTTGGGCTGCTGTAACATGAGAAATTGACTTTCATTCTTTGTTGTGGTTTAGATGCCAGTACATAGTTGAATTACTTGTAGTTTCTAGCATGTCCAATAGCTGTTTGTTGGACAAGATGCTATAATAGATAGGATTAGACCTAGTTTTCTGTTAATTGATTTAGCATCAACTAGGTTTAGATGTTTTCTTTATGCAGGTTAGGGACTCGGTATTTCATTCGTGCCCCACATCTTGAGTTTGCCCTTAAGCATAAACACTAATAAGTAAGCCGGTTTTGGAACAATAGCCCGTCTAAATCTGAAGGTATGAAGTTTTGTTATTCTACTCTCTCTCCTAGCAATTTGTTTTCAAAGTAGTTGTTTAGAAGTTATTCATTGATAATTCTTATAACTGTCAGCTTTTGAGTGAACTGTGTCAATATCTGTCCGGCAATTATTTTTTTATTCCCTTCACTTTCAATCATCCTCTTCCTCAACACGTCTTGCAGCACCTTCATCTTCAGTTATATTTCCTATCTTAATTCCTCAGGCTTTAATCAATGCACTTGCTTAACTGCAAATAATTTTTGATGTATGTTAACCATTCCTTTGAATGAACCATAAATAGGATACTGGAGTTGGTAAATAGCTTGGTTGTGGCCTTTCCTGTTTCTATTTTCTGAATAGCAAATGGTGTTGCAGGAAAGCTTTGGTCGACCGGGCAACTGAAGGAAAGATTTCTGTGTCTTCTTATTAGGATCATGTGCACTCATTTTAGAGTGTTATAAGCCTGCCTTCATACGAAGAGCAAATAAATGGTATTAGAGCTACTACTCCAATTTGCAGAATTCTTAGATCGGGATTCAATTTGACATATGGGTTTCTGTGCTCCACTGACTGGAGATTGCATTGAAAATGTTAAAAAACACTAATGATTATAGTCATTCCATTATCATAAATCTATCATGTTTGACATTCTGTGTTGGCATGCTAGATGCTTGGTGTAGAGTGTCACAGGTGGTTTAGGGAGTGACAAGAAGATTAAGGAATTGAGAATTGTATCTTTTTTCATATCTTGTGGTATGCAGTTCTAAGTATATGTAATGACCTAAGAATCCCTAAGAACCCTGGGGGTATCTCCATTACAGTTCTGATAGTCACCCTATCTACAGTTTCTGCTGAAAGGCTGATTTACAGTGTAGGACATGATGATGGCTTTGCTGAATGTTGAGCTTTGTACTATCAGCCGGACAACCATTGAAAGGTGCTATTTCTGGAGACTTGTTTGGTGGTGCTAATTGATGTCATATGGCCTCTTAAGGTGAAAATTTGGATGCTTAGATGATGACCATAGCCAAGTAGTTGGGATTATCTTTTGCTGCTTATGGTGGATGTCATTAAACCTAAATGGTTTGAAAAAATTTAGGTGTTGAAAACTTGAAATCTTGCTTGTGGAGACTAGATGCCTGTGTGGAGGACAATTATGCTAACAGTATTGGGGCTCCAGGGATTATATAAAGGCCTGATGGTGTCAGGTTCACATGTTTTATTGAGGTGGAGGGAAGTCTTTTGACAGGAGAGCTGAATGATTATAAAGTTCTGGTTAAACTAAATGTGCAGCTGATATGGTCGATCCACTTCTCCATGTCAAAGGGAACCACTGGTGTTGGGTTTTGTGAGATTTTCCTAATTTGTTGGTTAGGCTTTGTTCTTACTGTTACCCACGTCTTCCTGATTAGTATTTTATTTACACTTTCTTGAAGTTTCTGTATTTCTAGGGTAATAGGTTCCTTTTGATTTGTATTACTAAAGCTTCATGGTGAACCATTCCGCGATTGTGAAATATGCTCATAAATTGATGGCAGATTTCTTGTAAGTAACTAAACTTGTGGCAAATTGAGGCTTGCAACTTTAAGTTATTTACACAATATATTTTTTTTTGTTAGTACTCACCTAATCCTCTGACAATGACAGTTTTCAGAAGTACATTGTGAGGCACAATAATGTTCCTAAGAGATACAATTATGTATCCACTTCATTTCTACAAACGTTACATGATAAAAGAAGGTACTGTAGGAATCAACCTAGACCTTTCATATTTAAGACAGATATGCTTTCAGTGGATGGGATCTTACATTAGTGATGGTGACTGTCACCTTCTATATAATTGTATCGTAGCCATTCCTATTTTCTTATTATTTCCTTATTTTTTATTTTTATGTAATTTATTGGTTTTAGATTATACTTTTAATTTCTTTTGGTATAGGTTATTCTTTCAATGATTGTTTTGAGGGTAAAAGTAACGGTAATCACAGCAGACTATGTGCTTACCCACAATTACAGATGACGGAAATTCATGCTCTGCATCATGTACTTGAGCAAATGGTCTAATTACTTAACTTTCCTCTTGTTTAAGGAACAATTTATACACCCACAGGGAATTTGACTATAGTTCCTTATGATGATGAATGATTTCAAAATTTTTGTTTCTCTCCAATTTCTCCTCTTCAATTTCTCTGAGGGTGCTTGCTTTTTCTGCATAACTGTTCCATTTTTATCAACTTTTTCCCTTAAAAGTTTACAGCATATTTTAAATTTGAAATCTTCATTTCTTTGGCGTGGGTTCTATCTCAATGCTTTTGTATTTTTCTAACTTATCTTCATCATAGATAGGTTTGGGTTCCCCTTTTACAGAGTGGAAGTTCAATATGATGGAGGTTACTTCCTACAAATTGATTTCTTTTCTTTACTGAACCAAAAAGAGGAAAGAAGGAAGTTTTATTTTAATCTTGGTTTGCTTACTAATTTCATGACTGGAGTGAAAGGCCTTATTCTTCTGCTGTTACAGTGGCTTTGTGAACTTTATAGCCATGCGTGGTTAAGTGATGACCGTTCATCCCTTACATCTTCTGTGAGTTATAATTCAATTCCAGGTGTATGTCCTGATGAGTAATCCTGCATCTAGTGCTTCCTCTACAAGTCCGAATCTAAGGTACTATTGCGTTGGGGTTATGGGTTACTATTGTCATCCAATGTAAAGTCTGTATTTAATTACGAATCTAGCGTTCTCTATCTTGCCTTCATTTTTTCCTTCTTTGTTTCTTGCCCCAGAATATGAAGGATGCTCTCTTCATTTTTTTTTTTGGGGGGGTGTGGGGGGTAGGGGGTGCAGATAAATGCGAGAGGCAGGACTATGCCTAGCATGCCAGCTTGTAAGAAGACCATAGTTGTGCAACTGGGTATTTAGGGTTGTCAACTTCCTGTATTTGCAAAAGCCTATTGCAAAAAGCTCCCTGAGCGTTGAATGCGTTTGCTGCAGCGACCTTTTTTCCTATTCCTAAAAATCAACTCACATGTGGTTTTGCTGTTCTTTTATGCACAAGTTTGATTTACTGGGCCAAACCCGAAATTTTTCATAGTTGTTAAAATTCTAATTGAGATGCCTTTTTCTGGTTTCAATTTGTACATGTTCATGTATGTGTAGTGGGTGATCTATTGTGTGCT
This sequence comes from Durio zibethinus, assembly GCF_002303985.1. The sequence goes on from NW_019168492.1 coordinate 24,415,580, forward strand.
AGGATATATAGAGAGCTTACTTATATATAGTTATATTGTTATTTGATTTTCAAAAGATTGATATTTGTAAGGCAATATGTGTATGCTGGTTCTCTTTTCGATGGTGCTTGTAACCTCATATCTTTTTGGATTTTTGATAGCACAGCAAAACTGTTTTCTCTTTTAGAAGGATTTAGCAGTTCATGCCAGGGGTGCAAAATGAGGGTAGCTTAATATTCAATATCTCTGCGTAGTGGCAACTAATTTATAACACAACCAAAAGATGTAATTCTTGGAGTTGCATTTGTCTGTATTTTGCTGGAGATACATGAGATCCTAAACATGATTATATTTGTGCCAGAATTGTGGATTTCTTGTAGAACATTGTGGAAGGTCTTGATAAGAAATGAAATCCGGTAAAAACAGTTTATGTTGCTTGTAGTAATGACATGGGGACCCTGAATGCATCCATTTTTTTAATTTTTTTATGTTGTTAGACATTAAATATTTTTAATAACTCCTCCATTCTCTTATAAATATTTGTTTTTTTTTTCTTTTTGCAGGTGGACTCTTCTTCCGGAATATAACTTATCTTTAGCTTTTAAGTGACTTGGTTATGGGGCATAGACATGTATTTGGCACATCTCAAATGTTTGAGAGTGAAAATGAGCAGGGCAGGAATCATATGCATACAGAGCAACCGTATGCAAATCTAGGTATTGTTATTTTAATGCCTTCACTTTTACATTTTATTTAGATGACAAATAGATAACGATTTATGGTATGAAAACATGTTTGCAAGGTGGTTTAAGGTTGAACTTTTCATATTCTCCTGCCCAGAAAGTTGGGCCTAGGTTTTGGGTTATGCCTGCTTTTTGCATTATATAGGATTCTCTGTCCAATAGCTCTTGTTCCAATGGCTATTAATGCTGCTTGTTTTGTTCTGCAGTGAGGGCAAGCACTACAGAACATGGTTCCTTCTTCTGTCCTGTAGAAAATATGTCTGTTGACACGGTGCATTTTTCTTCTCATTGGAATCCAGTGCCTAGGTCAAGTGGTTATGCTACCTCAAGCAACAATGTTGAAGCTCCACACTATCAACCTGACACTTCAGGCCCATCTCATGATCTTTTTCTGCATCCATCACCACCTGGAGCATTTGGTGTAGCCCCTGAGAACCACATGCATCATGCATCTTCTTCCAATTATGATATGCAGACTTTCCATGGGATTGAGGGTGGTTTTGTTGATGTCTCAATGGGTGGTGGAAGAGGACCTCATAAACGAAAAAGCCCTGGAGTCCCTTCAGTCTGTGAGAGGGGTGGTTCAAGCAGATATGTTGGTGCTGGATGTTCATCTGATCTTCCTCTATCTTCTGACATTTGGCAAGAGAAACCTAACATAGATCCTCAACAAATGCATTGGGATCATGTTGCCATGCCCCCCAGTTATAGAGGCAATGAACTCTCAATTAGGGGTGAGGATTCTATGAGGAGTGTGAGAAGCCGTCCAGCTCTTGATCTTGAATCCACCCTAGTTAGAACCCATTTATCAAGCAATCCTTCTCACATTTCCTACTCTACAAGCCAACCAGTTGGCCATTCTAGTTCAGTGGATCTCTCAGGCTGGAGCTCTAATGCTTTATCAAGGGAGTGGGGCCATTTGAGAATGTCTCCTAGTCATGGAAGGACTCAAGCTTCAGGTTAGTTTGTTGAACATTTGTGTGTCATGTTTTGAATCTCCCATTATTTCTGAGTCTGTTGCTGGTGAACTGCAGATTCAAGTGTTTTTAATCATGAGACAAATCACTCTCTTGGTAGTAGCAGTGCTACAAATGCTTCCGTAGAGGTTGGGGGACTTCAGCATGATTTTATTTCTGGTAGAAATCCTGTTCTTCCTCAGAGTTTCCATGGCAACTCAGCACAATCTGTAAGGGGTGTTCGTACAAACTATTCTCAGAGATCTAGCCCAACTTTCAGGGCTTCTTCCAGTCGTGTGCGCTTTGGACATGCGGCATCATCAGATGGGGGGATGCAGGTGGTTGCTGAAAGTTATTCCTCCAGACAGCATCAGCCATTGTCGGCTATAACATGGCGCAATAATGAGCGGAATGGGAGGTCAAGGATATCTAATGATAGATATCTATCTCTAGCTGATGATGCAGTTTTACATGATCGATTTTCATCCGAGGTATTTACCACTTATGAAGGAATTAATGTCTTGCATTAGCAATTGAGGTAGAAATACATGTTCCCTAGTAATAGTTTGAAAACCATTTCAACACAGCTTTCAGCATGTCACATTTCTTCTGAGAGTTGTAGTCTTTCATCTTCGTGTCGTTTTTTGACTTTATTGTTTCATTAGTACCCTTCTTTGTTGAATGATAGTGGCCTATTCTGTTGATGACCAGGCCATGATTACTTTTGTTTATTAGTTTTGATGATTCTAACGTAGCCAAATGCTTCTGATCAAGTGCTTTGCTAATGAGATACAGAAAAATTTCTATTCGTATGTCCAGTATATCAGCTTGTAACAAACTTTCCTGATTTAATGAGTCATTAGCTGAATGTTATAATTTGTTTTCACTCTGCAGGGTTTTATGATTGCGGACCGCTCAGCCTTTTATGGATCTAGAAATATGTTTGATCAGCATAGAGATATGAGGTTAGACATAGACAACTTGACTTACGAGGTATGTACATATTTACCTTCTTGATTATGGCATTATTTCATTCTTCTTAGTGTTTTGTTTTAAATGATGACTTGCTTGGGCAGGAACTGCTTGCACTTGGGGAAAGGATTGGGAATGTTAACACAGGCTTGTCTGAAGACTTGATATCTAAGTGCTTGACCAAAACAATTTACTGCTCTTCAGATCATTTCCAGGATGAAAGCTCTTGTGTAATTTGCCTGGTAAGAGTTTTATTCTGTTTGAAACATAAATATCTTGGATTATGTTTATGTGGCTTGGTTCAACATGGAATTATAGAGAACAGTCCGGCACATGTCAATTACAATCCACTACTAGCGGCCGACATGTTTTTGTTTTTTCGTGCAAAAGAGGCCGCAATCTAAGAATAGGAAAAGAAGTTGCAGGTTCTGAAATTCAAATCTTAAACTTGTTGGATGTCACCTTTTAAAGATAATTGTATGAATCAATTGATCTAAATTTCGAATTCAGCCGAAATGCTTGCCACCTCTTTTCTATGATCCCACTTGTCCTAGCTGTAACATGTACATTACTTTGATCTTGTAAAACAGAAAAGTACTAGTTGAATTTCTCACAAATATTTTTAATTCACAGGAAGAGTACAAGGACATGGATAGAGTTGGGGCATTAAAGACTTGTGGTCATGATTACCATGTTCCCTGTATCAAGAAGTGGTTGTCAATGAAGAAAACTTGTCCGATCTGCAAAGCTTCGGCTCTCGCTGACGATATGACGGAGAAATAATGACTTTTTATTGTGGTTTATCATTTATCATTTATCATTCTTGTAAATATATTTAGATACTTGCTCAAACAAAATCAAACATTGTTTTTAAGAAATTTGTAAAAGAAGGGGAAATGTTGTTAGATTAATTTTCAATCCATTTATTGTTGGCTTCCATCTCAATTATTTGGAGCCTTAAAAGTTGCCAGTGTTAGATTAACATTCCATGCATATTTTGGTTTACTCATTTTTCTCGTGAGTTTTTTATTTATCTATTTTTTTTTTATAAAAAAAAGAAAGTCATTCAAAAAGTATTAGAAAAAATGCATTTTTAAGATCATAGGTTGTTTCAATGCATTTTCATTCCCTTTTAATCCATCCTTTTAATGCACTAAACTTACATTCATGGTCTTTGAATTTAGTTGAATAATTTTTTGTATGATAAAAATTTAAAATTAATATGATTTAAAATTTTAATAAAAATTATATACGAATTTAATAAAAAAATATTTTATTTAATATATAAATTATAATATAATAATTTTTATATTTATAAATAATTAAAATAAAACCGACAAAAATACACGAATTATTCATCCAATTGAGGCAAAAAAGTTATACCTTGCAGCTACATCCTAAACAGGAATAAACCTCTGTAGTAGTACACGACATATAATTAGCTATTATAATAATAATAATAATAGTCTTTAATTTATAATTTCTTAAGTTGTTGGGCAATTTCGTAGAAAGTGGAACGAAGGATCGCCACAGAGAAAAGCAGAAAATTCCGGAACCAATTGGGGAGTTGCGTGAGTCAGCCGTCTAGTAACCATTGACCAATTAAAAAACCGACACGGACGAGTGGCTAAGGTTACGCCGACTCATCTGACCACAAACTTTCTCGTTGTTCCATACGTCTCCGCTTGGACCCAGTAGCCCCTCCTCTCCTATATAAACAAAGCGCCTCACCCTCCCTTCAATCCAATCAAAGCCAAATAATAATTCTCTGCTTCATCTCTAAGCAAAATCTTCTCAAATCATAGCCTCGGTTTTTTTTTTCCTAGTCTTCGGAAGATGCAGATCTTTGTGAAAACCCTGACAGGCAAGACCATAACTCTCGAGGTCGAGAGTTCAGACACCATTGACAATGTCAAGGCTAAAATTCAGGACAAGGAAGGGATCCCACCTGACCAGCAACGTCTCATCTTCGCTGGTAAACAGCTCGAAGATGGACGAACCCTTGCCGACTATAACATACAGAAAGAATCCACTCTCCACCTTGTCCTCCGTCTTCGTGGGGGTATGCAAATCTTCGTCAAAACCTTGACAGGCAAAACCGTCACCCTCGAAGTCGAGAGCTCCGACACGATCGACAACGTCAAGGCCAAGATCCAAGACAAAGAAGGCATTCCTCCCGACCAGCAACGTCTCATCTTTGCTGGGAAACAGCTTGAGGACGGTCGTACTTTGGCTGATTATAATATCCAAAAGGAGTCAACTCTTCACCTTGTCCTCAGGCTTCGTGGAGGTATGCAAATCTTTGTCAAAACCTTGACAGGAAAGACTATAACCCTGGAGGTCGAGAGTTCAGACACGATTGACAACGTTAAGGCAAAGATTCAAGACAAGGAAGGGATCCCACCAGACCAACAACGTCTGATCTTCGCTGGAAAGCAGCTTGAGGACGGGAGGACCTTGGCTGATTACAACATTCAAAAGGAATCGACCCTTCACCTTGTTTTGAGGCTTCGTGGAGGAATGCAGATATTTGTCAAGACCTTGACTGGAAAAACGATTACCTTGGAGGTTGAAAGTTCGGATACGATTGACAATGTCAAGGCAAAGATTCAGGACAAGGAAGGTATCCCCCCAGATCAGCAAAGGCTTATCTTTGCTGGAAAGCAATTGGAGGATGGGAGGACTTTAGCTGATTATAACATTCAGAAAGAGTCCACCCTTCACCTCGTTCTTCGTCTCCGTGGTGGGCAGTGATTATTCCAAGAGAAAGAAATTGTCTTTGTCTTAAGTTAAGAATGTCATAATAAGTGCTTATTTTTCGTGTTTTGATGTTGGATTTCTGGATCTTTATCTCCTCTGTCAGATGTTAATCTAAGTACCTCTGGAATAAAAGTTTGTGATCTATTATTATCTGCTTATGTCTTGCCTGTTCTTTCTGGAACAAATGTCCCTGGAATTTCCATTAGAACTCTTTGAATCATGAAAATGGCTAATAAGAAAACAATGTCATTAACAAAAAGAAGCTTGCTTCAAATTTTGGGTTGGCTTCTATGTTATCAATGTGGAAAGTCAATGGAAACTATTGGTATTTGGAAAAAACATTTGATGATGGAGTCTAATCTAAGAATTTGTATTATCATATTCTTGTTCTGTGATCAAATGAGAACTCATAAGGTTCGATGTTAATTTCACATTGGTATGATCTATCAAAATCAATCTTAATAGGTAAACTTTGGTTCAAACCCATTTAGGACATCAAATTTTTTTTTTAATTTCAGTTTATTGAAACTTATGTATGGTTTACCGTAAGAAAATTGAAATATCAATCTATAACCTTCGAAGAACCTACTAAATTTACTGGTGTAGACTTCCATCTTGGCTTTTTTGAAAACATATTGCTTTATAACCCAATTTCCAATGAGAAATTAGATTTTGTATGGTTACCATGGAGGCTGTCATTAATATTCTTTTCGTTTTCCCCTGTTGGGACGAGAACAGAGAGGAAATTAAAAATGTTTATTCGGTCATTTTAATTAATTTTAAATTAAATTATTTAAAATTAAATTAATTAAATTATGTTATTTTAATTTTGTTAATGCATTGAATATGTTAATTTCAAAAATTAAGTTATCAAATTAAATTAAGTCGGTTCGATTAATAATAAAAATATTTAAAATAAATTATATTTTAAACTCCTAATTTTTTTATATTTGAAACAAATTAAATAAAATAATTTAACAAAATATTCAAATATCAAATTATTAAATTAAAAAACTCTAACAATTTCTAAAATTAAATGATTTATTTAATGTATTTTTAGTTTTATATTTGAGTTTTATTATATTTCGATTAAAATTTTGATTAATTTAGTTCAAAAATAAAATTAATAAAAAATATAAAGTTATCTAAAATTATTTTTGTTAATAAATCAAAATTAATTTAATGACCAACTGCTAAATCAATTCGATCAATTAATTATGTTAAAACCGAATTTTCTTGAGAAAACTACAGCAAAAGAAAATAAAGGGTAGTGTTGTAGACATTTTAACGCAGTTTGATCCATGTGGGCTAAAATTAAGTCTATCAAGAACTTTCATGCCCAATCTAGCCCACTATTATTTTGGGCTAACCTAGAAGTTTAGTCAAAAGGTCAAGCCTATTAATGGCTAGATTCAGACCCAACAAGGGAGACAAAAAAGCTCAATCTGTAGCCCACGATTATTTCAGGCTAAAGTAGAACATCTAAAAATTCCCCAAGCATTACGTCTCCCAAAAAACTTAAGGGGCACTCCGAGAATTGAACTCGGGACCTCTCGCACCCTAAGCGAGAATCATACCACTAGACCAAGTGCCCTTATTAAGGGCAAAGGGACTTCATATAAATATAAAATAAAAAAATGGAAACAGTCCAGCAATAAATACAACCAGCTCCATTTCCTTTAAGCTGGTTTTGCTAATCCTTTCCAATTTCTGGAACTCTCTTCGGTCCAAATTCGTTCTGGTGAGGAGCTCAACCGTTGAGTACGCAGCCATGTCAGACGACTTCGATTTCGCCGATAAGGTCTCTCTCTCTCTCTTGATTGCTTGATTTTTTTTTTTAAATAAAAATTTATAATCTCTTAAAGTCTCAATTTGATTGGCTTTTAACCGAGATCCGTGATAAATCAATTGGAATTTAGCCTTGTTATTTAGAGATCTGGTTTTGTTTCCTTATCTTATTGATTGCTTTCGTGGCGATGTAGTGCTTTTTCAATTTTAATTTCCATTTTTTTTTAATTTTGAGAATTTTGCATGCTGATCGTCTCATTTAATTTAGATTTTGCTTTTTTCTTTTCATGTTGATTGTTTTGTCAAATAAACGTTGAGATGTTATTACATTTTTATATTTCACGCGAATTATCAAATAATTCTTTGTTTTTTCTTCCATTTGGCGAAAATCTTTTGTTATAAATACATTCTTTCTGCTGGATCGGACGCTTTTTTTTTCAAATAATCAATTTGGACTTTTTTTAACCATATCCTTTTGAACTTTTTGAAAGACGGACTTGATAATTTATGTATTTATGTCGTGTAAAATATTAAAATTAATACATTCGAGTCATGTTTTATACAAAATTGCGTGCCACAATTCAAGTAAACATAAAAATATGAAATGTGCTTTTTTGGGTTTTATTAAATTTTATTGCTAAAATTTTAAACCGTATTATCTTTGTGTTTTGTATTTGAATGTGATCGAGTCTTGTTTCAAATTTTCAGCTCTATTGAAAGAAAAAAAAAATGCAAGCTGAATTTTTAAGCGGACAACGTGAAAAATCTTCCCTCAGTTCTCTACTCCCAGCGTCTGTCAAAATAGAATGTGGATAACATTTTTTTTCTTGACGATTTCATTATGCCATTTCCATGCCATAACCAATATGCCTGGCCTGCTAACATGAGTGAGGTGTTTCGTGGGATCCATGATGAAGAGGGGACTACTACCATCTCTAATACATTTATGGTGTGGAAGCAATGGATGAATTTATGGGGTCTTGATATAAACCTTGTTTGATCACTTAAAACTTATCGTACAGAATGATAAATCATCTTTTGATGCAATATTTCCATGCGTGTATTATAAAGTTGGTTTATGTTACAGTTGCTTTTACTTGAGCTAAGGGTCCAGTCATAAAACGCACTAGCATTCTCACCGGACTCCCAAATGGAACCTTAGTGAGCATCCTAAAGCGTATAAATTTAATCTAATAACCACTTTGAAAAATCAGTAACTTGTGTGTAGTAGGACTAAGTTTTTAAAATAAACATATGCTATTATGAATTGTCCTTTAATAACGAAAACAACTTTTGCTCTTTGCTCTCTCTGGCCTTGTGAAGTTAACATGTTGAAGACAAATATTGAGCAGCAAGTTGCGTTTTGTACATTATATGATGTGTACTTACCGGGTAAAAATTTTGTTTTCACTTATGCTATAGGGAAACAAGATTATTAATGAAACTGAAGCCAAAGGGTTCAACCCTGGATTGATAGTGCTGCTGTTTGTTGTTGGGCTGCTACTGGTATTCCTTGCAGGGAACTGTGTACTTTACTCTTATGCCCAGAAGACTCTTCCTCCTAGAAAAAAGAAGCCAGTATCCAAGAAGAAGATGAAGAGGGAGAGGCTCAAGCAAGGAGTCTCTGCACCAGGCGAGTAGGACTTTTGAGGCATTGTCTCCTCTGTTCTCCGTGTTCAAACTGTATGTTCACAATTTTCTTTGTGTCCGGAGAGTTGCCTCGATTGAATTTTAGCATCTTAATTAGAAGTTAACCTTGTATTTGGGTAGACTAGGAAGTGAAATACAGTTTTTTGTTCATCAGATGCAGTCCACAGTTTACTTATCTCATTTCTTTTTTGCTTTCCTATTATTCTGCATGGTTTAGTACTCATTTATTTGCTTCCACAACCCATCTCAAGTATTTACAGGATCAGAAGCAACAGAAATAATGTCGACATAGGTCTAACACATTGTTTTAAACCACTTTATAAATGCCAATTTTGATGCATGCCATTAACATTTGTAAATGTCTATTTTTGAGGCATGCATAACAAATATGTCTGTCTTTTTCTCTTCATGATTCCATCCATAAATTATAAATTTCCCCGTATGGGATTATTAAATCAAACTAACTACTCAATTCTTTCGTAAAAAGAAAGGGAAATAACAAAAAAACAAAATAATAACAAGGTGCATAACTTTAAACAAGAAATCATATAGTTAAATGGATGTCGAAAGGAGACAATCCAACCAACTTCTTTTGATAAAACATAAAGTGTAACATGTAATACATTATACAAAAACAATAGGGGGAAACCATTGTAATCCTCAATGATTTGGTCCGACCAAGCCAAGCAATCGATCTCTGATGGTTGTTTAGGCGATATAGGTAGAACTTTTTAACATTATTTTAGCAACATGACATCACATTGATAAAACTAGGGACAAGCCAGCTACTAGAATTTCTTTCATTAGAAGGCAAGACATGGGCAGCATGCACTTAGGCCCCACGGCCCATGGTCTGCTCCTCAGGGGGGATCATGACCAAGACAGGCTGAGCATTGAACCCCGGATGAGGCAACCTTCGACGAAGCTCGCGGCCTTCCTGGCAAAGAGCACATGCATGACAGAAAAAATGTGTCGCAAAGTCACAGACTGTCTCACACCGTTCACGTTGCACGTCATCTTCCATGCAGCTGCCACAGCATCCACATGACCTATTAATTGCCTCACAGGTGCCCTGTTCATCCAAAGAAAACCACAAAACTAAATCTCGGAACATAGTTCATATTGTTCCTGGATTATACGCATAAAACTCCTAGTTGTCCCTCCACACGAAAAACACAAACAATGTGTATGAAAATCAGGTTACGACAGAACATTCGACTTCCCCACCACCAACACAACCTCAGGATGGTAGAAATTTCCAAAACCAAATCAAAAAAGGATAGATAGAGGGACATTGAGCTTATGTCCTGTACAGATACCGAACAGAATAATAAACTGAAACCACATATTAGAATTTCCGAAACACCAAATGCAAACCCATACTATGCTTAATGAGCCGCTTAAAATGATGTCAATAACCTGACAAAGGCAAAGTTAAGGAAGAAGAAAGATCAGATTTACTTGCCTCCAGATTAAACTTCCGCCGAATGGCAACCCGGCTAGGGAATGAAAACGATGGTGCCAAAGTATTCCAGCCGAAATAGGAATTTCCAATCAGGTAAAGAACAGCGTAAGGCACGCAGTGACTTGCAAAGGTACCGGGAGCAGATCCAAGCCTTTCAACATTGCTTCCATACAGCACACAAGGTGCCATGCTTCCAAGTAGACCTGGCCAAAATATAATAATTAAAAATCCGGAGCAAATAAAAGCATACAAAACATTGTATAAAGATACCATAAAAATTGTATAAACTGATAACCACTAACCAAAAATTAATTGTTCTAGGAATTAAAAACAATAAAGAAGATTACAGTCACAACCCATCTTTTTAACCGTTGCAAAACATACAAAAAACATGATTGATCTTATGATTTTCCTTTTCTTCCATTCTTTTTCCCTTTTAAATTCCATGTTCTCTACAATCAAGGCCAAATTTTCACAAAAAAACAGAATCACAGCTTTGAGTTTATAAAGTATGTCAATCATTATGGAGCAGTGGCAAAAAGCATAGAGTTTCTTACAAACTTCAATGTCGCTGCTGCAAAACTCATCGTTACGACCAAGACAAGCAAGGAGGGAGGAATCCCACTGGGACCGACCCATGGGTTCTCCGACAACACCCCCCTGGTCCAACGGAAGCCCATCGGCGGTCCACCCAAACCCAGTCCCGGTACAAACTTCCGGCGAAGCTGCCACCTCGGGGGTCGTCTCCCTTGACGTTTTACCATCTAGTTTCTTCTTCTCATCTTCCTCAACAACTTGTTTGCTCAAAAGAGGGCTCGATTCCTCTCCGGCGTCGTTGTTGCTACCATCTTTGTTCGCCATTTTTTGTGGGATTTTTTCTTTCGATTTTATTTTGGGAGAGAGAGATCTAAAATTTAAAAAGCCGTCAGAAAATGTTAAAATTAGATTAGGATCTAAAAATTGAAATGGAAGACAAAAAAAAGAGATAAAAAAAGAGTTCGATATTTTTGATCTTTGCCTTTCGGGGTGTCAGAAACAAAGCGCGTTAAATTATTTATTTGCTGTCTTAATACGGAGTTTCGCTCTGTCCGTAAATAATTTGTCTTTATCATGTCTGGAGCCCAAATGCAGCCCAACGTACAAGGTTGCTTAACTTATTGTCGGCCACCTCAAAGTTGGTTGTCAATAATTGTCAAAACTATTTATTTTTAGTACCAAATGCTGTTTTTTTTCTGGTTATAAATACAAGTATTTGTTATGTTAACAGATTATCTTTAAAAATTTAAGATTTAATTCAATTTATGTGATAATTTTAAAAATTATATCTAATTTGAATTTAAATTTTAATATTTATAATTTTTTTTAATTTTTAGATTGTTATTTAAAAAAATGAAATAGCAAAACAAAGGGATACGAATATATCAATTATAAATAATCAGGTTTACTCAAATTCTTGACACGGTAAAGGATAATTAGATCGATTGGTAACGAAATTTTTTTTTTGTTGTTGTTTGAGTTCAAATCCATTAAGAGATTAAAAAAGATATTTACTATATTAGATATAAATAAATCTATTTAGATTAATTCAAAGAGAGATATATAAAGAAAGAATATATCTATCACGTTTCGAGATTAAAATATAACACGATCATATTATCTTGAAATAAATCTCAAAATAATACGAAGTCTTTTTTTTAATCATTATAGTTTGTTAAATAAAATCTATATCTTTAATTCAATTAATGATAATGATGGTTTGTGATGATTTTAAATATTGATTCATGATTTGTATATAAAAATATATCATGCATTCAACTTACGAGATATTATCCGTTTTAACTCGAAAATCTCACGATTTTATCATATAAAAAGTATCTTACAAATTTGAGATTAAGTCTTTATATATATATCATTTTTTATTCACACATCCTTTAGATATAAGATTGAGGGTGTTATAATCTCTAAACCTTTAATGTTTGATGTCTTTGTCAAGCTTAATCTATCCATAGAACCAATATTACATCATACCATCATTTAACACTTAATAACTTTTACGATCCCACCGTGTAACATTTAGTGTGATTTTCAAAGTTATTGATTGATGATCATTCTGATATCATTTATGAGATAAAATCATGAAACTCTCGGATCAAAATAAATAATATCTCACAAATTGAGTATGAATATTCGTAAAATTTAAAAACCCTTTACTGTTAAAAAAAAAAAAAAAACTCTAGACATATTAGGGAGGATGCTAGTTTTTAAAGCGTCCCAAATTTTTTTTTTTGTTTTGTAAGTCAATTTTGTTATGAATACTCTCAAAATTTTTTATTTTTTTGTTAAATGATTATTTAATTATATATATTAAAAATGATATATGTGATAATATTATCAATTTTGCAATTATCTCTTTTTTTTTTTAAATTTAAAAACTTGTAGTGAATAATTATAATAATATAACTATAATAATATAATACTATACTATTTTAAATTTATGTTTATAAATTTTTTTATACATTATAAGCTAATAGTCTCAAAAAAAATCTTTGAATCCTTAACATTTCCACCTATAAAATGACACCACCCAAATTTACAAGTTAAGGCTGACGATACAATTTTAAAAGATAAACAAAGACAGAAAAACTGCCATTCAAAACTAACATTTCTCAAATTTCACATATGATCTTCATATCCAGAAGAGAAGAAACTGGTTAATTATAGCTATAAACTACTATAAAATTAAACAAAAAATCAACAATCAAATAGGGGTTCCAAAACTTTCTTAATTCACCCATGAATGTTATTAGCCTGCAAAACAGAAACAAAAACAAATATTGAAAATGAAAGGAAAATGCTATCATCCAACAAATATTGAAAATGAAAAGCTGGTTCATGAGATACTTCAAAGAGAAAGAGGGGATGATTGTAAACTGGTTCCAGTTTGTTATCTCTTCAAGAATACATGCCCATATGATTTCCTTGAATGAGTGAATGGAAACCTTTGGGTCCAATGTCAAACAGCTATTCTAATTTTTGGCCATGGTTTGATCTCTGTATCATACATAACCTTGTACTTCAGCTGCTAACCCAGAAGAAAAGTTATCATTCTGTGCTATGAATACTGGCCAAGGTTTCAGCTCTACGTATACTTGAACAGGAAAACAACTGCTGGACTGACCTTAGGTACCAAACAAAATCTTAGGGCAAGATACTGCAATGTTGGATCATAATTTGATTCTGAACTCTGCATCTGTTGGTTGGAAAGGTGATTAAAATCTGATGTATCAGACACCAAAAAATCTGGCTGAGTCAGGAATTTGGGGCAATAATTTTCCCTGGCAGCATAATATTTGGCATAATCTTAATGTATATAAATCATGGTATGCACAAACTAAGGATGCCGATGTTTTTGTAAGGCTTCCATTGAAAATTTCAAGCATCTTCTATCACTATTCATTATCCAGAAGTAAATAATATCCTGCACGAAGATCAATGGCTTGGAATTTTATGTTCCATCCATGGCAGTTTATGAAGAGACTTCCTTTCAGGTCTGGGCATTCAGGTATTGATAAAGTTCTATTACTAGTACTTTTACAAGGGAAGGTCTAGCTGTAAAACTGAGATGAAATACTCAACAAATAACAATCCAAGCTTAACTAAAGAGCCTTACTTTAATTAGAACTTATAATTTTATACTAAACATGAAAACAATATTAAAAAAAATACATACAATTTGACAAATCGGCGTTTGATATGTCGACATAATTTTGACATAATAATTTTATATTTTACATGTATTTGATAAAAACAAATACAATACAAATACATATATACATTTATTCAAATAATTGATTCTAAGCTTAGGCATTGAAGAAAGAATACAAATAACAGCAAATTTCTAGGCCCTTAAAAGCCATAGATGTGACAAATGAAAGAAATTGCAAAAGAGGGATCCAGGGTTTGCCTCTCCATTTTCCATTTTTTTGGTTTAGACAGTTTGTTGTGTTGATACATATGTCCAAACCTAGGTTTCAAATCAGATTGCAATGGCATCTTAACCCAATCTTTTCCCAGTTAAGATACAAACAAACAGATTTTTTTTTTTTTTTGAGAATTAGAAAATTTCCATCCCCAAGTTTCTTATCCAATCTGAAACAAATGTATGATCCCATTTTTGCTTCCATTAGTATGTTTTCCAACTTGCCAATTGCCATGCAACTTTCTCACAAATAAACATGATAATTCTCCCTTGCCTAAGTTTTCCAATTACAGTAACAGATCTTAACAGCATCATCAATATTAAAAAAAAAATCCTTAAACTAAAAATTGATAGGGGATTGAGACATTCCATTTAATAATATGTTTTCTTTATCATTGAAAAATTTCAAACAAATCATTTTTTTTATAAAAAAAATTACAGTGTGAGGGAAAAAAAATGATTTATAGGTGATTGAAATTTAAATTCATATATTTTAAATATTATTTTTTAAAAATAATTATATATACCAATTTAATTAAGAGAAAAGACATAAAATAATGAAAATAGGGGGTTCATAATACTGCATAAGCTTTGTACCAAATATAAAAGCTGGTCAGAGCATCCAAAGATGCAGAAAAGTAATCAAAGTGCCATAAAACCCCCCAGAACAGCCCTGGAACCAAAAGCAGATAACACTCTGCTCTCTCAAAGGACTATAGCTCATGAGGGGTTTCAGAAATTTAAAAAAAAATCAAAACACAAACAAAATTTATCATTGATTTCATTTTCCATGTTGATATAACAAAGTCATTTAAGTAAAAAAAAAAAAAACTCCAGCTTTCTTCCTAAAATAACCAAAAATATTCATAAAATTAATGAAAAAAAGAAAGTGGAAGAAAATTAAATGAATCACGTGAAACCCAACCTTCTGTTCTTCCAGAAACTCAGCTCAGGATCGAGTCTTTCAGCTGTTCTCGCCGGTTCTGATTTACATCTTGTGAGAATAAGAGGCCGTACCTTCTCAAATTGCTCTGTTTTCAACTCTTCATTGTTTTCAGATTTTTCTTTTTTTTCCTCTTCTAATTCCTTGGAAAAACCCTGCTTTTCTTCAGTTTCCGAATCCATTTGGGGTCCCTCATCCGAATTTCTACAAATGGACTCTTTTTCCGAAGTTGGATCCCCTTCTTCATTCAATCCTCTGTCTTCTAGCTCTATTTCCTCTGTTTCTTCGTTTGTTTCTCGGTTAAATAATGGTGACCCCCAAAATCTACAAGCTAAAGAAGAAGATCTGTACGGAGCAGATCGACAACGTGTTAAAATCAAAGCATTTTGGGGTGGTGATGGACAGGAAGAAGATACAAAAATCTTAGCTTCCTTTTCTTCTTCTTCTTCATTTTCTTTCGTAGAATCTTCAATTTTGTTCCCAAATTTCGATGAATCTTCTCTAATTTTGGGTTTTCTACAAGACCCCATATGGAAAATCGCCCACCATTGCTTCCAAGAGGGTCTAAAAAAAGGCTTGGCAACGACTTTCCCAGGGAAATGATGGCAAAACAGAGCATTTCTCACCCACTTACAGCAGCTGTGGCGACGGGTAGAAGCTCCGGGCCCACCGGGTTTTGAACCCGTTTGTTTGGAGCGTTTGACATGAACCTGACCCATGCAAGTGACTTCAGGCGAAGAAGGCTCTTGGGTTTCAATGGAGGTGTTCTTTTTTCTTACAAACATTGGGCTTGAACGGAACCTTCCCCTGCTTCTGCTCCCAACATTGCTTCTCAAAAACCCCATCAATGGTGGTGGATACTTCTCAGTCCGACCCGGACTCGATATGGGCTTGGATGATAGCTTCATTTCTTTCTCTTTGAATATTGCGAAGATTTCTTCTTTCTTGTAGAGTCTCTATCCACACGAGTTTGTGTGTGTGGCTTTTGAGTTTGGAGATTGAAAAGATTTTTACTTTGGTTATCTGTCTTTCTCTAAAAGCATGTGGATTTTTGGCGTGTGAGAGAGGACTCTGGCGATGGCTGTCTGTTGTTCTGGTAAGAAACTGAAGAAGATACACTGGTCACCTTCCTGCTTTGTTTTCTCTTTACTTTGGCTCTCTTCTGTTTTTGTTTTTTAAGACCTTTTCAAAATCTATTTGCACGGACGGGTGAATCAACTTTGTATATATTTTTTTCAATTTCTCTTTTGAGGTTGTAGGGTTCTGTTACCGCTTGCCACTTGCCACTTGCCACTTGCCACTTGCCACTTGCCGTCAGGTCAGTTATTATTTTACTGAAGAAAAAACCAGTAGGTGAACAACAGCTGCATATAAAAGTGCAGTTAATTTGGTGCAGTGATAACCGTTGGATCTGGGTTCAGTGTGGTAACACATCTAGGCTGTTGTAACCATTCATGATTGGATGGTGATTGATGCATCTTTTGTAAGGGAAACATCATTTCCAAACAAGCTGATCCTTTGGCTGACATTTCATTGGCTTTTTCAACTAGAAATGATGAAAGAAAGGAAATTGGAAGTTGGAACCATCCTTTGAGTAATTTACACTTATATTTGTCAATCGTGGAAAGCTCTTGGAAATCATGGGAACTTGCATTTGTAAACCGTCGGCCTTAAGTGTTCTTTTGTCTACCCTTTAATGGTGCCTGATATTGTGAAAGGGTTCCATCATTTAAGTAAAAAAAGAAGCCTCAAATTGCAGTTTTCCGGTGAAGAACTGGTAAAGAGGTCATCTCCATTGTCAAAGGATGGGAAAGGCAATCTTTCCACAAGCAACCACCACCGCACTCTAAATTTCTCTACCATTACGCGCTTCCAACATTACCCTTCAGTGCACTTCAATCATCCTTAAAGTTTGTGAAGGAGTGATTCGTAATTTATGGACATGTGTAATTAACTTTGTCTCCAACAACAAAACAAAAAGTCAACTATGATCTCAGGTTTCCTCTCTGGCACTCAAGAAAGAGCTTGACTAACAAGCAGGCAAACCAGCTAAGTCAATTAGGAATCACTTGGTGAAGAGAGTTCAGCTCCTGACACTAGGCATAAAAAACATAAAGATGTCCCAATAAAATAATCAGACAGGGACCAGAATGCAATAAACAGACTACCATTTCTGGGTTTCTGATACTACAGTATTATAATATTGTAAGGGTCCAGGAGATACACAGGGAATATGCATACTAGATTTTTGAATGGTGTGAGCTACCCAATTTGCACCTCTGCAGAATCCAACGCTTACTCTATTGGTTGATGCAAATAGGCTGACATCCAAAAAATTTAGAGTTCGAATCTTAACACCTACAATCTTTTTTTCAATTCTCAAACTGCAGCTCCTTTTATAAAAAGGTAAAAAAAGCACCTCTGCAGTTGAAAACTAAGATGAAGAAATATCAAATATGACATGATATACTTTCTATATTAAAGAAACAGCTCTGTGGTCAGCATGAATTAAATACTATTTCTTATGCCTTGAACAATGAACGATGCTGAAGACATTTTCCAGGGGCCTCATGACATTTCAAGATAACAGTTAAAAATCTCCAATCAAACTCAGATGAAGCATCCAATCACTATACTTAATCTCATTTGTTCTTGCATCTCATAACCTGTGATAAAAAGAAGTGAGCTCAATTTATATCATGTGTCATGCAGATTATGTAAAGTTAAGATTGGCACATCACTTTTCCTCAGTGTCAAACTTTTTCATGTAATTGCTAGTACTTCCTCAGATTATGGCACTAGAATTAACATTGCACAATTTCATCAAAGACACGCGTACTGATAAAAAAAATAATGAATTTTTTGCCTCAGTAAAATGAGTAGAAAGCTAACCAACATCATGAGCACCACTCTCTGTTATTTTGAAACATCCATAACAATGGGCTAGGGCCTTTCTCTCACCACATTCCAGTCATTTGGATACCAGGAAACTGCCACATCAGGAAACCGCGCTCTGGATTAGGCATCATGGCAAGATGTCGGCCATCAGGAGAACAAATTGCTGACACTCCTAATTGAGAACCATTCAAATTGAAGGGGTAAGCCTCTGTTGGATTTCCATCAAACTCACAATATCTTAATGAAGCCAAATCGGAATGCAGCACACGATCCAGAACACCATCATCAGGGAAAGATGCTCTTCCCTCACCATGGGCAGCCCATACACCTAATGTACTGCCTTCCATTTCTTTGAACATCATAACAGGAGAGTCCTTTATAGTCGCACTTGTGAAGCGGCATTCAAATCGTCCAGACTCATTGTGAACAAACATTCGCTGTGATGGGTCCCCACCAGCACCAAAAACACCCCCAACTTGGGGGCCTGGAACCTAACCTAGCAAAGCCATTAACTGACATTCATTGCAAACACCAAGACTGAAAGTAGCAGGGCGCTTGTAGAACTCCTGAAATTGACTGAGTATGGATGCAGCCCAACCTTTCGCAGAATCAAGCACATCAGCATAATTAAAACTTCCAACAAATGCAATTCCACCGAATTCATGCAAAGAAATAGCACCATTAAGAAGGTCTGACATTGTAACATTCCAAGCCTCAAAACCAGTAGCATAAAATACTGCCAACATTTCTCTATCTCCACTACTCCCTTCCTCACGAATGACAGCTACTTTCGATTTTAAAGTTGCAGTCATGTATTTCTCATCAGTGAAGGAAGGAGTGAAAGACAATGCCCAAGAAGGCTCATGCCTAAACTTCAAACCTTCTTTCTCTATCTCCACACAAGAAGCCAGTCTTTGGAACTTTCCAAGCTGGAAACCTGTGGCCTCCCACATGTCTCTCAGGAGAGAAGTTTTCTCGTTTAAATGAGTAATTCCATCAACCTTGAGCTCTATCATGGGTGAGGCAGTTACTGACGAGAATCAAGGGTTCTCATTCCAAAAGTTCTTGTCAAACCCCGAATCAAGGGTTCCCCAAATTTGTTACCATAGTCTGACGCACCATTGCTAGCCTCAATCAGTATTTCCGAAGGAGAAGCCAAATTTGATGGATATCACACGTGAAAGAAGGGTCTTCCTATGGAGTATATAATCCCTCCATATTAAGATTCCCAGTTGTGTAACCAGCTATGGCTGCAACAACAAAAGATCCCTTACCAGTGGCATGTGTATCCCTAATGCGACCACCTGCACCTGTCTCTGCATCAGGGTAGGGAGCCACTGCACATGGAAAGTTATGCGTTTCAGCAGCAAAGAAGACATCAATTAAAACACGAAATTAATACAAACTAAATACATAAATGATCATATCAAGTTAAAATATTGGAAATGGTCACGTAACGAAAAATTAAGAAAATATGGGAGGGCAGTAGTTTGACTAGCCTAGAGTGCCTCGTGTTATTTTGCAAAAGTTCATAGGGTATTATAGGGATTTCACCCGGAAATTTAAGTCCAGTTAGGGCATCTAGTCTAACGTGGAAGGAAGGAGAAAATTTCGAAAAACCTTTAAAGGCTGCTGTGAGATGTCGCACGTCAGCCGTTGGACTAGCTTTAATCCAACGGCTAAGAAAGAAACCCTAGTTAAACCAAAGCTAAGAGAGTGGCTACTTAAGCTAAAAGCAGGCAACGTTCTCGCCCTCTTTCCCTCGCTCTCTACGCACTCTTCAGCTGTGACGAAGAGAGCTTTTAGTCAATTGAATCTCAAAGAGTCCTTATTTTAGCCCACAGGTACAAATCAATTTCTCAATTCTATTTTTTTAAAAAAATTTTTTTGCTTTGGGTTGAAGGAAAATCTGATCTGATTAGTTGGTAACTGAAATATTAATTCTATTTTTTATATAATTTGTTTATAGTTAATGTAAACTGATTTTTATTATTTTCCTTGATTTGTGTCTTTTTAAATGATTCTTATCTTTTTGGTAAAAAAATGATTCTGATCTGATTCGTTTTGTTTGCATGATTCTTTTCTGTTAAGTTTCGGATCTGATTCTTTTTTTGTTTTGATCGATGTTTTTTTTTATATTTTATGCATTTATTTTCGTTTAAAATTTTTTGATTTTAAAATTCTAAAATATATTTTTAGAGAAAATAATTCTTGTGATAATCGATTTATCGAAGCAAATGTAGCCTAAAGGAAATATTTAAGCTAAAATAATCAAAATGGTGAACGATAATTTTTTTAAGGTTTATTTGTTTTGAATTGAAAAGTATATGTTCAGATCCAGTGGCTGTAGTTCAGTGGAAAGAACTCCATATCTATGGAGGACCTGGGCTCGAATCCCAGCGGCCACTCTTTATCAATGTGGAATCTGTTGAATATTTAGTTTTTGGATTTTTTTTAAAGTTGAATTATTCTTTATAAATCTGTTTTTTAAACTTGGATGTCTGATTTGTTTTTTCTTATTCCAAACATAGGAATTTTATTCTGTGTTTTTTTATGTGGAATTATGTTTGTGTTTTGATTTTGAATGTTTGTATGTGATTTGTGTTATGAATATGTTTCTAGTTGATTTTCAGCTTCTTTCCCGAGTTTTATAATGGGTAAGGAGAAGGTTCACATCAACATTGTGGTCATTGGCCATGTCGACTCTGGGAAGTCGACCACCACTGGTCATTTGATCTATAAGCTTGGCGGTATTGATAAGCGTGTGATTGAGAGGTTCGAGAAGGAGGCTGCTGAGATGAACAAAAGGTCGTTCAAGTATGCCTGGGTGCTTGACAAGCTTAAGGCTGAGCGTGAACGTGGTATTACTATTGATATTGCCCTGTGGAAGTTTGAGACCACCAAATACTACTGCACTGTCATTGATGCCCCAGGACACCGTGACTTTATCAAGAACATGATTACTGGTACCTCACAGGCTGACTGTGCTGTTCTCATCATTGACTCAACCACTGGTGGTTTTGAAGCTGGTATCTCTAAGGATGGTCAGACCCGTGAGCATGCTTTGCTTGCGTTTACCCTTGGTGTCAAGCAGATGATTTGCTGCTGCAACAAGGTGAGGTTTAGAACTTGTTCTTGCTTATTATAATATTGTATTGATTTCCCTTTCTCAATAATTTTGGTGCTTAAAACTTGATTTTGTGACTGAACTTGTTTTCGTTATCATTTGGTATAGATGGACGCCACAACACCAAAGTACTCCAAGGCAAGGTATGATGAAATTGTTAAGGAAGTGTCTTCTTATCTTAAGAAAGTTGGTTACAACCCTGAGAAGATCCCGTTTGTCCCAATCTCTGGTTTTGAGGGTGATAACATGATTGAGAGGTCTACCAACCTTGACTGGTACAAGGGTCCCACTCTCCTTGAGGCTCTTGACCAGATCAACGAGCCCAAGAGGCCCTCAGACAAGCCACTCCGTCTCCCACTTCAGGATGTTTACAAGATTGGTGGCATTGGAACTGTACCTGTTGGTCGTGTTGAGACTGGTGTCCTTAAGCCTGGCATGGTTGTGACTTTTGGTCCCTCTGGTCTGACCACTGAAGTTAAGTCTGTTGAGATGCACCATGAAGCCCTCCAAGAGGCTCTCCCTGGTGACAATGTTGGGTTCAATGTTAAGAACGTTGCTGTTAAGGATCTCAAGCGTGGTTTTGTTGCTTCAAACTCTAAGGATGATCCTGCCAAGGAGGCTGCCAGCTTCACCTCTCAGGTCATCATCATGAACCACCCTGGTCAGATTGGAAATGGATACGCCCCAGTCCTTGACTGCCATACATCCCACATTGCTGTCAAATTTGCTCAACTGTTGACCAAGATTGACAGACGATCTGGCAAGGAGCTTGAGAAGGAGCCTAAGTTCTTGAAGAATGGTGATGCAGGGATGGTGAAGATGGTTCCAACCAAGCCCATGGTTGTGGAGACTTTCTCAGAGTACCCACCACTTGGACGTTTTGCTGTCAGGGACATGCGCCAGACTGTCGCTGTTGGTGTCATCAAGAATGTTGAGAAGAAGGACCCATCTGGTGCCAAGGTCACCAAGTCGGCTGCCAAGAAGAAATGAGATTGCATTTGAGAGATAATCATCACTGCTAGGACAGTTTACTTAATTTTGGTCTTATTTTTATTTATATGGCAGTTTTATGGACCAATTTTAATATCCTATCTTTCTGTGTCTTGTTTTTGTTGAGACTTTTATCAAGTTGTCGAGGTCTTGTTTACTTTTTCTATGTCAATTGTCGTTGAATGCCTTCAAACAATTATAGTTTGATATTTAAGTTTTGATGTCAATAAGTCTCAATCGATTGCTGCTTTAGCCTTGAACTTGGTGTTGATGCTTCATTCGTCAATATGGGTGGTTCTTTCTGGTTGATGAATGCCTTTTGGAGTGAAAAACCATACGGAACTCGAGTGGCAAAATCAGGAGGAAAAGCGAACGCCTAGAGCTCACTCTTACAGCAGGACGGAGTTCCTGAGTCTACTGCCTCATAGTCCTCTAGAAAACCAAAAACGGTGATTTCATCACCATCAATCTGTCAATATCTCTGGTGTGGCAACAATTAATTAATAATTTTCATTAAGAAAAGGCATCCTTGGGTTTCAGCTTCATACCCTTTCTTCATTTCTTTTCTTTGTTTTTTTTTTCTCCGACCTTGGTTGAGGAATATCGGCCCAACCTAAATGTGAAATCTGAAATTTATATGCAATTTCATGACTGCAATACGAAACTCTTGTCCCAATCAAGTTTTGACTTAGCACGCTCTCAACTGGCAATTCCGTATTGCTAACATTTTGTTTCTTGAAATTCCCTGAAGTTTTTCTCTTATATATATATATATATATATATATATATTTCAATAACATGATTAAAAAATTCAAGCATGTAAGTTTTGAGTATCCATGCCGCTATACTCGATCCTGCAGAACATTCTGCAACTACCTGTTTATGAGATCATAGCTTTTCTCAGCCAGGAAATATATATAAAAAAAGGGCACATTTGGTCAACTCCAGTAATTACAAAAATGAATTCCTAACATCAGGGAAAATATGGTATAAATTGTTTTGCAAAAAATATTTGGTTGATGGGTTCCATCTGAACAACCATTTGGTGCAGATAGCAACTCAATCTTTCGTATATGTTGCTTTCTCCATGTTTCTTTTGCTTCAAGGGACAACTGGGTGAAGCAATGCCACGCCAATTGAACAATCCCAAAACATCAGTACCATTCCTATAACCTCCAAAACATTCAAATTATAAAATGAAACCTGATTTATTATATATAGCCTTCTTAATCCCCTTCTACTCTGACACAACAACACTTTTCAATTGATTCAGTGGAGGTGACCAAATTTTCCACCTTAAAATTCCATTTCCACTGATCGGTTCATAAGTTAGCAAAGATGGGGTCTGTGGAGAGATCAAAGAAGAAAGTCCAGTTATGGAAAAAAGCTATTGTTCACTTCTCTTTATGTTTTGTCATGGGGTTTTTCACAGGTTTTGCTCCAACAGGTAAAGATTCAATTTTTTCTAGCCGTGTTGTTGCTACAGAGAATAAATCATAGATTTCGCCGCAGCCTGTCCAAACGTTGAACCAATCAGCAACAGCAGTACATAGCAGTAATGTTAACAGAAGTTTGAGAGCAGAAACTCCAGTGCCAGTTCCAGCAAAGTCTAAGGAACTAGAAAGTCCAAAACAAGTGGATGGTCTTGAAGTCAAGTTTCCACCTAGAAGACTCAAAATTATTGTTACACCAGCAAGCACGAAAGATCAGTTTCAAGGGGCGTTCTTGAGGAGGCTAGCAAATACTATAAGGCTGGTTCCTCAGCCATTGTTGTGGATAGTCGTGGAAGGGCAATCGGATTCGAATGAGGTATCCGAAATACTTAGGAAACCGGGTATTATGTATAGGCATTTGGTGTTTAAAGAGAATTTTACAGACCCTGGAGCAGAACTAAATCATCAACGGAATGTTGCACTGAAGCACATTGAGCACCACAAGCTGAGTGGCATTGTTCATTTCGCCGGACTTTCCAATGTTTATGATCTTGATTTCTTCAAAGAGCTTAGACAAATTGAGTATGTGCTCTCACCTAATTCTTTTTCCGATAATATTTCTTATAATATAAGTTTCAAACAACCTGTATGAAAGGAGAAACTAGGACATGAGAATATAATGTGCTGGCTGGTGGGTGGAAGTTTCAAAGCTATTTTTTATTTAAGACAATGGAGATTAATTTAACAAATGAAAGAAGAGTATATATACTCTAAAAATACTAGGAAAAGATGTTTCAGCCAATCCCTGGTAAGTTGCAGAAAAGAGTGAGTGAATAATATTTAATTTATACACATTTTTTCAAATATGCAGGGTGTTTGGAACTTGGTCAATGGCCTTACTTTCAGCAAACAAGAGGAAAGTTGTGATTGAAGGTCCAGTTTGTGATTCCTCTCAAGTTATAGGATGGCATTTGACGAAAATGAACAACCAGACAAATGCAGGGCCAAAACCTCCTATTCATATATCTAGCTTTGCATTCAACAGTTCAATTCTTTGGGACCCTGAGAGATGGGGTCGTCCCACACCTGTTCAAGGCACTTCACAGGTAAGCAAATATTCTCTGAACCAACCTTTTATTATACATTATAAAACTATTTTAATGTTATTGCTGCATTCCATCACAATAATAAAGCTCTCATTTTGAGATTCTGTTCTATCACTTGCTTAGGATTTAGCCCAGTAACAACTGGTTGACCTAAGATTAGGCTTAAAACTCAAACATTTAGGATTTTTTGATCCACTATCTAACAGTTTGGTAGTAAATGGCATTTAAATCATACTGAGTGATGCAAGTAACCAAAATTAGGTTACAAAGAATGCTTTTCCTGTTTTTACCAGGAAAGCAAATGGTTCAGTAAAGGCTAGACCAACATCCATTAATTTATTAATAACAGTGGCATACAGCATACCTTGACAGATATTAGATAACGTGTTAATTTATAAGATGTTAGCTGTTGCTTTGTTCAGTCACCCCACTCCGAAACTAAGTAAAAAGTATAATAAAATAAAGGGTACTTAGAAGCTTTTACATTATTCAAAATGGAGCTATAGACATGGCAAGAACAGCCTTTCTCTGGTGGGTTCTGACATCTTCAAGTGCTGGTTGTATGCTTTCTTCAAGTGCATCTGTCATCAACTTTAAGAATTTTTTATTGAGAAACTTTTTTTTTCCCTTCAGAATTCACTCAAATTTGTGAAACAAGTTGTTCTAGAAGATGAGACCAAGCTAAAGGGTATCCCACCAGAAGAGTGCTCCAAAATCATGCTTTGGCGTCTTCGCTTTCCTATTGGAGAAGTGCCAAGAAATCTTGTCAAAGTAATCTCATTGTTGGATGTTGTTACTCAAAGTTAAAGGAGGAAAAAAAAACTGATGAGGAGAGAAGATTTCAATTGGAGGAGAAAATATGATCATATTATAACATCTATAATCTCAATTTTTTCCATTTATCATGTAAATTTTTTAAATTTTTACACATTTTTCAATTTTTTTGTTCTCTTCATTTAGTGTCAGCAACATTGGTACCATCTTTTTCTTGCCAAGAAACAAATATTACCAGAAAAAAAAAAGATATAAAACAGCCAATAAATAATTGAAAGATATTAAAATTAAGCTCGAAAATATAACGTAAAGACAAATCAACCAACCTTGGAACCTCTGATCAAAATTCCTGAATCATGATCAATTATGGGCCATAGGGCAATGAATTTATGTCTTTTTTCATTAGCTGCAGCCTGATTTTTGTAACATTTGCATTTCCCACACCTTTCAACAGGTGGCCTGGCCTATCTTGGTCTCTGGGCTGATTTCTGGTCCTTTAACCATTCTCTCCATCAGCTTCACCCTGCCAAACCTGGTCCTACAATTTAACAATAAGTGCTACAACTATATTCAATCAAATACCGAAATTAAAATAGCAATGAGTTGATAAATTAACGGTATTCGAGTCGATTCCAAAATTAAAGGTTTTGATTTTAAATTTTAATTATGAACTAAAAAATAAAAAGTACAAAAATTAAAGTAATGGGCCCATTTTTTAAAACGTGCCTCCAATAATGCTTTATTTAGTTGAAAAAAATTATGATATGAACGTTAGTATTTTAGAGTTGGATTTTTATTTTACGCCACCTTACAATTGTTGATTATAATCTATTTGCCATGTTGGCTTTTATTATGGAATATAAAATATTAATTAGTCAATCAACTTGTAATCAAGCTATAATCAAGCTATGTGAGCAAATAGTTCATTAACCAAACTTGCATGAAAAACTTGTTTTTTTTTTTTTTTATTATTATTAACACAGTGGCCGCTATTTACACATAAATCCAAGAATCATGCTATATAGTTTTATTAACACAACACACCTCGAGCTTTGAACAAATTAATTAAAGCTGTTATAAATAATTTTAATATCAGTCAAACTACATAGTGTCATTTAAATAGTTGGTTGATTGATCAATCAAGTTTTATTTTAAGACTACCAAATTTTTTTTCTTTTTTTAATTCTAAAAATGGTTTAAACTTGTGGGGATGTCTACCGACAACTTGCCACATAGGCCTTGCGCTATATAATACTATAAGTATTATTATTATTATTTTTTATTTTCCCATTTTGTTTAGCTTTTAACTAAATATATGATTTTGCAAAATTATCACTTGAGAAAGCTTAAAAAAATATCACTATGTATTTTTTTTTTATATATAATTGAGGTCGTTAGGAATTAAATTTTTATTACTAAAATTAATATTTTAATATTTTAAAAAACATTTAAAATATTTTAATTTGGTGTTTAATAATGTTTTCATTAATAATACATTAATTTAGTATTTTATAAAAAAATGGACCCTACCTGCTGTAATATTATCAAAACAAAATGTGCATGAATCAAATGGAGATTTAAGACGTTTCTAGACAACTCAAAAATTAAAAAATTAAAAAATTAAAAAAATTTTTCGAATACTTTATATATATATATTATAAGTGGCATTTAAAAAAAATTAAAAAATTTTTATTTGGGAAGTAAAAAATAATTTACCCAAGAAAAAGAGTAGATTTTACTGTCAAAAGTTTTACAGTTGAGCTTCAGTTTTCACTGATTACTGAACTGAAGTGCCATTGTAATTTGGAAACAACAGAAAAAGAGAGTGCTTTTTAACTATGTTGGTTACCAAAATTTGGGATTGAAAAGCAAAGGTGGATAGATTTTTTTCAACCAATCAGGGGAGACAGGCAATCTGTTAAATTAAGTGGGGCCCTGTATCCCAACACAAGAAGTGGGGTCACATAGCAAAAAAAAAAAAGGAAAAAAAGACAGCTGTTTCTTCATATTATGTAAAATCATCTTGTCCAAGATCTGTTTTGTTTTTCCTCCTCCATATCACAAGGAGGCAGCTAGAGACCCTTTGAAGTTTCTGATCTTTTCAGTTTCTTTTGTGAATTAAAAAAAAAAAGAAAGGAAAGAGGACCCTTTCAAGCTCTTTGAGATCTGAGCATTACAATCTCAGGTAGTTTTGCTAATTTTGTTCTCTCTTTTGTTTCATGGACCCCAATTTAAAGATGCATTTTTTAGCTTCATTCTGTTTGAATTTTCTGTTGCTTGGTATTGCTAATTGTCTTTCAAAATCTGGGTAGTTTCCTAATTTGTTAGAAACCAACCATTTGTTACATATATTTGGAGACTTTTGTGCTTAGCCTGGTTGAGGAAAAAATCAGGAAATGAAGAAAATTTGAAATTTTTATAGCTAAAGTTGTTATTGTACAGTTTTCCTGGAGTGGAAAAACATTTACTTTGAAACATTTACACCCCTATCTGCCCCTTTTAATATTTGTTGGAGAATGTTCATTCTGTAAAATCCTTCTATTTTACACTGAGAAATCATTTCTAATTTCTAGCTTAATGCATTTAGAGAAATGCTAATTTTTTTTTGTTTTGCCTCTTAAAGGATCATACTGAGGAAAGATAAGATGGGGAAGAAAGGAAAATGGTTGTCTTCTCTAAAGAAAGTCTTCAGCCCAGAGTCCAAGGACAAGAAAAACCAGGTTTGGAGAAGTCCCATTCAGCTTGCCTGTAGTTTATAGTTCTCGATGAGTTTTTACTATTCTTGATTGCTATGTTTTTCAGAAATCAAAAGAACAGTCTTTGGAGAAGCAGGTGCATTTGGGTCCCAGTGGTCCTGATGCAGCCACTTTAGAAACTGTCAAATTGTCCCCTCCTTCTCAGCCCGAGGAGGTGAAATTATTTGAAGCAGAGGCTGAACAGACCGAGCAGACTTACCCTGTGGCAGTTGCCACTGCTACTGCTGATGCTGTTGCTCCTGCTGCTCCAGCTCAGGCTACTGTAGAGGTTGTTCCACGTCAACTTAATACAGGTGCTAGGTTTGCTGGAAAATCTAAGGAGGAAGTGGCGGCAATCAAAATTCAAACCGCTTTCCGAGTTTACCTGGTGTGTGCTGCAACATAACTTTGATTTTCATGTTTTCCTTAGGAGGCTGTTGCCTTCTCATTTCTTACTAGGAATTCAATTGAATCTGATATATATGGTTATCGATCAGGTCCGGCGAAGTCTTGGTTAATTCTGCTCATCCTGCACGAACATTCCAAAAATCTCTTTATGAAACTTTTTCTTGATAATGGCTTAAGTTTCTTATCAATTATTTTTTGCAAGAAGAGGAATGTTTAAGTTTCTTATCAGTTGTAACGTTGAAGAGACTTTCATGGAACAAAAGCTCAAGAGAATGAGAATCTTGTACTAGTATATGCCAGTAGCTTGTAAAAAAAAAAAAACATCTATGTATGTGTTCCCAAGTCAAATTAAATGACACACCCCAACCGCCTCGCTTATCATAATTTAGTTTTCAGCCACAACTGAAATTTATTTAATGGATTTGCTGATCATGATTTCTTGTTTTCAGGCAAAAAGAGCATTGCGAGCTTTAAGAGGACTGGTCAGGCTGAAATCATTGATGGAAGGGCCTGTGGTCAAACGGCAAGCAGCTAATACCCTTCGCTGCATGCAAATGCTTTCTCGTGTGCAGTGTCAGATTCGTACTAGGAGAATTAGGATGACAGAAGAAAATCAGGCTCTTCAGAGGCAACTTTTGCAGAAACATGCAAAAGAGCTTGTAAACTTGCAGGTAAATCCGCTTTTTTCTCTGATATATCAGCGTGATTGACTTGCTTGAATTGGTAGCAAAGTTAGTAGTCTGGGTTTATATCCTGGAAAATGTGATGTAGAAGTTGGACTGCTCCGAAGTGGATTCAAATTTTTTCTCCAAGATCTGGTTTTTCTTACATAAATCCCATGATTAGAATTATTTTATACATCACAAACAAATAATATAATTGATTTACCCATTATATACAGCATACAGGGGATTTTGGAGTGATTTCTGTCACTGCAGTCAACCTGAGTTCCCTAAATGACTATATATTTTCATATAACCATTTAGTTTCTGATAAAAAAAGTGCCCTTAGCTTTTTCCAACAGTAGAAAACCATTCTATCATGTTGATTTTTCATAATGACTCCCTCCTGCTGACCGTAGGTTTTGAATGTTTAAACAGATGGGGGAAGACTGGGATGACAGACTGCAGTCAAAGGAACAAATTGAGGCAAGTTTACTGAGCAAGCATGAGGCCGCTATGAGAAGAGAAAGGGCCATGGCGTATTCATATACTCATCAGGTGACCTGGTCCTCCAATTTTATATATGCTATTGGAATACATGAAGAGCATCAAATATTTAATCTTTCCTCTGTGTGTTTCAAAGTGTGGGAGTTGAGAGATGTAACAACATCATTAAGTGACAAGAATGAATGAATGAAGCATAACTAAATTACTTCAAAAAAGGTTCTCCATAGCTTGGTGATGAGGCAGGAAGTAGCAGTTCCTTTGCAACTTCTAGCATTACTATAAATTATTGTACTGCCGTATAGTTTAGCATAATTTAGTTCTGTGTCTGACGCCTACATATAACTTTTGCAGCAAACCTGGAAGAATGCTTCAACATCTATGAATCCATCATTCATGGATCCAAACAATCCCTCCTGGGGTTGGAGCTGGTTGGAACGATGGATGGCAGCCCGGCCATGGGAGGGTCGTGGCATGACAGAAAAAGAACAGAACAATGAGCAGGCATCCCTAAAGAGTGCATGCAGCAACTTTGGAGGAGAAATCAGCAAAGCTTATGCTCGCTACCAACTAAATTTGGATAAGCAATCCCCAAAGGCCAGCCAAAAGCCAAGCCAAACTTCAAGTCTCCTATCCCCTTCTACTCCCAAGCCAGCTTCAACACCTGCCCGAAAGCTGAAACAGGCAAGCCCTAGGAGCAGAGTGGTTGGTCCTGATGATGACGCAAGGAGCATACTCAGTGTCCAGTCAGAACGAAACCGCAGACACAGCATTGCAGGCTCCTCAGTGCGTGACGATGAGAGCCTAGCAAGCTCTCCATCACTTCCAAGTTACATGGTACCAACTAAGTCCGCAAGAGCCAAGACCAGGTTGCAGAGTCCCTTGGGACTAGAAGCTAATGGAACACCCGAGAAGGGGCCTATTGCTTCTACCAAGAAACGGCTTTCTTATCCACCTTCACCAGCCAGGCCAAGGCGGCACTCCGGTCCTCCAAAAGTAGACAGCAACATGACTAATATAGAAGTTGCTATCACGAATGGAAAGGCCAGTTAGTTTTTCTAATTAAAAAGAGATTGAAGGAAAGCAAACATTATATGGCTGTGGAGAAGTCCAAAGGAGCAAAAACAGGCAGGAAGAGACATGAAGCAAAGAGGAAAATTCTAGTCATTTGATTTCTGAAGTTTTAATTCATTGTTTGCTCGGATTAGCTGTCATCTAAAAATTCCTTCTCATACATCTTTTTTTTTTAATTTATTTTTATGCCTTCAGGTGACAGAATGATAGTTGTGATTGACAGCAAATCATGTCCAAATTTAGTTTATTGAAATTTCTTATGGTGTTTGCATTTTTTATTTTATTTTATAAAAGAGACAGTAGTTTGGTTATTTGACAAGATTGAAAAATATTTTAGTTCTTAAAATTTGAATTTCAGTAAGTTATATATTAATATGAATTAATTGTATTAAATTTAGATTTTGCTGTGTTTGTATCTTGATTTTATAATAAATATTTTGTTTTTGTTTATTTTGGTACTTGATACTGTTTCATTTCGTACTCTTTTCATTTTGTGAGATTTATATGATGATGGATGTTCATTCATTGATCAAATTTTATTGGAATATTTTCACAACTTTATAGAAAGATCAAAAAAATTAGTACAAGTTGCAGAAAATGGCAGCCGTGTAACGGAAAATACATAAAAGCCTAAAGGTCGTGGGGTCAAGTAGATGTGTTTTAGAGTCAAGTTATCTATTCACATTTTTCTTTTAAAATTCGGGTTTGAATAAAAAATTAAAATATGTTAAATGAATTTAAATATAAATTAGATTAATTTAAATTTTGGATCAGATTTTAGATAAAATTTTTATAATTTGAGTCTAACCCAGCTCAACCTAGTTTTAATTCATATTTATAAATTAATTATTATATATATATGTAAATTATATATAAATTAATTCACATATAT
Source organism: Durio zibethinus (assembly GCF_002303985.1). The sequence continues at coordinate 24,447,418 of NW_019168492.1, forward strand.
ATAAATTAAAAATTAAAATTAAACTTAATAAAAATTATGTATAACTTAATTTTATTTTTATAATTTTAATTTATATATAGATGTGCATAGAATATAAATTCATTAAACTTAATTTATTCATATGTTTTTAATTTTTTTGTTATATAAATTAAGTCTAAAAGATGGTTTGAAATTTATTTTTTAAATTTGGATCTGGTGTGAGAAAAATTTTTAAATTAAAATTTTAAATCAAATCAATTAAACATATAAATTATTAATATCAAATATTAATTCAGTTTGAACCTGACTTGATCCGACCCATAAATACATTTAGGGTAAATTATGATTTTTATTTTTCATATTAATCATTAAAAAATTACTTGATAATAACAAAAACAATTTTTTTTTACAAACTCTTCACAGCAAAACTCTAAACTTTTCAGACAAATGATTTGTCCCTTCAAAAACAAATCTTTTTTCGTAAAAGTTGAAAATTATTGATATATATATATATATATATATTCAAAAACTATATTTTTTTTACTTAAATAATTGGGGTTTTGATTTCAAGCTAAGTGAAAAAAATAGAAAAAACCGAGTCTTTGTCTAAAAAAAAAGGGTGGATATGTAGAAGAGATCGTGCTTTTATAATTCTCTCAAAATAGAAGTTATTCCAAATATATTTACCATGTTTTTTATTTGACAGGGTATAAATATTTAATTTTTTTATTTTTAAATACTTTTAAAGACATATTATCAATATTAAATAACAGTAAATTTGTATCTCGTTTTCGTGATATTATAAATGAATTATATATATCATGGTGAATTCTTCAAAAAAAATTATCTTCCACAAAGTAATCTGACAGCAACTGCTTATGCGGGGAGATATAGTTTTTGAGCTTGGCAGGCATTTAAGGCAAGACAACCGACGGTTAGAGCACGAAGATTTTATGAAGGTGGATTTCAGCCTGCTATGACCAGGAGAGAAGCCGCTCTCATCCTCGGTGTAAGGTATTATTTACATCCTTTTTCTCAAAAATAATTCTTTTTATGTCAATCTGTATGCTTTATATTATGGGATTGTTTCATTGAAGTTGAAAGTGTTTCTAATAAATTTTGTGCTTATTTGGCAATTTCATTTACACCATTTTCATTTATAAGCTCTGTCTATTACAAATAATTTCAGTTAAATTATTTTTATTTACATTTTGTTTCTAGTCAGACAAAATACTTCAATAGAAAAGATTAAGGAAGCACATAGGAGGTTGATAGTTGCGAACCATCCAGATGCTGGTGGAAGCCATTATCTTGCATCAAAGATCAATGAAGCAAAAGATATGAAGCTCGAAAAAACCAGAAGTGATACCTCTATATTTTGAAGGCGTTGAGATTTTTCAGTCATTGCAAAAATTTATTGAGATTTTTCAATTATTGCAAAAATTTGTTATGAAGATTTATCGTGCAAAAATTTATCATGCCAATGCCCTAAACCAAAGGTATCTATTCAAATAATTCATTTTACCCTAATAATTGTAGACTACTTGGAAAATCTCAATATTTTAGTTTATAGTTATTTCAATTTGATTTGTATTGCTTGAAAGAAAAATAAGATTTGTTTATTTTAATGGTTTTACTTATTATAGTTAATGATCTTAAATGGACAAGGCTAATTTTTTATATTTTTATGTATTTTTAATAAAAAAAATGGAAGAATCATTTAGAATCTTAAGGCTCTAGATCTTACTAGTCAATTTGTTTCATTAATCTAACAATATTTGCAGGAGGTCATAATGAATATAATGAGTATCAATTTGATTATTTGACTAAAAGTTGTTAAATAATCAACATTTTTATTGTAAATTCCACTAGTTTTATGAGAATTTGGGAGTTTCTATGTTGTTATCTATGTTCTCATACAAATGAGTAGAGAGCTCCCTATCTATAACTGAGCCTTCCTAAAACATGTGGTCTTTATTGTTCCAAGTGGCCATCCCTAATCTTTTAATCTGTTTTAAGACTCCTAAACTTAAGTTAGACCTGTGGTCTTTATTGTTCCAAGTATGTGGCCAGCACATGGCTTCTAAACTGTTTCAAGATCCTTGGACTCAAGTTAGGTCGATTAGACGACCCTTTGACTCAAGTGAGGTCGATTAGACCCTTTCTAAAATTATGCTACTTCTAGGCTTCCTGATGAGTATCGGGTCTGAGAGGGTTCATGCACTCCCGGTAAGTGCCAGCACCTAAAGGCTTCTCTATCTTTCTCTACCTGGGCACTACTCTGACGTTTTAGCATCTTCCTCATCTGAAAGCTACAGTGCCTGTGTCTGACCCTTTTAAAACAGTTTGTGCTTGCACGCCTGATCTGTCTCTAGATTGTTTAAGAGCCTTCTGTGTCTGTCTGCTAACATCACGTTTCTAGGGCATTTTAGATTCTTCCACTATACGGCTTTCACACTACTCTCGCATCCTAACCTGCACTTAGGTCTCATATATACTTTTAGAGCTTCGATCTCGATTCTTTCTGATCCATTACCCGTACCAACTCAAACAAGCAGCGTCACATGATCCATTTAGACTAGGACTTGTCACGAATGTGACACAGCCATCTGCTAATGCAGAAGCCCTGTACCTCAAGCACCTGCTAAACATAGAAAGCCTTGTTCTTCTAGGAGTTATCGAAACGTGTCGGTACAAGATTTTAATGATTTAAAATTTCATAATTTTTTTAAGGTCACCAATCCAAAACCCAATCTTAGTTCTCAAACAAACCTTCTCATCATGTGAATAGATCAGCCCAACATTAAGCGCTCAATATAGAGAGGCCTTCTCTTCATTTATCAAACTTTAAGCCTATTTGATCGGATAACATATGCTTAAGTCAAGTCAAAATTCCTCTCAAATCACCTCATAGCTCGTCGTACCTCATCTAGCAATAGTTTGCCTTCTAGTATTATCCAAAAAAATTTTAAAAATTGTTGAAAATTGTTGTCAACTTTGTTTTATTAAAGAGTAAAATACATCTAAAATTTTTAATTTTCAATATAATTTAACTCATATTCATTTTTTAAAACAATGGACATTCCATCTAAAAAAATTTTCAATTAATAGGACCCGGAGGTCTTTCGTCAGTTAACTTTATTAAAAGACTCATTAAAAAATTATTTTATCATTAAAAAATCAATATCTTAAATATCACATAAAATAATTATTTATAATAATAAATTTTTTAAATATATAAAATATATTAATAATATATAAAAAAAATTTTCAAGTGCAATATATAAAAACAAAATTCAAAATTATAATTAGAACATGTAACATGTAATAAGCAAATACTCACATAAATAATTATTTATAACAATAGTTTTTTCTTAAAATATATAAAATATATTAATCATATAAAAAAAAGATTTTTAGGTGCAATATATAAAAATAAAATTCAAAATTATAATAAGAAAAAATGTTATAATAAAACATGTAACATATAATAAAAAAATATTATTTATAATTTGAATTATAATAAAAAAAAGTTATAATAAGAATATGTAACATATAAGAAGCAAATACTCATATAAAATAATTATTTATAATAATAATTTTTCTCTTAAAATATATAAAATATATTAATAATATATAGAAAGGATTTTTAGGTGCAATATATAAAAACAAAATTCAAAATTATAATAAGAAAAAATGTTTTAATAAGAACATGTAACATATAATAAGAAAAATATTTGGTTAAAAAAATGTTATTTATAATTGTGAATTATAATAAGAAAAAATGTTATAATAAGAACATGTAACATATAATAAGCAAATACTCACATAAAATAATTATTTATAATAAGTTTTTTCTTAAAATATATAAAATACATTAATAATATATAAAAAAGATTTTTAGGTGCAATATATAAAAAAAAATTCAAAATTATAATAAGAAAAAATGTTATAATAAGAACATGTAACATATAATAAGAAAAAATATTTGGTTGAAAAAACATGTCATTTATATATTGTGAATTTTGTTTTTATATATTGCACCTCTAAGAACATGTAAATATAATAAGCAAATACTCACATAAAATAATTATTTATAATAATAAATTTTTTCTTAAAATATATAAAATATATTAATAATATATAAAAAAAATTTTAGGTACAATATATAAAAATAAAATTCAAAATTATAATAAGAAAAAATGTTATAATAAGAACATGTAACATATTATAAAAAAATATTTGATTAAAAAAATGTTATTTATGATTGTGAATTTTCCAATTTTTTTAATGTATTATTAATATATTTTAAGAAAAAATTATTATTATAAAAAATTATTTTATGTGAGTATTTGAAGATATTATTTTTTTAAGAATAAAATGATCTTTTAATGAGTCTTTTAACGGAGTTAACTGATAAAAAAATTTTAATATCCTATTAATTAAAAAGTTTTGTGGCGAGACATTCATTTTTTAAATTAATAGACCTATGTTATTATACATGAACATATTTTTTCTTTTCTTAAAGAATGTTTCATAATCTCACAATTGCTGTCTTAGTTACTGTAAATGTTCCTGTAGTAAATTGTGGATTAGATGTTCGATTAATTGCCCCAGAACTGATTTTTCGTTGAAGTAGTTTTTGTACTATTAGTTAGACCAATTTAGTTGATCTGCAACTGCTTTATCACTAATTCAGTTACTACTTCCAAATTGGGTTAGACCAGTTTAGTACCAATGGTGACGACTCTAGGTCCTCAAGATCAAAGAAAACGCACTCTAGAAACATTATAGCGAAGGTTTGCCTTTGCGAAAGCAGAGCTTCTTCAACAACAGAAAAAGAACAAGAAGACATCTCCTGTGCAACGTGGGAAAAAAACTTTTAGCAGTAATTCTTCTCTTCCCAACGCATCCATTGTCTAAGTTCCAACCTTCCCGAACAAAATGCTGACAGCCTCATCTCCAACACCAATTGTCATGGCTGAATCTGATCCATCGTCTAAGTTCCAACCTTCCTATCTGTGAGATGATTCTGCAACTTTAAATTGGTTTACGCATCTTCCTACCTGAAGTAACATAGCTACCATGGAAATAGATATAATACTAATATGAATTAACTGGATGTTTGTATTTTGATTTTTATAATAAATATACTTGTTTTGTTTTTGTTTATTTTGGTATTTGGTACTGTTTAATTTCATTCTCTTTTCATTTTTGTGAGATTTATTTGATCATGGATGTTTTCATCGATCAATTTTTATTGGAATATTTTCACAACTTTGATAAAAGATCAAAGAAATTACGATAAGTAATATAAAATAACAGCCACGAAGCAGTGGGTCAAATATGATTTAGAAGTGTTCGTTGAGCCTTGTGGATTGAGTTTGAGTTAAGTTTATATTTGATATTAATAATTTATATATTTACTCAAGTTTGATTTAAATTGAAATTTTGAAATTTAAAATTTTCTGAAATTTAACTCAAATTAAAAAAATAAATTTCAAACTCATATATTAAACTTAATTTATATTATAAAAAAGTTAAAAAAGTGATTAAATTAAGTTTAATAAGATTATATTCAACTCATATATATAAATTAAAACAAAAATTATATTTATAAAAAATATATATATAAAAATAAAAATTAAATTTAATAAAATATATATAATTTTATTTTTATTTTTAATATATATGTGAAGTAATTTATAAACAATTAAAGTATATATAAAAATAAAAAAATTATATATATATGAATTCAGACCGAGCTAACCTAAGTTTAGGTTTTAAATATTTTGTATAAGTTTTGAGCTGAAATTTAAATAAATTTAAAAATTATGTTCAAATTTTTTAACGAATTTTAATTTTTTGTCCAAACTCTCTCAAAAAGTAAATTTTTAGGCTTAACTAGTAATCCAGTTCTTATACAGATATAGTATGATCTTTATTTTTAATATTGATCATTAAAAAATTACGTGATAATAACAAAAATATATTTTTTTATTTTTCTATAAACTCTTCACAGTAAAACCCTAAAAACTAAAATTCAAAACCTCTCATACACATAGAGATGGTGAGTCACTTCAAAAACAATCTTTTTTCATATATGTCAAAATTATTGATTTTTATGTTAAAAAAACTAGTATTTCTTTTGGCTTAAATAATTGGAGTTTTGATTTTAGATTGCTCTGTTAATAGTCGGAGTGACTGTGCCAGCGGCTGCTTATGTGGGGAGATATAGTCTTCGTACGTGTCAAGCATTTAAGGCAAGACCACCAAAGATTTTATAAAGGTGGCTTTCAACCTGTTATAAGCAGGAGAGAAGTCACTCTGACTCTTGGTGCTAGGTAATATTTATATCTTTTTCTTCAAAGATAAACATTTTTTATCAAAATTTCTGCTTTACGTCATTCAAGTTGAAAGTGGTTTATAGAGAATTTGATGGTTATACTGACATTTCATTTCCACCATTTCATTTATAAGATTTGAATGTTACAAACAATTTCAAATGTACCATTTTTATTTACATTTTGTTTCCAGAGAAAGTACTCCAACTTAAAAAATTAAGGAAGCACATAAGAAGGTGATGGTTGCGAATCATCAAATGTCGATGGAAGCCATTATGTTGCATCAAAAATCAATGAAGCAAAAGATATGATGCTCAGGAGAACCAACAGTGGTAATTCTGTATTTTGAAGGCATTGAGACTGTTATGAGAACAATTTGATCTTATATCCAGATGGTCCATTATTGCAAAAATTTATTATTCCAATAAAAGTGTTTGTCCGAATCATTTATTTGACCCCAATAATTGTAGACTAGTTGAAAAATCATTAACTTAATTCTCAAAATTTTAGTTTATAGTTATATAATTTGACTTGAATTCTTCAAGATTTATTTATTGTACTGGTTTTGTTAAGTTTCAACCTGTTATAAGCAGGAGAGAAGTCGCTCTGACTCTTGATAAACATTTTTTATCAAAATTTCTGCTTTACGTCATTCAAGTTGAAAGTGGTTTTTAGAGAATTTGATGGTTATGTTGCCATTTCATTTCCACCATTTTCATTTATAAGATTTGAATGTTACAAACAATTTCAAATGTACCATTTTTATTTACATTTTGTTTCCAGAGAAAGTACTCCAACTTAAAAAATTAAGGAAGCACATAAGAAGGTGATGGTTGCGAATCATCAGATGTCGGTGGAAGCCATTATGTTGCATCAAAACTCAATGAAGCAAAAGATATGATGCTCAGGAGAACCAACAGTGGTAATTCTGTATTTTGAAGGCATTGAGACTGTTATGAGAACAATTTGATCTTATATCCAAATGGTCCATTATTGCAAAAATTTATTATTCCAATAAAAGTGTTTGTTCGAATTATTTATTTGACCCCAATAATTGTAGACTAATTGAAAAATCATTAACGTAATTCTCAAAATTTTAGTTTATAGTTATATAATTTGACTTGAATTCTTCAAGATTTATTTATTGCACTGGTTTTGTTGAGTTTCAATTTCATTTATGCGATAGTGGCAAGATTACAATAAAAAAGATTAAGATTGCAGTAAATTGGCACAATAGTTAATTGATTAAATCTATCCAAACATTTTAAACAGGATATCTATTATTATTTGTTGTTGGTTGTTTTGAACTGTCAAGGTTAGTTGTTTTGAACTGCAAAGGTTGGTTCTTTTTTGTACTTTCTTTTTTTTGCTAAAAAAAATGAAATAATCGTTTAGAATTTTAAGACTCTAGGCCTTGCTAATTCTAATAAATCCGTTTTATTAATGTAACAATATTTGTAGGAGGCCATATTGAATATAATGAGTATCAATTTAACTAAAAATTTTGCTCATCAAATAATCAACATTTGTGCTATGAATTCAACTGACTTTTGTTGTAATGGTTTAGGAGCCATCTGACGAATTTAAAAACAAAAATAAAAAAAATCAGAGTTGTTATCAATCTTTTTAGGTTAGGTGTGATTGATCACCTATTAAAATTTATTATTTTTAAAAAATTTAAAATTAATTAAAATTTATTAAAAAGATAATTTTATGATATGCGAAACAATCTAGGTTCGAGAATCAGTTACACGTAAAAAATGATTAGCACCCTCACAACACCCATTTAAAATGGTATCAATTAACTATGTGTTATCCATTTATTTTGATAAAAATAATCTTATTTTTGGTGTTTGAAAAATAATTTTATTGATTTTCTTTGTTTGTTGAATTTTTTTGTTATTTAATTTTATTTATTGTTTCATTTTTTATTCAAATTTAATTTGAGAAAAATAAATCAGAACCTTTTTATTGAAATAATTCTTGAAATGTTCCAATACATTGGTAACATTAAAAGAACTCATTCTCATCTAAAGATTTCTTAGGCATCGCTTCTCAGAATACTTTAACATCTTATCATTGGAGGCTCAAATTTATTTTTTGCAAAAAACTATGCCATGCATGCAATGCAAATGATAATATGTTAATGCACACATTATATTTTTTTATTTAGAAAATTTATTAATTTTTACTAATTTTTTCATTTAAAACTTTGAGAAAAATGAAAATTTTATTATATTAAAGATTTTCTATAAATATCCCAATACACTAGTAATATTTAAAAAAAATTTCTCACCTAGGGATTTCTTAAAGTATCTTTACTCGAAATACTTTTAGAATCCCATCATCGAATAAATTTTTTTTTTCATTTTTATTGCTTATTCTTAATTTATTAATTAATTTTTATTTACTATTTTATAACAAAAGAAAATTTTTATCGTATTAAAAATATTTTAATAAATACTCCAATACACTGACAGTATTTAAAAAAAAAAATCTTTTCACCAAAAGATTTTGTAAGTATCACTACTCAGAGTATCTTTGAATCTCATCATCGGATAAAATTTTTTTTTTTATATATTTTTTATTAATTTTGTATTATTATTAGGTTTTTTTAAAAAATAACATAATTATAAAAATTTTAACAATATTATAAAACAATAAAAATTTATTATAGCAATTTTAAATATTTTAATATGCATAATATTAATAATAAAATTTAAGTAACAAAAATAATATTTTTAAAAAATTCAAAAAATTTTAAAAATAAAATAAATTTTTTTACCTGAACCGGACAGGTCAACAGTCCGATTAACACCGATCCGATAGTCTGATCGCGTTCAGCGATTCGGGGCCAGTCCGGATCAGAAGCTAAAGGTGAAACGGGTCATCGAGTTAGGTGCGCGGACCCTGGGTCGAGTCATGAGCTGATGCGTAGATCCTTCAGTTCAAAACAACGTCGTTTTGGCTTTCAGCTTTCTATAAAAGTCAAAAAAAATTTTTTCATTTTCTCTTCTCTCTTTCTCTCTCTCTATCTAGACCGTCGGTCGATAACCGTCTGTCGCTCCGATTGCCGTCTACGGCGATCGAAAATCTTAAAAAATCCTAAAAATTCTCTTCAACTCCCTAAACACAGATTAGAGCCTAGTTTTGCCCAAATCTCACTGAAATGCCCTAGATCAAGCCTCAAAGGTTTGGTCAAACCTTTTTTTTTTCTCTTTTTTTTTGAACAGTTAAGTTGATTTTTTTTACAGGAAAGCTTTTGGCGCTAGGTTTCCTGTTTAAGAGATTGTGTTTTTTATTTGAATGATTTTTTTTATTCTAAAAACTTTTTTTTAGCAGGATCTCCCCTCTTTTTTTGGTTTGGCACGGAGCTCAATTTATAGAGCTCCGACCATGCCCTGTGCCTGGATGAATGGCACAGGGCTTGGCAGAGGAGGGTGCCATGTACGATACCCTAAGCATCAGCCCCCTTTTTTTGTCCCATTATCCTTTTGTATTGTCTAATTTTGGCCCTGTGCTTGAGCAGGTGGCACAGGGCCTAGCATGGGTGGGTGGTGCCAGTGGTGCCGTGCATGGCACCAGCTCCCCTCTCCTTTGTTTTTTTTCCTTCTTTTGTATTATTCTGCTTTTTTTTCCTTTTCATTTTTTTGTGTATTTTGTTTAATTAAAAAATAAAAATAAGGAAAATAAAATAAAAGGCAAGTTGAGCCTAAATAACAAAATGGGTTTCGAGCCCGATCGAATTGAAATCAGGCATGATGCCCACTTGAATTGAAATCGAATCTCGATCCAGAAACCTGAGAGCTCTTAATTAAAATCCAAACAAATTTGATATCTATAGCTTTCTAGGAATTCTGCTTATCAAATAATCAACATTTGTGCTGTAAATTATTATGACTTTTTGAGAGTTTGAGAGAAAGCTATGAAGGAAAAAGTTAAGGGAGTTGTATTCTATTTACTTATACTCTTATTACATAACATTCTCTATGTCTTACTTGGTGTATGTACAATTGCTTTTGTTACATAACATTCTCAATTTCTATCCCCAAGTATCGTTCTTTATGTCTATCCCCAAGTCTATATGATGTTCTCTATGTCTATCCCTAAGTCTCTATGTTATGTTATAACTTGTTTTCCTTATGTTCTATTTTGTACAAACGAGGGAGGACTCTTTATTTATAATTAAGCCTCCTTAACATATGTGATGCTTATTGTTACATCATAGGGCTTCTAGATCATTTTAGAATCCCTAAACTCAAATTAAATTGGTTAAGCTCTTTTTAGAACCTTACTAGTTTTAAGCACCTTAATGAGCATATTATCAGGGTTTGAAAGGGTCTGTGCACTCCCGTTGAATGCTCGTGCCTATAGGCTTTTCAATCCTTATCTAGGCACTATTTTGCCTTCAACTAAGACCTTTCAGAATTTTTCTCATTGGGAAATTACAATACCTGCACATGGCTCTTTGAAACCTTTTGTGCACGTGCACTTAGCTTGTCTCCAGCCTATTTCAGAACCCTCTGTCTCCCAGCACCATGTTTCTGAGTTATTCTAGAACCTCCCACCGACTCTTACACTGGGCACTAGGCTACTTACCTCAGGTTTGCTCTAGCTCCTGGCTATGGCCCTAGCCCTCACAATTGGGTTTCGCATATATTTTTAAGACCTCAATCTCGATCTTTTCAGATCTTTTACTAGTACCAACTCAAACAAATAATGTCACACGACCTTAATCTCAATTTTTTCAGATCCTTTACTAGTACCAACTCAAACAAATAACGTCACACAACCCGTTTAAGCTAAAACTTGTACGTGGATCGTGACACATTCACTTACTAACACAAGAAGCCCTGTTCCTCTAAGAAATTATCAAAACATGTCAATACAAGATTTTAATGATCTAAAATTTCATAATCCTTTTTAGGTCATCAATCGAAAACCCAATCTCAACTCTCAAACAAACCTCTTCATCATACGAACAAATCAGCCCAATATTAAGCGCCTAATATAGAGAGACCTTCTCTTCATTTATCCAACTTTAAACTCATTTGATGGGATAACAGATGCTCAGGTCAAGTCAAGTTTCCTCCCAAATTATCTCATAAGCTCATCGTACCTCACCCAACAATAGTTTGCCTTTCAGTATTATCCAAAAAATTTGTTGAAAGTCGCTTTCAGGTTCTTTTCTTAGATAGTGTGAATGTTCCTCTAACAAATTGTGGATTAGATGTTCGATTAATTGCCCTATAACCGATTTTTATTGGAAGTAGTTTTTGGGCCATTAGTTAGACAAGTTTAGTTGATTTGTAATTAATTTATCACTAATTCAGTTACTACTTCCAAATTGGGTTAGATCAGTTAGTTCCAATGGCTATAACCACAGGTCCTCAAGATTAAAGAAAGCGCGCTCTAAAAGCATTAGAGTGAAGGTTTGCCGTCACGAAAGCTGAGCTTCTTCAACAACAGAAGAAGAACAAAAAGACATCCACTATGGAATGTGGAAAAGAAACTTTTAGCAGTAATTCTTCTCTGCCCTATACATCCATTGTTCCCTCTTCGAATTTCTCATAAAAAAGAGGTCCTTAAAGTATTCAATTATCTTTCTAGGCTCTTCTCGTTTCACGTTTATTTGACTGATTTATGTTTCCATTATGTCTTACATTTAGGAATTTTCTTCTTAGGTCCCTCCACTTCCTAGGGTAGTTACTAATATTGTTGATTGTGAACATTTCATTATGTTAAATTTTTTGGTTTTGATAATGATATGAATTTTAATTTTATATGTAGATGTTGAAGAACATGGTCAGGCTCATTCCCAGCCCTCGGAAACTATACATGACAATTTGCTTCCAACTAATTCCAAGGTAACTTTTTTGCTGTTTGAATGATTGCAATTAAGACTTCATATGACTGATGTATTCTTAACATCTTTTGTTATAGTTTTCCAACAAAAAAGGAAGCATGGCTGACAAGATATTGCAAGAACTTCTTCAAAGTGGGGATTATGCTAATAAATATGTGTAAAAATTTGATTCTCCTACATTAGTGTAGATTCGATTCTCTTACATTAGTCCAGTTTGATTTTCTAATTTATTTTGGAAATATTTCTCATTTATTCTTCTAATTCAGTCAATTATTTTAATTGTCAAATTTTTAGGGATTTATTTCTATTCTAGAATAGAATAATTTTCTTTCCTTCTATTATTTTTTGTTTTTTTGTTTCATGTAAGTTGTTTCCTAATGAGGAACTTCACTGTTTTTATTTATTTAGATATACTTCTTCATTGTAGATTGAATAAGAAAAAAATAAGGACATTGTTCTTTGAGTTTTCTATATGGTATCAGAGTAAGTCAGCCTGAACCATTGGACATAACCACACGAGTTTTCGTTATAGCAAGCAGAAGTAAGAACTTTTCTTCTGTAAAAGTATGGCATGAGGAAAGTCACAAAGAGGTTATACTCCAACAAACCAGTCAAAACAAGTCTACAACCTTTGAAACTAGTTTACTAGCACAAAAAGGTGATTTTCTAGATGCTTTAAGTGTTCAACTGAGAAATACACAATCTTAAATTGTTGATTCAAGAGCATTAAATCATACGACTGGAGATGCATCCTTATTCAACATATATAAACCTTGCATGATAGTTCTGCTGTAAAAATTAATGATGGCTCTTTCTCAAAGATAGCAAGAACATGTTCTATTGTAGTTTTGAAAGACATAACACTCGACTTTATCCTTTATGTCTCTAATTTAAGCTGTAACTTACTTTCCATTAGTAAACTTACAAATGATAGATGTTGTGTCACTAAATTTTTTTTCAACTTGTGTGATTTTCAAGAATTAAGCTTGAGAAGGATTATTGGCAGTGCTAGGATGTATGCAGGGCTCTACCTTCTTTAAAATGATGCACTTGAGAGACCACAAAACTCTTGTACAACTTTAACTTTTAGTATTAGTAAGGATAACCTTATCATGTTATGGCATTATAGATTAGGACATCCAAATATTTCATACCTAAAAAGGCTATTTCCCTCATTCTTTAATAAGATTTTTAAAGATTTTCAGTGTAAAATTTGTTAACTTTCTAAGCACACTCGAAATATCTACCATAGCATTTCTTGTAAATCATTTCAGCCTTTCTCAATAAGTCACAGTGATATTTGGGGATCGTCAAGAGTTAACAATATCATAGGTTCTAGGTGGTTTGTTATATTTATCAATGATCATACTCGACTCACTTAGGTATTCCTTATGAAAGAAAAATCTGAGGTTAGCCAAATCTTTCAAAACTTCAATAGCATGGTACAAACCCAATTTTGAGCCAAAATCCAAGTCCTAAAAACTGACAATGGAAGAGAATACTACTCAGGAATATCAATTCTTAGCTGTTGATGTGCCAATTTCCCAACTGACCCCTTCAAAATCAGATTCTCAACCTACTCAACCTATCAGCCATGCAGATTTTAAAACACAACCTATTCAGACAACTCTTGACTCTATAAACCTTAATGTTATGTAAGAAAAAATAAAAGAACTTATAGTCTATTCAAGGAAACAAAAATCATAGTAAGAAGTGGACAATTGTATATAGCTCAACACTAAAAATTAACCTAATCCGAGTATTTAAGAACCTGAAACCAACACAAATAGTGTCCTTATTAAATCTAAAACTAAAACTTGTGAGCTAGCCAGTGACTTTGACATTCTTATTGCATTAAGAAAAGTATGAGATCATGCACCTGGTACCCTATCTGTAAGTACATCTTATATGATAGGTTAAATATAAACTTTCGAGCTTTTTTACTACTAACCTTGATAATCTGTAAATTTTAAAAAAATTCAGAAAGCCTTCAATAAACCAGATTAGAAGGTAGTAGTTCTTGAATAAATCAAGACACTAGAAAAAATGGGACATAAGAAATTTTAGATTTGCCCAAAGAGAAAAACCTAGTTGAATGTAAGTGGATATTCACAATAAAACACAATGTAAATGGAAGTATAAATAGGTTTAAAGCTAAACTTGTTGCAAATGAGTTCACTCAATCTTATAAGATAGACTATGATGAGACATTTGGTCCAGTAGCTGAACTTAATTCAATTAAAGCTCTATTGTCATTAGTAGCCAACTTGGATTGGCCTCTCTACCAACTTAATATCAAGAATGCATTCTTAAATAGTGACTTGGAGGAAGATGTTTACATGAAAATTTTCCTTCGTTTTGAAAAGTAAGACAACATGGGCAAAGTGTGTAAACTCCAAAAATCTTTGTATGGACTTAAACAATTTCTTCAGGTTTGGTTTAACTAGTTGACTAAGGCAATAAAGAGGTATGAATTCCTAAAATGTCAATCTCATTATACTATGTTTGTTAAGTTCACTAATGAAGAAAAAAGAGTTATTGTTATTGTTTATGTGGATGATATCATAATCACACCAGAGACCACACAGAAGAAATAGATGACTTAAAGAAGGAGTTTAAAATAAAGAACTTGGGGTTCTTTAAATATTTCCTTGGGATGGAAGTGACTTGGTCTAAGAATGGAAAATTAATGTCTCAGCGTAAGTACGTACTTGATCTACTAAAAAAATATGGCATGATTTGATGCAAACCTGTCGATACACCCATAGATTTAACTAATAAAATTGGAAGTGAAAATGTAAGCTCTCTCACTGACAATGGGCAATACCAAATACTAGTTAAGAAGCTTATTTACCTCTCTCACACACGACCTGATATCAAATTTACAGTAGGAATGATGAATAAATATATGAATAATCTAATCAATGAGCATCTTAAAGCTATTTATCACATCTTATAATACTCAAATAAGAGTCCTAATGAAGGTCTATATTTTAAGAGGTCAACGGATAAGGCAATTGAGGTATACACAGATGCTGACTGGGCTGGATCAATAACATATAGAATGTCCACTATTGGATTTTGCA
The DNA here is from genome assembly GCF_002303985.1 of Durio zibethinus. Next base: position 24,462,693 of record NW_019168492.1, read on the forward strand.
CTTATGTTTAGGGAAATTTGGTCACTTAAAGAAGTAAAAAGCAAGCTGTTGTAGTTAAAAGCAATGTTGAGGTTGAATTTAGAGTAATGTCTCATCATATTTGTGAAGGAATTTGGTTGATGAAGTTACTTGGAGAATTAAAAGTTCAAACTATGACATCTATGACACTATTTTGTGACAATAAGGCTACTATATGTATTGCTGAAAATCTTGTTTATCATGATAAGACCAAGCATATGGAGTTGGATCAACATTTCATAAAGAAAAAGATAAAAAATGGGTTGGTCAAACTAGCTTATATCCCTACAAGTTCACAAATTACAGATATTCTGACTAAAGCTTTTCCTAAAAGCATTTTTTATGGTTTAAAATCTAAGCTAAATATGATTAACATTCATAACTCAGCATAAGGGAAATGTATAAATCTAATTCTCCTACATTAATACAGCTTGATTTCCTAATTTATTTTGATAATATTTCTCATTTATTTTTTTTGATTTAGTCAACTATTCTAATTGTCAAGTTTTTAGGGATTTGTTTATATTCTAGAATAAAATAATTTTTCTTCCTTATATATATTTTTTGTTTTCTGTTTCATATAAATTGTTTTCTAATAAGGAACTTCACTATTCCTATTTATTTAGATGTATTTTTTTATTGTAGATTGAATAAGAAGAAATAAGGACAATCATTTTTTAAGTTTTCTACAACATGTAAGGATCTAGAAGTATCAAAATTGACAATTGGATCCTTCATTATAATTACGTGCACGGGCGAGTTATGTCTACCGGCTCTTGGATTAGGGCTTTGAAGAACCACTCTAAGCGCTCTAAAAGACACATGACCATGAAGTACCTCAAGAAATCTGGAGTATTTAAGTTGCCTCAAGCTATTCAAAAGTGAGTATTCTATATTCCATCAAGTATATGGCTGATGCTTTTTTTTCCCTTTTTTAATGTTGTAGGGCCATTATATGCCTTTGTGTTGCATTGTTCTTTGATATATCAAGCTCTTCAGAGGCAGCTGTTGCAGAAACATGCAAAAGAGCTTGTAAACTTGCAGGGAAATCCACTTTTTTCTCTGATATATCGGCGTGATTGACTTGCTTGAATTGGTAGCTAAATTAGTAGTCTGGGTTTATATCTTGGAAAATGTGATGTAGAAGTTGGACTGCTCCGAAGTGGGTTCAAAATTTTTTTTCTCCAAGATCTGGTTTTTCTTACCTATATACCATGATTAGAATTATCTTTATATCACAAACAAATAAGATAATTGATTTACCTATTATATACAACATACAGGGGATTTTGGAGTAATTTTTGTCATTGCAGTCAACCTCAGTTCCCTAAGTGACTTTATATTTTCATATAACCATTTAGTTTCTGATCGAAAAAATGCCCTTAGCGTTTTCCAACAGTAGGAAACCATTCTATCATGTCGATTTTCCATAATGACTGCCTTCTGCTGACCATATGTTTTGAATGTTTAAACAGATGGGGGAGGACTGGGATGACAGCCTCCAGTCAAAGGAACAAATTGAGGCAAGTTTACTGAGCAAGCATGAGGCCACTATGAGAAGAGAAAGGGCTATGGCGTATTTATATACTCATCAGGTGACCTAGTCCTCTAATTTTATATATGTTGTTGAAATACATGAAGAGCATCGAATATTTAATCTTTCCTCTGCGTGTTTCAAAGTGTACGAGTGAGAGATTTAACAACATCATTAAGTGACATGAATGAATGAATGAAGCATAACTAAATTACTTCAAAAATGGTTCTCCATAGCCTGGTGATGAGACGGGAAGTAGCAGTTTCTTTGCAACTTCTAGCATTAGCTGCATTACTATAAATTATTATACTGCCTAAGTTTAGCATAATTTAGTTCTGTGTCTGACACCTACATATAACTTTTGCAGCAAACCTGGACATTAAGGGATTTTGATTTTTAGCGACATTTTTTTTACCGTTTAACGGCATTTATTAACGTCACTATAAGGTTACGATGTTTACGAAAAAATGTCGCGTAGAATGCAGCCTATACACACGTCATGGTAAATAATGATATTTTTGAAAAAATACCTAAATATTAGCAACATTTATATCTGAAGCGCCATCATTTTAGCGATGTTTATATCTTTGAGACGCCACTACTTTAGAAGCATTTGAATCTGAAAACGGTTTAATATTAACGGTGTTTGTATCTTTTAGTCACCATTATTTCAGTAGCATTTTTATGAGAAAAATACCGTTGCATTGACGGCATTTGTAATAGAAAACGTCGTTACTTTAAAGGCATTTGAATTTGAAAACGTCTCAATATTTATGACATTTGTATCTTTTACGCACCGTTAATTCAGTGACGTTGTTATGAGAAAAACGCCATTGCTTTAGTGACATTTTTATAAAAAAAAAACACCACCTAACTAACGACGTTTACTGAAAATAGTGCTACTACTTATAGTGGCATTTTATACTACAAACGTCACTAAATTATTCATTTAGTGGCATTGCCCAACGCAAACACCGTTATTATGTAAAAATATATATTTTTTTAATTTTTTATAATAAATTTTATTTTTAGTAAAGAGCTTAAATTCAAAAATTGAAATTAATATTAACTTCATTCACGTTTAAATATACATCTAATTAATATAAAGTTTAATAATTAGTATAATAACATTCAAATATTGTAAATACATTAACCAAATAAAAAATTAAAATGTATGAAATGGATGACTACATACATTTTGTTGGTTGCCAATTGATGACGAAAATTTTTCACCTTGGTCACTAGCGTGCTCAACAACCTACTGAATAATACCATACAATTTTTAACACTTCATTATATGCTTATTTTTTATTTAAAAATTTTAATATTTACTAAATATAATACCTGAGTTGATGGAGCACCAAGATCATTTCTTGAAAATTGTTGTTGCACAAAATTCATAAGATGATCGAATCGATCATGCAACTACTGAAATTTTGCATGCTCTAGCTCTATTCTAGCACGTTCTTCTTAAATTTTGGCATACTCCTGTTCTTTTTCTGCTTTCATTTGCTGAAAACGTTGTTACATAGTTTGTAACTTCCCTCTCAATATTAAAATATCTCGTGATGATTTGTTGAGAGTGTAAATTACAGAGAGTTATATCCATAGTAGGCATATGGTATTGGACCTAATCCAAGGCCTTAGACCCGTCCATGCCTTTTTTTTTTCAGCAACTTTTATGAATATTCGATTTTTCATTTCTTGCATGTTGAGAGAACCTTCAGATGCTACTTCAATCTCAGCAGCCATTTTCTCTTTTGCTTTCTCTTGTGAATTTGTCATATACAACTATCAATGACTTAAGCACAAATGAAGTTGGTATTTCAAGTACAAATCTTGACTGCAATAATACAATAAAAAAAGTTTGAATAAGTAAACAAAATGTAAAATAAAAATTTGAATATATCTAATTAATTATACTAATACCTCAATAAAGTTTAACGCATCGACCTTAACTTCTTCTGCAATATTTTGTCATGTTTCATAATGAATAGGCAATTTCATTCTATTACGGGCTAGCATGCCTAGAAATCCAATCAATAGTTGAGCCTCTTTACCAATTGGTTGTCTATCAGAGTTTGCAGACACTACAATACGCTTATTAAGAGGTAGTGCAAATAATTCCTTCAAAGTTGTTCGACCTCTGGTCCTCCGTTGACCATTGTTATCAACTGCAACAAATATAAAATATATTTGTAAAATCGTAATACTTTTATCATTATACTCGAATTCTAAAATTGAAATATATCATACCTACATTCAAATTTAAAGCATAATCAATTTATGTGGTACTATCTAAACCTGGACCTCCTGTATTGCCGATCCAATATTAGTTGAAAGGTTAGAACTGACGAAACTAGATCCGATAGTACGTTTATTTACCTCAAAAAATTCAGTCCATAGCCAATAACTACAGGTGCCGCAGACGATTCTGAACTAATATCTCTAATATATTTTTTTTCAATCTATTTCTTCGTATTGTAGCTTACCTACATCATAAAAGCGAATATAGAAAAAATGTTAGTTCAAAAGATATATAAAGACATTTTCAATTTAAGAAATCAAAACCTACGATATATAAAAAACATATCGATTTAATTAAATCAAAATATAATGTATGATTTAGAAGACAATAATTATACAATAGCGAATATGACATTATTTACATACTATTATTTACTACATTATGTCTTAAACACTCGAATTACAAATTATAGTTGCATTGAATCATGATTCGTAAATGTCTTCAATAATATCTTCGTGGACCCACTGAGCATAGGTACTGAAGATATTCTCATCCAAGTTTTGTTCAGCAAAAAGATAACATTCAGTTTTATGTTCAACATCATCTTTGGTATCTAACCCCATATCAAATAAGTCTCTACGTGTGTTTCAAAAAATAACAAATCAACCTAATTCTTTCGGATCTTCAGAGTAAAATACTTGTTTGACTTGAGATGAAAATATATAAGGTTCATCGATGAGTTATTATCCAGTGTGAATTAATCGAGAAAAATTCACAAGTGTAAATTTGTACTGATCTTTCTTAAGATCTTTCTTACTATTCACATCTGCCCAATCACACCAAAATAAGATAATTTTTCACTTGCCATAATAATCCAACTCAATGATGTCATTAATCATGCCATAATAGTCAATATTTCCCTCTAAAAGGTTTGTGTCCCTAGCACTAGCATAGCTAATCGTTGATGAAGTTACAATAACTATTGAATTTTGTGTACTTCTAAATCTCTCATGAGATTTTGTGTGAAATCTAAATCCATTGATGATGAAACCTTTTTATCGTTTCACAATCCGGTTCGGACCTTGTGAAAAACATTTCACCTCTTCACTAACAAGCATTTCACTCCAAACCTATAAAAGTGGAATAAATATATATATGTTATTAATGTTATTTTTACCATAAGCATTCTATGTAGATAAAAAAAAAATGAAAAGTATGACATTACTTACAGTTGCTCCTAACCATTCATAAAACTTTTTAGTGAACAACTTATCAACCTCTCAAGGGTTTGATCATCAATAATGTATAGGATCTCTCAAATTATTTCTATACTCACTATAAAGCATCATGATAAAGTATTAACACCAAAAAAAAAAAAACATAATAAATTATGCCTAATGAAATGAATAATTTCCTTGCTAAACAACTTACGTGCAAAACGATTCAATTGAGTCATAATGAAAAAGAACATATCGATGTGCTTGTGCCCAAGATTTATCATCTAACTCCATCAAGTCAGCTTTGCCTATGAGTTGTCCAAAACTTTGAAAAAGATAATTGTAGACCGAGTCTGTATGCTACATACCAACATTTTTCGAAGGCCTATTAAATCTTGTTTCAACATCTTTCAAATAACAAGAACAAAATGTCATACACTCTTCTGCTAAATATCCATCAACAATAGAACCTTCTGGATAGCGTTTGTTACGACAATAAGACTTTAACCTCTCTAAAAATCTATAACATAAAACATTAATCATATGTTATTTTAAGTAGATTGGCTTGATAATCAATAAAAATGTAATCAATCTATTAACAAATAATACTTTTTAATATGATACATCCATCGATAATAAATCGACCAACTGACCTTTGTTTCATATGAAAAGTGGATAACCAAATGCATCATAATAGTAAAAAAGTTTGAAAGAAAGATCTTCTCTAAATGGCATAAAATAATCACGGCTCGATCTTAAACTTTGTCAAGCTCTTCCACATTCATACATTTTTTACATAGAGATTTAAATATGTTACTCAATTCAATTACCACATAAGTCACTTGCTTTGATATTGATGAGCGTAAAGCAATTGAAAATAAGTCTTGCATCAAAATGTGATAATCATGTGACTTCAATGAAGAAAGTTTTCGCTCATTCATATTCACACATCTTGATATATTTGATGCATAGCCATTCGAAACTTTGACATTTTTCAAAATCTTGCAAAACACATCTTTTTTTACTTTAAAAGTCTGAAAATAAATAGCAACCAATCGATATTTGCCATTAGAAAGCAATATTGGATGAAGGTCTAGGTGAATCCTTATATCAATTAAGTTAAGCTGACTCTTTAAGTCATCATTGAATCTTCTATTCACATTGAGAATTATCCGGATAAAATTTTCGCAAACATTCTTCTCTATGTGCATCAAATCAAGGTTATGACATAATAAATTATATTTTCAATAAGGAAACTCAAAAAATATACTTCTTTTTTTCCACAACTCATACTCATTGGGTCATCTACTTCATCATCCGCTTCATCACTTTGAACATCAAGATTATCAATTTTTGTATGACTATCATCAACTTACGTAATACGAAGCCAGACACCTTCAAAGATGTCTCTTACTCTTTTTTTTTGATAGGAGTCATTTTTTCATATGTGAAATTGATATTTTTTAACTTCTACAAGATATTAGATCCTACTAATGGGTAAAGACGATCTTCTCAACTTTTCAGTTCCATCAAAGAGATGTTTTTGAAATCTAAATCGATGATTATCATCTAACCATCAACGATGTCCCATATAACAGAACTTTCTACATTACTTAACCACGTTGAACATGTCTATATAGTACAATATGGACAAGCATAACGATCTTTTGTACTTCAATCAAATAAATTCACATAAGCAAAAAAATCGTTGATAGTCCATAATAAAGCAGCACACATATTAAAGTTCTCTGCTTTTGATGTATCATAGGTTTCAACTCCTTCTCATAATTACTTTAACTCTTTAATAAGAGGTTGTAAGTAGATGTATATATCATTACTCGGATCTTTTCTTGAGAATTATCATAGATAATATAAATGATTGTTGCTTCATAGCAATCTATGATGGCAAATTATAAGGAATCAATACAACTGACCAAGTATTATAAGAAGTGCTCATCATTTGAAATAGGTTAAATCCATCAGATGTCAGTCCAAGCATATCATTTCGAGGATCAGATGCAAAGTCTGAAAACTTAGAATGAAATGACTTCCATGCTAAAAATCTGTAGGATGTCTTAATGATCCATCATCCGTTCACTTCTCATGATGTCACCTCATTGAATCTATAATTTTGGAAGATATGTAGAGTCGTTGAAGTCTTAGTATTAATGAAAAATAGTGTAAAACCTTAATAAGTTTTTTTTTACACATACCTCATCACCATTATCATTCAACATTTCATCGAGATTTTTATTGACCTAACGAGAAATACCACATAAATGACAAGAATTTTTATTTTTTCTATCCCCCCAATACAACATGCAATCATTGGGATAATTATGAATTTTCTTATATCTGAGATCTAAATCTTTGATCTTCTTCTTTGATTCCTTACAAGATTCAGAGATTTTTGTAAAAAAAAATATTTCTTTCATAAACTGAAATAATAAAGTCAAAAAAATTTTCGTCCATCCACATAAGCATTTCAAGTGAAAAAGACAAACACAAAAAGACAACCTTAAATGCTTCGATCCTTCAAAAAGTTCTTCATTCATCTCTTTAAGCAACCTATAAAATATTGACGCTTCTCTTCTAGGTGGTTGGTCACGTACACATATCTTAGTTCACCAAATTCATGCATTTCAATATTGGACTGATTAAATCTTTCATTTTGGAGAGAAAGATTATGAAAATTTTGGTTATGAATGTTAAAAGTAGCTCACAACATGCCTTCAATGTTATCTGCTATAAAGGGATCATGTTGGTGATGAAGAGCCTTTGATGTTGAAAAAACTATAGTAAAAGACTTTGATGGTATAGACTCTCTATGAAAATATCAATTAACATATCTCGATAGAAATCCAATACAAATTAAATGCTCATTAACAACTTTACGTATTTGCCACTCGATATTAGCACATTTCACACATAGGCATAATATCATATTATCTTTACTTGTATTCTCAAATGCAAAATTTAAAAAATTTTTCACTCCATCTCTGAACTCTTGACTTAATCTTGACTTTTGCATCCAACTCTTATCCATTTATTAGTTGCTACATTATCAGACCAAATGTATATAAAAAATTAATATGAAAATGAACATATACAATTGCATAGTTTATGATGTTTTAAACAAAAGATAAAAATAATACCAGTATTTACATAAAACGAGAACTCTTTGTTGTGAAGTAATTTATCAGCTACCAGATATTATGATCGTTAAAACTCTTCTACTAACGTAGACAGTACCCAAGAGTATTTGTACTTGGGGTTGACATAAGGTGAAATAAGGTGGGTTTTGTAAAATTTTTTTTCACCAAAAAAAAATTACGAATTGTAAAAGCTGAAGAAATAATCAAATGAAGTAAAAGCTAAAGTCAATAAGTTATGAATAGTCAAAATAGGGTTCTAAAAGACAATGCTCGAATACTAAAAGCGAAAGAAAAGGGAAAGTAAATTGTACTTGGTCTGAAAAGAACAATAGTATAATAATGAAGATGATGCTTGAAGTTCTTGATTGGATAAGCTAAGTTTGAGAAGATTTTTATTGGATAGGATTATGGAAGGCGTTTACTAACAAAAAAAACCAACAATAATTTCTTCATAAATATTTTTTGAATATATTATAGGTGCCTTGAACATATCGCCACATAAATTCTAACATTATTATTAAAGGAGTATATCCAAGAAAGATGCATTTAATAATTTTTATCACAGTTTGTAGTTAATTAGTGAAGGCAGTTACAGAAAACAACGCCTTTAATAATTTCCCTAAAAAAATTTTCTTGGATTATTAAATGCATCTTTTATTATGAGACGCCTTCAATATACCATGATAGTAATAGAAGACGTTTATTAGAAAAGGCACATTCAATATACCTTTAAACTTAGTAATTCATTACTGAAGGCATTTGTTAATAATATAGGCCTTCAAAATTTTTTCACTTAATATTTTAAAAATTATTAAAGGTATTTTCTACTATAAAATATCTTTTATATACTGCCACACAAATTGTAATACTGTTATTAAATGTGTATATTTAAGATAGATGCCTTTAATAATTTCTATCACAGTTTGTATATAATTACTGAAGGCAGTTTCAGAAAATAATGCCTTTAATAATTTTCCTAAAAAACTTTTCTCAGATTATTAAAGGCATCTTTTATTATAAAACGCCTTCAATATACCACGATGATAATGGAAGGCGTTTATTAGAAAACGCACCTTCAATATACCTTTGCACCTTCAATATACCTTTAAACTTAGTAATCCATTACTAAAGGTGTTTGTTAATAACAGACGCCTTCAAAATTTTTCCACTAAATATTTTGAGAATTATTAAAGGTATCTTCTACTGTAAAATACCTTCTATATACCATCACACAAATTTTAACACTATTATTGAAAGCGTATATTTAAGATAGACACTTTTGACAATTCTTATCACAGTTTGTATATAATTACTGAAAGCAGTTACAAATGAGAATGCCTTCAATAATTTTTTTAAAAACTTTTTTTGGATTATTAAAGGCGTTTTTAATTATAAAACGCCTTCAATAATTTGTTATAAATTTGAAAATCCATAATTATTGAAGGTGATTTTTTAATGAAAACGTATTTTATAATTTTTTAGAATTAGAAAAAGTATTTTTTTTTTTATAAAATACGCCTTTAATAAGTTGGTTGGACAATTTTAAAGGCTTATAATTAAATGTGTCTTTTTTGTAAACAACGCCTTCAATAATTTTTCTAAAAAATTTTTTTGAATTATTAAAGGCGTCTTTTATTATGACACGCCTTCAATATACCATGATGGTAATGGAAGACGTTTATTAGAAAAGGCACATTCAATATACCTTTAAACTTAGTAATCTATTATTTAAGGTGTTTGTTAATAACAGACGCCTTCAAATTTTTTTCCACTTAATATTTTGAGAATTATTAAATGAGTCTTCTACTGTAAAATACCTTTCATATACCGTCACATAAATTTTAACACTGTTATTGAAGGCATATATCTAAGAAAGATGCATTTAATAATTCTTATCACAGTTTGTAGATAATTATTGAAGGCGGTTACAGAAAACAACGCCTTCAATAAGTTTCTTTAAAAAAAAAATTTGAATTATTCAAGGCATCTTTTATTATAAGTCGTTTTCAATAATTTGTGATAAACTTTAAAAATCCATAATTATTGAGGGTAATTTTTTACTGAAAATGCCTTTTATAATTTTTAAGAATTAGAAAAGGCATTTTTTTTTATAAGAAATGCCTTTAATAAGTTGGTTGGACAATTTTAAAGGCTTACAATTAAAGGCATCTTTTTTTGTAAAAAATACCTTTAATAATCTCCAATAAAATTTTCAAGTGATTATTGAAGGCATTGTCCATGAAAATGCCTTTAATAATTAATTTTATATTCATTTTCTTGCCTTAAACATAGGAATTTGTAGAGCGTTGGTACATAGAATGATTAAAAGCTGTGTTATTCAACCAAACAAACCAAACCCTTAAACACATTTCTAATAGACCATTACTTTCTTTCTCCATTCCTTGCCATCGACCTTTAACAAATCACCACTGCGAACGTCTGTTTTAATCAGTAAGTCTTTTTTTTTAGTTTACTGTATTATTTATGCCTTCAATAAAGAATTTTTGTTTTTTCAGTTCCTTAATATTGACATATGCGTTTATATATTTTTATTAACATCACCATCAGCATAGTCATCCAAGATTCTATTCATATTGCAAGTATGCTGTTTCTATGTAGTACACATTAAATATTGTGGTTTGCTGAACCTTATTGACTGATATTATATTATCGAATGGTATTGTATGATATGGGGGTCTGAATAATATTTCATGCTAAATGGTTTGTTGAACCTTGTTGTCTAATATTGTTTTACTGAATGAGTTTGAATGGGGGTTGAATGATATTTCTGAGTGGTTTGCTGAATGGTGTGTATGAACACATTACTGAATAGTGTGCTAAATGCTGTTTCTATACATAATATGATATTGGTTGTATTAAATTAAGTACAATGATCAATTTAAAAGGTCATATTATGTAATTCGTATAATTGTGATCAATATTACAGGTAATATAGACTCCGAACAACATTATTCTCCTTCTAATGAATATGCAGAAGAAAAAAGTGTAGGCAAAAAAAAAAAGGCTCAAATAAACAAATCAAAGTGCCTGACATAAAAATTCATGTTGACTTCAATCAAAGTGGGCAGCCTGTGTCGGAAGGAGCTACCAAGATGGCTACTCATATTGGAGCCATTGTCCGTCGAAGGATTTCAATTATGTACACCGATTGGTGATGAGTTCCTGAAGATCTAAAGGATGAGATATGACAGTCCATTATGGTATGTTTATTCAACTATTTCGTAAAATTTGTTATATGATTATTTAATTGAAATTCAATGTGTTGATACTATTTGTGTTAACTTATTTAGGAATGGTTCAATGTCCTAATTGAGTGTAAAAAGATTGTATTACAATCTACTAGGAAAGCTTTCAGAGACTTTAAAAGCAGATTGACAACCCAATATATTTTACCGTTGGCTAGTGAAGGTGATGTTTTGGTTGTTCCACCTGCGATATATGCAGATGTCATAAGTGTTGAAGATTGGATAAATTTTGTTCAACATCAACTTTTAGAAGATTTCTCGGTACGCAAACCCATTACCAAATTAGTCCAAGTTTATAAATCTTTATGCAATATAACATTTGATCTTCATATGTGATAACATAATTTCTTGATTTTGTAAAAAATCAAAGAACAACATCAAGACATTCGGGCCAAACAATAATATCACCATCGGACAATAAGAAAAGGATATGCAACTGTAAAGTATGAGATTGTATGTATTCGCACACTTATTTTATACTCATTAATGAATATTTATGAACATTCATTTCATACATTTTTATTCTTTTATTACGATAATTTAATAGAAATCGGTGAGCTTAAACATACAAGTTTTCAGATGAGATGTCTGGAAACAAGGACATATACAGAATGATGGATCTTTCGCAGATGAAGCAACTAAGAAAATGATAAAAAAGATTATATGTATAACTACTTTTTTTATATAATGTATGATTGGCATTGTGGTTGTATGCATGAGTGTATACTAGCTTGTGTAGATTTGTTCTAACAGCTTAACTTATTATTGTCTTTCAGGATGATTATGTTGTCAAAGTAAAATCTGGTGAATTAGTAACCCAATATGGTGAAGATGTTTTGTCTTTAGCATTAGGCACTAAAGAAAGGCTCGGTTGGATTCATGGGGTTAGTAAATTTGTCTTGCCATCAACATATTTTAGTAAACAACCAAAAATTCCACGAATGAGAAATGCATAATATGAAGCAATAATTGAGCAACAACAGTAACAAATTAATGATCAGAAGCAACACTTCAATGACCAATAGCAAAGACTCATTGCTTTGGAGTCTATATTGGCAGCAATGTAGTAGGTTATGCTAGTACCCCAGCTTGATAACATCATCCCTATACGAGAAGCTTTCGTTGTAAGTAAAGAAGCCATCCCATCATCCGTTACCACCCAAGAAGTATGATATTATTTATATTTTGAATATTAATTTGTTTATTATATTGATTAATTTGGTTTTAATACTTATATTTCATTAAATATTGTAAGAGGATGTTTAAACTCAAAGTTTAACCTTTGTCCAAGCTTCTATGGATGAGTTAACAAAATATTCGCCGAAGAATTGTACCAATAAAAACTTCATATCCATTGAGTCTAAAGAAGACTTATTTGATAAACAATCATTTTTTTTTATTGGTGTGGATGAGGTGAAAGAATTTTGTGAAATGGATGAATTATCAGTTGCTAAAATCGTTACTTATATGAGGTTAGCTTATAAATACAAATATGTACATTCAATATGTAGTAAGTTAGTATTATGGTGTAATACTAACCAACAGTGTTGATTGTTATCGTGTAGCTTCCTGTATAGAAAGCTGAATGGAAGACAATTGATGAATAAATTTAGATTCATTGACTTAACTTTATTAGTGAGCAGAGTGGCACAGTCGTGTATCGTACTAATCATGTGATCCTATGCATGAAAAGATCAGTTGATTATTATTTGCTCTCGTATAATGAGCAGTAAGCTATATTCCAACCTTAATTACTCTAACCTGCTTCATTATATGATCTGATGCGTATTCTAAATATATCATTGTTATTATTTTGCAGTCGTCATTGGGTGCTTATTGTGATTGACACCAAATCCTTAACACCATACTTTTTTAATTCAGTTAATTCAACAGTAATGCCTAACCCCGATACTCAAACTTTTATAAAAAGGTATTACAGTACTTTATTATATTATATATGTTCTGTTTCTTCATAAGAAATTTTATTTATGTTCCCATTATTTTTTTTCTTTTCAATTTAAAGTAATATATGCATTCAATAAGAAGATAAAAAATCGAAATGGGTGTCAATACTGGTAAATGTCAAATTTTTTTTTTTTAATGCTGAGTTTATGTAGATAAATATTTTCTAAACCGACTCAATTTAATTTTCAAGTACTTCATCAACTCGGTAATACTGAATGTGGATATTATGTCCTTCGTTTTATGCGAGAGATAATGTTACATGATTTTATGACCACATCATTCAAGGTTAGTATAAATTTCATAAACTCGTTATATATTCAAAAAAATAAAATGGTACATTATGTTCTCATTTCTTAACATTTACTTATGATTTTTTTTTTAGTGGAAGGGTAAAGAAAGCTTCACGGAAGAGGAGCTGGATGAAGTTCGTAAAGAATGGTGTGATTATGTATTATCATTTATCAATGTTGATAAACCTTCAGGTTAGACATTGTTGGTTGAATGTAAATATATATGGAACAAATTGTTATAATATTTTTAACATGCCATGTTGAATTGAAACTTTAAGTTTGTACATTAGGGTATTGGTTTAATATTATTGTTATACTTAATATGAATACACTGTGTGTATTTATTAAATTACTAAGTACGATTATTTCAGAAAAATATATTAATATGACAACGTTATCAGTTTTAATTTCGGATGTGTGGTCAATTTTTTGAAATACAACAATGTTCATTATGCAAATTCCAAAATGTAATTCATAGTATTAGATATATAAACCAAATATTTTCTAGGCATAAATATACAACTGACAGCAAACGTTTTTTTAGGCATAAACCTACAACTGACTTGACATATAAAGTATCAATTATATTTTTTTGATGCGATTAATGAAGGTATTTTTAGCAAGAAAACGCCTTCAATCACCCCAAACAGAAAATATTGAATGTGTTTTTTTACCAAAATCGCCTTCAATAATTCTCCCAGAAAATTATTGTCTGAAATATTAAAGGTATTTTGGGCAAAAAATACCTTCAATAATACTAACTAAAAATTAATCGAATGGATTATGAAGGGCATTTTCCTATGGGTAACGCCTTTAATAATCCCAACAAAATGTTTATGAAGACGTTTTTGGATATAGTCGCCTTTAATAATTCAACCATTAAAATTTATCATTGAGAATATTAAAGGTGTTTCAAGCCAAAAACGCCTTCAACCATCCCATCCAAGTTTTGTCTATGAAATATTGAAGGCGTTTTTTACAAAATCACCTTTAAAAATCCAAAAAAAAAAAAATTTACTGATTAAATTATAGAAGGCGAGTTCGGTCAAAAACGCCTTCAAGAATCAATTCCATATTTTTTCTATCGATTATTAAAGGCGTCTCTCTAAGAAAAACGCCTTCAATATTCTATGAAATTTTTTTTAAAGCAAATGGTGAAGGCATTTTTGTCAAAAAACACCTAGAATAATCAATAACAAATAATTTGTACCTAAACCCAAAAAAAGATTAAAGGACGTATCGAACCAACAACCTTATGGTAAATATCTGTACGATCCAAACAATTTAAAAAGCTTAATATTGAAAGAATTTTTGCAGAAAATAAATTTAATAAGCCTGAAAAAATTGTTAGTCTAAATATTAAAGGCGTTTCTTGTAGACAACGCCTTCATTAATGTCATACAATTTTTTATGACATGATTATTGAAGGCGTTGTCTGCCAAAAAATACCTTAACTATTCACCGAAACTTTTAATAAAAAATATTCAAGGCGTTTTAGTTAAGAAACACCTCTAATATCAAGTCTTGGAGTAGCGTTTATAAGTAACAATACCGCTATTTGAATATTTAGTGATGTTTGGATAATAAACGCCTGAAGTTTTATAAAAACACGGAAGCTAACGGCGTTTGTAAGTGAAAGGTCGCTATAAAACTGGCGCTAATATGCCATTTTGCTGTAATAGGAAGAATGCTTCAAGGTCTATGAATCCATTATTCATGGATCCAAACAATCCTTCCTAGGGCAGGAGCTGGTTGGAACGATGGATGGTGGCCCGGCTGTGGAAGGGTTGTGTCATGACAGAAAAAGAACAGAACAATGACCAGGCATCCCTAAAGAGTGCATGCAGCAACTTTGGAGGAGAAATTAGCAAAGCTTATGCTCGCTACCAACCAAATTTGGATAAGCAATCCCCAAAGGCCAGCCAAAAGCCAAGCCAAACTTCAAGTCTCCTATCCCCTTATACTCCCAAGCCATCTTCCACACCTGCCCGAAAGCTGAAACTGGCAAGCCCTAGGAGCTGTGTGGTTGGTCCAGATGATGACACAAGAAGCATACTCAGTGTGCAGTCAGAACGAAACCGGAGACACAGCATTGCAGGCTCCTCAGTGCGTGACGATGAGAGCCTAGCAAGCTCTCCATCACTTCCAAGTTACATGGGACCAACTGAGTCCGCAAGAGCTAAGACCAGGTTGCAAAGTCCCTTGGGACTAGAAGCCAATGGAACACCTGAGATGGGGCCTATTGCTTCTATCAAGAAACGGCTTTCTTATCCACCTTCACCAGCCAGCCCAAGGCGGCACTCCGGTCCCTCAAAAAGTAGACAGCAACTTTACTAACACAGAAGTTGCTATCACGAATGGAAAGGGTAGTTATTTTATTTCTAATTAAAAAGAGATGAAGGAAAGCAAATATTATATGGCTGTTGAGAAGTCCAAAGGAGCAAAAACAAGAAGGAAGAGACATGAAGCAAAGAGGAAAATTCTAGTCATTTGATTTCTAAAGTTTTAATTCATTGTTTGCTTGGATTAGCTGTCATCCAAAAATTCCTTCTCACACATTCTTTTTTTCTCAGTTTATGTTTATGCCTTCAAGTGACAGAATCATATTTGTGATTGACACCAAATCATGTCCAAATTCAGCTGATTGAAATTTCTTATAGTGTTTGCATTCTTTTTTACAAAAGAGTCAGTAGTTTGGGTATTTGAGAAGATCGAAAGAAATTTGAAAATTTAGAATTTGGATCCGAACATATTAAATTTCAATATGAATAAATTACATTAAACTTGAAAGATATCATATTTGTATTTTGGTTTTTATAATATATATACATACTTTTTAGTTTTTGTTTATCTTGGTATTTGGTAGTGTTTAATTTTGTTCTCTTTTCATTTTTGTGAGATTTATTTGATGATGGATGTTCATTCATTGATCAAATTTTTTTGGAATATTTTCACAACTTTGATAAAAGATCAAAGAAATTAGTACAAGTAATTGAAAATAACAAACGGTTGGGGCAAGATAGAAAAGCGGCCGGTTATGGTCTCATGAGTCGAGTTTAGAATGAGTTTTATTTGATATTAATAATTTATATATTTATTCATAGTTCGACCTAAAATTTAGGATTTCAAAATTTTTTTAATTTTGACTTAAATTTAAAAAATAAATGTCAAACTTATCCATTAAATTTAATTTATATAATAAAAAAATTTTAAAAAGTGATTAAATTAAGATTAATGAGATTATATTTAATTTAGATATATATAAAAATTAAAAATAAAAATAAAAGTTAAATTTAATAAAATATATAATTTTATTATAATTTTTATTTTTAATTTATATATAAAAGTAATTTATATATAATTCACGCATATATAAAAATAAAAAATATATATGTGAATTTATGCTAAATTTGAATTTTAAATATTTTGTATAAACTACTGCCCAAAATTTAAATGGCCTTAAAAATAGTGCCCGAGTCTTTTTAATAGATTTTAATTTTTTGTTCCCATTCTGAATTTTTGGGCTTAAACAAATAGGCAGACACTTTAACAAGTTTAGAATGTTCTTTATTTTTCATGTTGATTATTAAAAAATTACTTCATAATATCAAAAACATATTTATCTATAAACACTTTACAGCAAATCCTTAAAAATAAAAAATCCAGACAACTCTGAAAAGAAGCATTAAAGATGTGATACGCTTCAAAAACAATCTTATTCATATATGTCGAAAATTATTGATATTTATATTAAAAATTAGTTTTTTTTTTTGGCTTAAATAATCGAGGTTTTGATTTTAGGATACTCCTTAATAGTCGAACTCGCGGTGACGGCGACTGCTTATGCATGGAGATATAGTTTTTGTGCTTGTTAGGCATTTAAGCCAAGAACATCGACGGTTAGAAATCGAAGATTTTATGAAGGTGGGTTTCAACTTGTTATGACCAAGAGAGAAGCCGCTGTGATTTTTGGTGTAAGGTAATATTTATATCTTTTTCCTAATCGATAATTTTTTTTATCAAGTTTTCTGTTTTAGGTTATTAAAGTTGAAAGTGGTTTTTAGAGAATTTGGTGGTTATACTGTCATTTCATTTGCACCATTTTCATTTATGAGCTATATTTATTACAAACAATTTCAGATACATAATTTTCATTTACATTTTGTTTTCAGAGAAAGTACTTCAATTGAAAAGATAAAGAAAGCACATATGAGTGTAATGATCGCGATTCATCCAGATGCCGGTGGAAGCCATTACGTTGCATCAAAAATCAATAATCCAAAAGAGAGGATGCTGGAGAACCTTCTTAAAGGAATTGAAACTGTTATAAAAACAGTTTGATCTTATATCCAGATTGTCCATTTATTGCAAAAATTTATCATTGCAATAAACATGTTTTGTTTAAATCATTTATTTGACCTCAATAATTGTAAACTAGTTAGAAAAACTATTAACTTTTATATGAATTCTCAAAATTTTAGTTTATAGTTATTATAATTTGACTTGGATTTTTCCAAAATTTGTTTATTGTAATGGTTTTATTTAGTTCCAATTTTTGAACTGATTTTTTTTTATTTTTAGTAAAAAAAATTGGAAGAATCATTTAAAATCTAGCCTTGCTACTCTTAATAAATCTATTTTATTAATGTAACAATATTTGCAGCAGGCCATATTGAATATAATGAGTATCAATTTGATTATTTGACTAAAAGTTGATAAATAATCAACATTTTTGCTATGAATTTCACTAGTTATGGAAATTTTAGAGTTTGTCTATGTTGGGTTATTATTTGTTGTACAAAAGAGCATAGGGATTTCCTATTTATAATTGAGTTTCCCTAACATATGTAATCTTTATTGTTCCAAGTGTGTGGCCATCACATGTTTAAACTGTTTTAGACGCGCAAACTCAAGCTAGGACTGTGGTCCTTATTGTTCCAAGTGTGTGGCCATTTTAAATTATTCCAGAACTCCTAGACTCAACCTAGATCAATTAGGCCTTTTCTAGAATCATACTGGTTCTAGGCTCCTTGATGAGCACTAGGTCTGGAAAGGTTCATGCTTTCCCACTGAATGGAGGCACCTAAAGACTTTTCAATCTTCTCTGTTTGAGTGCTACTCTGACGTTACAGAATCTTCCTCGTTTGGGAGCTACAATGTCGCTACAATGCCTACGCCTGACCCTTTTAAAACCTTACGTGCTTGTGCACATAGCCTATCTCCATGCTATTCCAGAGCCTTCTCTACTATACGACTTTCACATTCGACACTAGATTGCTTATTTAGTGTACTCTCGTACCCTGACCTGCACACTTAGTTTCATGTATGCTTTTAGAGCTTCGATCTCGATCTTTGCTAATCCTTTACCTGCACCAACTCAAACAAGCAGCATCACATAACCCACTTAGACTAGAATTTGTGAGCAAATCATGACACAAGCACCTACTAACACAAGAACACTTTAGTTTCATATGTACTTTTAGAGCTTCGATTTTGATGTTTGCTGATCCTTTGCTCCAACCAACTCAAACAAGCAACGTCACATGACTCACTTAGACTAGAACTTGTGCGCGAATCGTAATACAGACACTTATTAACACAGGAAACCCTATTTCTCTAAGAGTTATGGAAACAAGTTAGTACAAGATTTTAATGAATTAAAATTTCATGATCTTTTTTAGGTCACCAGTCCAAAACCCAATCTCATTTCTCAAACAAATCTCCTCATAACGTGAACAAATCATCCCAACATTAAGTGCTTAATATAAAGTGGCTTTCTCTTCTTTTATCAAACTTTAAGCCCAATTGATCGGATAATAGATGCTCAAATCAAGTCAAATTTCCTCTTAAATTATCTTATAGCTAATCGTATCTCATCCAGTAAAAGTTTGACTTTTAGTGTTATCCAAAAAAAAATTAAAAAATTATTGAAAATGACTATTAGGTTTTTTTTATTAAAGAGTAAAATACGTTTAGATTTTTGAGTTTTAAGTATAATTCAACTCAGATTCATTAATTTAAAAAACAGACATCCCACCTCAAAACTTGTCAATTAATAAGACATGTCCTTCTATTAGTTAATTTCATTAAAAGGCTCATTAAAAGATTATTTTACCCTTAAAAATTAATATCCTTAAATACTCACATAAAATAATTATTTATAAAAATAATTTTTTCTTAAAATATATTAATAATATATATAAAAAAGATTTTCAAGTGTAATATATAAAAAAAATTTACAATTATAATAAAAAAATGTTATAATAAGAACAAGTAACATGTAATAAGCAAATACTCACATAAAATAATTATTTATAATAACAATTTTTCTTAAAATATATAAATATATTAATAATTTATAAAAAAAGATTTTTAGGTGCAATATATAAAAACAAAATTCAAAACTATAATCAGAAAAAAATGTTATAATAAGAACATGTAACATATAATAAAAAATATTTGGTTCAAAAAAATGTTATTTATAATTGTAAATTATAATAAGAAAAAAAAAGTATAATAAGAACATGCAACATATAATAAGCAAATATTCATATAAAATAATTATTTATAATATAATTTTTTCTTAAAATATGTAAAATATATTAATAATCTAAAAAAGGATTTTTAGATGCAATATATAAAAACAAATTTTAAAATTATAATAAGAAAAAAATGTTATAATAAGAACATGTAACATATAATAAGAAAAAATATTTGATTGAAATAAATGTTATTTATAATTGTGAATTATAATAAGAAAAAATGTTATAATAAGAACATGTAACATATAATAAGCAAATATTTACATAAATTTTATATATTTTTCTTAAAATATATAAAATATATTAATAAAATATAAAAAAGATTTTTAAGTGCAATGTATAAAAAAAATTTTCAAAATTATAATAAGAAAAAATGTTATAATAAGAACATGTAACATATAATAAAAAAATATTTGGTTGAAAAAATATTATTTATAATTGTAATTTTTTTTTATATATATTGCACCTATAAGAACATGTAAATATAATAAGCAAATACTCACATAAAATAATTTTTTATAATAATAATTTTTTTCTTAAAATATATAATATATTAATAATATATTAAAATTTTTATGTGAAATATATAAAAATAAAATTCAAAATTATAATAAAAAATATTATAATAAGAATATGTAACATATAAGAAGAAAAAATATTGATTGAAAAAAATGTTATTTATATTGTGAATTTTGTTTTTATATTTTGCACCTAAAATTTTTTTTTATATATTATTAATACATTTTATATATTTAAAAAAATTATTATTATAAATAATTATTTTAAGTAAGTATTTGAACATATTAATTTTTTAGGAGTAAAATGGAGCTTTTTAACGGAGTTAATAAGTAAAAAGATCTTAATATCCTATTTATTGGAAATTTTTGAGATGAGATATTCATTTTTTTAAATTAATAGGCCTAGTAAAATTATACTTAAAATTTAAGGACCTATCCATATTTTACCTTTTATTAAAGTATGTTTCATAATCTCAAAATTGCAGTATTAGTTACTCTCAATGTTTCGCTAATAAATTGTGGATTAGATGTTCAATTAATTGCTCCCCAGAAGTAGCTTTTGGACCATTAGTTAGACCAGTTTAATTGATTTGTAATTGATTTATCACTAATTCAGTTACTACTTCCAAATTAGATTAGATCAGTTTAGTTCTAATGGCGACGACCCCAGGTCCTCAAGATCAAAGAAAGCTCACTTTAGAAGCATTAGAGCGAAGGTTTACCATCGCGAAAGCTGAGCTTCTTCAACAACAGAAGACGAACAAAAAGACACCCGCTGTGGAACGTGGAAAAGAAACTTTTAGCAGTAATTCTTCTCTACCCAACACATCCATTACTCCCTCCTCCAATTCCTCATCTCTTTTCTTTTTTATTGTTTATTTGACTAATTTATGTTTTCATTATGTCTTACATTTAGGAACTTTCTCTTTCTTGGGTCCCTCCACTTCCTAGGGTAGTTATTAATATTGTTGATTGTGAACATTTCATTATGTCAAATATTTAGGTCTTGATATGATATGAAGTTTAATTTAATTTGAAGATTTTGAAGAAAATGGTCAGGCTTATTCCCAGCTCTCGAAAACTATACATGAGAATTTGCTTCCAACTAATTCCAAGGTAACTATTTGCTGTTTGAATGATTGCAATTAAGACTTCATATGACTGATGTATTCTTAACATCTTTTTTTGTAGTTTTCCAACAAAAAAGGAAGCATGGCTGATAAGATATTGCATGAACTTCTTCAAAGTGGGGATTATGCTCATAAATATATGCAAGGATCTAGAAGTATCAAAATTGACAATTGGATCTTTCATGATAATTACGGGCACGGGCGAGTTATGTCTACCGGCTCTCACATGAAGACTTTGAAGAACCACTCTAGGCGCTCTGAAAGACACATGTTCATGAAACTGCTTAAGAAATCTGGAGTATTTAAGTTGCCTAAGCTATTTAAAGTAAGTATTCTATATTCCATCAAGTATATGGCTGATGCTTTTTTCCCTTTTTTGATGTTGTAGGGCCATTATTTGCCTTTGTGTTGCATTGTTCTTTGATATATCAGGCTCTTTAGAGTCAACTCTTGCAGAAACATGCAAAAGAGTTGTAAACTTGCAGGTAAATCTGCTTTTTTCGCTGATATATCGGCGTGATTGACTTGCTTGAATTGGTGGCAAAGTTGGTAGTCTGGGCTTTATATCCTGGAAAATGTGATGTAGAAGTTGGACTGCTCCGAAGTGGGTTCAAATTTTTTCTCCAAGAACTGGTTTTTCTTACCTATATCCCATGATTAGAATTATCTTTATATCACAAACAAATAAGATAATTGATTTACCTATTATATACAGCATACAGGGGATTTTGGAGTGATTTCTGTCACTGCAGTCAACCTCAGTTCCCTAAGTGACTTTATATTTTCATATAACCATTTAGTTTCTGATCAAAAAAATGCCCTTAGCGTTTTCCAACAGTAGAAAATCATGTTGATTTTTGATAATGACTCCCTTCTGCTGAGCGTAGGTTTTGAATGTTTGAACAGATTGGGGAGGACTGGGATGACAGCCTGCAGTCAAAGGGACAAATTGAGGCAAGTTTACTGAGCAAGCATGAGGCCGCTATGAAAAGAGAAAGGGTTATGGCATAGTCATATACTCATCAGGTGACCTGGTCCTCTAATTTTATATATGCTATTGGAATACATGAAGAGCATCAAATATTTAATCTTTCCTCTGTGTTCAAAGTGTGCAAGCGAGAGATTTAACAACATCATTAAGTGACATGAATGAATGAATGAAGCATAACTGAATTACTTCAAAAAAGGTTTTCCATAGCCTGGTGATGAGGCAGTAAGTAGTAGTTTCTTTGCAACTTCTAGCATTAGTATAAATTATTATACTGCCAAATAGTTTAGCATAATTTAGTTGTGTCCGACACCTAAATATAACTTTTGCAGCAAACCTGGAAGAATGCTTCAAGATCTATGAATCCATTATTCATGGATCCAAACAATACCTCCTGGGGTTGGAGCTGGTTGGAACGATGGATGTCAGCCCGGCCATGAGAGGGTCGTGGCATGACAGAAAAAGAATAGAACAATGACCAGTCATTCGTAAAGAGTGGACGCAGCAACTTTGGAGGAGAAATCGGGAAAGCTTATGCTCGCTACCAACTCAATTAGGATAAGCAGTCCCTAAAGGCCAGCCAAAAGCCAAACCGAACTTCAAGTTTCCTATCCCCTTCTACTCCCGAGCCAGCTTCCTCACCTGCCCGAAAGCTGAAACAGGCAAGCCCTAGGAGCAGCATGGTTGGTCCAGATGATGACACAAGAAGCATACTCAGTGTGCAGTCAGAACGAAACCGGAGACACAGCATTGCAGTCTCCTCAGTCCGTGACGATGAGAGCCTAGCAAGCTCTCCATCACTTCCAAGTTACATGGTACCAACTGAGTCCGCAAGAGCTAAGACCAGGTTGCAAAGTCCCTTGGGACTAGAAGCCAATGGAACACCTGAGAAGGGGCCTATTGCTTCTACCAAGAAACGGCTTTCTTATCCACCTTCACCAGCCAGGCCAAGGCGGCACTCCGGTCCCCCAAAAGTAGACAGCAACATTACTGACACAGAAGTTGCTATCACGAATGGAAAGGGCAGTTAGTTATTTTATTTCTAATTAAAAAAAATGAAGGGAAGCAAACATTATAGGGCTGTGGAGAAGTACAAAGGAGCAAAAAGAAGAAGGAAGAGACATGAAGCGAAGAGGAAAATTAAAGTAATTTGATTTTTAAAGTTTTAATTCATTGTTTGCTTGGATTAGCTGACATCCAAAAATTCCTGCTCATACATTCCTTTTTTTTCCATTTATGTTTATGCCTTCAGGTGACAGAATGACATTTGTGATTGACAGCAAATCATGTTTAAATTCTGCTGATTGAAATTTCTAAGGTGTTTGTCTCTTTTTTATAAAAGAGACAGTAGTTTGGGTATTCGAGAAAATCGAAATAAATTTGAAACTTTAGAATTTGGATTTGAACATATCAAATATCAAAATAAATCAATTATATTAAATTTGGAGGTTACTTATTTGTATTTTGATTTTTATAATATATTATACATACTTTTTTGCTTTTGTTTATCTTGGTTTTTGGTAGTGTTTAATTTCATTCTCTTTTATTCTTGTGAGATTTATTTGATAATGGATGTTCATTCATTGATCAAATTTCTTTTAATATTTTCAGAACTTTGATAAAAGGTCACAGAAATTACTACTACTAATAGGAAATAGCAGCCATGTAACATAAATACGTAAAAGCCTAAAAAGCGGTTGGGGCAGGTCAAAAGAGCGGTGGGTAAGTATGGTCTCATGGGTGGAGTTCGGATCATGTTTATATTTGATATTAATAATTTATATTTTTATTTAAATTTAATTTAATTTGTAATTTAAGATTTTATAAATTTTTTAAGTTTGATTTAAATTTAAAAAATAAATCTCAAACTTATTTATTAAATTTAATTTATATAATAAAAAATTTTAAAAATAATTAAATTTAATTTAATAAAATTATAGTCAATTCATATATATATAATTAAAAATAAAAATTAAGTTTAATAAAATATCTATAGTTTTTATTTTTAATTTATATATATAAAATAATTTTTATATAATTTATGTATATATGAAAATAAAAATTTATATATATGTTAATTAATACTTAGCTCAAATTTTAAATTTTTTGTATAAAATCTTGCCCAAAATTTAAATGAATTTAAAAATTGTGGTCAAACTCTTTTAATAAATTTTAATTTTTTTGTTTAAATTCTCTAAAAATTTAAATGAATTTTTAGATTTAAACAAATAATTTGACCTTTTAAAAGATCTAGAATGTTCTTTATTTTTCTTATTAATTATTAAAAAATTGCTTCATGGTAACAAAAACTATTTTTTTATACACCCTTCACAACAAAATCTTAAAAAACTAAAATCCGAACTCGAAACATCAAAAATGGTGAGTTGCTTGAAAAACAATCTTTTTCATATATGTTGAAAATTATTGATATTTATGTTCAAAAACTTTTTTTTTTCTTAAACAATTGGGGTTTTGATTTTAGGCTACTCCCTTAATAGCCGGACTTGCGGTGGCGGCGACTGCTTATGCAGGGAGATATAGTCTTCGTGCTTGGCAGGCATTTAAAGCAAGACCAGCGACAGTTAAAAGTCGAAGATTTTATGAAGGTGGGTTTCAACCTGTTATGACCAGGAGAGAAGCCGCTCTGATTCTTGGTGTCAGGTAATATTTATAATTTTTTTCTTAAAATATAAATTTTTTTGTTAAATTTTTTTGTTTTAACTCGTTGAAGTGGAAAGTGGATTTTAAAGAACTTGGTAATTATACTGCTATTTCATTTGCAGCATTTTATTTATGAGCTCTGTCTATTACAAATAATTTCAGATACACCATTTTCATTTACATTTTGTTTACAGAGAAAGTACTCCAACTGAAAAGATTAAGGAAGCACATAGGAGGCTGATGGTTGCGAATCATCCAGATGCCGGTGGTAGTCATTACCTTGCATCAAAGATCAATGAAGCAAAAGATATGATGCTCAGGAGAACCAACAATGGTAGCTTTTGAAGGCGTTGAGACTACTATGAGAACAGTTTGATCTTATATATTGCAAAAATTTATCATTCCAATAAACGTGTTTGTTCAACAATTGTAAAATAGTTGTAAAAACTATTAACTTTTATATAAATTCTCCAAATTTTAGTTTATAATTATGATAATTTGATTTGGATTCTTTCAAGATTTGTTCATCGTAATGGTTTTATTGAGTTCTAATTTCTTTTATGACAGATGGTGGCAAGATTATAGTAAAACAAGACAAGATTAAGATTTTAGTAAATTGGCACAAGAGCTAATTGACTAAATTCATCCAAACATTTTAAACAGGGAATCCATTATTTTGTGTTGTTGGTTGTTTTGAACTGCAAAGGTTGGTTTTTTTTTTTTTTGTACATTTTTATTTTTTCTACAAAAAAGTAGAAAAATCATCTAGAATTTTAAGGCTCTAGGCCTTACTACTTCTAATAAATCTATTTCATTAATTTAACAATATTTGCAATCTCTTTCTTTAATCTAATAATATTTGTAGGAAGTCATATTGAATATAACCAGTATAAATTTGACTAAAAGTTCTGCTCATCAAATAATCAACATTTGTGTTGTGAATTCTATTGATTTTTTAGGAGTTTAAGAAAAAGCTAAGAAAGAAAAAAAAGGGAAAGTTGATTATAATTGATTATGTATAATTGTTCTATGTCTTACTTAATGTATGTACAATTACTCTTATTACTCAATGTTCTCTATGTTTGTTACTTCCCGTTTTCGAATTTTACTCTTAGCAACTCTTATGTTCGGAATAAGATGTTATCTAATTAAATCGTGAATTAAAAATGTCTGAAAAAGCGCTAAGATTATTTGGCGAGGCAATCCACTGAAAGTGAGGGGCGAACAAGAATGACGGAACCTCCCAAATAATGCTCTCTATGTCTATCCCTGAGTCCCTGTGTTGTTTGTTGTCTATGTTGTGTTATAGCTTGTTTTTCTTGTGTTCTAATTTGTACAAATGAGGAGAGGGTTCCTTTATTTATAATTAAACCTCCTTAACATAGGTCGTCTTTATTGTTTTAAGTGTGGTGGGCATCACATATTTTTTAGACTGTTCCAGATCCTTAGATTCAAGCTAAGTTAGTTAGGCCCTTTCTAGAACCCTACAGCTTCTAGAGTTTTTATGAGCATTGAATCTGAAGGGTTCAGGCACTCTTACTGAGTGCTCGCACCTAGAGGCTCCCCAATCCTTCTGTGCCTTGGCGTTACTTTGCCGTCAGCTAGGACCTTTCAAAATCTTTCTCTTTTGGGAACTATGGGAACTATAGAGCCTGCACCTGATCTTTCTGAAACCTTTTGTACCTGTGCATTTAACCTATCTCTAGGCTATTCTAGAGTTTTCTGTGTTTGTCTGCCAGCACCATATTTCTGAGACATTCTAGATCCTTCCACTGACTTTCATATTCAACACCAAGTTGCTTACCACGAGTTTACTCCCACCCCTTGACCTTGGTTCTAACCCACACAGTTGAGTCTCGTATATATTTTTAAGACCTTAATCTCGATCCTTTCTGATTCTTTGTTAGTATCAACTCAAACAAACAACGTCACACGACCCATTTAGGTTAGAATTTGTACGCAGGTCGTGACACATGCACCTGCTAACACAGGAAGCCCTGTTCCTATAGAATTATCGAAACATGCCGGTACAAGATTTTAATGAGTTAAAATTTTATAATCTTTTTTAAGTCATCAATCGAAACTCAATCTCAGTTTTCAAACAAACCTCCTCATGAACAGATCAGCCCAATATTAAGCTCCTAAGACGGGGAGGCCTTCTCTTCATTTATCAAACTTTAAGCCCATTTGATGGGATAACAGATGCTAAGTCAAGTCAAGTCAAGTTTCCTCACCCAGCAATAGTTTGCCTTTCAGTATTGTCCAAACAATTCGTTGAAAGTCGCTGTCAGGTTCTTTTTAAGCTACAGTGAATGTTCCTCTAATAAAATGTAGATTAGATGTTCGATTAATTGCCCCACAACCGATTTTTCTTGGAAGTAGTTTTTGGACCATTAGTTAGACAAGTTTAGTTGATTTGTAATGGATTTATCACTAATTCAGTTACTACTTCCAAATTGGGTTAGACCAGTTTAGTTCCAATGGCGACTACCCCAGGTCCTCAAGATAAAAGAAAGCGCGCTCTAGAAGCATTAGAGCGAAGGTTTGCCGTCGCGAAAGCTGAGCTTCTTCAACAACAGAAGAAGAACAAGAAGACATCCGCTGTGGAACGTGGAAAAGAAACTTTTAGCATTAATTCTTCCCTGACCTACGCATCCATTGTTCTCTCCTCCAATTCCTCATCAAAGAGAGGTCCTCAAAGTTTTTACTTATCTTTCCGGGCTCTTCTCTTTGCACTTTTATTTGACTAATTTGTGTTTCCATTATGGCTTACATTTAGGAACTTTCTCCTTCTTGGGTCCCTCCACTTACCAGGATAGTTATTAATATTATTGATTGTGGACATTTCATTATGTTAAATTTTTTGGTTTTGATATGATATGAATTTCAATTTTATATATAGATGTTGAAGAAATCGATCAGGCTTATTCCCAACTCTCGGAACCTATACATGACAATTTGCTTCCGGCTAATTCCAAGGTAACTTTTTGCTGTTTGAGTGATTGCAATTAAGACTTCATATAAGTGATGTATTCTTAACATCTTTTGTTGTAGTTTTCCAACAAAAAAGGAAGCATGGCTGATAAGATATTGCATGAACTTCTTCAAAGTGGGGATTATGCTCATAAATATATGCAAGGATCTAGAAGTATCAAAATTGACAATTGGATCCTTCTTGATAATTACGTACACGGGCGAGTTATGTCTACTGGCTCTCACATCAAGGCTTTGAAGAAGCACTCTAAGCGCTCTAAAAGCCACATGTCCATGAAGCAGCTTAAGAAATCTGGAGTTTTTAAGTTGCCTCAAGCTATGCAAAAGTGAGCATTCTGTTTTCTATCAAGTATATGGCTGATGCTTGTTCCCTTTTTTGATGTTGTAGGGCCATTATATGCCTTTGTGTTGCATTCTTCTTTGCTATGAGGTGTAATTTTGGAACTCAGGATGTGGCTTTCCATTTTCACATCCTTTTAGTTGACTTAATGTTTTTAGACTTTAAGTCTTTAACTAGTCATTTTCTAGAAAGAGTGAGAATATTAGAACTGTTTGTGCATGTGTATTTGTAGATAGATTATTAGTGATAGTGGTCACCAATGAATGGTTTGTATTTTGTTCCAGAATTTAGAGAAGAATAGGAATAAACAGCAGATCTCTTGTTAAATGGTAAAATGTGAAAAATATGAGATTGCAACGAACGAATTTTAGTTAGCAGTTCTTTGTGAATGGTATACGTTCTGTCTCCTTTATTCATTTTTTGGAGGGATGTGGTGTAGAGATGTTGATCAATTCTTCCATTTATTTTAAAATATTTTGGTCCGTCTTTGATCTACAGGTTTGATACATTTAAACCAATGCATGAAATGTGGAAAGCCTACATGAATCAACTTCTTAAAATTACTGGGTGAGATATAATCTAAATTTATTTATGCTGGTTCTTCAGTCGTGTGGAGGTGGAGTGTAGTTTTGTCTTTTTCTTTTTTTATCTATGCTTATTAAATGTTTCTTTTTCCAATGCTATAACCATTCCACACTCAATTGCAGAAAAAATCAGGTTGCTCAATGTCTTCTTGGTGCAGATCTGCATAGAGCTCTTATTCTAGGTTAGACTATACTTATTTCCAGAGCAATACTTCACATTATTAGTGCGGCTTTATTTGTTTGTGAGGATACAAATTCATTTAGGCTTTACCCACTTGAAGCAACTTACAATTACATAAACTGTACCAAGATATATGGCTATTTGACAGGAATAGTTGGGTATTTGAATGGATAATCAGATCTCTTTTGAGGAACCTACATGTTTCGTATTGTTATGAAAGAAGTTATAGAACTTTTCTCACTGAAGTAGAATGATTGTGGAGAATACCAAAACGAATTTCTTTTAAGAAATCCCACAGGAGCTTACAACAAGTTCCTCTATAAGTATCCCTTTATCAATTTTTTGATCACAACTTGTCCGAAAATCAATGCAAAAGGCGAATTCATCTAATCCTTGTCTTTTTTGAGCCTTCAAGGTAGATGTTTTAGATTTTTTTATTCCCTTTTATTTGTTGAAAGCTTTGCTCTAAAATGGGTAAGAAAAAAAGCTATTTATATTCTATTTGGGTTTAGACCATGAGCACATCTACCTGCAAACAATATGAAAATTGTCTTCAATTTTGTTTAATTTCATTTTTTATTCAGCATTTATTGTAATCTTCCTCTTTATTTTCTGACAGTGGCCGAGTGCATGATAACTACTTCACTGGAGTGAGTGGTATTATGATCCGTGAGACTGCAGAAACATTTGGTTTAGTTACCCAAGATGATAAAATCTAAGGTGATTCAGTCACCATTTTAAAAACTGTACTATTTCTGATGTTGCTAATTATATCTTCTTTTTGTTGATTATTGATTGTTTTGTTCTACCTGCACTCACATGCATATATTCATATATATATTTTGTATGCCTTTATGGTAGTATTTCTTTCTGTTAAGAAACACAAACTATGAAGCTCTACAGCTTAGAAAATAAATGTCCTTGGAAAAGTACATGTGTTTCTCACATGTTGCCTTTTCTTCATATATATATATATATATATATCTAGAGAGAGAGAGAGAGAGAGATAGGGGGAGGGAGGATACCTTTACTTCATTAGTGGTTGTCATTCAGAGCATGTGCTTTTTGACATGGTTACTATGTATAGAAGTAGATTATTCTTTCTCAAAATGTGTTAAAATTTTTGCTGAAGGGTTCACCTGTGAAGTTCTAGTTTCTTTGTCGCATACCAAAAAAAGACTTAAAGAGACAGGAGTATCAATCTTTAGTGTGTTTTTTGTAATTTACCGAGATCACATCCATGCCAGGGTTCAAACTCTCTGTTCCTTGAGAACTGGATGCTGTAGAAGGTATTTATGGTTAAGACTTGAATGCTTTTAGGAACTTTCTAAGGTTGACTCCATCTTATGAAATTGATATATTAATTTTTGTTCAGTCGATTTATGATTTTCCATTTCTTTCTCTATACTCGTCCATATAGTTTACAAGGAAAATAAGGGTGATTAATCATTCAGTTTTGCGCTTTGCAGTTGTGCCAAAAAAGGTATCTGTCTTCATATTCCAAGTTAATTGCCAGAAAATTACATTACAAGGGGACAAACTCACTTCAAGAAACTTAGGTTTGTGATGTTTATCTTAAACATCCCATTCAAGTTGGATAGGAGTAGGCCACAGAAATTTTGTAGCATTTTTATCTGAAAGAGAATTTATCAAAAGAAGAGAATGGCTGCTTCTTACAGACATGCTCTATCAATGTGGTTAGAGCCTACGGTTGTGGACAAAGTCTGTACAGAAAAAAGGGGGAAATTTTTGTATTGTTCCTTACGTGCTAAATTTTCATACTACATATTGTTTCTGGATTTAGCACCTTTGATACTAGGAAAACTGAAAACTAGGTGCTATAAGTAATTTTCTGGCAACTTAAAAGTAGAACAGTAGTACTGGATCCTTTCTCTAATTTTTCAGTAGGATAATCAATTTTTGGGACTGACTGCAACAAGCTTTCATTCATCTCATAATTCAACGAAGGGGTCCCCTTTCCTTTTCTCTTCTGTTTTAGTCTAATGTCATGTGTCATGTGTCATGTGTCATGTGTTATGCGTCAGTATGCATGAATAGAAGGGTTTTGAGTTAAAAGGGAAAAAAGAAAGAGGGACTTGTTCAGACGGCAGCTTCCTTTTCCATTAATTTGCTTTTCTTTGTTTTCTCTTGGGTAACGATTTCAACTTTCAAGTACCTTCCCGGACAAAATGCTGACAGCCCATCTCCAACACCAATTGTCATGGCTGAATCTGATCCATCGTCCGAGTTCCAACATTCCTATCGGTGAGATGATTCTGCAACTTTAAATTGGTTTACTCATCGTTCTACCTGAAGTAACATTGCTACCATGGAAATGGACACGAGCATGCGTAAATACAGGCGACTTACAGTTACAAGAAATTGATGAAATTTATTTTCTTTTAATATTTAAGGCTACCAGGATTTAAATTCTTATCACTGAAACTGAAAGTATAATATTTTATCAATTGATTACCTAACTATTTCATTGAATAGGAAAAAAAAACAAAATCGGGTTGTTTAAAGCGAAAAACTGAGTGCATTAAGGCTTGCTACATTTGTGACCTTTGAGTCTTTGATATTGTATACAATAACAAAGCATGGAAGCACAGCTCTCGCATTCAAAACAGTGAGTTCTTCCGAGCATTCCGATTGATACTTGGACAAACTTACCACAGAATCAAAGCCACCCTCTCGTCCATCCACGAGTCCTTGTCCACGACATCGAGCAACTCTTCCTGCAATTACTCTGCAAACTACAATGGCATTCCTAGCACAAATCTTACTCACAACACATTCAGTCACAACTTTTCTATGTGCTTGTCGGCCGTTGTTGCTTAATGCGACAGATTCATCACCTGCCGATAAGCTAGATCCGACCATTTTGCAAATTCCACGACATTCCCTATGGCAAATGCTTGAGAACTCATCATTTCCTAAAGAACAAGTGACAATGGCACCATGGAACCTTAGGAGTTCATTGCCATCGACAGCCAATCTCTCAATCCTCTCAGTCTCACCAGCAGAAATGTTTGTAGATATTGATTTCACTGTCTCCCTATTTTCTTCAAACTTGTTAAGAACATCTACATCATGATTGATCTTCAATATTTTCTCAATTTTGAGGCCTATTTGATTGTCCCACCCTGACCTGAATATGTTTCCACAACACCAAATGCTGGCTCTTGTTCGACAAGGTTTGAGACGAGATAGGAATCTCTGCCACTTCATGAATTGGCAAGATTAGGAGGGGATGTTATGTTCATGTTGAAAGAAACTGAATTTCTGGAAAGAGAAGATTTGGCTCGACAATCATTTTTGTTGGCAGTTTTTGATGGTTGTTTCTTTGATGAAGAAGTCTTTGATTTGGGTCTAAAACACTTAATTGTAGCATTGGGATGGCACACCAGAGCAGCCAAAGAAATTGCCATCAGGCATCTTTCAACCGTTTCCTTTTTCCCTTCTAATAACGCCATTTTTTTGCTTAGTCTACTCAAAGGCAAGCATCAAAGCTTTTTTCTTTTTTCTTTTTTTTCTGCACCCAAAAAATTCGCCTAAACTTTTAATGCATTCAATGCAGAATGCAAACTTATGTCAAATTCCATAAGAGATAAAATCGCTTAAAATTCGCTTGGCAGTTATAGTTTTACCATAACTGATATCTCCAAAGTCAGAACTGCAAAAGTGTTTGAACCTTAACTCTATCAAAATACAAACTCTCCCAAGTGACAAGACCCTCTAAAGTGTTTACTTGCCCTACTCCATTGGAAAGGTCTTCAACCAGCTGCATAATGGCTTCTCTCAATTAAAACTAAGGATAATTAACTAAAGAACCCGAAATATAATTCAATAGATTCATGCAATTATCCCGTAGCATTCAGCAAGTTTGTCCTATCTCTTTTATGATATGTATATATCAATCTTCAGTCATATCAATGAACGGTTCAATTTAAAAATTTTCAAACTGTGGATAGTCATCACACTATACAACAAATTAAAGAGAGGGACAACGTTGCTTTCACAATATTGAATGAATCATTTAACCTATAACACATGCACATTTGAATGTTCAAAATGTTTTGAAATTTTGCCGGTGGGATAGTTTTGTATTGATACGCCCCTGGATTATCTGCCAGGAAATGGGAATCTCTTTGGAGTCAGATCAGGTTTGCTTTAACTTCAGACTCTTTTGGATTCTATCTTCTGTCTGTGATAGTGATGTGCCTTCTGAAGAATCATACTATCATAGTCTTATTTGCTGTTCTGATTATTATGGGGCATTATTGGGCATGTTTGATTAATGTTTTCTCATTGAGGTTTGACCTATTATTCCTCGTTTCCTATCCTCGTTTAGCTTCTAACTTATGAAATCATTATCTTTAAAACTCTAGAATTATCAGGTTGAGGCCATTTATAGTTAGTATACACTTGGTTTTGGGATAAAAACACAAATATGTTGTAACCAAAAAAAAAACCATCAATCACGTGATCTGTTTATAGAACATTGAATTCTAATTTTAGTGATTAAATTCAAATCTTAACTACAT
Source organism: Durio zibethinus (assembly GCF_002303985.1). The sequence continues at coordinate 24,496,871 of NW_019168492.1, forward strand.
CAAGTGTTAAAAAACAACCATCTGTAACAATCTGGCCAGTATTCTAGCATTCCTTTATAACCAGAAACTATAGTAGAATGCTATCACATGGCCTTTTTTTTTTTTGCACTTTTTCCGAGAATTTTAATCAAATCGCCCGGTTTCTCACCTTTTATTATAGTCTTTACTCTTTAAACCCATTTTGCGGTGAGAAAATGAGCATTTATTTGCCTGGAAGATGGACTCTGGGAGGTAGGATTTTGCTATTCCTTTTTTGCCCTAGACCCTATTCATTCCTTGTAAACACTATTGATTATTATGTACGGTAGGATTGTTGAGAAGTTGCCTTCTGTAACAGCTTTTCCCTCTGAAAATATCAACCATACATTTGAAGAAGTAGATTGGCGATACAATGAATTGAAAAAACACCACAATGATATTGGCACTAACAAAATAGGAGAAAAAAAAGGGAGATGAACTTGAAGGGCCCAAGGCCACAACTTAACTTCTATGGGAAGTTAAGCTGACATTTTAATGACTTTCAGTGTTGCGGACAGAGAAAGCATGTGTTTTCAAATGTCATAGACTCATTGAAAAGTTTTACTATAATTGTGGATATTCTGCCACCATTATGTAAAAATTCACATCCAAGCAAGAAATTGTGATTAGTGATTGTTATCAAAACAGCTAAAAATTCCAAATACAGTCAATTCAATAAAAGGCTTTGCACATGTGAATGTATGGATGAAAGCATGAACAAGACCCACACTTATATATATGGCAGTTGCATTGGCTCATTAGGGTGTCTCATCACTGTCAATGCAAAGGAAAGTCCCAAAGGAAATTCTGGGATTTTCCAAGAGAGGAGGAAGTGAGTTAAATATATATATATATATATATATATATGATCCAGAATCTTACAAAAGACAGACATGTAAAAGATATAAGAAAAGAAAATGCCCATTTGTTACTGTAAGAGCTACATATGATGTGACTGAAAGGAAAGTTTTGGTTTAATAAATCACACGGTAAACTTGCAATAATGCTGTTTAGCTGCTTCCCTTTGCATGAAATGACTCACTTCCTTGACAAATTTATTTCAAAGACTGAACCAAGCGCCTCTCCAAAAAGATGAAAGAATGACTAAAGAACAGAAAGAAGAAAACTAATGCAAAGGTAATCAAATTATTATAAAGAATGATTTAACAAAACAGAAGGCAAAGTTGAAGAGGTAGGGGCAGAAGAAGGCAGATGCAGTGCAGACATGGACAAAACTTTAACCTTGCGAGAGAGAGGGAGCCTCAGCAACACGAGTGAGGAGCGTGAGAGAGCGCGTTGGAAAGGAGCGTGCTACTTTAATCAATCACAATCTCCTGTATAGGAAAACGTCCCAATAAGCTAGGGCCCTCTGCTGACTCTCTCCTCCACTGACATTTAACAAAACACTGAATGAAAGAAAGAGGAACACTTGGCCTTTGGGAAGTGAGCATTGAGACATAAGCTGTAGCAGCGGAACCTCAGCTCAAACAGAAGCTCCAACTTAACCCCGTTTTGTTTTTCCAAGCTTGGGTTGCTATGGTTCTTTGTTTCCAAGCCTTTCTTCTTTTTAACCTATAAAAATATCAACCCTCCTTCGGCTAAAACCCAACTCTGTTGTTTCTTTCTCCTATCTGTTAGGCATCTGTGTTTCAGGTTACATTTCATTTTTCAGCAATGTAGTTTTCTTGTTGTGTTTATTTTTCTTAGTTTGTTTTGATGCTCTTTTAGTTTTCTTTTAAAAAAAATTGAAATGAAGTTTGAGATTTTTTTTAATGTGTTTAAGAGTGAGTCAAGAGTCATCAATTTCTTTCTGGGTTTTGCTCTCTTGATGTTAGTAATGATGTCTCGTTTTGTGTTTCTTTTTTCCAAGAAAATCCCATTTTCTCTGTTGATTTTCTTCTCGGAAAAGAAAATGAGGCTTCACTTTTTGACTGCAATGCTTCTTTAGAGCTATCTCTCATTTCCTTTTTCCTTTAACCAAAAAAAAGAAGAGTCAAGTTTCCATCCTTTCTTTCTCTAATTTTTAGCTGCACAGTACTTAGAACTTAACTTGGTTTTCAACTGTGTTTTAAGCTTACTTTTCATTTAGAACTTTGATTTCAACAGCTTTCATCGACCTAAGCTTAGGTGACTGAAGATTGAACAATGCCTAGCCAGTTTTTAGCTTTCTCTAAAAAGATAGATCTTTTCTGCCTGGTTTTCATATATATTTTTTAACTTCACTGTGATCATTCCTTGAAATCAAGTTTTCTTCAAGTTCTTTTCACTCTATATACTCCTACATTTTGCATTGTTCAGTTAAGTCTGTCTTCCATGTTTTAGTTTCTAAGTTAAACAAGCAAAGTTTGAAGAAAAAATAAGAGATTTTTCATGGAGTTATAGAGCTTTTTAGTCTTAAATTTGCAGTAGAAAATGGAAATATAGGAAAAGTAGCATTCTTTGATTGGATTGAGTACACTATTGCATGCGCACTGGCACATAATTTCATTAAGAACAGAATGATTCAGTTTTTGGTTCAAGAATGTTGCCTATCAACAATTTTGAATCATAATTTCAAATCAAGCAGGCAAGCAAAGGCAGCCCTACATGGGTTATTAACTTCATTCATTTCTTTCTGGTCCCTTGTGGTTTCAGTAATGTGTGTGTTTGTATGTGTTTTTGTTCATTGGTTTCAATAATGTGTTTCGTAGCATAGTAATCGGTAAAGGAGTGAAAAAAGATGGTATTTTTAATGATATTTAATGAAATCCTTTGATGGCAACTCTTTTTTTTCTTTCCTTTTCTTTCTTTTTAATTTTTGTCATTTGGTTCTGATCGGTGGTAGTGGAAGTAGTTTCTGCGGAGTTTCTTTGAAGGGATTGTATCGTTTGTTTGTTTCTTAGGTCTTGTGCATACGGCCAAGAGATTAAGCTCCTTTCATGAACTATTTGCTAGCTCCCTCTCTACATTTATGTTTCATATTCTCTCTCATGTTGCTTTTCGGCCCACGATCTCTCTGAACTATTTGCAGGTGGTGTGGGTCAGGTGGGGTTTGAAACAGAGGACATATAGCTTGCCCTTTTACCACTTCAACTCAAGGGAATATAAAAATCATGCAGATGCCAAAAGGAAGGTAAGACAGTCATGAGTTGATGTCTTTTATGGCATTTTAATCATTCTATCCCCCTTAATGTTTCTGCTAATTATGTTTTTCTAATGTTGAAGCTTTGCTAATCTCCAAAGTAGACTGTTTACTATTGTACTCATGTCCTTGAAGCTTTCATCAGGCTTGTTTCATGCCGCCCCCCCCCCCACCACCGCTCTCCCATCCCCTCTCTATTTTTCTTCTTAATTTTTCCTTGGAAGGAAGAAATTCAAAAGTGTACTTAATCATTCATAGTTTCAAGTGTTTTGGCATAGTCGGTGGGTTGGACTTGGTAAAGTTCGGGGGAATAGACTTGATGAGTTAATGTTGATTATCAATGATTGTCTCCTACTTTTGTTAGATGTTAAACATTTATATGTTGTCTTGTATAAGACTGTGTGTCAAAAAATGCGTGAAAATTTTCATGTGAACTGCATTAAAAATGCATGCCAATAGCCAATAGGGATCCGGATGAGTTTATTTATATATTGTGGTGCATTTCTATGCACATCATTCTCAACCAGAAGCTGAGCTATTGTTGTCTCAGTATCTTGTTAAACCTTTTTTTATCCCCGGTCAAGAAACGAATATTCTGGAAAGTTGGAGGGAGCTTAGAATGATCCTAAAGAAGGTAGTTCAGAGTTGTTTTACCTGTGTTTGAAAAAATGCTACCACATCAGTTTCCTTGTGGTTGGTGGCTGCTTAATCTTGAAGTTATTGCTAGTCTATCAAGGGTTGATCCACCAAGTGCATTATGATTTAACCTATGGACAAGTTGTAAATGTAGTTACATACTCTTGAAAGAACCTATTATATATGATTTACCATTTTGTTTAGTCATAGGTATTAGAGTCATCAACTAGGAGCTTCATCGGTTTCCATTCCATTGAATTTTACTGTAGAACAAGCTCCTTAGAAGTGCCTCAGAGAAAATCTCCTGCAACACCTCGAACTGCTCATCAACTGAAGATACCAGGATCTGACTCAGACACAGTTTCCTCTCCAAATCCTGCAAGTAAAACACCCAAAGACAGAAGTCCTAAGGTTACTGAGCGTAAAGCATTGAGAAGCCCAGTATCTGAGGTATTTTTCTGTCACTTACACCTGAATTAGGCTATTTTTATGGTGAATACTGAGCGTAAAGGTTAAGTCCAGATGATGCAACAGTAATGAAGATATTCAGCACACTGTTTCGTTCCATTATTACAGGATATTTTTCTGTTTACTTATCTACTTAGTTTCTCCCACTTACATAATGTCCACTTTTGTCATGAGAGCTCTAGAAGAAGCGGCCAAGCCGAGTGACTGAACTGGAAGCACAGCTCACTCAACTTCAAGATGATCTAAAAAAGACAAGGGACCAACTGACTGCATCTGACTCATGGAAAAGGCAAGCCATGCAAGAGGCTGAGGAGGCCAAGAAGCAGCTATCAGCAATGTCAGTCGAGCTTGAAGAATCTGAACAGCAGTTGCTGGAAATTTCTGCCTCTGAGGATGAACGTGTTCAAGAACTCCGTAAAATTTCACAAGATCGAGATAGAGCATGGCAGTCTGAACTTGAGGCAGTCCAGAAGCAGCACTCAATGGATTCTGCCGCCTTGGCTTCTGCTATGAATGAAATTCAAAAGCTTAAAGTTCAGCTGGAAAAGGCATATGAATCTGAAGCTATTCAAACTAAGGATACTGAATCTGCACTTACTGAGATTCAAAACTTGAGAATTGAACTGACTGAAACTCTCTCTTTGGTTGAAAAACTAAAGTCTGAGCTCACTGATTGCAGAGAATCTGAATCTCAGGCTCTTGAAGTTGTTAGCAAAACCCAAATGCAACTGGAAGCAGCAAATAACACCATAGAAATACTCCGTTCTGATGCAACCAAAGGAACAGAAGCTTACAGCATATTTTCATTGGAGTTGGAGCAGTCAAAAGCTAGATTTATGTCACTGGAGGGACTTGTGAGCAAGCTCCAGGCAGAACCGGCTGGTAATAGCAGCAAAAGATTTAAGGATCCCGAAGATGATAAACTACCACAGGAGAATGGAGAAAATGAGGAAATACAGCAGCTCAAAACGGAGCTGAATTTTGCAAAACTTGAAGTGGGTCAATTGAGATCAGCATTGGATGCAGCTGAGATCAGGTACCAAGAAGAATATATTCAGAGCACATTGCAAATTAGAAGTGCTTATGAACAAGTGGAATGCATAAGAATGCAGTCATACCAAAGAGAGGTGGAACTGGAGGCAGAAGTAAAGAGAACTACAGCTGATGTTGAAGAACTGAGAGCAAACTTAATGGATAAGGAGACTAAACTGCAGAGTATTTCAGAGGAAAATAAAGGGCTGAATTTGAAGATTGAGAAAAACCACTCTAATGAAAGAGAATCTGAACTTGCAGTGGAGTTGAAGAAGTTAGAGGCAGATTTGACAGAACTGAAAGCAAGTTTGACAGCAAAGGAAACAGAGTTGCAGAGTGTAAATGAGCAAAATGAAATGTTCAAAATGGAAATTAAGAAGAAGGAAATGGAGAATAATAAAGTTAGTGATGAATCTGTTGCATTGTTAGAAGCAGCAAGGGCTGCAGAGCGAGAGGCTCTGATGAAGCTTGACTATTTCACTGAGGAAGCAGATAAGAGTAGCAGAAGAGCAGCATGCTTGACTGAACAGCTTGATGCAGCACAAGCAGCAAGTACCGAAAAGGAGACTGAATTAAGGAGACTAAAGGTGCAGTCAGATCAGTGGAGAAAGGCAGCTGAGGCAGCTGCTTCCATGCTTTCTACTGGGAACAATGGGAAACATGCAGACAGGTCCATATCTCTTGACCGCAACTATAACCGCACAATGGGTTCACCCAACTTGGAAGACATGGATGATGATTCACCCAAGAAGAAAAATAGCAACATGTTGAAAAAGATAGGTGTGTTATGGAAGAAAGGCCAGAAGTAGATCAAATGCATGGCAGCTTACATATATTCGTGCTATAAATACTTGATGGTTTGGATATTTTCAGTTTATGGAAAGTTCTCTTAATTTTGGTCTTAACATGTCTGGTCAGGGTTTTTTCCAACTGAGTTTCAGAGTTATGGAAAACTGTTAAAAGGCTAAACCGCCATTAACAAAACCATTGTACATGCCAAAACATGGGCGATTTGTAAAATTCTGCTTCACCTAATATATCTGGTGAATTTGGATCAATCGAACAACAATTTGCATTTGAAACAATAACAAGTTTATGAATGTGAACAGGTAATTCAAAAACAGATAGGCATTATTTACAATCACAAATTATTACTCATAATAAAGGAAAATACAATAACATCATCTTGGTTGATTTTTTTTTACCAAGTGGCCATACATTATAGTCAAAACTCGTGGTCTCATGTGATGCTACTTCAAGATTTCGGGGTAATTTTTATATATGACATCAAGATTTCATGATAATTTTTATCTATTCTCGAATCTATAGAACTGTTTGCTGTATTAATGGGATTTGGCCCATATTTAGCTGCTAGACAATGGGTCCAAAACACTTTACTATTACTGTTTAATACTTTTTATTGGGTCCAAACCTCAGCCCAGTCATGTATGAAGTTATAATGTTCTCTCTCTCTAAATAGCTATATATATATATATATATATGCACCATCATCGCTAGGGTTAACAGCTTTCAGGATTTAAGCTCGGCGGCTGCTGCTTCCTCCAGATCTCTCAGAACCTTCCTTTAAGTTGAAACAGCCTCTCTCAGACAACATGGGGTGTGTTTCTTGCTCTTAATTCTAGCTCAAATTGATAACTTTTCTCTATTTCTTAGCTTGTCTTATGTTCCTTTTTTTTTAGTGTTTAAGCTGCTCTTGCTTATTCAATGAAAGGAATGGTTTTTTGTGAGAAGTGTTGGTTTTTAAATGTGGGTTTTGGATCTTTAAGTCTTTTGTTAATTCTGTTCTTTGTTTAGGGTGATAGGTAATAGGAAGGAAAAAAGAGAAATTTTTATTGCTTTGAGTGTATTGCTCCCTCATTTGATTGAAGCTCAAAGTTTTAAGTGCTGAAATGAAATATAGATTTGGATTTATGATTTCTTGTCTGAGAAGTGATATTAGCTCAAGATTTAGGCTAATTTCAGAAGAAAAGTACACATACAAGAGGCTTGTTGGAAATTATATAGTATTTTGCTTTCACCTCAAGTGATATTGTCTCCATTTTCGAACCTTTATTAGACTATGAAAAGATTATAGTTTCAGGTGTAGAATTTTATCTTTGAGGAGTTAATTTATGACATTAAGGGTATTTCTTTCAGGAAGACACGTGGAATGGGAGCTGGACGCAAGCTGAGGACCCACCGAAGGAGGCAGAGGTGGGCTGATAAGGCATACAAGAAATCCAACCTTGGAAATGAATGGAAGAAGCCATTTGCTGGTTCTTCCCATGCCAAAGGCATTGTCCTTGAGAAGATGTAAGACTAGATCCTCTTTACTTGGTGCTCCTATTTTCATTAAACTCTAATTCAATAAGTGTACTGATGGCTTTGAAACATGCCAGAGGCATTGAGGCTAAGCAACCAAACTCTGCTATCAGAAAGTGTGCTAGAGTTCAATTGATCAAGAATGGAAAGAAGATTGCTGCATTCGTTCCAAATGATGGTTGCTTAAACTACATTGAAGAGAATGTGAGTAGCTCTCAAATGATATCATATAACTTTAATTGTTTAAAGCATATTAAGTATCTCGCTGCATCTCTTGTGATGATAACATATTGCTGCAGGATGAGGTGTTGATTGCTGGATTTGGACGAAAGGGTCATGCCGTCGGTGATATTCCTGGTGTTAGATTCAAGGTCGTGAAGGTTTCTGGTGTGTCACTCTTAGCACTCTTCAAAGAGAAGAAGGAGAAGCCTAGATCATAAGTTTGCCAGGGGAAGGATGTCTCTTATGGCCTTTTTATACTTCTACTTAAAACTGAGCATTTTTTTGCTTGGTAGCTTTTTTGGACAACATTTGGTTATCTTCGGGTTGTTGCATTGAATTTGTGGTGTCATCCTGATCAAAACTGTTCTCTCTTTGTTTCTTTGTTGCCGTTCCAAACTGTTCTCTCTTCCATAGTCTATGATTTCAAGTATTTACTATTTAGAACTGGTTATGTTTTTCTAGACATAACATACTAAAGAATCTGTTAATACCCAGACTTTCAATGTGTCAATTTGTCCGGTTATCCTTTTTGTATTTTAGTCTTCCAATTGAATAGGAACCTGGAACACGCCAGGAACTCGCACTGAGCAAGAAATTATGGAGGAACTAAAATTCTGCCATGATCCTATGATTCATTAGGCAACAACTCCTTAAAATATAAGCTAGCTATTGGATGAAACGGATTATCTATCAAATGCAGCTTTGGGGAACTGGGCGGCTGAGATTTGCATGCATAATTTGTTTCGCACAAAAGCTATGTTCAAGTATGAAAACCGGGTATAAATTTTGTTTGTGGTACATTTTCATGATGGGTGCACAAAATCTATATTCATGGGACCAAAAGTTTTTCTTGTAATGCTTGCTTTCATCGCATAAACAAACATGTTTGGACACAAATTGTATCATGAACCAAGGCAAATCCAATCTACGACTTCACGTTCAGCCCTGAAAATCTATGAGACAAGTTCCATGCCCAGTGAGAAAAGTTGGGAGAGGCCATACCAAGGTACCCAAAAAAATCTGAAACTAGACTTTTTGAACTTGTCTTAGCCGTTCTTTGGTAAGATGCACTCTGGAATCGGCAATCTGGTTGGCTTGTCTACCGCCACTGCTGATCCGGATAAAACCTCAAGTGGTGCATCACTATTGTAAAAGGAATCCATGACTGAGAAAGGTATCCTTGAGCCGGAAGTCACTGCAGAAGGAAAGGTAGCAGCGGGATTTGACAAACTGTTCTCAAACTCCTTGTGCTCATAAGCAAGATGAGAATCAACAATGGGTTCTTTCCGAGTGTCTGAATTTATATCCACTTCCACAGTGTCACCGTTTCTGACTAAACCAGCAACTTGGTCTACAACAGGAGCTTCTTCGTTCTTGTTGGTGTTATAACGGAGAAGTGTATCAGTCTTCAGGTATGGGTGACTGTATGTCTCATTTTCAGCAGTTTCTTTTGACCCGATCATGTTTTGATCATTAGACTTGGGAGCTAAATCATCAGTAGTTTCAGGTACTCCATCAAGAGGAACGATCTTGGTATCCTTTATGTGAGCAGCACCTTCGCCTCCCAGGCCCACTACTTGCTTCGGAAAAACTGGGCCTACAATTTTTTCTGCAGAACGAATGCCCTGAGCCTTTGAGTAACTTTCTCTACCAGTTCTAGGAGAGGATTTATTCTGAAGTTTTGCAGCTATGCCAGGGTTGCTTTTGGGGTTTCTTGAAGCACTTAATACCTTTGTTGCAGCATTTGGAGATCTTTGAATAGATAAGGAAGATCTAGATTTTACAGTGGAGGAAGTTTGCTTAACATCAACCTTGGGGCTCTGGATTGCAGTAAGAGTTGTAACAGGTTGAAGCTTTCCAATCTTCACCTTGTTTGAGCTACCACTTGGACTAGTCTTTTTTGCTCCAATTTTAGGCAAGCCACTAGGTACACCGGGATGAGAGAGCATACTCCCATTTGGAGTGCATCCAGATGATCTTACCTGCATTCATCACAATTTCACACAAGTTATACTACTTGACAAACAAAGCAAACTAGAGCTAAAATGAATACAAAGAGGGTGGTTCTGTTCCTTTAGATTTCATAAAAGAATAGGCTTAGACAAGTTGTATCCTCTTTTCTGCAGAAGATTGTGGCATGGAAATTTCTGTCTGCTTATTCTTGAAAACGGTTTTAGCCAATAACACTTCCCATCTGGTACAGAGCCATTTTTAAGAAATAAGAACTAACCCCATCAAAAAAGCCAATTTTTGGTGATGGCATTCGAAGGCCGGAGGGTTTCATCGAAGCTGAATGAAGAAGCCCACTAATACCAGCTGAAACTTTGTTTACACTTTCATCAAGTGAGCCAGTAACCTCAGCACCATCTCCAAGTGAGCACTGACCAGTAGGATGGTTCTGAGAATCCAAAACTTGGTGGGCATCACAATTTGTAGTGAGCCCCTTGAGAGAGTTAGTACCAAGGCTAGCTCTTACAATATTAGGCCTTTGATTAGTAGCAGAGGTAGATGATGAAGATTCTGAGGACCACTCACTAATAGAGCTAGTAGGAGATATACTGGAAGAGAGCTTGGTAGAAGACTTTAAAAAAGTTGAGAGCTTTGAACGTCCTGCTTGACTTTTACCTTTTGGTGCAATTTTGGATGTGGTGGTGATAGTGTAACCAGAGGAAGAAGGGTTAACTAATCTGTAGTCATTTTTTTGTTTAATCATATTCAAGGAAGATTTATTAATACTGTCAGATGAAACACTGGCCAAACTTTCAAGCGAGGAACAAGAAGTTGTCTGCTCAGTTTTGCTAGAGGCTGGGGAGTGGGAAGAAGATTTGGAAGATAGTATAGGCCTAAGCACAATATTTTTTGAACCACCCAAAGCAGAAGTCTTTGATACTGTGGTCCCTCTACCTACAACCATTAAATTAAATGGAGAGTGAATTAAACAGAAAACATGAGCAAGAAAACTTCTATTTTGATGAAGCTAATCTAAACAAATAGTAGTTTGAATTACCAGTCACACTTTTTGCATCCTTTTCCATTTTGACATTCTTAGCACCCAAGGAAACCCTTTTGGTTGGTGATGTTGAGATGGGACCAACTCTTCTTAGTCCCTTTGGTGGCTTATGAAGAGATGAAGTTGGTTCTCCACTTCTAGCAACAGACTGTACAATCCAGTGTTTGAAACAAAAAACAAAATCAGAGTTTGCAGTGGTAGTAAATAGCAGTTATGTGGTTGCATATTCAACAGTTGCAACAATTTAATGTTTACAGACTTACAGCATAGTTTTCTATGAATCTCTATAACAACACAAGCCAGTTCATTTAACCTAATGATTTAGATTTGGAAGTTTAAAACTTCCTTACAACACTCTAGATTGTTTAATAGTATCTCTACCTCAAATAGAAAAAGTGATACAACTTGCAATTACTCATTTGCATGATACATCAGAATACAAACCTGTGAAGTTTGTGGTCGGACAGAAACCTGCTTCAATGTTTTCCCAGAGTCTTTCACACCAATGTTTGGCTTCTTTGGAGCAGATTTCTGCTTCACCTGAAATAACAAAAATGTCATGGAGAAACACAACAAAGGGACAAGTAATGAACAATGGCAGCCATTTATTGAATGTACCTTATTTTCAGTAGTAAATTCTAACTTCTTTGAAGCTGGAAATAAAAAAAGAAAACAGGGCACTATCAGTTTGAGAATATTTGTGCAATGAACACACATGCTTAGCATGTTAAATTAAACCCTAATATTATGTAATATTATTTAGAAAGAAGACAGAAAAAAGCCTAAGCATATGAACAAAGGAATTTAGAATAGGCATTTTAGGCAATTAGGTAATTAAAAAGAAATTTGGTCTGGACCAAGAATAAGAACTAATGTAAAATAATGAATATTCATTTTGACCTATGCTCATTTGAATAAGTATCATATATCTTCCCATCCAGGGATAGGTAGAATATAAGTTCTGTTGACCTAATGATTTCATTTCCCTCAAAAGGATGAAAGGAAATCCTTTGAAGTTGCATTTGTGGCATCAAAGCAAAACCATCAGGTGCATCAGCATAAAACAATGCACAGTCAAAGAGAAACATACTATACTTACGTGACAATGTTCGAGAATCTGCTGCTTCAATTCCTTTTTGCCACTAGAATTTGCAGCATTCGACACTTTGTTAGATTTCTGGATAGAAGCTCTTATATCCTCAAATAAATCAGCCTCAATACCTTCCAACGTCAAAGTTTCACTATCTAACGTTGTCAAAGAATCACAAGATTTGTTCACATCCTCTTGAATCCCAGGCAATGCTTGTATTTCACCTTTCTCATTGCCTCCCAGAATGCTAGACAACTCCTCCAGATTGAGAAAGCCTATAAAACAGAATGCAGAACATATCAAAACAGGAAATTTAGAACCATAACATGCTAATTAAGCGTAAGTAAAATCGACAAATTTGTACCTGCACTAGTAAAGAAAGCACTATCCCATGCCAAACTTTTGCGTAAATTATATTTCCCATTTTTTCTTGTATTGTCGTGTTCAAAAGAATCTGGCGGTTCCTCCAACTTTCCAGATTCTTCAAAGGAGCCTAATGAGATTTCTACACTGTGGGGATCCATAGCAAACCTAACAGTTTTGGTCTCACTCCGCTTCTCTGTACAATACACAAAATCCAATTTGTCAGGAGATAAAAAGAAGCCCTAAATTATCTAATATTAATGGAAAAAAATACAAAAAGGAATCCATTTTTAGTTAGTGAAAAAGCAGCTAATGCTAATGAGAAATTGCTTTCAGAAAAGCAAAAGAAACCCATTATTGATTAGAAAATTTTGAAGCTTTACTGGAAGCAATTTGTATTAAAAAAAAAAACCTAGAAATAAATTAAAAAAAACCTGTGATTTTTTGGGAGCTAATTATTGGTAATAAACCAATTAATTCCATTAATAAATCGAACAAAAAACATTTCACCATCATTTTGAAACAGGATTATTAGACAAATAAAAAAAAAGTACTTTTCCAACGAAATATAGATGGCAATAATCAACAAACCCTAAACAGCTTTACATTAGAAGAATATATAAATCAATTAAATCCAATTTTTGGAAAAAACCAGAAATATTAGCAATTTTTTTCTTATATCAAATGCAAAATCAAGAGGAAGTGAGAAACCTGAGGATTTAGGGTTTATAGGATCGCAGATAGGAGAATTGATGAGGCAATCGTCTTCGGACGAAACGTCGATGAGGCTTAGCCCTTTGATATCGAAATCGCTTTGCATCTCAGAATCACCCATTTCTAAACCAGATCGAATAAAAAATGAGGCGATTAAAATTGAAATTATTTCATTTAATTGAATAAAGATCGAGAATTGAAGGCGAGACGAGTGAAAAGAGAAAAAGAGAGGAGAAGTTGATTTTTTTGAATTTGGGAGAAGAGGCGGTCCAAAATAAGAATTAATTAAATAGAGCAAATAAAAAGAATTAGCAAATTAAAAAGAACGGGAGCGTTTGATGTATATAGCACTTACACCGAGGTGTAGCTACGAATTCCTTGAGACGTTGTGGGACCGGTACATGTGTGCTGTTATCAGGTGATTGGACTTTGGATTTTCCATTTTGTTTTTATCTTTTTTGGGAAAATTACACGGACTTTTATCACTCTTGGCCATCATCCAAAGGTTGTGGATATTTTAATATTGCCGTCAAAGATACGCTTGAGAGAAAAAAGAAAAAATATTGAAAAATTATTTAAAATTGTAATCCTTTCTTCAATTTAAATCTATTTTTTTATTTAATTCGGATAAATTTAAATATTAAATATATATATTAAATTTGAATTCAATTTTAAATCAGAATGTAAAAATTTTAAAAAATTAAATCAAATCAAATTATATATTTTTATTAATTTTTATATTTTTTAAATTTTTATAAAATAAAAATAATTATTTTATTATATAAATTTATTAAAATTTATTAAAATTTTATTAAAATAATATATAAAAAATTAAATTTTAAAAATCAATAAACCATATTTAACTAAACTAATAAATGAATCAAATCGATTTTTAAAAAAATCGATTCAAATTCAAAATAAATTTTAAAAATTTATAATATTATACATTATTAAAAAAAAATCAAACCAATTCAATCCTACATCACCCCTAAAGAATTGAATAAAGTGCCCAGATTGTTTGTTTCCTTTTTCGATTCAAGGCTAAGAAAAATTGGGAAAAGGATCTAATTTACAAGCATTGAGAATCGATCCATGTTTTACTGAAAGCCAAGTCTTGAAAAAAGGTCATAATTTCACATTTGTTTGTTTATTTAACGTGGTTGATTTAAGTAAATAAATCATGTTGGGCCAGAAGTAATTAGAGGGAAGCAATGATGGATGAGTTACGGCCCAACCCATTTCCTTACAGATGAGCAGTAAGGCGATGATGAGAAGGCGCTGCTTCACCTTTAAAATCTTATGATTACAAAGCCGATGAGGTTTCAAAGCAAGCATTGCCGATGAGCCCAGATGTGCAGATCATGATGGGAATCAAGAAGCTCTCTTATCATAGAGTCGGTTCGAGAAGCCGAAGATCATCTTCCATCTGAAGCTGTTGCATTAGCATGAGGTGGACGATGATCATATGATAACTCCATAAAAGGGTGAATGTGTCGTAATATAAATTGAAGGGAAACAGTTTTCATTGACTGAATAAACCTAGTTCTATGGTTAAAAAAAGAAAGTCTATGTACAAATTTTTGTGCATTAATAAAGCAACAAAAAGCCAACCTATCTGAAGCCCCAAGCCTCTGTAAACGTCCATCTCTCCCTGTACAGCTCCCAACTTGAACGAAAACAACTATTTTGGGTTCAACTCTTATTTACAAATCCACACCAAATATTTGTCAGCTATCCTCCTAGAGCTTCCTCTTGTGCCAGTGACAATCAGCTCTTCTTTAAACCATCAAATATCCACTACCCATTACTACTCACCAGCCATTTTCATGTACACCAAGCACCTACCTAATAATTACAAATTCACAGATTATGTACCTTTAAAAAGCTAAGAAAGGTGGAATGAACCTTGCCCTTCCCTTATGGCGTACAAGAGCTTCTCTTTCATCCTCTCCTGCAAAGAAATTACAGCCCTTAATTTCTCTTTAACTTATCTTTCTTTATAAGGAATTTAATATAGGTTTATATTTAGAAGTTTGTGTAGTATTACTTTTGAAGAATAAGGCGGCAACTTCAGGTAATTGGCACAAGTCATAACGCTAGGCAGTTCTGCATCAGCACAATTGCTACTATGCTGAAGGAAACATTAAAATTTAAAGAAATGAACATATGATAAGACGAAAAGAAATAAAAAGAATTGCAAACTGGAAACTTAAGGTATGTTGATTATACAGACCTTGCGAACAATTGTCAACTTTGGATTTAGAGATGCCAAACCTCCTGGAGGCAGCCGGGGTGCGCCAGTCACAAACTGCAGAAATGCTCGTCGTTGTGCATATTCAAACTCTTGTATAATTTCCAGTAGCTGAAATTCCAAGGAGTGACCATTAACAGATGAGAAAAGCTGAGAGTGTAAGAGAAAGAGGGAAGTAGGCTAGGGAAAGAAAATGAAAGTAATACTAACATTAATGATGGGTGGACTGCTAGCTGTATATCCGTGATCAAACTTGATATGTTCCAGAAGTTCATTGAACTGCTTGGAAAACAACATAAAAGCTCAGTAAAGGTAATCCATCTCTCCCAAAACAGACTGATTAAATCAAGTGAGGATATACATACAGCCCAGAAATCACATTCTCCACAGAGTAAACGCTCTAGTTCCTCCTCAGTAAAAATATGGAGATGCTTAATTGCAAAAACCTGGAATGAAAGCCAGAAATAGACAGATCAAAGGAGGAAACCATTTCCTTAAGTATTTTTTTTTTCTTTTTTGTTGAAAAAAAAAATCTAATTATGACTCTGGAGGAAAATTGAAGTGACAGATAAGACCTACAGTTAGAACAATAATCATTAGATTGATAAAGTACAATTCTTCTAGCAATAACCAAATACTAACGTAGAAGACCCTCAATATCATTGAACCTCTTCACTCTTTCCTCTATCACATCAACTATCAACCATATCCGTAAAATCTAAGCACTAAAAACTTTTTGATATAGTCTAGAATACAGCAGAGAGGAGCAACCGCAATGCACCAGCGTGGAGAATTATAATCATGTTTCTAAAATTTTCTTGGGAGGAGTCATTTGGATCACTGGGAAAGCAAATTGCTTCCTTAAACAAATCATGCAAGGGAAGCATAAATCAGTTATTTAATTGGAGGCATCAGAGTAATTGTCATTTCTATAACAGCCATTATAACCATATTTCAAGTTAACGTCAGTCTTAAAAGTTTGGTAATTACACTAATTTATTATTAACATAATAAAACAGCTTGTCTAAATGGTAATTTCCTTCTCACACTCCCATATAACAGTTTTGAAGAGTGTGTTGAATAAAGGAGCAACATTTAAAGTACAATATATTCACAAAGCAGAGAGACTTCAGAATTGTGAATACATATATGAACAAACAATAGATCATATATGACAGAAACAAATTACCCCCTGGTTAGCTGAATCATCCACGTTAAACCTAACCAACTTGTGGAAGAATATCTCATAGAAAATAAAGATCGCACTATGGAGTAACACAATGCTTTCATGAATTAAAGTTACAAGGAATGGCCATGCAAATCATTTGAAAATTATTTCCTTCAAGTTTACACCACATCAGGTAGAACAAGTTGAACACAACATGGTCAGTTTTAGTCAAGTAGAACACAGTAGGATTGAAGACATCACCATTTTGCTTGATTCTTTTAAGAAACATGCGGTGTATGATGTACCTGGTTAAATCCAGACTTAAAAGCTTCAACTTGTCTTGCAATTCCAGTATGTATGGTAGCATCCACAACAAGCTCAATATAATCCTCCAAGTTAGTCAAATTTACCTGGCAACAACACAAGAATAACATGAATCAATTTAAATCAAATCAATGGATCTCAGTAGTGAATGTAATCATACTTGAGAAATACTTACCATTTTGTGATTATACTCGGAAGAAAGAACATAACCTGGATAACCTGGAAGGGTAAAGTCCAAACAGAGGTCCTCAATCCTGGTATTCTGGAAGCACAAATCCAGTTTTAATGTTGAGTTTTCACCACAAACAAATTCCAGGTGATTTTTCCGATTTACAATAGCATGAAACTCCAGCAGTGTCCTACCAAGCTCAGGGTCAAATGATTGGATGTCATACAAATTAAGATCCTACAAAACCAAAAGGTTGCATATCTTAATAGCCAGTCTGCAAGATTTTTTTTTTTCTTTTTATTACAAGCTTAAAGGAAAGTTCAATCATGATTAGGATTTAAGATCAGAAGAATACCTGCCCCAAAATTAATTTATAGAAGGCTTTGGAGAAAGGAACATCCAAGACTCTGCCATCTTGAATAGCCTTTGCAACAATTTGACCCAAAAGAACGAACTTTTTTAATACTTCAGAGAACTGTATCCCATTATATGAATCTGATGTCCGTGACCATGGACAAGGGAAAAGCCCGAAATCATTTCTCAGAATTCCAGAATCTGCAGCAAGCAAGGTGTTTGAAGTGATAGACGACGTATGATCCTCTCTCCACATGCCAAGGCCAGATTTCTGAAATTCAAGACTAACAAGAGTATAGAATTCCAAAGTTGGACCAAGACCAGTGCCAACTTCTTCATTATATTCCACCTCAAGAAGTCCTTTGTGACTAGCATGTTGGTCCATCATTCTGGTTGCACAATCCAGAATTTGATCCCGCCAAACTAAAAATTTCTTTCGCGGCAGACCACCTGCGGTAGGTTGTCTGTCATTTGAAGCACCTGAATTACTACGTGATAAGGCATGATGTTGAACTCTTCGTGGACCAAAAGCCGCCAATCGAAAGTACTTACATCTTGCCTCAAAGCTAAACAAAAAGGGACATGAAGCAATTAACTCATTACACCAAGAAGGCATACCACCAGTTGACAAAGTAAAAGTATCCCGCATCTGCTGTTCTAGCTTTTCAGTTAACCTACTGCTCACAAACTCATTTTGAGGTACCGAATGAACCATAGCCTTCAAATTATCAAATTATCAATCCTTCCTTCAGCAAAAGCACGTATTCTCTCACAAGACATTAGATGAAATGAACATTTGTTGATGCCTGCCAAACTTTTTAGCAGAAACAGTATATCGTAAATAGGACTTGACTTATCCAAACCAGTAGCAAGTTTGCATGCAAACATGCTGGAGAAAAATGCCATATTCTGCCGATAAGCAATAATTTTATTTGATGAGGACTTCAGTTCCAGATATTTATTTTCTTGAGGGTCAACCTGCTTAGATTCCACAGCTATTTTGTAAGTTATTGTGTATACTCGACTCCATAAGTTTGCCCATGTAATAAATTCATTCTCTGAATTTAGTAGCTGTTGAAGAATCACTTGATATAGTGTCAAAGTTCGGTCGAGTTCATGTCCTTCTAGATAAAGCAATAGTCTAGATGAGGAATCTTCAATGTCATTGTCACTAGATGCAGGACACTGAGTTTTCATTTTTGCAGTTGCATCTGAATGACACTGTTGTTCCTGCACAGCACAGCCCTGTAACATAATGCAATTTGCAGTCAGTGAGAGTAACGTACTATTTAAAATCGAAGTAGCCCTTCCAATAAGAAAAAACTACAGGATACAAACATTTAAAAATGTAATTTAAGCAGGCTCATATGAGAAATACAAGATGTATACCAATAATAAACAGCCAATACATACCATATCTGTTTCATCCAAAGACATAATTTCACCAGAATTTGATTCTTTGAAATGCAATTGTTCAGAGGCAAACTGTGACAAGTTAGCCTCATCTTCCTGCAGGAAAGCATAACCGCAAGAATTGAGTAAAGCTCAAAACTTATCAAATATACCATAATAAATAAAGAAATGCAAGAAAAAAATGTAATGCTACTAATGAATTGCACTTATTAAGGCCAACAAACTGAAAGAATCACCTGCATCTCTGGCAAATCAGTGGACATGCGGTCTACAAACCCTGAACTCTCACCTTGACTGGAGTTTGCATTCGATGTTAAAAGAATAGGTTGACTTTCCATCTGTTCCAATGCTTCAGCATCTGATTCCCCATTTTCTGTTCTTTTAGCGAAAATTTTGGGCCAAAGATATCCTTCAATGGCATCGGATGAAGAAAAAGGATCAACAGTCAAAACATCTTCAGGGAAATCAGATAGGCAGGTCTCCCCCTCTCCCATCACAAAGTGAACCCTAAAACATGGATACATAACACAACGTCCATTTGGGACGGTAGCAAATGAATTTTTCTGCTTGAATCCGTGGCTAAGAATAACAGGGAAATTTTCCAAAGATGACAATGCACTTTGCAATTTTTGTATTAGTACTGACAGAGGCAAGTCCTCAACAGGGACATCTGAATAAGACAAAAACAGCTTTGCAAACACCTCAAATCTTTTTCGCAGAACAAGCAAATGATCATAAATGCCAGTAAATTCCACATTATCCCTCAAGTACAGACCATTAGATAGGAAATGCATAAGCGATTTCACGATTCCACTTTCAATAAATTCAAAAGTGGAAACAGACTCTCCACCATTAAGCTTCAGCATAATTTGATGCAAAATACTGTTGAACTTCTCCTCATGTTGAGCAGGAGTTTCATCAGTAAGAGGCATGATTATCAAATTACTCAAGGCAGCAGAGAAGGTTTTGAGGTTTTGAAGAATATCAGTCATTCCATTATCAGAGTCAAATAATTCTGGAGCAAAGTAATTGGTTTTAATATGTTTTGCAAGATTGTGAACAGTATCCTTGTCAAGCTTGCAAGGTAGAACCGAGGAACATGGCACTGTATCAAATGCATAACATAAGCATCGCTGGACCTCCATTGCTGAAGATTTTTGGCTTGAATCAAATGATGGTCGGACACCGCTGAAAACAGGAAGTATCACTTGTGAGCATTTTTCTGTCATTAGCAGTGCATCTATGGCAAAAAAGACACCCTCCTTTATGAATGAGTTCAAAAAAACATCAGAAAGCTTTTGTAGGATCATCTCAGCAATCTGTAGAGCTAACATCAGCAAATGGTGATCCTTTCGAGTAAACACGCCAGCCAGGAAACTGCCATTTATAGATTCCATGAAAATATATTCAAGAACTGTCAACATATCTTTTAGGGATTTAACTAAAAAAGAACAAAGATCCCTATTCACCTTGGAATGTTGGCAGTCTTAAGCAATTCAACAAGCATGTCAGATTTGCTGAGAAAAAGTAACTTGCTGATAACAGATAGACAGCCATAGCAAACATATATGCTTGCACCAGAATTAACAACCTGTGCAATTGGTGAAGCATCTCGCATAAAGCTATTGAAAGGACAAAATACAACAATTTCAGCTGTACATATCAGGAAGCTAACCTGAACCAATGTGGGAAGTATATCCATTCCAAATTTTTGCAGAAGATCAGGATGATCAGCTAAAAATGATTCTTTATCCAACACTACCTGATTACCATGACCTCCAGCCAAGGTGGGAAGCAGCTCATTGAGCAATTTCAGAACTTCATGCACCTGCGACAAAAAATTGCAATAGAGATCAGTACCTTTTCTTCTGATAATAGAACACCTACTGTTGGCTTAAATAGAGTTATTAAAACTTGACCATTGAGCTTGAGAGCTAGACAACCAATAAATAACAGAATTATGGTTGGAGATGAACTTGGTGCCCCACCAAAGTAATTACGATTTTCCACTACAACAATAGACTTAGAATAATGTTCAAGCCATTGCCAACCAAAACAGATCAGCCTTGAGAGAAGTTGTCTAGTCTAAGATCCAAACCTGATTGCAATTGCCATCAACCAAGTGTGAAGAAGACATTCCATGTGAGAGGTCATAAGTAGATAACACATCCTTCAGAGGGCTGCTTATATTTAGCTCATACAGTCTCCTAAAAGCTACGAATGAACCAGAAGAAAGTTTGACAAGTAATCCTATCAAGCCCTGCCAACCAACATGTAACAATCAAATCACCATTTAACTGGCAGTGAAATATGAATATAGCTAATCTCTGAACCATGATCAAGGAAATTTGCATACATTGTAGATTGGCTGGGATATAGTAGTTCGGCTATTCAAGTTCATAAGGTGTGTGACTTGATTAATAAGCTCATGCTTACAAAGTTCCTCCAGCATCTCAGAAGACTCAAACATTCGCTCAGATATTTTGATCAAGCAAGTTGCCACACTTTCAACAAGCTGGAAATTTTGAACAATGTAGAAGTTCTTGTGTCGATTAAAATATTAGAGAAATAAATCTATGGAGTCATCCAAACGACGAAAACTACAAGCAGTTAAAAACCTGTTGGTCCTCATGATGAAGTAAATCACATAATTTGGGAATGGCTTCTACGAAAGGTGCAGGACCCTCCGAAGGAAGTTTCTTACAAATGTTCACCACAGTAGAAAGTGCAACTCTCTAATTGGCAAATTTAGAATCAAAATTCAATAAACAACATATATCCCAATTCTCAAAGTAAGAACAGAATACACATTGAATCACCTGCACACTAATTGAGAAAAAATCAATAAAATTTAGAACAGCCATAATTGCACCAGCCTTTAAACAAGCAAGTGGTTGATCACGAGATATTTTCTCCAACGCTTGCAAACACTGCATAACAAAAACCAACATTTCCTTAACATAATGAATTCAGTTACTTCAATCACACTATATTTTCTTAGCATAAAAAATTCATTTACTTCAATCACACTATACTCTAACAAACTAGCTTAAAAACTTTACCTGCTCAGCTACATCCACATATTCAACGGCCAATAATCTTTGACAAAGAGCAGGAACAGCTTCATGCCTAACAAGGAAACCAGATGATCTAGGAAAGACATCACATAAGTAAGTTATACCCCTTATTGCCAACAATATTATATTAGCATTATCATTGTTCTTCGCAAGCTTTACAAGTATTGGTGATAAAGAATCCGCCATCAAACTGGAAAGCGAATCCTCATTACAAAACGACAACACTTCACAAAGTTCTGTCAACGCAGCCAATTGACCAGAACCTCCATTTCCTTCTTCGTTCAAATTTGACAAAATATTTTTCAATTTTCCATGATCACTCGATGATCTTCTTCTCTGATAGTCTCTTAAAATGCGGTGTGGTTGTTGCTCCATGTCGTCGGAATCGCAAGATCCGTAAGCTGAATCTTCTTCCTTCTCGTGTTCGCCGTCTGATCGGCTGGAAGCTGAGGCGGAGGAGGAAGTGTCCACGTCAGCACGGGGAGTGGAATTTGGCGAATTGTGCTGAGTTTGGATTGAGCTACAACAAGCTCGCTTATCTGCCGGTAATTCTTTGCCTGTTTCCGTTCGTTTCTGTCCTCGATTTCCCATTTGTAAACCTTTAACCGAAGCTTTTCTCAACAAATATTTCACTCAAACCTGTGATATTGTAAATAAAATTTTTTAAAAAAATCACATAGGAAAATCCTTTCTTAAAAAAATTAAAACAAACAAAAAAATTAGGGTTAGTTTGAAAGTAACCGATTCATCAAAACCATAAACAAATTATCACTCCTCAAAACAACTAACAAAAATGTAAAAACAATCAAGGAAAAAGAACAAAACGTAAATTAAAGAGAAAAGAAAACAAAAAGCAATGAGCTACAAAAGAAAATAAAACAATCATCACATTCACAAATTTTCAATTTTTCTCCTTATACGTACCTAAAAGAGAAGAATTTTTGGTTAATCGGTGTTTCGAGAGAGAATCAAATTCACTTATAGAAGGGAGATGATCTTTTGTTCCTTCCTGTATTTTCTTTTCTTATCTTTCTTTTTCTTCTTCCTCTTGCTGACGCTTTTTTCTTTTTTATTCTCTGTGGCTTAAATTTAAGAGGAGTCTTTATGAGATTGTGATGAACTGATGACGATGGAAACCGAGAGAGAGAGAGAGAGAGACGGGGATTGAATCTTGTTGAGATTGTGAATAAGCTAGTATTATATCATATGCTGGTCAACATAATCTTGTGCGACTGAGCCGTATTGAATATCGTACACCTTCGGAGAACTCGCCGAACAGATTATGATCGTTGGTTGTCACTTTGTGATAAGAGGAGACAATTATAGCCATACGATCATTAGATTTTGGCCACGGTCTTTTAAGTTAGCATCGCCTCTTGACTCTTGATTCAAGGTCATGGTCCTCATGGACATTTGGTCCAGCCCAATTGCAAATGAGTCCTGATGTCAATAACATTTCCTAAATTACTTAAATTATTATCTGGCTAAAAAAAATAAAATTATCATTTTAAAAATAATTTTTATATAATACATTTGTTTCATCATATTCAATTAAAACATTAAAAATTATTATTTCATGATTTTTGGTAAAATTTTTTAAATTTTACGTATGAAATTAAAAAATTTATTATATTGCTTTTGTTGTTGCATAAAAAATATCAAGCATTACTTCAAAAAAATGATAGTAATATAAAACAATGTGCTTTGGTTTTTCAACGCACCGAATCGTACGTCTGAGATGTAGAAAGCAAAGCCACATTGGACGGGGCACGCAAAAGCCAAGCCGAAGTTCGTTGACGTAGAACCTTGGTGTCTAAACCAAGTAAAGCTTCTTGCGAAAGCAACAACTACGAAGTGGACGACATTGGGTCATCTAGAAGATCTTCTCCCTCATATTAACCCCACCCTTTGAATTATCATCAATGAAATGTGCATATCCCATGATGACTATGTGCTTTCTTCTTTGATAGAATTTACATTGCCTTTTCTATCTCTTTAAATCAAAGGTGACAGCGTGGGAAACTCGAATAACATACCCATAACCAGGAATTAAAAAAAAAAAAAAAACCATAACATGATTTACCTAAAAAAGGCAGAATTAACTGACAGTAGAAATCAACAATCAAATAAATAATCCCGTCCATTTGACTGAACAATCGACCTTACATTGTTTGAAGTCATATAAAAATAGGATTAACAGAAGCATAAGAAGTTCCCTAATCGATGTCATTGCCAGAATATTATGTCCTCACCATGAGCTCAAATCTACGATAACCTCCCAAGATTTACACATTTCTTTGAAAGGTGAATCTATTCCAAAGGACACCTGATATATAACATTACTGGAAAATAACAGCTTACAAGATAAGAGGACGCAAACCATCCAAATTGTCAGTCTTAACATCAGATGGACGTATTGATACTACTTGTGGCAATGAAACATGTTATTGATTGGGATTTAGATAATGGAATTCACCGAATAAGGGTGAATCTCTAGTCAGTGCCTTGCAATGGAACCATCAGATGGGCCTGAGACTACAAAAGTTGAAAGATATGAGAACCAACCAAACAAGTCTTTTTTCTTCTACTTTTAAAGATTACCGAGCATAAGGCAGAAATGTAGTGATTGAAGATGATGCGTCATAGCAACAATGAGTCATCATTAGTTTGGGAAAAATAAAACTCAAAAGAGAAAAATGGAGAAAAAGAAAAACAAACAACCAGCCAATATTGAAAGCATTTCATGTATATACGTAATACATATGAATGATGGAACATACCAAAGAATTCATAAGAGGGGTGAAACGAATTATTTGTTTTTTTGAAGTAAAAGAAAAGAGAAATGGATTTCAAATTTTGAGGTTAAGATGCTGGGCATTGAAATTACTTAGTAGCAAAAAAGTTGCATGGATCACATAAGGTATCAACCAGCTCAAACTTCATTTGCTTTAAGGTATAATGGGCCAGTAACCTGATTTCCCCTAGTAGGAAGCAAAATTTGCTACATTCTTTTCATGATGACAATCACTACAAAAGCAGAGTTACTCTTCAAGTATAAGTAATTTTTAACCCTAAGTAAACTTTCAAATGTTATAAAAGACGATGCAGGGCATTAGCAATATTATGTTCTCTGAGGATGTTGTATTCAAGATGTTATTCAGTAAACCAACCAAGAGGCTAGACTAAAACCCATGCAAATCACATCCCAATTTAACCAGTAGGACTTTAGCAATAGTCAGCGCAGGATAAAACTACATGTAATACATGCGAATCACATCCCGATTTGCTAACTACTTCAAAGTGTGCAAGTACATGTAATATTCTAAAAGAGCCAAAAGCAACATCGACTACTTATGATATAATATACCATTTCCATAAATGCATAGCATGTATACAGGATGCAATAGAGGACATTTGCAAGACTCAAATGCCAAATATTATTAGTATTTGAATTGTGTACTGTTTAAACCGCACACTTTTCTTATGGGTTGCTATGATATTGACATTTACAAAGTAATATGAATAAATTTTCAAGCGAAAGAAATGGGGACCTTTATGATGGTTCTCTCACTTCTATAACATGAGTTAGGTTCCATAAAATAAATAAATAAATGAGTTAGGCAAATATAACCAATAAAAGATTGTGCTACAGATAGTCAAAAAGCTACTAAACTCTGTGAAGATCCTCCGTGTGGCTTCATTTACGAACTCTATGATCACAATTTCAACCATGTGAATCTGAACCTATTTCTTCCATTTCTATGATTTTTCAGTGAAGGGTTTTATCCTTTTCTTTAGGATTAGGTTTCTATCTGATATTATGTTGTGCTAAACTCATTTCTCTGAGTAGGTTTTACATTTGTACACTATGGACAATCAGATTGCATTCCAATCTAAGTCCATCATTATCTACATATGTAATAAATCTTTCATATAGGATGATCTTATAATGCACCTAAGCATTCGTACGTATTCATATGTGATAATTACGTAAGCAACCACTGTCAGGTTATGCTGTCAATTAAAAGATTTAACATAATTAGACCAGCAGTTATGCCAACAGGTTTATACACGATATCACTAACACTGTTCAGAATATTGGTTCCTTTAAATATACTTAACAGCATCAAGACAGATCCTTCACATCAATGTTTGGATGCATCAATGGATAAACTCATTATATTGTGTTATTTATTGACAGTATACGAGACAAGGATTTGCAAATAAAAATTGTTTTCCATTTGTAGCTCGAAAGGCTATGTTCTGATTGTTGGCAACATAAGTTGCCATATGAGATACTAAACCCAAATAAAAAGGCAGGATAACCATGCTTAAATCAACCTATGAAAACATGTAAAGAATCATTAGGGTATTTATGCATTGACATGTTCCATGATGCACAGGGAGAGAGAGAGAGAGAGAGAGATTACTTGAGAATTCCCATAATTAACTCCTTGTGAGAATGAACCTTGATGAGCGAGCTGCCAGAATTATTTACCAGAAAGATCAGAGAATAAGATGGCATAGTTTTAGTAGGCATGAACTTTATTTAAGAACTAAAAAGTGCAATGAACGAAGACCAAAACTAAAACGAATCTAAGAGTAACAAAAAACTTATATTCCACCTGGGCATTTGGGCTTGGTTGAACATCTTTCTTTGCAGATGCATCTCCACCTTTAGCCGAGCCCTTGGCATCACCCTGTCAAACAACATAATTTACAAACCAAAGCCATACCATCAGAGAGGTAGCTTGGGGGAGACAAGCGTAAGATTATAAACTATTTAATGAAGTTGCTACATGATTTGATGAAAACATTAACTCACCTCCATCTGCAATGTCCCAATTGACCATGAAACCCACCAGAGTAACAAAAAAAAATCAATCAGTTTATTAAAAATTTAGCAATAAAAGCAGAGAATGGAAGTAAGACAACACCAAAGTATTTAAAATCAGAGCCCCTCCGATTGCAGAGAAATCACAAGTAAAAGAACAAAACTTAGAAATCTCACAAATTTTGACCATCCATAAGCCAAATTCTTTACCATTATTTCATATGGACTATTATCATATACACCAGCATTTGAGTCTAAAAAGAAACTTAATGAGCAGATGTATTATGTATATGATTGTCACATGCCCATTAAACTAGATATAAGGAAATCGCAATTTAATTATTCAGGTGACGCAATTAGTTAAATAGACATGCTGCAAACCCATTTGTGAAGTTATTGAACTCTGCCTCCAACACATAGGCTAATAACCTTTCATTTACCTTAGATTAAAGAGTCACAAAATTTAAGATCCAAAATAAATATTCCTTTTTGTTTTCCTTTGCTAGCAACGAAAGGAGGAACCATAATGAAGAAAAATTAATGAAAGAGCTTTGAGATAATCACTTCTCTATATTTGGTGAGGTAAATCTTAAGGGGATCGATGTAATCTTCAAACCCTAAAGTCGCCATAGCCCAGAGCAGATCATCCCCGTTAATTGTCTTCCTCTTCTCTTTCTGACACTTATCGCTAGCTCTGTACATCAATTCATGACCAATTTTCCAATTACACTAAAACAGTTAAGAAATGCCTAAATTGAAAATTGAAAGAAAAAAAAGTAAAGAATCGTACTCGCTGGTGATGAAGCTGATAAACTCGGAGACGCACTCTTGTACGGTCTCTTTAGCATCTTTAGCAATCTTGCCGTTGATAGGAAGAGCCTTTTTCATAATACGGCTTATGTTAGCGATAGGAAGATACCTGTCTTGTTCTCGCACATTGGACCTTGGGCTGTGCTCGCCGCTCTCGTGACTTCCTCCGCCGGGACTCGCCGGAGCCGGTGCCCCAGCCATAGCGAAAACCCTAACTCCAACAAATAATTGAAAATCATAATAAAAATTTTAAATATTTTGTCTCTGATCCAAAACCCTAAGAATATGAAAAGAGGATATGAAGAGGAAGAAAGAGCTTGGGAAGGAGGGAAAAGGGAAATTTACCTTAGTGGAAAAAATGAAAAGAACAAAAAAAAAAGAAAAGGGCGGGAGCAAGGGAGATTGGATTACAGGAGAAGAAAGAGAGGGGATCGGACGCTGGAGAAGAGAGGAAAGAGGAGACGACTCGGATGAGATAATGAGGTTTATCAACACCGTTCGTTGGGTTTTATTTTTATATTTCCGGTTTTTCTGCAGTTTCTGTTTCTGGATTAGGTCGCGCTCTCCCATTTGACCACGTGTTTGGTGGTTTTAACCTTGTCAACTTCTACGACGTCGTTGTAGTTTTCTTTTTGATGCGTTTTATACTTTTATTTTATATGCCAAAGAAGAAAAAATATCGAATACAAATTCACACATACAAAAGACTTTTTTTTAATAGGAATCCATTTAAGTTAGTGTAATTTTCATAATAAATTTGAATTAAAATTATTAAAATTTAAATATTATTTAATTTTGATTTAAATATTTTAAAAAAATGTAAGAGTTATACTTTTATTTTTGGCATATTACACAAATTTGAGAAGAAAAAAAAAAATTAGATATAAATCTATTAAAACTTCATGGAAAAAATATTTGGTTCCATTAATGTCATCAAATTACGTAACAAAAAAAAAAACCCAATTTGTTTTGAAATATTTCATATTTTATTACCATATTCGACGTTATCAAATCATATATTCTTTTATCCAACATCTTTGGTTGATTAGAGATAATGATTATCACCATAATACTATATGATTAGATAAACAATAACCATTGGATTATCCTAAAAGCTCATTATCAAGTAGTTTTTTCATAAATTATACTTTTTATTATTAATTATCATTTATTTAAAAATGTATATAAATTTTGTATAGATAAGAATTATTTATATAATTTTTATGATTTGAATCTTAATTATTAAAATTAAAATTTTAACATCATTATATTAATATATCAAGTGAATTTTTAATTAAACAATATAATCAATCATTAAATTTAATTTTTTAATATTTAAATCCATCAAAATTTGAATATTAATAACTAAAACTAAGTGCAATACTCTATTAACAAACCTTGTTGCATTTTTTTTATTAAATTGAATTACTGAAATTATTTATAAAAAAATAAAAAGCTTTTCTCATTGCCGCCACACAATTGACTTGGGGCCTACTTTAGGTAATTATGCGAAGGAGTATGCAAATATTTATTGGGCTTCTCGTAAACGAAGCAGCTAAAATGATAGAAAAATGAGTTTCCAAAATGAGTGGAATGTTAGAAATCATGCAATTGAGCCCGTCGATCCATCTAATTTTATGAAGTCGGTTTTTTTTTTTTTCTTTTTATAAACAAAATATTGGGTGGTGGTTTAAAAAAGAAAAAAAGGTTGGGTTTTAAATAAATACATATTGATCAAATCCAGTATATATATATATATATATATATATATATATTATTTTTATTTTTTATATTTATTTAATTTTATATTTTATATTAAAAATATTTTATTAATTTTATATCAAATTGAATAAATTATAATTTTATATATATGTAATTCGAATTTAAATATAAAAAGAATATTTTAATATAATATGAGATTGATTCGAATATTTATTAAATAAAATTGAATCAAATTTAAAAAAAAAAATCCATTCTGACTAAAGTTGTTGACATCTCTAATCGTTGTATTTAGTTTCTACAAGTTCATCGTGCCATTTCTTTTTGGCAAACTGTTCATTTTAATACTTAACTATAATGCGTCCCGCACTTCATTGTAAGATTGTTTATATTATTTTATTTTTTATTTTATTTTAACATATATAAATTAAATAGTCAAAATATATTTTATAAATAAATATATTTGTAATAATTTATTAATTTTTATTTCTTAAAATATTTTTTATTCATTTTTTAATTACAACTAAGTATTTCATAGTTATAAACTTAATTTGTCATATCATTTTTTTATAAAAATTAAAATATGTATATATTGAAATATTTACTATGTTGTAATGATTAATTGACTCATAAAAATAATTTAAGAAAAAATAAAGAAAAAGTTATAAATATTGTAATATGCCACCGGGTATTCAAATATTTGTATATATTCACTTAATCTAATATATATATATATATATATATATTATTATATAACAACATACGTACAAGTTTATAAAACGAACACTTACATTGACAACTCTCTTAAATGATACATAAGATAGTTTTTTAATAGAATAAGATAACTTCTTTTAATTACAAATTAAATAATTTTAAATTTATTTAGTATCAAAATTATTCAAATTATAATTGAAAATCAAATCAATTTAGAGATATACTTTTTAAAATATAAAATATAAAATATGAATTTTATTTTTTTAATAAATAATTTTAGTTGTTTATCAAATAATTTTTATTTAAAAAATTATTTAATTATCAAAATCTTTCAAACATTTTTAAAAATTATAAAAATTAAGTTTATCTAAATCTTTCAATAATATTTTTTATCTTGATTTAAAAATTTATTTTAAAAAAATTTATGTAAGAAATTAAAAATTATAGCAACTATATATAAGATTTTGAAATTTTTTAAAAAAATTATCTTAAAATTTTACATAATAAGATCATCAAAATAATTATATCAAATTGAACTCTAATTATCAATTTTATATTTCAAATAAATGAAAAAATTTTAATATTATCTTTATCAATTATTATATTTAATTTAAAATAAAAAATAATAATTTAATATTTATCTATTTAATCTTAATTACTACTAAAGAATTTTTTTTTATAAATTTAATATTACAAATGTAATGTGTTATACATTATTTTTTTTAGTAACTATTTTTAAAGTATATTCTATTACTATTACAATTTTTTTGTTTATAATTTTTTCAATATATATTTTATTGTTATTACAGTTTCATTCTTATAAAAAATAATATTTTTTATTATTTTTATTTTGTTCACATATTTTTTAATATTTTCCGTATTTTGCATAATATTTTTGTTAAATTTACTAAAATAAAAGTATGTTAATATTTTTTATTATTTAATTTATCATTCAATAACGTATATTTTTATTTGATATAATTTAAAACAAAAATATTAAAAAAAACATAAATTTTTTATTTAAAAAAATTATTTTTAATAACAAATTAATATATATAAATTTTACATATACTCTGACCATCGCGGCAGTGATCCCAAGGGTTACAGGGTCTTTCGTGTTTGTTGGCTTGTAGGCTATTAGTCGCACAATTCTCTCGGTTTTTCGGTTTTGTTTTTCCGACTGCATGGTTCCCAATAGTCATGGACTCTGTTGAAAAACTTGAAATACTTCCGGGCTAAGGTCTTTGATGTCCGTCGTCACAATATTGATCATATCACTGTACCCTCTACCCGCGGTCAAGAGTTTGGTGTGCTACGACGTATAGATGATGTATTTGATTGTTGGTTCGAGAGTGGATCAATGCCTTATGCTTACATCCATTATCCATTTGAGAATGTTGAACCTTTTTGAGAAAATTTTTCCTGGGCATTTTGTGGCTGAGGGGCTAGATCAAACTTGTAGATGGTTTTACACTCTTATGCTTTTATCAACTGCATTATTTGGGAAACCTGCATTTAGAAATCTCATTTGCAATGGTCTTGTTTTTATATATATAGAGGAATTTTAAGGTTTTGTTACTTTGAATATTTTTATGGATATAATAATTATCTTTATCTCGCTAATTTATTTAAAAAATTTATTATTTTTATTCTCATCTTTGAATTTTCAAATAATTAATTTATTATATATTTTTAATCTATTTTTATCAAAAAATTTACGTAGTAAATTATCAATCCCTGACTCTCATAGGATTAGGTCTTTTTTTTTTTTATCACAACAATTTTCCTTTTTATTTTAATATCCTTCCTCCCATTCCCCCTTAAAAATAGAAAGGAAAAAACATTTAAATATGAAATATCTCATTTGCTAGAATTTGCTTTTAAACTCATAGAGTTTGATACAAAAATTTTTCTAAAGCACACCAAACAAATTTTCAAATCATTTATTTAAATATGAAATATCTCATTTGCTAGAGTTTGCCTTTAAGTACATAGAGTTTGATATATAAATTTTTCTAAAGTGGATCAAACAAATTTTCAAATCATTTATCTCTCTTTAAACCCAACAACAAAAATAATACAATCCATTATTGGAATAACCCTTCAATAATCAAACAAAAAAAATACAATCAATTATTAATCTCACCTATAAACTGAACGCGTCGATCATTAATACTTAATAAGATATTTTTAATATATAAAATATAAATATATAGAGTTATATTGACTAAAAGTTGAAATGATTTTTTTTATATAATAGGACAGGTGTCCATCAGAGAATCCTTACGGATTCTTTTAATTATATGTTATATGTGTTTATTAGATTTAATGCTTATTCTTTTCCCATTAAACATACATCAAACACAGACGATTCCTGATCCCAAATGCTTATTAAATACATCATTCTAGTGTTTACGAGTAATTCTTTAAACAGGCAAACCCATAACTGCAACACAACACAAAATTTTACAGCAACATGTTTATCCAAACAGCAAGGACTCATAAACGATGGCATTATCTTGTCTGAAAATTAACATGACAAAACCAGACGCCAGACATCAGCATGATCATGATGCTTTTGCCAGTCTCCTACTCAGCATCCGCGAATCTAAAAGGTGGTAAAAGCAATCGTAAAATTACAATGGAGGTTAGACAAATGGATTTCTATACAGAGGCTTGAAAGGGGGTTTGTTCCTACTTACCCAAGCTCTGAAAGCTTCAAATGAGATTCGGCATAGTCAGCAAAGAAGGCATCCTCATCCTAATGCAGAACACCATACCCAAAAGCTCAAGTTTGTAAACCATTGAATCACATGATGGGGGCTAATTGAATAGAGATCTACTGGATTTATATAGCAAAGGACACAAAAACATGAATTGATACTCACTACTGCATATTTCTCAACAAGAGGGCGAAAGCCAGGATCTTCCAAAAGTGCTTTGTCGGTTGGCAACTGTATCAGACCTTCTTTCTCTCCACTGACAAGTTCCCTGTTCAAACAAG
This sequence comes from Durio zibethinus, assembly GCF_002303985.1. The sequence goes on from NW_019168492.1 coordinate 24,529,704, forward strand.
AATGTAAGAATATGGGTTACAAGGCAAGGAATTGAGCATCTACTCTCAACAAAGAACTTTATAAATAGTTCTTACTTGAAATAGGAGTTATCAAAAATGAGAGGATTGGGGGTCCAGGGTCCCTCAAAGCCAGAGCGCTCCTCATGGCACCTGCCCTGTAAAATATTCACAAGATTGATAGGACACATTAAACTGTGAACAGCTGAAACATAATCTCACTATATAATTCAATGATCATCAACTCACCAGTGTATGACCACCAGATAAAGCAACAATGTCTTTATCACTAAGACCCATGTGCCCAAACACATCTCTCAGATGATCCGAACCTATATTGAAACAAATTGAAGATTGGAAACATCATCACTTTACAAACAAACACTTGTAATTATCAGTTTATGCATGATTTGAACCGAAACAAACTGACTTTTCGTGGCCTGTGGCAAGCGACCCTCTGGAGGTGGTTCATTTTTGTCCTGAAATAAATACAAGTTATGTATAAGCAAACAGGTCAGTTATATAACTAAGGTGTGATTCAAACATGGAAGATTCGCACACCGGTCTCCCAGGGTGGAAAGGAATCTCAGGCCCTCCTGTCACTTCAACAGCAACAACTCCAGCCAGCTTCAATCAGTAAACCACATCAAAGTCAATAAAAAATTCAGTACATAACTAAGAAATAAAGAAAAAGAAAACACCGATACCTGGTAGAAATCTGCGTAAGACAAAGTGGGAAACTGCTCCTTAATGGGCTCCAAAAGCCTAACAGCTATGTCAAGACCGTTGTTGGCTTCGTGGGCAAGCTCATCCGGATGCCTGATCGTCCCGAAAGGCCCTCCTGTCTTGGTGTCCACATCAAATGTTCCAGCTGAGTGCCATCTGCTCCACAAACACAAATCATTCAGCTATTATGGGAACTGATTACTATCAAGAAAAAAAAAAAACGAAATCAAATAGTATTAACGAGCTTACGCTAGACGGAGGATGATGGGGGCACAGTGCTTCTCGGCAATAAGTCCACGAAGCTTTCTCTTACATTTCTGCACTGATTTTTGATACTCTTCGCTCACGGTTGGATAGTACTTCTTCGCCATGACCAAATGCTGAACGTTACACGAGCATGATCCACGGAACCTGCCAGGATCGACTAGAAAATATATGTATAGGAGGAGCTGTCTCGGCAAGAAGATTCTGGTGTTTAGTTTGGACGGTCGGATTATTTTAATCGTAGGGTGCATGGGCCTTATACGTGGACGAAGGGGTATATCCCTAGAAAGGACAAGATAATACCTTGGACCGGTTAATTTGTTGTCACGTGTTTGTGGAACTACTTGAATTAGTTTCTGATTCATACAAATTATAAATTAATTAAATTTACTTAATTATCTAACATCTGCTTTGGTTTCGTTTGATTGCATGAATAATAATTTAATTTTTATACATTATCTTAGGGTGCATTTTACCAGTAAATTTATATTATAATTTAATAATTATTTAATTATAATAAAAATTAGATAAGAATTTGTCATTTATAAGTATAAATTTTATATAAAATTTTTATAAATTTTGTTTGTAATTTTAAATTGTTATTAATTAATTATAATAATAATTGTAAGTGATTTATTGTCATTATTCTCATGTTATGAAAAGACTGTTCACATAATATTAGTGTACTTTTATTTGATATTTTTATAGTTTTTAATATTACAAAAGATATATATTTAATGTATTATTAATATATAAATTTTATATATTGTTATTATGATATATGATACAACTTCATTTATAAACAAACGTTAACTTTTACAAATCCTTAAAATACAATAATAACAATAAAAAAAATTAAACTTTATATCCCATAATTTTGGGGTCGACTCTTAAAATACATACATAAAAATTTATGTTCGGTTTAGTTTAAGAAAATATTTTTTGTTTTTATTTTTATTTTTATTTTTCAAGAAAATTGTTTTCATTTTATACTTTTTGTTTTTTAAAAAATGTAAAAATAAGGAAATAAATAAAATATTTAATAATATTATTATGAATGGCATCTAAGTATAAATATATATTAATTAATGAATGACATCAAAAAATGTTTAAATATGATAACTAACAAAACACAAGAAAAAAAAATGTAAATCCGTTATTTTTACAATTGAAAATATCTTTTTTTTTTTTTTTCATATTTCAAACTATTTTATTTTTATTTTTTAAAAATTCATTTTCATTTTCAAATACCAAACACATTTTCACTAATATTTTCATTTTTCAAGAAAATAAAAACAGAAAATGACTTTATTTTTTGAAATCGAACACTATCTTATTTTTTTAAAAAATTTTATTAATAAAATAATATCATATGATTTATTAATATTATATAAAATATATAAAAATAAATAAATAAAAACTTTATTTTATGTACACACAACTTGAATTCACAGGTCAGCAAGAATCATGGGTAATTACAAAAGCCCAAGCCAGGAAAACTCTTAAAAAGCTGGACTGACGATAGGCTGGGGGAGGTGGTCGAGAAATGGGCCACATAGACGCCAAACAACCTTCAATTAACTGCAAAATCCAACTGGCTATTCCTATTCCATGGAAACAGGAAACATGAATCAATAATGCAAAAAAAAAAAAAAGTGAAAAAGGGCTTAGCTGAGCTCTAAGTGAGCTGACTTTTTGGCTTGTTGACTTTGAAGCTTCACAACCACTCTTGCTACTGGTGAGCTTAACAGCTTATTAGTTTTGAATTGAAACAGTGAGTGGAAAAACCTAAAAGCTATAATCTTTAATAATCTTGCTGTAATTTTACTTATTATTGTTTTTTTAATTATTGCTCTTATTTCTTGCTTAGAATGTTGTAGTTGGGGTATTGCTGCTGCTGTTATATTCATGCAAACCTGTTATCAATGAACTTAGTGATGTAATTGCTTCTTGAAAATGAAATAGTCAAATGAGTGCATTTGGACAATGCTGTGCTAAAATTACAGAGTGTGTAACTTTTTCAGCCCTTCGTGTTGTTGTCATTTATGAACATGAGATGATTGCCTCTAGAGATTGAGAAAGAAGCATTATTGATTCTTAATTTTATTGTTAATGTCTGTTTTTTAGGACAATCATGTGTGACAAGGGAGAAAAAACATGCCCATTATGTGCTGAGGAAATGGATTTGACTGATCAGCAACTGAAGCCTTGCAAATGTGGTTACGAGGTTTGATCACTATTCTTTGCCCACAGATGAACCAGGGGGAAAGGAAAATTGTTGCTCTTACTTCCCATTTGTACTGTGTTTCACTCTCTTGAATTTTCTTGATCTACAGATATGTGTTTGGTGCTGGCATCACATAATGGAAATGGCTGAAAAGGACAACACTGAGGGTCGTTGCCCAGCCTATCGTTCAACTTACGACAAAGAGAAAATTGTGGGAATGGCTGCAAACTGTGAAAGGTTGTTTTAATTTTTGGTTGTTAACTATTTGATGTATGCTTAATTGTGTATTGATGTTGATGATTGGATCTGCTGGACAGATTGGTGGCTGAAATTAATTCAGAATGGAAACAGAAAACACATAAGACAAAGCCTAAAGTATCTGAAGGAAGGATGCATCTTAGTAACATCAGAGTTATTAAGAGAAATCTGGTTTACATAATTGGATTGCCACTTGACCTTGCAGATGAAGATGTGGGTAGATTCCAGATTATTGTGTATCTTATTTTTGCTTATGTGTAGGTCTTGTATGCTGCTGTTACATTTTCCTATAATTATTTTTTGTTTTTTAATGAGAAAACATTAAAGGTGCTTAGGCTAGATTTTCTCATTTCTGACAGCTTCTTCAACGAAGAGAGTACTTTGGCCAGTATGGAAAGGTTCTGAAGGTGTTGATATCTAAAACAGCGAATGGTGTTATTCAACATTCATCAAACAATAGTTGTTGCGTGTAAGCTTGTTGGCCATTTCTTGAAAGTTCTTTAAACTTAGTTTGATTATCTTTCTCTTTGTTCCTCGTCTTATTCTTCCTGCTTATGGTCTAATCAGTTTTTCTCTGCCTTGGCATGCCTCTTTGCATACTTGTTAGGTATGTAACTTACTCAAAGGAGGAGGAAGCAGTTTGCTGCATTCAATCTGTGCACAGCTTTGTCTTAGAAGGTAGACCGTTGAGGTAAGTATGTATGTTTGTTCAGGTTTTATTTTTTATTGCCAGATGATGACTAGCTAAAGTTGTTTCACAGTGCATGTTTTGGAACCACCAAATATTGCCATGCATGGCTGAGAAATGTGGTAAGGAATATATTATTGATGTTTTGTTGAAGTTTTTCTTCACTAAGAAAAAAGAGACTTTATTTTGCTTGTAATCTGGTGAGTGCTTTATTGGTCCAGCCCTGCAACATTCCAGATTGCTTGTATTTGCATGATTTCGGCTCCCAAGAAGATAGTTTTAGCAAGGATGAAATAGTTTCAGCTTTTTCAAGGTATATGCTCTTTTATTAATATTTGCTTCATTCAGTGCTTGTGCATTTTAACAAGGATGAAATAGTTCCTTTTCAAGGCATGTGCTCTTCTATCGATATTTGCCTGACTCAGTGCATTTGTGCCCGTGTTTGCATGTTTGTGCATTAGGCATGTGTTTGAATGTGCAGAAACAACTCAAAATTTTCCTATTTATCCTTTCTAGATCATTTTAAAGTTCAGCTTGACCCTTCATCATGTAATGATTGGATGCTTTCATATAATTTCTTAGTGGTTTGAATAATTCTAACATTTCATTGAGTTTCTTCTCATGTGAAATTTGTTTATATCATAATTAGACGGTATTTTCATTCTAACTTTGAAAGGTGGTTTGTGTGCATTTTTAAAGTTTAAGGATTTTTTTAAGTGGACATGGATGATATACTAAAATCTAGATTTCATGCTTTGGATTGTATTTCCATTCGATAACTATATTAGTTTGCCCCATATGTGTGTGTATATATCTATCATCTATGTAATGACCCTCTAATTAATCTGTAGTTAAAGCTGATTTCCTCATTGATGATTTCACTTCCATCTCTTTTTTTTTTATTGAACAAGAATATAGCACTTTATGCTTATGACACATTTTCCATATCCTGCAACTTGTGAGTGGGTAAAGCATTTCTAAGATTTTAGTGTTGACGTGTTTCTTCATTTGATTATATTTTTAAGCATTTACTCTTTCCCCAATTTAAATTATTATTTCTCCTGAAGCCCGCTGAGTTATGAGCTTTTATGCTCCTTATTAATAGCTTCTTTATATCATTCTAAATCAATTTGTTATGGTCATAAAGGAGTAGAGTGCAACAAACTATTGGTGCTTCAAATAATTTACATCGGCGTTCAGGAAATCTTTTACCTCCCCCAGTGGCTGAGTGCATCAGTAGCAGCATATTATCATCAGCCAAACCTGTTGCCAAAAGTTCAAATGTAAGATTCCATATAATATGTTCTATCCCAGCCCCAAAGATTGTATGCTTCTTATTTTTTGAACTGGGATAACTACATGATGGTGCCTTATAATATAATGTAAGTCAATAGCTGAGGTCATTGGTATTTGTACTAAAAATGTAATGGTGTGCATACTTGTGAATTAGGATTTATGCTGTGCATACTTTTGAATTATAATATAGTCAACTTGACCTCTTTCTATCAGAATATTGGAAACCAGAGTAGGGAATCTTGTGTGGATGGTGGCACCGGAAATTCTTCTGTACTACCTTCAGCAGCCTCATGGTATACAACATTTGATCTGTGCCATCCTAGATTGGTGTTCATGTTATGAGTTCTTATTTACTCTGCCTTTTGTGTATCAGGGTTATGCGTGTCTCTGCTAGTTTGTCACCAGTTCCAAATATGTCAGGTTCTCAAGGTACATTTTCAAATAATAAGCCTGATGCATTTGCTGGTCCCCATGTTTCTTCAGAAGTTGTAAACACCAAACAATCTACCCATGATGTTTGGAAAAGTGTGACAGCTGAAGAAACCAGTGAAATTCATCCCAATTGTGGAACAGAATTTTCTGAAGAGTATCCTGATAGTGATTACCAAGCTCGTATAGAAAATAGAAAATTAGACACTCTTTCAAATATGACTTCTGCCCCTGTAACTTGTGGGGACTGCATACTTGCACCAATAAACATCAAAAGCTCTATAAACTACTGTCCTGAATCATCCCATACTTCTGGTTCAGATGATGAAAATATTAATATTGATGGGGATTTTCAAGATTTATCTTCAATCTGCACCCTGGGTCACACTGAAAATGAGGAACCCGCTCCTATCATCGCTAACATTTCTGTTCCTACTCATACTTCATTCAGCGTGCCTAGATGTCTTAGCTTTCAGGAAGATATTGGTGAGCAGAATGTTTATGCCCCAAGCTTACCACTACAGAGTAGATCTATGACTACCGAGGACTTACTAGATTTGGATGATCAACAATTGAAGGGTCTTGGAAACATCTGCAATCTGCCTTCCGCATCTTGTTCAATTTCTTTGCAGCAGAGTTTGAATAAGTCGAGCAATAACTCTTGGCAGCAAGGCAAGATAAAACATCAAACCGATTGTCTTGCTCATTCCAGAATTGTACCCCTGCATGATCAAGTTTCTTTTCCATTGACCTCTGAGAACCTAGTCTCATCCAATGGGTTCCACAATAATATAGATGGTTGCGATGCTGACTTGGATAGGAGCTTTGACTATTCAAATAAGTTGGGATCAGGAAAAGGAAAATTATTAATAATGTAGCTAATGTTGAGAATGACACCACTGCAGAGGTAGGAGAAGACAGCATAATCTCAAAAATCCTATCAATGGAGCTGGATCCATGGGAAGATTCATTTACTTCACCTGACAGTTTAGCTAAGTTGTTGAGACAAACTAAGGAAAAGCATGCTTCCGTTAATCCTCCAAGTTTGCGAAAAAATAACAGAAAACAATCAGTCCAGGTTCTTGTTTGCGAGACAGGTGGAATTTAGTAATCAAGCATCTCTTTTGGATGATTCACTTGGGAGTTTAATGGACTTGAATAAATGTTCTTCACATCATGATTTTAATGCAATCAATGATCTTTGCATTGAGAAATACCAGAATCCTTATTCATTCAACTTTCCTGAGGAGTCCAATAATCTTCTCAACAACCATACATTTGTGTCTTCTAAGCTTTCTGATGAGTTTTATATGATTTATTATTCTTATGGGAGGGGATTGGGAGTTTGGAGGATAGGTGTTAGGTTGGAAGAGGGTTTGTGTGCTTCTCTCCTTTGATCAGTTGTTCTTTCTTGTTTTTCTGTTATGATATAGAGGTGACAAATTATCTTAGCAATATGTTTGGTGATGATGGTGATAGATTAGATATCATTTTGTAGAATTATAGTTAATTATTTTCACTTGTTCATCATACAGTGTCTGTAGGTAGCATGTGTACTGATATTTTATGCCTGTAACCGTTTTATTAATTTTTTTTTTTTCATTTACACAGTTTCAAAACCTCCAGCTTCAGTCCCACCTGGATTTTCAGCTCCTAGTAAGGCAGCTCCTCCAGGGTTTTCAACTTCTGGAATTATGCACCTGGCTCTTGATAGTGCTGGTTTGTGTTTTTACAACTTTCTTTTTTTTTTTTGCTTTCCTATTTTTTGTTGACTATGTAACTGTTCTCTTTGCCATCCAGCAAGTCATTTGCTACAAACTTCTGAACCTCAAATTAAAAATATTGGCTGCTCTGGAGATGTTGAATTCGTTGACCCTGCAATACGTGAAGTTGGTAAAGGAGTTATGGTTACTGGGTACAATAAACCAGGCTTTGGCACAAGGACATCAGCTCAACTGCAAAGCAGTTTTGACCATGATGCAAGGCTTCAGCTGCTGATGCAACAATCGCTTTATGCACATCAGAGCCTGCTATTCCAAGATCACTCATGGAATAGAATCTCTCAGCCTGATGATGCTTACAGCAGGTCACCTATGCTTCTGGGTCAATCCCCAGCATATAATCCTTTTTCATTCCCACAATCAACGATCCAACAGTTGAGAAATGCTCATATGTCAAATTACCATAGGGGTAGCTGGAATGAAGATAGGGGTTTTAACGACCTGAGACTGCAAGAATTACTAAAGAATGAGGGTTTGGGATTTAACAAACTTACTCCTAGTTTTGAGGATCTGAGGTGTCAAGTTTCCAGTTCCAGCAATCTATATAACAGAGGTTTTGCCATGTGAGCAGTGGACTGTAGTTTGCTGTTGTATACTCAAATGCAGAAAGAGTTGAACAGTTTGGAGGGATTGGCGGTTGTGGACTTCTTCTTTGTAGCGAGCCAAGGTTCTTTGCATTTGCAGACGTCTGTTTAGCTAAGGAGCAATATTTGTGCTTTATTCAGTCAGTTGAAAACTGCCTGCAACTAACAGATCTATTATTCTGTGCTTACAGGGTGCATTCTGGAGCTTGCTGCGGGTGGATTTTTGTTGTGCTTAAATAAGAGGTACACCTGTAGGACAAACCAGCATTCAAACCTTAAACCCTTTCGGGTATGTTTCAGCTTAATATCTCTTAGTTTAGTTGGGTTGCACACGTTTGTAGTCATAATTAGACATGCATCCCCCCGATATCTTGCAGCTTTCTTCCTCTGAAGGGAAAAAAAATGGCATTGCAAGTTTAGTATTTTCCAAAAATTTTACTAGTATGTAGCCATTTGGTTTGACCTGCTTTGCATTTGCAGGTAAACCTGGGCCACTGGTCTCAACCGTGCAACTCTGGCAGTTTTGGGAATCTGATTGATGACTAGTGTACGCAGAGAGGAATATCACAGATACACAGTTGAAAAGGAGAATTCAAAGTGACTTTTGGCAACGACATTCCTATTCGAGTCCTTCCATCAATTCATCCATCCAATTTCAACACAAACCCACTGTCCCCAATGGAGCCAGCCCATGGTCGCAGTAGTAGCTAGCTTGTAGGGGTCAAGTTCTAGTCTATTATCCTATATGAACCATTTCGACATGGAAGTGGCCCAGCCAGACCTGATGGTTTGGTACTTTGGTTTCATGAAAAATCTACTAAAGGTTATAATCCTGCTGCATGTGTACGTTTCAGGCTTACGCCACATATTATAATTAATAAATACTATTATTATTTATTTATATATACATTGTCTGTTGTCACCCCAAAATATTCATGTGATGGGCCTCAATGCTATGCACGTACTATTGGAAACCCTATATGGGCTATGGGTAGCGAATCATATTTTTCTTCCACCAAGTTTCAAACTTGGGGGACACCTAAAACTACAAGGCAAGTATTAGGCCAAACCGTCATAATATCAGCCGAAACCCAAGCCCTAAATCCAGAAATTTCCGTGTTTCAGAGTTATATGTATAGTTTGGAGAGAGTAATACTATAGCATATATTTTAATTATTGGTCCTTTTTATGGCACTGCACATGGCTCAAACAGATAAAAGAAGTTAGCATGTAGTTGGAAGGAAATATCAGACTTGTTGTAGCTGTGAAAACAGGGTCGACCATGTGGGTCATGTTTCTGCGTTGGACGGTGAAGTTGGAAGTTGTAAACTCTCTCTCCTTTCCTATCCTATTCCTGTATACTAACTAGATAGATGGCTTCTTCATCCTAAATACAAAAACAGAAGGGTAGTGGCCCTAGGGCAGGCCCCCAGAGAGAAAAGGAAATCCTGGAGATGCATGGCAATTTCAAAAAGACATTAAACAAAAGCAACACATGCTTTGAAATTTTGCATGTTCAAGAAAATCCCATCTCTAGCTACCGGGTAGGTTTTCAGGGATGGAACAGGGAAATGAAATGAAAGGAAATGGACCAAACCTATGATTAATATCTAGCTTTCTCAAACAAACAGACAATTTGTTTGCCTCTTGGAAAACAAAATAACGAGAGAGAGAGAGCAGTGGCAGCATATTTATGGATTGGGGGTCATTTTTACATCAGTTTGTTCCCCATTTGCCTGTTCCAAATATGAAAAATATCAAAGAGCATTTGATGCAAAAAGGGCAATGATAAGAGTGGGAAGATATAAGTGGATGTTGATATTGAATGTTTAGTTTAAATTGGTATAGTCATTGTCAGTGGAAGATATACAAGGGACAGGTTCACTGGTTCAGGCAAAATATAAATCCAACCACAGCTGTTTTCTTCACTTGTAATCTTTAATAACATGCTAAATATTTGCATGTAAAAGCACAGCGCGTTTAAAATCATTTGGTCACTTGCTATTTTTGGCCCTGTGGTTAGGGGTGTAATTGAGTCGAGTCGTGCCGATACAATGATAAGCTCGAGCTCGACTCTAAACTTGCTACTCGATATGCGGCTCAAACTCGATTGAGTTTCATTTTTTTAGCTCGAACTCGATTCGTGATCGAAATCGTGCTATTTGAGTTCGCTCGATTAAGCTCGTTTAATATATATAAAAAAAGCTCGATTTTTATACTCGAAAAAAATTTGATTATTTGTGCTCGAGCTCGAGATCTTTTACAACTAATTTTTATCAAACCTATTAAATATTATATTTTCAAGATAACAACAATAATAATAGCAACAACAATAACAACAACAATAATAATAATAAAAACTTACACAACAACCAAATTCAAGCAAATAAAAGTCTCATTAAATGATTCAAATACAACACACAAATATAAGACATAATGAAACTTAGAAATTAAAATCCTAATTGAAAGATATTAAATATCCAAGCAAATAAGTTCACAAATAAGTTACAACAAACCAACAACATTACATATGCTGCCTTCACAATATTATGTCTTCAAATAAACATTGGGCTCATATTGTTTTTCAATAAACCTACACAAAAGAATAATTACAAAACAAAGAAATTATAATTAACAATAAGAAAAACGGTAAAAGTACCCATGTAAGAAAAAGATTGTAATATTATTACAATGATCAATAACTTTAAAATTTTAACATTAGCATCAACATGGATTTTATCTTGTCAATTGTCTTATAATCAGAGCAAAAAAATATAAACAGTATCTTGTCAATTACCTTAACATGAGTTTCTATCATTAGTTAACCTATGGTTCGTAAACTATAATGCAAAAGCTTAATCTAGACTAGCTACCACCTATTTTTCTTTAGTAATGTTGTGACAAATTAAAGGTATTTAATAATAATATTTCATACCTGTATAGAAGATATTAGATATCTTCACTTTAGGAGATTTTGAGTGCAATCTCAATTGATTTCTTCTCTTTCTATATAGATAAAGTAAAGGAAAATAATAGTTAAAAATTAGATTAAAGCAATGATAATCACCCAATAACAAAATAATAATAAAAAAAACTCACTTTGTTCTTCTTCTTCACTCCATGAAGATTCTGACACCAATCTCCTCCACAAAGTAATGCTTGCACTGTGTTAGGAGATAAAGAAGCACGATAAGTATCAATAACTCTACCTCATGCACTAAAGGTAGCTTCTGAAGCCACTGTAGTGATAGGAATAGCAAGTATATCTCAAGTCATCTTGGATAAAATACGATACTTCAAAGTGCTCGCTTTTCACCATTCCAAAGCATCAAACTTAGTGGAATCTCCTTCACAGATAAAACAGCCTTCAGTTAGGTAGACATCTAAATCAGATTGTTGTGGTTGAGCAGTTTCAATTGATTTTACATAATTTGCAAATTCAAACCAACCAGAAGAAAAAGCTTCTATATTCATACCACTAATACCATTATCATGCACTTGAGTTTCAGCACTATGCTCATTACCAAATTGATACTCACGAGCATATTCATCATAAATCTCATAAAAGGCATCTCGAACTTTAGCAATATTTTATATTGTTTCTCTATCAGGGTACATTTGAGGAAAGCAAAACTCAATCACCCTCATTTTGCACCTTGGATCCAAGATTGCTGCTATAGCCATCAACAAATTACATTCTCCCCAATACTTATCAAATTTACTCTTTATCTTACGAACCATCGCTTGAACAAATTCATTTTCATCATTCATCCTTTTATCCAACAACATTTTCACACGATAAACTTCATTCAGAAACAGGTTTGAAGTTGGATAATCACTTCCAGAGATGATTTTAATGGTTGAATTAAAAACCTCTAAAATCTCACAAACTTTTTCCACTTTTTTCCAATCTTCATGACTTGGACAACATTCATAATGAGATTCTCGTTCTTTGAGTCTCGAAAACACTTCTTTGAATTTGATTGCAATCGACAACATCTCGAATGTCGAATTCCAACGTGTTTTACAATCGAGAATGAGTTTCCTATCAGGTAACTGTAACTGCTATACTATGTCAGAAAATGAGTTAAGTCTTACCTCATTTTGATTAATAAAATTGACACTTTCATGAACATCACCAATCACATTCTTAATCTCAGAAAGGCTATCTTGAACCATAAGATTTAAGATATGCGCACAACACCGAACATGAAATAATTTTCCTCCATAAAGCAATATCTTATTTCTTGAAAAAGTATCTTTAAGAATTCTAATCGCCACATCATTACTTGAAGCATTGTCCACAGAAAGTGTAAACACCTTGTTTTCAATTTTCTATTCCTTTAGACACTTAAAAATACAATCAGCAATCTCAACACCGCGACAAGAATGAGATATGTGAACAAAGCTAATAACACGCTTTTGTAATCTCCAATTAGAATTTACAAAGTGTGTTGTAAGAACCATGTACTCAATCTTTTGATTACTTGATTTTCACAAATCTGTTGTCAAATTAATCTTGCTGACAGTCTTCAACAATGCCTTTAATTTCTTCTTTTCTGCTTTATAAACTTGCATGCAATCTTTTTTAATAGTATTACGTGATACCTTTTCCCATTCACGCATCTCACGTTTTTGCATCATGTTAAAACCTTCATCTTCTATAATTGAAAAAAAATGCTTGTGCATAAGTATCTAATGTGTAGTTGCTTCTCTCATCTTTACCATATCAAACTTGCCATCTGTGAGAGCAGGTAGTATCTGTACATCACCACATATGTTTATTGGCTGAAAGTTGATCATTTGTTGTTGATTTTGAAAATTTTTTCTCTTAACACAAGTTATCAAGTGCCTCTTAAATTGAGTTGTACTTTTACTTACATTTATTGCTAGCTTCTTCTTGCAATGGACACACTTCCTTTTTTGAAACCATCAGAAAGAGTGACTTCTTTGAACTTTAACCAAATAGCAGATGTTTTTTGCCTCTTTTTCTCATTACTTTCTTCACACTCTTCAAGGTCAGCATCATCACATTCTCTATCATTGGCATTAATGACTGGTGTTTTATCTGTGTTATCATTAGTGTCATCTAAAGTTTCATTTATTGAATCATTATCATCATCTGACACAATTCGACTAGTAAAAGAATTTATTATCGGCTGAACTGGTATAAAAGAGATATCTGGTGTGGTTGATGACATGTTTAGTCCCTATAACAAAAAAAAAAAAAGACAAATCAAAACAATAATTTAATTTTGAGATCAAACAATAATGCAAACAAGTTGTTAGAAACATGTGCGGTAAATTCTATTGCCAGAAACATGCTAAACAAGTTGCGAGAACAAATTATTGGAAGAGTATAAAATTTTATTATTTGGGAAAATATACTAATATTGTAGGAATTTTAATAAATTTAAGATTACCTACTTCGATAATAATTTTAATTTCTAAAATCAATTTCTTAAAATGAATATTTCTTATTAATTTTTACAATTATACATTTCTATTTAGTATTTATATAACATTAACTCAATATCATTAGAAATAAGTGTCAGGTTATATTCTAACAAATCTAATATGCATAAAGAAGAAAAGTATTCACATTAAACAGTCCCCAATATGGAAGCTCAAATTATGATTATGACTAAAAAAAATAAAGCCAATGACCTTTTTTTTTGTTAAATAATATGAACCATCCAAAAGTTTTTTCTACTAATAAAGCTTATTGTGCAAGTCTTGAAGTGGCCCAATTTCAATTACTTTCTTGCTATAATACAGAGACTTTTGGTTTACAAAATTCAGTATTTAAATGTAACTTCACAAAGAACATACTACTTTTCACAAGTTTGCAACAAAAATAAAAGTATAATGTGATAGTGTTTGACAAACAAATCAGAATTGAGAAGATCAATACTAACAAATAGCTATAACACCTTGCCCCTTTCATTGTTGTTCTCGATCTGCATCCCCACAATAATCATAAGGATATTTAATTTAGCATTCATAAAGGTATTTAATTTAGGCATTCTTATTTAAACCACCTTTTAGCATGAATTGGAAGCCTAACATAAAAACATTTAATAAAAAAATGGCCTTCAAAAAGTATGTCATGGAAAAATATTCCATACTTTTTTTAAGATTAAGAAAAAATATCCCCCATACTTTTATCAGTTGCTTGTAGTAGGGAAAGCAACTGAGATAGAGAGAGCAGTTCCCCCTTAAAGTCCTTTATGGATTTAGAGTCGGGAATAGAGCAGTATCTTAGATTCCCTGATCGAGTAATGGGGTTTATTTTTCTCTCGTTCACGTTAAGGGATCGGGTTTTGTTCAAGCTACTGCGAAAGAATTCATCAAAGGTGTGGAACGAGCTTACCTTTTAGAGAGAGGAGAAAGGGCTACGTTGAGGGATCGGGTTTGTTTAAGCTACTGTGAAAGAACTCGTCGAAGGGGTGGAATGAGCTTACCTTTTAGAGAGAGGAGAAAGGGCTACGTTGAGGGATCGAGTTCTGTTCAAGCTACTGCAAAAGAATTCGTCTAAGGGGTGGAACGAGCTTACCTTTTAGAGAGAGGAGAAAGGGCTTTTTTATAGATAGCATTCGATATGATGAAGCGGTACCTGATGAACCCATCGGTACTGGTCCTATCAACACCGATAAGGTCTCTTCTCTCTCATAGCCTTGCCCTAATGGGAATCTCATATGTGAAATCCCAAATTTTTATGAAGATATTTGAAAAGGCTTTAACAGAATGTTTTGATAAACAAAAATGCAGCACAAGATAACTCTGTAAAACTATAACTATAGGACAAATCAAACACAAGAATGGCAACACGCAGAAAAGCATTTACTGTGTAGAAGGGCAGCACGTAACAGCTTGTTCCAACTCTGATTTGTCTTGGATTTGAGTTGATTTTGGTCTAAGTAAGCTTGGAAGACAATGGAGTGGGACTCAGGAAGAAAAGGCGTCGCAAGGGTCTTTTGGTGAGTGAAAGAGAATGGGAGAAAGATTGAAGGAGAAGAAAGAAAGAAAGAAAATAAAATTTTAAGGTTTTTTAAGTTAAGGGTAAAAAAGAAGGAAAGAAAATAAAATTTTAAGGTTTTTAAGTTAAGGTTAAAAAAGTAATTTTATAAATAAAGTAATAAAAATAAATATATAATAAAAAAGCTCGATTAGGCTCGCGAGCTATTCGAGCCGGGTATTAATATGCTCGAATTCGACTTGTTCGATAAGTCGAGCTACTTAAATTCGAGCTCGACTCGATAAGTATCGAATCGAATTCGAATTTTAATCGAGTCGAATCCGAGTAGCTTGCGAATACTAATGTATCATTTACATCCCTACCTGTGGCCAATCTATCTTCTTCTTTTTTTTTAAAAATTTTTTATCCTCTATTTTTTAATCAAAATACTTTTTACCCTTTATAATTTAATTTTTATTATTTTCTATCTTGATTTTTATTTTTTTATTTTGATTTTTATTTAAAAATTGTGAAATAATTTTATTACTTTAATATAATAAAAAATGTTATTTGATTAATTATTAATTATTATTATTTATTAACAAAATTAATTTTTAATATGAAAATAACTTAATTAATTTTAATAATTTATTAATTTTATAAATTTAAAACTGAATATGTAAAATATGAATTTAGTAGTCATAAAGAAACAAGTACTAATATAATTTAGTTAAATTGTGAGATAATGTCGAAAAATAATTATTTTTTATATTTGAGATAAATTAATTAGAGTGATACTGAGATAAAAAGTTATGTAAACTATAAGATTTAAATAAGATGAATGAGATGACGAAATGCATTGAATGTGTTGTTTAATCGCAACATAATTTTAAAATTAAATATGAAATTGTATAAAATAATTTTAAGACCTGCATTGCCATATTAGACTAAATGTTGGACTATTAAAAAATAATGAGGAGAAAATAAACATAACTAAAATTAAGATGCTTAGATAGATGTATATTAAGACTAAAAGAAACAAACTAAAAAATAAAAAGATTCAAGAAAAATTAAAAATAATTTGAATTGAGAAAAGAAAAGAAGAGATTGTTTGAGATTATTTGAACATGTAAAATGTAAACCTATGTATGCAATAATTAGGAGAAATGAGCTTTTGAATTTGAAAACTAACAAAACTTTTATAGATAAGATCCAAAAAGGTAAATGCAAATAATAAAAAATAATATAAACATTAAAGAAGCAGATTGAAATGCTGTCTTCGATAAAAATAAATGATAAAAAGATTCAAAATTAAGAGCCAACATAATTTTTTTTTTGACCTTTCATACAATCAACTTCAAAATTATGAGATTTAACGTTTAAATTAATATTATTGTATTTATTAATTTTATAACTATTAAATAATTTAAAAATATTTAAATATATAATTTTTAATATAATATTTCTTAAGATAATTTACTTCGCTGTCATTATTACTTTTACATTCAAATACATCTCTAACCATTGATTTTAATTTCATCCTAATAATTAATCTTACGTCTACATTTATTTATTTTTAATCTCAACCATTTATCCAAATAAAAAGATTCATAAAGACAAAATGGGGTGATCAGTTCAATCCACAAGATAAATGCTCTCCTCTAGAACTACAAGGGTAGCGTCTAAGAACCAATGTGGAAACGGCCAAAGGAATTTGGCAACCTACAAAAAATTTATAGAATTTAATAAAAATTAAAAAATATGTTATGTTTGACATATTAACTTAAATTTGATCCGATAATTTTTATATTTTACGTACATTTAACATCAAACAGAAATAATATAAATATAGAAATGCCAAGTACACCAAGAATAAATGAAAGCAAAGTGAAGCAGCAGCAGTATGAGAATTGGGCCAGAAGCAGCAGCTGGCAAACTGGAACGGAGAACAAGAGATACGGATATATGTTTGATTTTATACGGAACTTGAAAGGCCCTGCTCCAATAACCAAAGCCTCCAACTATTATTACGATGAAGGTACACCAGGCTTTTCACGCTTTCTTTTCTTTTCTCGTAATCCAAACAACTTTTTAAGGTCCAATGTATGAACTCACCAATTTTACATGTGACTATGGCTTGGTGGTACTTTCATTTTATTCTTTCAACCAAAAAAAATTAAAATGAAGCAGCAGTAAATAGGATTAGCCCTCTAATTCTTTTTTCATAGATTGTCTACCAAACTATTACCTCCATTCTGTAGGGAAGAAATGAGACAGTGGCAAATTCTACCTTTCAGCTCCTGCCGTTGAAATGGGAGATGTTGATCACTGGAGCATAATGGTTGTGGATGCGCAAAGTTGGCCAGCGGCAGCTGATGCAGAAGTAATTGTTGAAGATGAGAATCCTGATGATGCTGCAGTAGGAAAGAGTGACACTGGATTTGTCCCACCATAAGGGCCTTGGATTTGCCATGCCCAGTTTGGTGAGGAATCTACTTCTATCCTCTTCTCTCTTGCTCTTTCCTGCAAATAGCAAAGGAAATTAAAACATAAATTATCCTATCATACAAAATTCATTTTCAAGAAATAAAAAAAGAAAAAACTATCACTGATCATTAATACTACTATTCTATTTTGATGATATGACACTCATCAAAATATTGCATGAAACCTACAACACAAGATTGTTGTTTCGATTACAGAAAAAAAAAAAAAAAACCCTTTCTGTGGGTAAAAAATAGTTTTGCTTCAAACTTATCACTTGTGTTTTCATATTAGTTCATTGCCAATGGAAATAATTATGTAAGAGGAAGAAGAGTCAAGAATTAAATGTAATTACATTATTCACCAGCATTATAAAAATTAATTCACAGGGACAAGAATGAGACAACCCACTACATTCAAAAAGCAAAGTTCATGTTCATGGTCAAACAATTACATAGGCTAACCAAAGAAATGTGGAGCTTACCCTATAAACCTGAAAGAAACAAGGATTTGCACCATTCCAGTTTGGAAAGTGCTTGAATGCCATTGCCTGGCCAACAATTGGTTGAAACCTCATTGATGATGGAGCAGGGTTCTCAATCTGAAAAGGGAGAATATAGATTTTTAAGTAACTAAATGCCATCTTCAATCAGAAAGCTGAATTAAACTTTAAGGATTTGAAATCTTGAATGGCATTACCCTTGCTCCCCTCTCAACTGGCAGGCCATCACAGCCATGCTGGAAAGCAAAGTTACTTGAATTGTCATTCTCCATTTTAGAGGTTCAGATGTATAGGGGGATGCAATGCCCAAATTCAGGTCAAGATCTTCATTCATATCTGTAACAAGAGGGTTCCCAATTCACTGTACACTGACACCAAAAATTTGCTTATAGATATATCCAGATGACAAATTTCTAAACACAATTAGTACCTCCATTCTCAGATATGGAGATTAGCTCCCCCTCATATGTGCTTGGGTCAAAGTTGGTGACTGCTTCTCTTCTGTTACATTTTATAGCAGCCTTGTCATAAGCCCTGAGTTTCAGAGAATAACAAAACAGATAAGGAGAATTGGAAGTCAAACTGGTTTAGAATTCAATCAATTGGTGGTATTACAGATAGAATTCATGATCTAACGACCTTGCTGCTTCTATCTAGCCATCGAATAGCTTAAGCGGAGATTTAAATAGCGATTATGATCACGTTTTCAGTCGTATCGTCTTTATTGTATTTTCGGATATAACGGAGATCATTACGGTCATCAAAATCATTACAGTCGTAAAATTTTTTTAATTTTGCATAATTTATTATAAAATATAATAATAATAATAATAATAACTCTTATTTAATGATTTTTAAAATAGTTTATCATACTATATTTAAAAAAAAAAAATTATTCACAATTTTAGCTAGATTATAATAAAACATTCATATTTAGTTTAACAACAAAATTTTGTTTGAGCCAAGTTCATATTTAATATTAATTACAAAATTAAATGTTGTGGTGGCATGCTTGCTATTTTGTATAAAAACAAAATAAACTTATATTTAAAAATATTAATGTTATTTATTCCATCATTAAAAATTGAATTTACATTAAATTTTTTAATTTTTAATCTTAAGAGTAATAGATCATAAAATACTAAATTTATTAAGTAATTTAATCTTTTTGATATATTAATTTATGTAAAAAAAAATTTTATCACAAATTACTTTCAATATATTATATAATAATAGAATATTCAATAATTACATAAAAATAAAATAAATTAATTAGAATTAACTTAATAGTAAAAGAATTGACAACAATAAATACTAAAACAAAAAAAAATTATTAAATTTTTAAATATAAAGTTATAAATTAATTAAATAAAAAATCAAAATATAACATTTAATTTTAATTATTTTTTATTTAACTTATACAAAAAAATTTATTAAAATTTTTCATCTAATATCCTATATATTTCATATCAAATTATTAATCTGTTAATTTTTTTCAATTATAAAATCTCAATTCCTCTAATTAAATTTTATCTAAATAAATTTTTAAAATTACAAAATTTTTAATTTATATTTTAATAAAATTAATTATATAATTAAATAAAAATCATTCACTCCCACCCTAACCCCAATGCACCTTACCCCACCTCCCATTCTACCCCCAACGCACCCCACACTACCTAATCCCACCCCAGTCCCCCACCCACTATTCCATTATGAGATAAAGCTAAACACTTCTTATTCTCTTCTTCTCTTTCAAACAGCCCTCCAAAATTTTCTCTATTCCTCTTCAAAATTTTTTCATCAAAATTTTTTCATGTCTTGGATCTCTCAAATTAATTCAATCAATATCTTTTTTTTTCATCTCTCTCTCATGTATCGTCATATCTCTCACTAGATTCTCACAAACATAAATATCAATATTATTTTACAAAAATTTTACAAAACAAATAGATAATTTATTTTTTCTTACTTTTATTTTATTTTAATTATTAATTGAAGATTTAAAGCTAATTTAAATTTGGATAATTATCAATTGAATAATTAATAGTTAATACTATTTTTAAAATTTTTTTAGACGAATTTTAAAACTGAAAAAAGAATACGAGAATGAGACTGTCCAATTGAATTTTTTTTTGTTTTGATTTTTGTTTTTATTTTTACTTTTGTAATCTTAATTATTTTATTCTGATTTTTGAAAATATTGACAGTTGAAACTTGAAAAAAAAAATTTTTATAATTTATATTAATAAAAAGATGAGATAACGATTATTTTTTGTTGCATCATTTTTTAATGACCGTTACAGATCGTTTTGAGTGATTAAATTTTTTAATTGTATTTTTTTCGATAACGAAGATAGGTGATTACGTTATTTTAATTTCGCGATGATTATTTTGCTATAGCATTACTATTTGAATCTCTGAGTCCAAGATATACATACCTGCAGGAAAGGAATGCATACTAATGCAATAAAAACCAAGTTTCCAGCAGTTACCGCGAACCAATTCATTCATGATTCAACTTCTTAGTTTACCGTCACTACTTTAAAACAACATGTAAAAACCAATATACTACTATTTTGGATACATAAAATTTATACAAAATAACAGAACTAAAACAAATTGTTACTAAATATATTAACAGGAAAACAAAATTGGTCATAAATAAGCAAAAGGGTGCTTACTTCTTGCCAAGAAATTGCCCCATTTGATCTTCCCCTAGGCCGCATTTCCTCATCTACAAAACCAAAAAAAAAAAAAAAACTTTAAATTAAATTTATTGTATCATTTTCAAAAGCGTAAATTAAATTCAATAAATCACATCTCAAATTCCCAACCTGCTTAATATCATCTTCGAAATCACTAACGTTAAAATTAATATCCGCATCGACTCCTCGGAACTTGATTGCAGCTCGATCGTATGCCCTGTCAAACCCCCCAAAACCCCCTAATTTGAACATTTATTCTGAAAATAACCTTGACAAATATGAGAAAATTTACCTTGCTGCAGCATGAGCTGTGTCAAATCCCCCTGTAAAAGGTCAAAAACAGCCAGATTTTCACAGATTAAAATTAAAACCACAGTTATCAGCTTCTGAAAAAGGGAAAAAAAAAAGGAAACGATCAAGGATTGAACCCTCCTCACCCAAGTATAATTGTTTCCCACAATCCCGACATGAATGTAAAAGAAAGAAAGAAAGAAAAACAGGCAATGAGAAAGAAGCAAAAGAAAACAAGTCTAAATACTAAAATTAAGCAAATTTAATGCAAAAATAATATTTATTTATTATTATATTCTGTAAAATATTTATAAAAAATATAAATATATTTTATTCATTATTATTAAAAGTTTAAATTATATTTTTAAAATATTTTTTATATTAAATTCGTATTATATTATTGTTTCGTTTTTTGGATTTTCCTTCTAAAAACTAACCAAATATGAGATTCCCAGCGCCCGGTTCGACGATAAAACGTGACGCCACGATATTGAGAACTTTTGGAGCGGGGCCCACGTCGACTCTTCTTCACTTGCTGCCTTAACTGTACCTACTGGGCTACGATCCTCTGCTCCGACGTTTGGCGGTACCCGCCGAGATCCAGCCATTCCTTTAGTGACGATCCTGTTGACTTTTCCGCATCTCCCCTCACGTCGACCGGGAAAAGAGGGATGGTCCTGTCGATGTTTTCCGCTTCTTCTTGGGCGGTTTTGAGGTTGCCGAAGGAGTAAGCCACAGTGGCCGTGGCAGCGGCGTTGGAGGAAAAGTCATCGTCGCCGAAGGTGGTAGCGGTGTCGGTGTTGACAAATGAAGAACCGAAGCTCCCGGAACTTTCCATTAAGAATTTTATTTAAACCCGAAATCGATCCGATTCCAAACCGCCATCTCCACTAATAATCCCCGACTCAATAAATACTAATTTATTATCCAGATCATATACTTTAACAATAATTCAATAGTAAAAATAATAATTAATTAAGTGTAATTGAAAACAATTTGATTATAACTTCAAGGTTTTAGTAATTTCACTATTATAATGTTAGTGTTGATTTCCTCTATCGATCATTATTTTGACAAAGATATGTGACCATTAGGGACGATTATATCCGAATAATAAGTAGATCATAACAAGTTTAATTTTATGAAAAATAATAATAAGTTACATATATATATATATATATATATATAATGAAAGAAAGAAAAGGTTATAAAAGAGAAGAGATTTTAGTTGAGAAATAATGAGGAAAACGAAAAGGTTTCAAAGCTGGTAATTCAGTGTTTGGTTAGCAGTTAGCGTTAGTGTCACAGGTTTCGACATTATACTCAAAATTCGTACGATCTTAGGCTTGAAATTTTCTCTTTTATATTTAAGTAAGCTTAAAATACAAACGTACGGATATTAAAATAATGAGAAAAATTGATTATTTAAGTTAAAGAGAAACAGAATAACAAGACAGAATATTAGAATATGTTATGTATTCACTGAAACAGAAATGTTTGATGGTGTACAAATTAGGGTAGAGCAACCCTCTATTTATAGTTGAGGTTTTAACTTACACTTAATTGTAATATCCGTAGAATAAAAGTTAAAATCAAGGGATTATACATATTACAATCAATCATGATTCTAACTCCTAATTTTTAAGGTTAATCAAATCTGTCAGGAGGCTCCTGCTGATCTTGTAAGGTTCCATAAGCTTCACTTACTTAGAGTCACTGGGGTATAAAAGGGTTCACACCACCTCTCCCTTGTGAGGTATCTTTTGTAGGACAAAACCGTGAGGTCAGGGGGGCCAGAGCAGATAATACCTTACAAGAGTGTGAATCGTGACAGTCAGGCTGATCCTGGACGCCAAATGAGTGGATGCTTAGGTCCCGGAGCCGCGCGGGTTTCGGAGCTTAAGTATCGACCCGTGACAAGTGGTATCAGAGCTAACCCTAAACCGTTCGACCCACGCTAGCGTCTCGAGAGAGGTAGGTAGGGTGGCCAGCCTTCATGACAAGGACGTTACGAGGTTGGGTGAGGAGAATATTACGGACCTAAGGAAGAGTCTTGAATCCCACATCGAACATAATAGGAGAGTCACTGGGGTATAAAAGGGTTCACACCACCTCTCTCTTGTGAGGCACCTTTTGTAGGACAAAACCGTGAGGTCAGGGGAGTCAGAACGGACAATACCTCACAAAGGTATGAATCATGACGGTCAGGTTGATCCAGGACGCCGGATGAGTGGATGCTTGGGTCTCGGAACCGCGCTGGTTCGAAGCTTAAGTCTCAACCTGCCGTTCGACCCACGCTAAGCGCCTCGAGGGAGGTAGGCAGGGTGGCCAGCCTTCGTGACAAAAGCGTCACAAAGTTGAGTGGGAGAAAATGTCACGGACCTAAGGGAATCCCACATCGAACATAATAGGAGAGTCACTGGGGTATAAAAGGGTTCACACCACTTCTTTCTTGTGAATTGTCACAAAGTTGAGTGGGAGAAAATGTCATGGACCTAAGGGAATCTCACATCGAACATAATAAGAGAGTTACTGGGGTATAAAAGGGTTCACACTACTTCTCTCTTGTGAAGCACCTTTTGTAGGATAAAATCGTAAGGTCAGGGGTGTCAGAACGGACAATACCTCACAAGGTTATGAATCATGACAGTCAGATTGATCCAAGACGTCGGATGAATAGATACTTGAGTCCCAAAATCGTACGAATTCAAAACTTAAGTCTCGACTCGTGACACTAGTACTAGCCATATACTAAGTCACTGTTGCCATAGAACCGCCCCCACCCTCCATCGTCTCCCTCCATCATCTCCCCCCAATTCAACAAGTGTCGCTGGTTGGGATTGATGGGGATATAGGGTGGTCCAATAGTAACATCTACGAGTTGATATCATATGGAATCACAACTTTTGTCAATCACAATGTTAAATGAAATCACACACGAAAGTAATGTTAATTATATGGTTAAAATAATAAAAAGAAATATAAATTTATCATTTTATTCAAATAAATTTATATAATTTTTATTATATTTAAATAATTTTTTTATTTACATTAAAATAAAATTTTTAAATTTTAAATTTCAAATTTCAAATTTTAATTTTAATTTATATTCAAACAAACTCTAATCTTTTAATTCATACTTAAATAAAATTTTAATATATATCAATCTTTTATTTGAAATAAAAATATATTTATACAACTAAAAAATAAAAATACATTTGAGTACAATAAAATATTTAAATAAAATAATAAAATTCAAGAACTATTTTATTATTTTAGTCTAACTATATCCTCTTTCATTTTATATCAATAGGCTGATTTTATAGCTTAATTACTTCAATGAGAAAAAAACTATACCTTTTAAACTTATCCAAATTTTCACGTCTCTTTTTAATTTTGTGAAAGCTTAGACAGTACATATATATATATATATATATATATATATAAAGAATTTTAAAGACACTCATAAAGGTTAATTAGTTGGTAAAAAAAATTATTATTATTTTATCAATCAAATTTTGATTTTTATTAAAAATAAAATCTCAATCAATATAAAAAATATATATATTTAAAATCTTTTGATAATTTTAAAATCATCTTTTGATTGTATTATAAAAAAATCTACAATCAAAAATTTTTTTTTTTATTTTCATAACATTTTATTTCTGTTTTACAAAAATTAACGTCTGTTGATTTGAGTGACAAGTAACTCGATTCTTTTTAAATAAGATTTCGATTTTGAGTATTGTAAATAAAAAAAAACAAGCTTAAGATAATTTATCCTTTTTATTCGACTCGATTCGACTTAGATTAATCGATATCCAAAATGATTTTCGAATATAAAAAAATTCCAAACAAAGAAAAAATTTTAAAGTCTTGAAAACGTGAGAGATGTAATTTGAACAATGTTAATTAATTTCTTGCTACTTTAGTATCTTACCAAAAAGATTGTATTTTATAATAAACTTGCTTGCCGTGTGTCCATCGAAATGGCAATATTACTATTGCTAATAATGGATAATTCTATGATGGATAGGGTGTTTGGTTTAAAGAACTAACCTATACTAATTAAATATTATACTAACAAAGTATTTTAAATACTGAATATGACCACCCATAGTAACCTTATCCTTCAAGTAAGAAAGAAGATAAAAATGTGTTATGACTTCAGTTCACAAACTCTGCTTAAACTCCTACCCATTTAAATTGCTTGGAATTAGACCCAACTAAAACATAAAAATGCTTATTTAATCCATTCTCCATTTTTTTTCAGTAAATGAATTATATATAAGGATGTTAACCATATAATTTCCATAATTCTATGCCATAATTTTTTTCAGTAAATTAAGATCACGTTCCTTTTTTTTTTTTTCAATTTTTGATTAAATTCGAAACCCCCAACCCTGAAAGGTTTCAGAACTTCAACCCTAAAATGAATCCAATATGAAGAAAAATATATGTCCCTTATTCTTTTAAAGCCCAGATGACAAAGTTCAATACCTCAATCTCCCAAACAAAATGAGAAAAACCAAGTAATCGAGAAATGAATCATATGACTTTATTTAGGGACCAGTCTAACTAATAAGTAACTAGATGGACACTGCAAAACATGCATTTCAATAACCAAAAGACCAACGAGACTTTGGATACTATTTAATTCTTGTTCTCATTTTAATAGAAACCATTCAACTAGCCATAAAATGCGAAAACAGGATGGAGGCCGAAAAAAGAGATCACACAGGGGCATGCCATCCCACTAATTTTACTTCTTGCACCCATTCTCATCCACAACTCCAAACAGCAAAAGAAATAGAATGTCGACACTGAAACAAAACTGATACAAACATTGTCTGCCGGAATACCTAAAGCAAAATCTAAGTTACTGTGACACGCCCAACCACTTGGAGAAGTTCTCAAACTCTGTGTAATCACTGTCAGAGATCATAGTCTGATACCATGCTTTGCCCGCTGACTTGATCACTGTTGCCTCCTCCTGAAACATCCGAGAGAAAGGCACAAAGAAAAATTAGTGAGTCAAATAAACTAAACTAGTATTCAATAGATAAACATTTTCACAAGGCAAGTTCTACAAGAGATAGAGGATCCATAACAATAATAGTAATTAAAAACCCAAAATAACAACAACATGTGGACTAGAAATATATAAAAGACAAAGATTTTCTGAAAGACGAACAGAGAATATAATGGTATGCCAGAGAAGAAATTGGGTGAAACATCAATCAGGCCCAAGAACGTAAAAACAGAATGACAAATGCAGGAAACAATTTGAGTCCTATAAAGATGCAAACATTTGACATCATTATTTGAATACCACCATTATGACCACAACGGGAAAGAGAGAACCTTTTATAATTCATTCTGAGCCAAATGTCATGCTCAACATAAGGCAGAACAATCAATCCAAAATACTCATCTAGCATATGACTAAACTAAATGATAAGTCAAATAAACAAATACCACAAACTAAGCCTTCCCTCACTTGCTACCATTCACTTGTAAAATCACATCAAATGATAAACATGGAGAAAAAATTATGACTCAAGAACATATATAAGTTAGAGTCAACCAAATAAGCATCACCCCAAATGCAAGATATATCAAACATAGGATGGGTACCTAAGCATGGTATTAAACAGTGTTGAGCAGCAACAGTACCTTATTGACAACAAAGGTAATATCTCAACAAATAAAGCGTGTAAACACTAAAATAGAAGCACTTCTAGGAGTTGTGCATTAAAAAAAAAAAATCTCATAAGCACAAGTAGTCAACGATGTATAGTACATCAATCAATTAACAATCATATAATCATATTCAAGAAACAAAACAACCAAAGACATCGAACATTAACTAAAAGCACATATAATTCCACTGACATATACCACAATGCATCAACCTAAGCCACAGTAAAAGTGCAATTATCATCATTTAGAAAACATGATAAATCAGAACAGAATTGATATACCTTAGAAATAGGCTTCCTCTTCTTGTCAAGCTTCTCCTTCTTAGCCTTAACACGTTGCGCTTCAGCCAAAAGAGACATCCTCCTAGCAGTCTTCGCATACGGGTTCAACTTCAGCATAGCATTCAAGTTCTTAAGTGGGTTCTTCTTCAAAGGTGCTCTTTTGATCTCCTTCTTAATCGGCTTAACGACCGACTGCACCTCATCAGAGTTAATAATCCTAGCCAGGTCAGCGTTCACCATCTTAGGGCGAGGCAAGAGGTACCCTTTCTTCTTCTCAGAAGGCTTCTCAAATGAGCCGTACATGGTGTCCAGCTTCTCGT
Organism: Durio zibethinus; assembly: GCF_002303985.1. The sequence goes on from NW_019168492.1 coordinate 24,557,201, forward strand.
AAGCCGATTTGGTCCAAATAATGAACCTTCCAAGGTGTCCACCAGGAGCGAGTTTCAACAGATTAAGCCTCTCCACGTTGGCAACCTCGACTCCAGGAATGTTCCGGAAGGCTTTAACGAGCTTTGCCCCCTCAGTACCGTAAACAATCAACGGACCTTTACGGGAAATGTACCTCCGGTTCCTCATTTTCCCTTTTCCGGGTCGGATTCCTTGACTGTCCTTAGCCTTTTCCACGTCAGGATATGCTCCGACCTGTTTCAAAACCTTAATTGCAGCCGAGGTTTTCTCCACGCTCTCCACAGAGTCTGATATTACCAGAGGCATCTCAGGGACAGCCTCAATGCGGTGGCCACGTGCCATGACGAGCGAAGGAATAGCAGAAGCAGCGATGGCGGAGGCAACGGCGTAACGCTTCTGGTTAACGTTGATTTTCCGGTGCCAGCGGCGCCAGATCTTGGTAGGAGCAAACATGCGGCCTCCACGACACATGTTTCCAAAAGCACCTTGGCCGGCACGGTGAGTACCGCCACCGGGAACACGGGGGATACGCGAGACGGCACGTCCGGTACCCCAGGATTCGGCAGAGGTTTGGTGACCAGCACGTTTGGAGACCGCATAGGGTTGGCGGCGATTTTTGGAGATGTTGTCGTGGACGAAGGTGACTATGTCGGGTCGGATCGAGGCTTTCATGACATCAGCGAGAGGTACAGTTGGGGTGGCGTCAGTAGCCATATCGGATTCTATGGTTTGGACGGAAACCAGAGGGCGTGCGGCAGCAGCGGCGGCTGCCATTGTTTAGGGTTTAGCTTGTGAGAGAAATCGAAGAAAATGAGTAAAATTGGAGAAAGAGAGGGCCGCTAGGTTTTTGAGGAGTGTGACAGTGTGAGGTACTAAGAAAATTGGTAGGGTGCTGATTGTTTGGTTACGGGGATTATTCTGTTCTATCCGGAAAAGGGTCAATGGGGATAAATTTTGTGCCCCTTGACCCAAATATAATAGCCCAGAGCACAGATAAACTTACAGGCCATGATGTGTCAACATGGGCAGCCTGGCCTATATACAAAATGATTGAAGATTGAGCCCATTAATGCTTTTTTTATTTTTTTCCCCAAAACATCAGATTGAAACTGGAAAGGGGCATATATTTCTTGTACATCTCCAAATCAATTAATTAAATAAATATTTAATTTCATACTTTGTAGTAAAAAAGAGGACTCATGAATGTTGTGTTGGATACCCTTTTTTTTTTTTTTTTTTATCTCCATTTTAAATATCAATACAAGCTGCATCAACTTAAAACATATTGAAGAATCATCTAAAATACGACCCTACGACCTCTGTAAGCCATTGGCCAATAAAACTCAGTCACCATTCCATCAAAAATGCCCCTATAAGGTAGTGAAGAATCATCTTCAAATACACATTTTACGACCTTTAGACTCTTTTTTAAACTACTACACCTGTGCAGATCCTCTTGTTCCAATATTAAGTATCTTGAAGAAAGATCATCTCCATTTTGTCTGAAAGTACCAAGTCATGCGACAACCAAGTTGCGGATGTAAATGTAAATGTGGGAGACCCCAAAAGATAAGAAAAAAAAAATTAAGGACAATTTCCCCCTAAATACCTTCAAAATTTTCCCATGAACATATTTTTCTTAACTCCCTATTCACTCCACTCATTGCCACTACCGAATACCTAGCACAGCCCACAGCCAGCCAACACCCGGTAGACAACCACTGCATTAAGTGGACACTTCCGAAAAAAATCCCGGATCCGCTACTGGTAACCCTCAGCAGATTTATTGCCCTTTATTCACATATATAATACAGTATCAGTTCTTGCATTTTTATATATCCCATTAATGCTTCTATAGGCAAATCAATGAATTTCCTACTGAAGAATGATAATAGGGTGCTGTCCTGATCGTTAGAAACAAAGCTATTACTTCTCATTTTCGGTTCAGATACACAACAAGAAACAATTAGAAATCTACGAAATGCAATTCAGTTCCAAATGCTGTTCACAAAGGACTCCACATATTGCAAATTTCTTAGCATAGGGATAAATGAAGGAAACTATGAATTCCATTTTGTTGGCAAAATACAATGAGTTAAAAGTTGCAAGTGCACTTACTCCAAGTACTTCAAACTACCACTATCAATCTTCATCATCAGAGCTTCCCTCATCACTACTATAATCACTGCTATCATCATCTGGATCAAGAATATCCAACTCAACATGTCGCACCTGAATTGGCTCCGGTGGCTTATGCAATCCAGGAGGTGGAACAGGCCGTAAGTGTGGCTCTTCCATCCTAGGTATAGGCAAGGAGTCCAATGGAGGCAGTGGCACAGGATCCCCAGGCTTCCATCCTGGTGGTGGCACTGGCAAATTGGTTGGCAACTTCACCGGCATCCCAGGTTTCCAACCTGATGGAATTGTAAAGTTTGCGGGAAGCAAGCCCTGAAGGGCTGCAAAATTTGCAAGCGGATTGGTATCTGCAGGCTGTGCAGGTGGTGGCTCAATTATTGCCTCAACAGTTTTCTCCTTAGTCTCAACCATTTTAGGCAAACCAACATCAAGATCAGAAAAGTTATAAAGCTGAGAAGCACGCATTTGCTCATCCTGTGGAGCAGGGGGGAGTGCCCCACGAAGCGGTGCCTGCCCAGCACCAAACTCCGGAGGTGCAAAAGTAGTGTAACTAATCCTATGCGCATACGACAAAATATCAGACAAATTCAACTGAGATGCAACCGTTGTGGTACAAGAATCATCATCATCATCCTCCCCACCATCCTCCTCCAACTTCAACCTCTTAGGCCGCCGATAATCAGAATAATCATCAACAAGAATATCAAGAACCCGTTCTGCCTCTTTAAGTTTATTAGCAAAAGCAAGGATGGCACCATCTTTAGACCTAATTTGCCTTGCAACTTTCTGCTTAGCATCCTGAAGATCCAGGATTTCTTGCAGTTGGGCAACGGCTTCGAAGAGTTGGGTTTGGAGGGAAGTGAACAACGAGAGAACTTCTTTAGTGGAAGTAGGGGTGGATTCAAGTGGAGGTGGAGGCATTGATTGGATTTGTGAAGACAGAAACGAAGGGAGAGACCCACGAAAGGTTGAAACCCAGAGAGTACGATTAGGGGAGACCTCGAACAGTTTGGAAGCTAAGGAGGCCATTTGGAGGAGAAGGGATTGGGCTCTGGGGAGTGGAGGAAGAAGAGAAAGGAGGGTTGAAGAGGTCGTTGCCGGTGAGAGGCTGGAGCCAGACTGTTGCTGCGGCTGTTGGGGTTGAGAAGAAGGGTACTTGGGAGGGGTAGGGTTTTGAAGAGACGGTGAATTAGGGTTTGTCAAACCTAGCCTGGCTGGGGATTGCACTATTTGAGGTTGCAGCATTTTCAACTTGCTTGATCTCTATTACTATTTGTCCCCAATGAAAACAAGACAATTGGAGCTATGGGTTAATAATCAAACACAAAATTGAAACCTTGAGACTCAATTTGCTAAAAAATAAGTGATAAACAACAGCTATATCAGAAATTGTTCACAGATTTAACAGAGATGTAATCTTACCAATAACAGCAAATCTGATTTCCCTTCACATAATTTTGCTTTGTTAATTTCGTAGAAATAGGTGAAATTTTGACTAGAGAATCACGGAGGATGACAGGAAGAGGAAGAAAGAGAATCAGGGTCGAGGCAGTTGTCTAACGGGTATCGAAATGGCAAACTGTATGGGTTTCAGGACTTTTAGCTTGGTCAGTGGTCTGATGAGGTATAATTGGGTCAGACCAAGGCCTGTTTTTTTCATTAGACTTTTCTTAGCCCATTTGCTGAGGTTTCAAGCTGCAATTCTTTCTTGGCTGGAGGGATTTCAATTCAGCCTTCTGTCCAAGACGTTAGAATCAGATTGAATCGTTATTGCACTTGTTTAGATATTGCAAATTTTTAGGTATGTTATGGAATTATTAAATTTGGGGCTCTATCTTCGAACATTTTCTTTCTTTGTTGGTATAGAATTGGATTTTTTTTAATCTTGTCAGGAGTAATATTGTGCATGATGGAATACCTTGGCCCATTTTATTTGTGTTTGGTTGCTAGAATATTTGGAAATGGAGGAATAAATGCATATTTAAACAGGGATTTTCTTTATCTGATTATGCTGCTAATATTGTCAAAGACAAGTTTAGGGGGTTTTTTGCTTACTGTCAGATCAAAGGACTTATGTTAAGTAGGTCTTTCCTATGCTTGGAAACCTCCTCCATTTACTTTTATTAAAATTAATGTGGGGCTGCTTCTATTAAAATTAATGTGGACAACGCTGCTTGTTCAAATTGAAGTGATTTGGATATAGGAGGCATTACACGAGATTCTGACAGTTATTGTATGCAATTTAGATAGGACTAAAATTAGCTTGGTAGAAAGATTTTAGGAGAGTTATTGTTGAATCAGATTCTTTGTTAGCAGTTAAAAAACTATGGGTTTTAGTCATGCAAAAGATCTTATTTACCATTATTCATCAGTGTCAACAATTTGTTAGTAGAAGTTGGGAGTGTATCATGAAAAAGCTTTGTTGTTGTTGTTGTTGTTTTTGGTACAGATTATTGTCCTCGTCAAAACAAGATCGTCCATTTATATGTGGCAAAAGCTAGATCTATGACTACCCCCCCCCCCCCCCCCCCCAAAAAAAAAAAAAAATAGAGGTGACAAAGGTGAGAAGAGGGTGGGGCGAATTGGGGGGAGAAAGAGACTTCCAGTGAGAAAATTAGGTATATGATTTTGTTGTTTTCATACAACTGGTTTGATAATAATAACTTATAATTGGTACAAAGAACCTGTAAAAGAAACCCCCCAGCTTGGCATCAACCATGCAGGATCCGAGCTACCTGCTAAAAAGGCAAAAGACACGGTCCGGGGAGTAGGGAAAAGACGAGTGAAATCCTCCAAAGAAGTCTGCTATAGTTGGCTAATCAATCTGCCAGTTGAACATGGTGATCTCTAATGAGCTCATGAATGTCTTGGATATCAGCAACCACTTTGACTCATCAAATGTTCTTGTAGAATATGTGTTAATAAACCAATATGAAAATAGATAAGAAATCTAACATGTAAATGTTGCCATGGAGATCCTTCTAGCTACATCGACAAGGCAGAATCATGATCCTCATTACAAATATGTTTTCAAATTCTCGTAGTTTAACTTCTATTGTGAGGCATACTTGGCAATTAGGTAAAACAGCTAATCAACAGACCTCACAAGAACATACACAATTATCTGGTTGATAGGTCAAAACAGGGTCACCACCATTCGGCCTGATCCCGCTGGATATCAAGGAGCTTGAAAGGCTGTAGTAGAAAACCATTCTTCCACTCATCATTTCTAACATTTTCTCCAGCTGGTGGCTGCAACTCCTTCACCTAGCAAAACCTCCAAGCATGCTGCCCAAGTCCCATTAGGTACTTTAGATTTAAGAAAGCAGTCAAAGTAAAGAAATTCAATTCCAGATGCAGGAAAAGGAGAAGTTACAATGAAAGCAGAGAAGAAAAGCAGAAAAATATGAAAAGCATGTACCTGTCGGCAAATCCTACATAATAAACAGCTTAACACAATAATAGATCATTCATTTGGTTCTGGGGAATAATTCCCGCGGAATCGCCTAATGTTTTCGTGTTGACATCATATGAGGACATGACCGTCCTCTGCAACAACCAAGGAGATCAATTAGCCAGCATTATAGAACAGTCATTGAAAAAAAATATAAAAAGAAAGAAATCCGTGGGTACTCAAGTGTTTTGCTGGTTTTCTCTTGTTCAAATAACCAAGAAGGAATTGAAATACGTGAGTCCTCAAGTGTTGTAGATGAATATGCATATTAAGTAGGAAGTAGGACATAATCATGAGAAATTTTTATATCAAAAGGAAGAAAAAAAACATAAAGTTGACAGGATAGATTTTCCTCAGCCATTAATATTTGAACAGAAAATAATGCGTGAAGCATTAACATAAACTTCATAAGAATACTTACAATTGGCTCAAAGTCAGGACTACACAAGTTAACAGTGAGGTTTCTCATCAATAACAAAACCTGCACAAAGTCACAAAAAAGAATTACATAAACTACTGCTTTGTAAACTACTAAACTTTAACTGAGTGATTATGGTCACTACTGGCCAAAAACAAGGTCCTCTTGACCAGTTTTTTCTCTGATTTTTATTTTACAACTTCTACATCATATTATGTAAATTAGGGCACTTTATGATAATTACTGCAAATATTAACTGTTGAAAAAAAAAAAAAAGGGCCATTTGACTCACAGTTTCAAAATTTATGGGATCCATCTCTTTGAGTTTTTGCACATGCCCTTGCGTGTCTGGATCGAAGACACTCCCAATGAAGCCATAAACTTCAGAAAAATCAGGTATACCTGTAAAATAAAGATAAAACTGACCTATATCAACAAGTACTAACAAAGTAAGTGGATAAAACAATTGATATGGTCAAAACAATTACCATGAAGCATTGCAGTTTGTTTCCCTTGGTTTGGCATATCAGAACTAGGTATTGTCCTACTTGAACTTCCAATGCCGCTAACACCACTGTTATTAATCCTTGCTACGCCCTTTGACCCAATATCAGCTGAATCAGTAATGTTGTATGCATAAGAAGTGCTGCAAAGTTCCCTTTAGGAAAGCTCGTTTACTACTATTGTAGAAAGAAAACAACAGAGAGAAGTACCCATGCCTTCAGCTCCTCCAAGACGTGTAAAGTCATCTTGCGGTGGCATGATTTTGCTTGAGGCAGTGTTTACCAACATGGAAGCTTCATCCCAGGGAGCAAATCCAGGTGCAATGGTATTCATGGAAGAGGGATAAGCCATGGATGCTTGTAATGGCACTAAAACTGCTAATTTAAGAGCATGTCAAAATGCAATCATAACCTAATACTTAAAATCAATATATCATCACAATCTGTTGTAAAACAAACCATTTTTAGACGCTTTTTGTGGGTAAGGGTGAGAAGCTTTGCGCTTGGGGCGAGGAGGAGGCACATGTGCAATTGTCCCATTCTTTTGGACCTTCAAAAAGTATTTCTGGGCATGACTTCGAATCTGAAAAGGCAGCAAATATTCATTTTAAAAAATGAACCAAAATGAGATCAAAGATGAAAAACCTTAACTCATAACATCAAATCTTTGTCTTTAAACCTGGATAACTGTCTTTGAACCGACAAAATCTTCAATTTTTTTCCAGTCACGGTCAAACCTAAGTCAGCAAGAAAGACAGAAAACTACTTTTACAAAAGAAAGAAAAGCTAACAAGAATGTTTTTCTATTATAAAACAACATTAATCCTTACAGTTCAAATTGCTAATAAACAAAAAGAGAAACAAGGCATCTAGTTCACAATTGACACAAGAAAAGACTCATTCAAGATTTTCCAAAGTTCTGACCTTGGAAAACAGAAGAATTGAAGATAAGAAACAACACGACAATGGAAATTTTCCCACTAAAAGAATGAGATGGAGAGTTGGAAAACGAAGAAAACAGTATATCAAGGCGATGGGTACTTGTAATTCACTTTTCTTTTTCAAAAAAAGACCAAAAGTTTTTAACTTTAAGAAAAGAAAAACATAAATAAATGAATAAATAAAAAAACTTTAAAAGAAGAAGAACATACAGTTGAAGAGCTTCAATGAACTTGTCGTGTTCTTCTTCAGTCCAGCTCTCACGTGATTTGGTGATGGTGTAAGGTTTCCTGACTTTCTTTCCGGACCCATCTGCGGACGTGGTTGACATAGAAGACTGTGGCGGAGGAGGCGGTGGAGGGTTTGGTGATGATGACGTTGAGTTCATGTTTTTTCTCTGCTCGTTTCCTCTGCTTTTGCCACCAACCTTTAGACAAAGTGACTGACTTTCAGAGAGAGAGAGAGAGAGAGAGAGAGAAGAGCTTCAGACTTCGGTTGTCTGGCGGTTCGCAACACGTGTGGTGAGTTATCTGAGGCCGCTCAATTAATCGTCTGGTTTCAATTCCTCTTCTACGCCGATTTTAGTTCATGGTCTTTATCCCTGGTGAGAGGTTTCATTCTTGTGTGGTCTCATTCACTAGGTAGTATCTAATACTACAACGTGATTGGTTGAGCTCTCAATGACTAGTAAGTATCACGTGCATTTCCCTTTTTGGCCTTTTCTTTTCTTATATATTGAATATTAAAATATATATTTTTGGTTCATTTTTTTATTCAAATATATACAAAAAATTTAAATCTCTCATTTACTTTCCATTATTACTATAAATAATTTTAATTTCTTTTTATAATTCTCATGAAAATATTTTTTAAGTTTATTATGTTATATGTTTGTATTTTAAAGTTAAATTTTCAAATTTTGAGATAATTTTATACGATTGTTTTAATTTTTTCACAAGAAATATTGGAAAGTAAAAAAGGGGTTGATCTTGTTTGAGTTCGATTTTATTAACACTAAATAAAACAATGAAATATGTTTGATTTTTTATTATTAAATTATGATCATTTCATAATATTATAATTGTTGGTAGTGTTTTAGGTATCGGTGAGTTAAACGGTGATATAGAGGATGAGTTGGAAATGATTTATATATGTAGTTAGAAAATATGATCAAGAGACATTAAAATTAATCTTTTGATATGCATTATAACGTTCAAATCAATTAAGTATTCATGGTTTTGAGATTGAATATAGTAAATTACAAAAAATGTGAAAGAAACATAGAGGAAAAAGGTCCAGAGTTACCTTAATTGGATTTTCTTTTACCTTATATTATATTAAATAATTGACAGTGAAATAATTAAACTTGTTGAAATTTATGGAAAATGAATGTAAAATTTGATAAAAAATCACATATAACAATATGAGCCTAATGCAGTAATAGAGTGTTCGTGATAATGGTTGACCAAAATTTTTTCATTGGGTAAAGAGGCAAGGGCGAGTTCATGCTGTGACAACAGATTTGGATATCAATATTTTTTAATGATAACATGACAATCGAATGTATATTGATTTGATAAAATATAAAATTAATCAAATGAATAGGTATAACAATAATTATTAATAAAAAATTTATATTATACTCTAACAAATTGCATGAAAAGTTTATGATTAAAATTTGAATATTGAATTTAATGATTCATACAATAATTTGCTAAATTCAAAGATCTCCTTTTCCAAACTATAAGTTTTAGCATTTTCGTCCAATTGGCAATTGACCGCACCGTAGTTTCCATGGGGAAGCAACGTAGAGTAATGGAGCGGTTGGTAGCAGCCATGCAGGCGACTCAGAAAACCAAGCCAGTTAATCCGTTCAGCGCCGCCGATGTTTGAAAGGCTTAAACTCAAAAGGTCGGTGGGTCCCACGATGATTTGCGAAAGCAACGCGCCAGCCTTTCTCGTCCACTAAAATCAACAACCATCCAATATCGTGTCGTCTCGTACACAAAAAGTATGTTTCCTGTTTACACTCGCCCGCTCGATTTATTATTTTTAAAGTTATTTTAAAACAAAAAAACAGTGGTGCAGATTTACGCTCCATCATCCGGTCACGACTCCATGATCTAACGGTTGAGAGAACATCAATCATAAGTAGGTTGGGATGTGGCCTAATGAAATTAACCTCATGAAATTTGATCATGAAATTTCATTATAATTATAACAATGTTTCATTGTCATTCAACTTTTTATTTATAAATATTTTAAATGTATAATATTTTGTTTTAAGTTTAATTATTTACATTAAAAAATAATTATATTTGATTCGAATATTATTTTAGATTTTTCATTTGAAAAAATCAATTTATTTATTTAACTATTTAAATACTGTGATTATCAGATTCAATTTTAGATTTTTTTTATTTTTCACGTTTTTTATGATATTAAATGTATAAATAAAAATTATAATTATTAAAAATTTAATAAATAAAATAAATGAAAAAATTAATAATATATAAGTAAACTTAAAATTAAGTTTTTGAAGAAACTAGGACTTATAAATTAATCGTGACTTACGGCCCACCGTGCTGTCCACGGCGTTTTTTTTATAAAAGGATCTGATGACACGTGGAAGCCTGATCATCCTCTTGCGCGGTGGTTTAACTAGCAGCGAAGTCCATCCACGTGTTTTGCTAGGCCCAATTGTACTGACCATTTGGGCGAACATGGGAATGGCGACAGTCGGACAGACACAGAGGGAGGTCGGGCCGAGGCTGACTCAGTAAGCCTCAGACTGCTAAGCAGCTTGGTGCCTACCAATTAGAAAATTATTTTTCATTGAATATTTTGGTGCCGTTGAAATTGGGTAAGATAAAGCAATGTGATGTGATTGCTCATTATTGTGGAATGATTTTGGGTCTCAATCGTCCCTGATAATGCCACGTGTCTGTGATTGGCTACAAATATGATCAGACAGAGGACCAATGTAGCTAATAATTTTCCTTTTTTTTAATAATTAAAGCTTAAAAAAAACTTCATCACTACATCATAACTTATACTATCAAATTACACTTGGAAAAAGGGTGAATATGATGAAGAAAATTATTGGTTAAAGGGTAAAATGCTTGGATAATAATTTAAAATTTTATTATTTTATTATAATTAATTAAATTTTAAATATTTATTTTTAAATAAATTTTAATTAAAAAATTGATTAATCATCAACTTTTATTTTTTTAATTGATGATTTAATTAAAATAAAAATAAATGTTTAAAGTTTAATTAAATGAAAATAAATATTTAAAGATTGAATTGATTGATATGAAAATTTTAAAATTTGATTAATTATAATAAATATTAAAATTTTTAATAATTATTAATTTTTTATTGGAGAATTTTTTTTATCTTTTCATCAAAATTATTAGTATTATTCATTATTAATGAACTTTTTAAAATTAATGGATGAGATTAAAGAAATGTCTTATATTTCGTTAAAACTATATTTAAGAATTAATAAATAAATTAATAAATAATAAAACATTTGATAATATTTTAATTATAAAATTTAAAAATTTGTTGACTATATGTAAAATTATAACTCATGTGTTTAATTACATGCATCATCTTGCATATAATGAAAATAATATAAATATAAAAAATGAAATTTATTTAAAAATAAAAACTGCTCATTCTGCCACGTGTCACTGAATGATGGCATGGAAGAATTTGAGGTGTCTGTTTTTCCTAAGAGATAAGAAACAAGCCAATTTGTGTGTGTGCGGGAGAGAAAGAAAGGTGATTGAAGCTGAGTAGGTGTAATTGGAATCTTTCAGTTTCAGATGCAAATGGATATTCGAGCTGGAATCGGCAGCTTAATATCTCACAGCTTTTGGAGAAATCCCCAGAAATCTATATCTTCTAATCCTTGTTCTTCTCTCAAAACTTTCTGCTCCAAAAACGACTCTAAGCAACCTCAACAAAACGGTGATAACAGGGGTAAGTCATCAGCTTTTTAGGCTCCTATGTATCAATTTCGCTTCAATGTCAAAAGGGTATTTTACTATTTGATTGGTTTTTGTTGATTTGCCTGTTTTGTTGGGAAGTAAATAAATTTTCGGTTATTTTGAGGTACGTTGCCAACTTGGTTAGCTGGGAGAAAAGAAAAAAAATAGGTCTTTTAAAAATATTTTTATTAGTTTTGTGGTTGCTAGTTATATTTGACAATTCATGTATAATACGGTATCTGTTTCATGTAAAACATGTATAAAACAGGAAAATATAGTAAACATAAATTTTTTTTTTTAATTTTTATTAAACTCATATACAATATTTGACAGATTTATTATATCATTTTCGCGTCTTTTTCCATGAAATATAATCGAATTGTGTTTAAAATTGACAGGTATACTGCTAATGCTCTAGTTATCTGGGTTGGTGCTAGTGGCACTAAGCTATTCTAACAAAAGAGTTTAAGCAAATGGAGTTACATTAGTTTGTGTCCAAGATCAGGATTTGTAACATTCGAGCCTTTGATTCAGTGACCAGTTCATGATTTTCTACTAAAAAATACAGTGTTCAAATCCCCTTCCCCGAATCAAAAGAGAAAAAAAATCTGGATTCGTGATTACTGATAAATTCTACTTTACCTTTTAGATTGGGAAGAATGGGATGGAATTGGCAGTCTCATGAGCTATTAAGAACTTGAATATTTCCGGTTAGTGGTTACATTATCTGTCTAGAAATCAAAGTCTTTGTAAAGTTAATCCTATTAAATGTATCCGATTTGCCTGTGATAGTCATAATGTTTAGGTAAATATACCCACGCCATGTACTTTTCTTATGATTTTTAAGCAATGGTGGCTGAACTTGGCTGACTTGGAGAGCACATTTAAAGATAAATTCCTTTAGATTAAGACTAGTGGATATGCACAATGAATACTTTAGAATTAGAAAGTGGTTCTCATATCTACTACGGAGGCAAATGGAGATAAGGCTTTTGCTAGTGCGTGCTACGTGCCCTTGCTTTGTTTAAGAGTCGTCTACGTAAATTGTTCTTCACCCTTATCGATTCTCCTCATTGATGTAATGGTATGCATTAGTACGTTAGCATACAGATGGAATCATGCACAATCTTTCTCCTTTTTCATGCAATTTATGCTTGCATCAGACTCTTAACTTGATTTATTTTCTGGAGTCAATGTCTATTGGCCGGAAAGTAAAATAACAAAATACAACTTTTATATGGTGCTAACTGAAATTGCAGCAGAGTGCAGTCTTTATCACATATTAGCTACATCCCTTATTTCCATTGATATTAAAAGAATTTTTGGGATTATATTGATTTCATCGATGTGAGACAAACAATGGTTTAACTGTGCTATGTTGGTATTATAAAATCACTTTGTTATGATTTAGCTACTCCTTAGTTTACATTGTTCTTCCCAATTACTCATGCAACAATTATTCTTGAACATCCTCAGGTGATAAATTCTCTACCGACTGGGACAAGGCATGGTCAAATTTCAGGAAGCAGAGCAAAAAGTCCTTCTTCTCAGGGTTTTCTCCTAACAAGTATGTTACCTGGAATCCCAGACAATCAAACTATCCCTTGTCTGAAGAGGTCGATCCCATAAAGAGAACAGAGAGGTCAAATCTCAAGTTATGGACCAGTCCAGGATTTACTTTAGTAGGGGCCATATTAATAGTCTCATTCCTTTTGCTGTATACCATTATTGCTCCAGTTAAGTGATCTAAATTCCCCTTTGGAAAAATGCTGTTCATTTGCTGTAAAAGAATCATTGTCAGAATGAAATGAGTATATAAGGGAAAATTTTCGTAAGTAAATTCAGATACTGGTTCCCTTTTAGTCCGTTTGTTTTCTCCACAAACACTTATATTTTCTTTCATTTCTTCCATTTTGTGCAAACTTAGTAAAACTTCCATACCCATGACTATATATTTAGAGGAGTTTTATGATTCAGGTTCATGCTGTATTCATTTTGGTCTGTAAGGAGAAAATCTTTTGAAACATGCCTTCTTTCATCGACTGTTGAGACCAATTCCCCTGCACTTTCTTCAGTCTTATGTTATATAAGGAATTTTTCCTTTCTTAGCCCCTATCAATTCGTCTTTAACCATATTTCTGTCCATTAACAGTCACAGCCTGATATAGGTTGACAAATAGTTGCTGGAGATGCTGAAGAGGATGGAACTGGATGTAGCCAGGGGCCAGGGAAGCACCCATGTTAGCTAATTGGTTGTTATGGTCTTGCTTTCTTGGTCTTCCCATGTGTCTTCCTCCCCTCAAGAAAGTGGAACTAAGAGCCAAATATGTTTTTAATCCTACTCTGCATCAACCCTATTGTCTTCTCTTCACCTTTGAACGATGCCTATTCCTTCTTGTCCGGTACTACAGGTTATCTCATAAGTCGTTTTCAAGGGTAGACAGGAATGACCCGAAATAGTAGGATAAGAAACAGTTGGGTTTTGAGCTTGAGATGGTGAACTTGGACTTGGCCCTTTGCTGGTTATGAATCTTACCTTTCATTACCATCAATTGCTTTTGCTGGTCTGGTAGCATCATATTCACATCTATCCCTTGCTTTTTATTTTTTGTTTTTCACTTTTTTCCCTTCAATTTTCAGTGGACCCTCAATCTGAAAGACAAATGAAGTTCCATTGCCAATGATTCTATACGAATGTGTTAAACTTTGCATATCAACCTTGAAAGTAACTTTCAAAGCAGCCAAATTATGAGTTCTGAAATCCATCGTTAAGTAATCATGCTAGCTAGCATTCTCAAGACTAAATTAGGAGGAAAAGAAGGACAATTCTATACAGATTTATCATGCTATCTATAAATTATTTTACTGTCATAGAAGAATCAGAGTTCAGAGCTTGTAATTTCAGGAAAAGAAAGGAAGATTTATACAGAAGATAACAAATTTATTTAAGGGGATGTCCCATTTCTCATGAGCAACAGGCTTTTAAAATGTCTTCAATCTCTGGATCATCCCCAGCTTCTTTGTCCTGTCAAGGAAAATAGGTTTAAATTCCATGTTAGGGGAAAAAAAAAAAAAAAGAGGCTGTGAGCCAATGACAAATTATTATCTAATGATTTCCGAGAAGTTGTTGGTAAAATTCCCATTGTCATGATGCTTTGACAATCTTGTGGCATTCGGATTTGTCATCTTGGCAACGTACCTTGTGGATGTATGAAAAGTTCCTTTTTCCAGGACCTGCTACTAAAATCCCACCTTGCTGCCTGCAGAGAAAACAATCTGTAAAAGTTAGGACTTAAAAGCAGCCTTCTGCAACATTGAACAAATTAAATGTAGGCAAAACATCATTATTGTCATACACTCTTATGTATAAATTGAAGAACTGACTAACATCCTACTACTTTGTCAATTTTACTTATTGTTTGGATCATAAGCAGATTGAAAATTTCTACTATAACATCACGGAAATGCAGGAAGCACTGCAGCAACAATAATGTGTGTGCCTTGTGCAAAACTAGCTTGTGAATCCGGGTGATGATTCATAAACAGGGTAACTGTAATAAAATGGTTGACATACCAGCCCCCTCTCTTCACAGTGTCCTCCTCAAATGAAAGTTTCCAGTCTTGTCGGTAACCTTCCATATACAACTGTATTATCTTAAGACCTGCCTGGCATGTCAAACAAACAACTGAATGAGAAAGGTCTATAATAACAGAAATCCAATGTCATAAACATCATTGCCGAGAAACAAAAACCATTAATGGTATTATGCTTCATTTTTACGTACTTTGGGGGTAAATGTGGTTGTAACCCCAGAAACAAATCTTAATGCCTCGTATGATGAATGGTTTGGATCTGCATAAACTTCTGAACCAACAAGATAACAACAATCTTTGTCTTGTTAATATCCAATAAGAAGATAGCAAACAAAATGCAATATAGGATTTTTTTTTTACCTCCTTTGAATTTAGTCTGCTCTGCGAATGTTTTTGCCTGCATTGAACAATTGCCTTGGTTATAACAAACATCCAGCCTATCACATTAGAAGATCACAAATAATTCACACTTGGAACTAGCCACACCTACTTATGAACCTGATCAAAATTTTATTAAGATGCTCTTAATATTTCTTCCACCACACAATGGAAATGAAAGCATTTGCCAACAAGAAGAAAAAGCTGCAAATTTTTTATGATCGTTGTCATGAATTAACAAACGAAAATGCTATTCAGTTAGTGGACTTGCCTGATCAATGCTTCCGGGACCAATTAATACAAGTGCCACACCTGATTTATCCATTTCGTCCTGCCATTATCATGACTGTTTTAATACAAATCAAAGAGCATGAAACCAAGTCTCAGCCTCATATACAAGCATACAAGAACGTTACCTTCTTGGAGGCAAGATAATCAGCCCGTTTGCGACAAAGGACACATCTACAAGCAGTGAAATCTTAATTCAAATTCAAATTCAAACAAGGCAAAAGGGTCAAAAAAACTAAAATTCAATAATCATTTAAGCCCTTATTATTTTTTGCAATCAAACTCTCAAACATTTATTTTCATCAATTAAACCCCAGAGAAAAAATGATTAGCTGTTTCTGTCAAATCAAGGAGTGAAAATAAATATATAAATGTTCAATTGAGTGAAAATAAATATTTAAAAATTTAATTAATTCAAATAAAAAATTTAGACCTTAATTGATTACGATAAAATATCAAGACTTAAAATAATTATTAAATTTTTTGAGGATTTTTTTAACCCTCATGCAATCAAACAATTACATGCAAGTTCTATGATGTGTTACAGTAATCACCCGAAATGGCGAGCAAATGCTACAACAGCTTTCCGATCTTTCCACAAATCAGAAATTGGAATTCCATTTCCGTTCAAATCAAACACTTTGACCACATCTAATAAATCCACAGTATCTTCACTCAATCCAGAAGATTGGACTCCTGTTAAAAAAACAAACCGATTTCAAGTTCAACCATTTGATTAGAGTTTCAAATTACAATAAAAAATTTGCAGATAATAAAGAACTATAAAAAAAAAAGAACAAAAAATAATACTTTCCTGTTGAGCCTGAGACAGCGGAGGCCACCAGTGGATTCCGTCGCGTCGAGATTTTGTTCTCGTTTTTACAGTGTTTGAGACTGAAATTTGATGGTTGATTAAGAAGTACACGTGTTGAGCACTGATTGTGGGTCCCTTTTGATTGGAAAGTGTTTGGCAAGAGACTTGTCGAGAGAGAAATCGCCATGGCTGTGGAGTCCGAAGAATAATTTGTTGGAGAGAGATATCGGAGTTAACTGTAACCGTTGGTGGTTTTATGGGAGCTGTGGTAACACGTGGCAAGAGATTAACGGTTATTATTGAAAACATGTGTATATGTACCGTTTGTCATGCCCGCCACATCAGCAAAACGTGTAACCTTTTTTAAGAAATATTTTTTATTCACTCAAAAAGAGAAAAAAAACTCGAAAATGGAAATTAGGGTTTGGAGGCCGAAAAACAGCTCACTGAACTCTTTCTATTCCCTTCAATGGCGGCCATCACTCGCTTCTCGAAACCCTCCGCCATCTCTCACATAAGGAGATGCTTATATTCTATGTCAGCTGCATCCGCTGAACCCAATCCACACGTGACCTTTCCCTTTGGAAACTAGAAGATCACGCTCCGAGATCCGAGCGAGAGGAACGTGCAATGGGTGTTTCTTGGATCTCCAATGGTTGGTCAAGGAACCTACGGCGGCCGCCTCCCGAATCTCCTCGGCGTCCCTCACATCGCTGCCGGCGATCTCGTCCGTGAAGAACTCACCTCCTCTGGAGCCCTCTGTAAACAAGTTCGTTCCTTTCCCTTCTTCTTAGCCTTTTAGATCTGTTTAAAATCCGTTATCCCGTTATTTATGTAGTTTCTGATGTGAAGTTGTTCATTTATTGCTTGGCTGCAGCTAACGGATATTGTGAACCAAGGAAAATTGGTTTATGATGAAATTTCAATGTGGCTTCGATTAATGTGAAGGGTCAGAACAGGAACCCTGGAATTAGTATGGCTCCCCTTCTTCCTCCCCAAAGTTGTATGTCAAAGCCCGTAACTAGATCAGATGATACAGAAGAAGTGGTGAAAGAGAGACTCCGGATATACAATGAAAAGGTATCAGTTTATTCTTTGGTCTTGCTTCATTGTAAATGTAAATGGGGAAGAATCTTCTTGAAATGTACATGCAAATTTGCATAGTTAGAATGAGATTCTTGTTCACAGCAGTAGAGTACCAAATGCTTGTCGGGCAAAATTTTGTCAGCTTTTTATTTACTTTGTGAAGGAGGTGAAATTGGCCTTTGTTTTGGGGATAGGGTGGGAATCTACATGCTCGTATGGTTGCATATATAATGGAAAATTGCATTTAAAGATTCTCTTTCCTGCTAAGATGCTTTCTTCTTTCGTTAATAATCATGCTTTGGTATTTTGTGCACACAGAGTCAGCCTTTGGAGGACTACTACCAAAATCAAGGAAAGTTGAGGGAATTCGGTTTGCCAGGAGGTATTCCTGAATCATGGCCAAAGCTTCTCGAGGCTCTTAACCTTGAAGATTTCGATGAAAGACAGTATGTTGCAGCATAAAGTATTGCATACTACTGTAGTTTTATAGGTCAGTCTCATATTCTTTGCATGCTGGAGTAGCATGCTTATTAAATTTGCATTGACAGGAGAGTAGAACTTGCCCTTTTTTTGCGAATAAAAATAGTTGATTACATGTAAACTGTTGCCTAGTTGGGCTACCGTTTTTTTGTTTACTAAGAGACTCTGCTTTATCTTAATATGGGAGATATGCAAAGGGAGTGTTTTGTGACAGCTTATATATCCAAGAACCGATTTGAGAAATAATATGTTTGAATACTTCAACATTGGCGGAATCATCGTGTGTCATTATTGTTATTGTTGTTAGTATTTTCTTGCTGCAAGTTATAGACTATAGTTGTGATCAAAATGCAACTTCGAATGATTAAGTCCCTATCTCACCATCTCTTTTGATTAGCAAGCTGAAATCTGTCAAGATTGTTCAGGAGTCCCTAATGTGCTCCACTGCATAGATTTGTGGTTAGTTGACTTATTGCTGTATTTGCATGATAATTTAACCTCTGATGATTGCCAATTTGACATCCTTGCAGC
The DNA here is from genome assembly GCF_002303985.1 of Durio zibethinus. Next base: position 24,575,842 of record NW_019168492.1, read on the forward strand.
TGGCCGAGCTGGTTGGCTCTAGTATAGCCGGGCGGTAAGTTATCACAGCTGCATAAATGAAACTGGGGCTCATAACCAGCTCTTGACTGCAAGAGTTTCAGCAGTCCAAGATAGATTGTCCTATAAAAGAAAATTGGACTTAAATAAACATGAGAGATCAAATCCAACATTTAAAAATTTTTTGTCACCCCAGCCTCCATGGTGGCTGCGGATTCATAAAATCTGGCCTCCAAGAAATCCCTGTTGGGTAGTTTTCTTCTCTGGTGGATCCTTGTGCTAGATCAGGTTACCCGAAGAGAGGGAACCAGATTCAGTTATCACTTGATCGTCAAAGCCCAAACTCCATGCCAGGTGAAAATTTCCGAAACACAAGCCCCACGAGGGGCCTCTTATGTTTCTTATTGACATCAAATGGTTTAATGATCCTTTTCTACCTGTCCGGTGGGATGGCGATGGACAAGGCTGACATGACAGTACGAGGATTAGCAACCCGTAAAGCATCAGCTCTTCAGGGCATGCCGAGGATTCATGCATGAAGAAGACCCAAAAGGATTGCCAAATGTTTTGTAGCTAACCAATCCGATGATTTCAAATCTGCATTCTCACATCTCAAACCACTTGCAAAAGACAATGGCAAGCTATTTTTCATTTTTAGTACAAGACTTTACAAAGCTGACCAGGGTTGGAGTGGGGTTGCTCTGGTGGGGACGTCGGGTTCCATTGGATAAGCTCTGAGTCTTTCACCCGCATATTCAGAGTAGGATTCGACTACAACAAGATAATGCAATCAAATGTTGCCTTTCGGATTTTACAAGTAGTTAAAATTGAATAATAATGACACTCCTAAATTTTTTACTAGCAGTTTCCTTGAGGAGTTGACGGAGGGGTTGACCTGGTTTTCTCTACCTGTCGTCTTCAAAAGCTTATAATCGCAAATTTTGTGAAAGCCATGAATCATTTGTGCCTCTGACAAATTGTTAAAAATTATATTATAAATAATTTAACATTATTTATAAGAAGGGTCATAAAATTAAATTTAAATTTGGATTTTTCATAAAACATGAACAAATTCAATTTATATTTTATGATATCAAATTAATTTCTTATAATTATCAAAGAAATATCATTTGCTCATATATATTTATTAGAATAAGAATGTTGATGTAAGAAATTTTTGAAAAGAAAATAAAAAGGGTAATCCTGTCATTGCGGCATTCTGTGTGACATTGTAGCCAACACTAACCTAGATATTTAGTCCAAGACAAATCGCGGATAATTTTATCATTTTTTAATAGCAAGGCTACTCTCGTCATTTCATGGAAAAACTTAACGCCGTCACGACCGCCCTTTAACCACAAATAAAATGATCGTTTCAAATGAGAATGAGGTGTGCCGCCTTTAACGTCCGTGAAAACGACCTGACCCCGCCACAATATTCCCCACGTCTTCACAGGCCACGTGTCTACACGAGATCTCCAAGATCTTTAGAGATGCTGTTGGGACGATGGAGCTCCCGGCTTTTGATTTTATCCAGCTCAGCAACCCCATCGGCCCCAAATTTTTAGCCACGTGGAAATATCTCTATCCGACGTGGAGTTTTCTCTAACATCCCACGCCACCATTTTTTCCACGTCATCATCCTTGGACTCATCTTAATATCTTCGTTTCTCTTCCATCTCTTGAACAAAAGGTCAGCGATATCGGATATCGTTCCCTTCCGCGTCACTCTGTTTCTCAGGCGGTCAATTTATTTTAAAAAATAAATAAATATTTAATCTGCAATAAATTCACAAAAAATTATCATTTTAATGTAAAACTAAGCTTTGAAATTAATTTTTGCCCAATGCTATTTTTAAATCCAAATATGTGTACGATCGAGCTCAATAATGGCGGTTAGTGAAGCTACGGCAAGGATTATCTTAATTTCTAGCACCTGTAAGTTCGTTAGTTTCATAAGAAGATTTGACTGAGTTTCTTTTATTGAATTCTATTTCTTTTTTGCCGTATATTTCGTTTACTTTGTTTTTGAAGAACTAAGAAATGATGCTGTAGAGTAGTAGTTTACTTATAATTGTTTAGATCTTTTAATTAGGTTTTGGTTAGTACTAGAAAAGCTTTGCTTTAATTTTAGGAGCAGATTTTTAGGTGCTTGATATTAGGGTTTTGACCTAGAAATCTTTAACCTTTTTTTTTTTTTTAATTTGGATAATTTGAAATTAACTTCTTGTTAATTGTTTATGTATAAAATTAATCTTGTTTCGCATCGCTGTGAATTTGTTCGTGGTTAGATTTTGGTGCATTATTTTGATTGGCTCTGTTTTTTCTACAGGGGGAAGGCAGCTTAGGGGGTACGGAGTTGGTTACTGAAGATTAAAAGGAGTTATATTTTGTCGTGGTGATTTGCTTAACTTTTAGTTATGGAGCTCCTTAGTGATTTACTTGTGTTTTAGGTTGAACTGTCTGTATTTGCAGAGGTTAGGCTTCTCAAAGATGAAGCTATGTACTATTTATTTTGGGAATTGGGGAAAGATTTGCACTGTACCAATGTTGGACCGTCCTTATTGTTATCAGTCTTTTCTGATCTGATTTACAGGGAAGTTTCTAGATGAACGTTTATAGCGATGATGAGAAAGGGTTCCGAGAACTAAATCATCAGCTATATGATGGTAACAAGAGAACTGTAAATGGAGTTGTGGCTGAGGAACATGCGATGCTAGAAGGAGATGATTTGAATGTTAACAAGATTGCACAGAATGTAAGAGATGGTCATGTTAGGGATGTTCAAGCCCCTGCTGTGCTGCAAATGCCACAGCAACGGCCTCAAAATTCCACGGGTTGTTGGGAGAGGTTTCTGCATCAAACATCAATTAAGGTTCTGCTTGTAGAAAATGATGATTCTACTCGACATGTTGTCACTGCGCTTCTGCGCAATTGCAGATATGAAGGTTAGTGACTCAAGTATTTCTGGGACTGTAAATCCAGAACAATTTTGTTATCCTCTTTTTTGGCTGAAGAGATGCAAATTATAAAATTGTGCCTCAGAATTTATTATCTTGGAATAATGCTACTAAGGTTTGGAAGTCATTCTATAGGACTCTATAAATTATTAAATTTCTCCCGCCACCTTCTATGTGGGGGAAGTTATTTCTCAATTAGATTCATTTGATAATTAGCCTCTCTAATTACAAGATTTGACTATATTAGCTACTTTTTTTTTTTTGGTTGTTGAGGGCCAAATTAAGCTAGCATGCAGCAGCACTTGCAGCCAGACTTTTTCTTCTTGTATTTTGCATCTTGTCTATTCATATAATCAATATACTTGATACTTGGTTAGATTTTAATGATAAAGTTTTATGATACCTATTATCTCTTATTACTTATTTCATGTTTGATCCCTCTCCTCTTCTTTTCTTTTTTATATGAGATATATTTACTCCTAGATGGGGCTTGCTCTTCTATTCTGGAATGCTTGACTTGTCAATTATCTGGTGAACTATAGGGGCTCATGTAGCCTATGTTAACTGAAACACTCACTTTGTATCCCAGTTGTTGAAGCTGCAAATGGATTGCAAGCATGGAAGATATTAGAAGATTTGACCAATCATATTGATCTTGTATTGACTGAGGTCGTTATGCCTTGCTTATCTGGCATTGTTCTTTTGAGCAAGATTATGAGCCACAAAACACGTAAAAATGTTCCTGTGATCAGTAAGTTATCCGCTCTCTTCTGCTTTTTTGTTGATTGTTCTAGCATTTTCTGTTGTTGCTCACTTTGAGATCTTTCAAGCAGAAACTTTTAACTACTATTTTTTATGAGATTTGCGTGCAGTGATGTCATCTCATGATTCAATGGGTATAGTTTTTAAGTGTTTATCAAAAGGTGCCGTTGACTTTTTAGTGAAGCCTATTCGAAAGAATGAGCTTAAGAACCTTTGGCAGCATGTTTGGAGGAGATGCCATAGTGTGAGTTGTTAACTTCCTACTTCAGATTTAGATTCCCTATGCTAAGTATAGATTGGAAACCTACGTACTAGCAAGCTTTTCTTGTTGTTTCCTGCTTCATTTTCAAGAAAATAGATAAAATATTTGAAACTAAAAGCATGCTCCACTAGTTTATTTTACAATTGTATGAACAAGGTAACTTATATGATTGGTATTGATTAGGAGAACTTCTATACAACTTTGTTATCATGGTATTGTACTTCATCCATATTATCTCCAGAGGGAAAAAAAAAAGAGAATCGGATCACATTTTATGTTTTCATAGTTTTCTTTGCCAAATGATTGATTTCTGCTCCCTCAGTCTAGTGGTAGTGGAAGTGAAAGCGGAACACAAACTCAAAAATCTGTGAAATCAAAATGTGTTGAGAAGTCTGACAACAATACTGGCAGCAATGACAAGGATGATAATGGGAGCATCGGTCTAAATGTTGGGGATGGTAGTTATGATGGGAGTGACACTCAGGTATACGTCTGTCCTCAAGTTGCAGAGTATTTTTATGAGGTTAATATCTAGTAGTGAATTTTAGAACTTAGAGTGTAGACAGGTTCCATTGAAGTTGAACTGTGATTAGCAACCTGATTTCTGAAACTGTTACTCTATCATTGGTTTATGACCTAGTGCAGTGAGGGTAGTTTGTTTTCTCTGTATGCATTAATTTATAATATTTAAAGATATTTTATTTTTAATTGTAATGGGTTTTAATTTTCATTCAAGTTTAATATCAAGACACAATGTTTCATTGAAACCACAGAAGCATAAAATTAGTTTTGATCTGACACTGTAAGTCCTTGACTTACAATTAAGCTCTGCCTCTGCTAACCTTTGCTTAGGAAATCATGTACGGGTTCTGAAGAAAAGAATGTTTAGTCTCTCATCAAAATATTTGAGTAGCTCATACAGTGCTGAAAGGTTTTTTATATGAAAGAGAAAATAAATCGGTTCATATCTCCAACAGCATTATTGATAGTTTGGCAACAATTTCATGCTGACACATATGTAGCAGAAAAGGTATATAGGTTGTTCCACTAATCAAGATTTAGTGACAAAATGCAACCTCGAAATGCAAATAAAAATTTCCAGAACTTCATTGTTTTGCTCAAGTTCAACTGAGCATTAATCCAAAAATATTATGGTAGTCTGCATGAGTCTATTTTATTCATTCCAAATCTTGGCTACATTATATACTGATGCCACATCCTTCTTGAACACTTTAAACCTTGTTATTTGGGCTTTTACCTCTAATGTTCTCACCCTTAATGGTTGAATTGAATCTCTCTCAAACCTTGGATCAAAAGTTTAACAAAGTTGTTAGAAACTGGTACATATATGTACTGGAAAACTATCAGTGCATTCTCTTTTTGCAGAGTTCATGGACGAAACAAGCAGTAGAAGTTGACAGCCCCTGTCCAGTCTCACCCTGGGATCGAGTTGCTGAGTGCCCTGATAGTACATGTGCCCAAGTTATCCATTCAAATGCAGAATTATCTGGGAACAAATGGGTGCCAGTCACCACAGCAAGGGGGTGTCCAGAATGGGATGAACAGCTTGGTAAACATGAATTTTTTAGATGTGTAGCTTGAAGTATAGCATGCTAGTCAACCTGTTTCATCTTTTAATTCCTGTTTACTTTTCTTTCCTTTAATGGTAAACTGCCTGTTTCATCTTTGCTTCTTTTTTTTTTAATCCTTTATTTTGCAGGCAATGTTGCGATGGGTAAAGACCTGGATGTAGGCATGCCTAGAAATGTAGATTTACAACTAGAGTGCTCGGTTGAGGTCCCAATCAAGACAGTAGGAGCAAAACAAAATAACCTGCTTGAGATGAGCTCCAGTAAATTCGATGAACAGATTGATAAAAGGCAGCTGGACCTCAATAGTGAAAGCCCATCCAGAAAACTAACGTCTGAAGCTGCTAATCAAACTGGCATCGCCTCTAAGAGTACTGATCTTAAGAAGGAAAGTGCAGAGTATGAGGCTTCAAACAAGATTTCCAAGATCTCAGACAGCAATGATAAAACCATCAATGATTGTAAAGAACTACTACCATCTATTGAACTTGGGTTGAAGAGACTTAGAGGAGTTAAAGATTCTGGTACTGTGTTTAGGGATGAGCGAAATGTTTTGAGACGTTCAGACTCTTCAGCTTTCTCAAGGTATAACGGAAGGTTATTGCATAGGAACATCAACTATTGAATCCCAGAAAAGCATTCTTTAAAGATTTGTTGAATTCTGAATAGTTTTGACCATTATGTCTATTGCCTGCAGGTATAATACGGCATCAAATGCATATAAGGTTCCCATTGTCAACATTGGAAGCTCATCTACAATTGATAATAATTTAGAACTGACAAGAAAAGGATCAATTTGTGATGTTCAATCTCATTTGGTTAATGACCACCCCAATCAATGCTCAAATGTTGGTAGCAATAACATTGATATGGGATCCACGACTAATAATGCTTTTGCCAAGCCAGCAGTTTTGAAGAATAAGTCAGCTGCATCATCCACATTCAGGTCTTCACATCCATCCTCTACTTCCCAGCCTATGAAAAATGACCTTTTAAGTGCTACTAAGAAAGATATATTAGACAAGGCTGATGATGTAAATACTACAGCAAGACTGGCTCAACCTAGAGGGACTCACCTAGAACACCAAATGCAACACTCCCCACACCATTATGATCAACATCACCAGCTTGCTCACAGTATGCAACAACAGCAGCAGCCCCCTGAACATGATTTGTCTTTGGAAAAAATGGCTGCAGATGCCCCTCATTGTGGGTCGTCCAATGTGTTAGGTGGGCCTGTTGTTGGAAATGCTGGCAACTACAGTGTCAATGGAAGTGCCTCAGGTAGTAACCATGGAAGCAATGGGCCAAACGGGAGTAGCACTGCTATCAATACTGTAGCAACAAACATAGAAAGTGATAATGGAATAGCTGGGAAAAGTGGAAGTGGTGATGCAAGTGGGAGTGGGAGCAAGGCAGACCAGAGCAAGTCTGCTCATAGGGAAGCTGCATTGACCAAATTTCGTCAGAAGAGAAAAGAGAGATGCTTCCGGAAAAAGGTAACTAACTTTGAGCTGTTTAATAATATGCAAGGTAGTAACAATCTTCCTTTAACACATGTTATGCCATTTATTGCTGACACGCTCATATTACATTCAAAATTTTTTCCATTTTGACTGGAAAAAACTATTTTGCTTCAATCTTACCCAGATATCTTCCTACCCCGATGCGATCTGGTTACTCCCCTTGTATTGAAAAATGTATGCACATCAATTTCTGGAAGACCAGTAGTAGAATGCAACATTAAAAAAAAACACATGGATCTCTTAAATTTCAAAGATTCAGAGTAACTTTTTAATATTTTGGCTTTTTCCAGGTTCGATACCAAAGCAGGAAACAATTAGCAGAACAACGACCTCGCATCCGAGGGCAATTCGCACGACAAACATTGAACGACCCAGCATCCGAAGGCAATTCATGTGACAAATAGCAAAGAGGTGGCTGATACAAGATTTGGTACAATCATTCTGAGAAGACCTTGATGTAGACTATTGGAGAATGTTTTGATGAACTGTATTTTATTCCTGTACACACCTCTCTTTTTTTTCCTTTATAATTTGTTGTTATGGACTTAAACTTGGGCCTTGGGGGAACTGAAGGAGGTAGAAGACTTCTATAATAAGACCTCATATCGTTTCGTGTGCTGGATTGATGAACATCATTAAAATTTAAAACACAATAGGTTGCTTTGAGAACTTTTTAATCATGTTCCATTGGTTAGTTTCTGAAGTTTCTTAATCGAGATTTAGTTCTGAAGGTATCGTTGGAATTAAACTACTTGACTATCGTTTGATTGGGTATTTGAAGACATTGACATGTCAATTTGCTGAAGAGTTTGGACAGAGAAGTGAGCATTGGAAAAGCCCAAAAAGAAAGTGGCCCAGTTTTTTTGAAATATCAACCTTCTTATTCACGATTGCTTCCTTTGATGGTCAGAAAGAGCATTAGGTATCATAATTTATGTATTTATATAAAATAAAATATTAGTAATTTGTATATTTATATTGTGTTTACATAAAAATTATGTTATAATTCATATTGATATGAAAATCATAAAATATTTTTTAGTTTATGTTAAATTTATATATGATTTTTACTAAAATTTTAATACATGTTATTTTTATTTTTTTGTATTATTTTCATATTAAATTATATATCATATTTTAGAGTCTATTTAAAATAACTTTAGAAAGATGTTCAATTTTTGAGGTTGGAATTGGATACTTTGGATGCATTTGGATGCTAACGTCCTTTCAATGGATGTGTGATTAGCATGAAAATTTATGTCAACTAGACAAGTGAAATTCAAACGAAATATCAGTGCGGTTTGATTTCTAGTGATAGTCCATTGGACTATTTGGGTCATTGAGTAACTGATTTTTTCTTTTTTACCCTTCAAATTAAGTTATAGAGATAAAAATATCTCTACAACTTAAATTTTTTTTTTTAATTTTTTTTAAATTATGAAATATTAAACATATTTTATTATTTTTATAATAAAGTAATAAATAAATTTTAGTTATTTATTAACATAATTATGATTTAATAAAAAAATATAATAATTTTTAATTATCTATTAATTTTATAAATATTAAATAATTATAATTTTTTATATATTTTTTTTAATTTAATAACTTTAATGATTTTTTTCATTACAATTAATTTTATTTTATTATTTTTTTATATTCAAACACATATTATATCATTAATTTTAATTTTATTATTATAATAACTAATTTGATTTTTACATATTTCGATTTCATCAAAACTAGTCTCACCCTCTTCCACATCTATCCTTAATTAACAAAGAAAAGAAAGCTGGTAGCTGGCTTTCACTGGTAGCATACCTTTTTCAGGTGACTTTTTCGTTTTTCTGAGGTGGCATTGGAGAAAGGTTGTCTGTCTTGTTCCTGTTATCTCCTTCCTCCTAAGAACAAGAATATTCTTTTTATCTTGTAACTTTGGTCCTAGTTTTCAATTGTTTGCCTTTCAATTTCGATTGGCCTAATATCACCGCCCTTTTTTAGTCTCAACCAACACCACAAACCCTAATTACACCCTATAGTCATAAAAATAAAATGTTTTAAATTATTGTTAAATTCTAATAAAACAGAAAATAAAACTTAACTTTATTATATATTTAATTTATACAATTATTTTTAAAATGTGATATTCAATAATTTTAAATTTTAAATTTTAATATATATTTAAACTTAATAATTCATATCATCGTGACATATAAAATATTATATTTATATTATATTTTATACAAAAATAACGTGTTATAATTCGTATTGACATAAAAATTAAAAATATAATTTTTTGATTTTATTAAACTTATTTATAATTTTTTTTTAATTTTAAGTTATGTTATTTTCGTATCCTTTATTCATATCGTTTTTGTATCGTATCACCATATCATGTTTGAAATTATTAGGTTTACTTGTAAACTTTTTTTTATCTTTAAATTACGATTTCTTTTATAAAAAAAATATAACCTTATATCAAAAAGATAAAAGTCTAAAAATAAAATTGTTTAATTAATAATATGCCTAGATGGTGCATGTAAATTGTTTGTGTGCAATATTTACAACTCTTCTTAATGAACAATCCATTTTTAATAGATGAAAAACCATAGTATAAATGATAATATATGCCTTATCTCTTCTGAATTTAAAGAAAAATATATTGACGATGTTTAGAGAAAATAATAATAATAATAATAAATAATAAAAAAAGCTCAACTTTTTAAGTTTAATGTAGCTATCAAATTCATGCTATTGACTTAAATAGGTTTAGCCTTAAGTTTTAAGTTAGCTCAAATTCGGATATTTGACTTTTTTTTTAATTAAAATTTATATCAAATTAAGCTGCCTAACTATAGTATGAGGTTGTATCAACACCTTCCATTGATTTTTTTTTCATTAATGAGAAAAAACGATTTAATTCAACCAAGGGTGATGTCAAAGGTTTTTATTTTAGAGGAGCCGACATATAAGTAAGGTGAAATGATAAAAATTTAATTAAAAAAATTAATTTTAAATAAAATAATAATGTAATTAAATAAAAAATACAAATTTCTTTTTACGATTAAAAGAAATTCTTAGATATTTAAAGAACAATTAAAAGTTAACTAATAATTTTTTGAAAAATAAATAATAAAAGCAATACATTAAAAGGTTCAGTTTTAGAAATGAAAGGTTCCATAAAAATAGAAAAAATTTATAATTTACAATTAATTTTGTAATTTTATGTGCATAATATATAGGTAGTTGAATTTTTTTATATTTTTTGTCTGTGTAAAAAAAATATTTTGACATAATAATTAATGTTAACATGCATCTTTAATTAATTGAAAAGAAAATTTTATTTTAAAGAACTTAAAAATTCAATGAAATAATAATGATTACATTTAAAAAGGATAAAATTTTTATTAAAAGGAAAAAAATAAAATTATTTATTGCATTTACAAGTAAAATTTTTAACAATTTATGAAATTTATCATATTATTACAATTGTTCCTTAAAAGACTGACCAAATTATTAATTTTTGGGATGATAAAATATGATTTTATCATTTTTTGTATGAAAATATACTTATCCTAAAGTGATTTTAAGGAACAAGGGATATAGAGCTTTGAATTATGGATGTTAATAGATAAAGTATGGATAAGATAAAATATTTTTTGTCTCTATCCTTATAAATATTTAATGAACACAAGTAATCTCTATACTCATAATTTTTAAAACAAAAATTAAAAATTAAATTTTTTTTATCTTTTTTTTTATTTTACCTTGTACATTTAAGTAACTTTTTATAAATATATTTTTTTCAATAAAAATATATTAATTTTAATTAATCTAAAAAATAATTTATATTATTTAATAAAAATTTTATATATTAAATATAAATATATAAAAGTACATATACGATATGAATATTACATTATTCATTCTTATAATTCATATTCAATAAAAATTTAAAATCAATTTAATTTTCATTTTCACTCATAATATAATATTTATTTTAAATATTTAATGAACATGAGTAATCTCCATACTTATAACTTTTAAAACAAAAACTAAAAACTAAATTTTTTTTAGCATTTTTTTTATTTTACCTTGTACATTTAAGTAACTTTTTATAAATATATATTTTTTTAATAAAAATATATTAATTTTAATTAATCTAAAAAATAATTTATACATTAAATATATAAAAAAATATAAAATACATATACGAGATAAATATTATATTATTCATTCCTATAATTTATATTCAATAAAAATTTAAAATCAAATTAATTTTTATTTTCACTCATAATATAATATTTATTTTCATTCCTATTCAAATAAAAAATCAAATTCTTCGTTACATATAGATATAATTAACATCCCTACTCCTGACAGGCCCCTCTAGATTCGCTTCTGAATTCAACCAAAGTCCTTTCTTAATAATTTTGCCCCTTAAAATCTTATTAAAAAATAAAATAATTAATAAATGGAAAATTTTGCAAACGGACAAATTTTGGCACGTGCGAGACAAAACACAACTACCAGTCACGACGAAGAATTTCGGTTTGAAAGTTGGACAACACCCCTACCCTCCATGCGTCTCTTCAGCTTCCCCCCAACTAACATTCAAAAAAGTCAAAGTTCTCAACTAATACTCTAAACCATGTAAATAAAAAATAAAAAATAAAAAACTAATCAATAATTACCAATTTTGATTTTTATTAATCTCCATCACATGCATTTCAATATAGTTTGAGTAAGTAAATTCGATTTATTATTATTAAAAAATAATTAAAATAATTACTAAAATATTTATTTGTATTTTTTTTATTTTAGAGTTATAAATCAAATTTAAAATTGGATCTGATGATTTATGTATTTGTATCATATAAAATATGAAAATTTATGTATTCATTTTGTGTTTTATATAAAAATTATATATTATAATTTTTATCGATACGAAAATATAAAATATATATTTTTATTTTATTAAATTTAAATATAATTATTGTTAATATTTTAAATTATATTATATTTATATCTTATATTCATATTGTATTCATATCCTATCACTTTATCGTATTTTAAATTATAATATCTATTTAAAACTCATCTTTTTCTAAATACAATAAATATTCGTCACTATTCTTTACAGCTCATGTTTAGTCATATCTTGTCATTCTTTCACATAATTTTTTTAATATAAAAAAATTATAACTACTAAAATTTAAATTTCAAAAATATTACATGTTAATTTTTTAAGATAATTACATAAATTAATTAAATTAAATCTTAAATTTGTACTTAACTTGTTTTTAATTTAAAAATATTAGAAAATAATACAATAGTCAGGTTAACCCTAATGTATATTTCGAGTCATTTAATAAAAAAAATACAAAACCTTTATATGTCAAATTTTTTCTATTAAAAATCAAATACTGCATTAAAAAAATAAATTTTAGTCTCCAAAAGCCTTCCTTGAATCGATAAACTATGATAAAAATAAAAAAACGAAAAGATAAAGTTTATTGTTTCAAGAGTTCATTGATGAGGGTGGCTTTACCATAGTCTTTGATTATTATCATCAAACAATGAAAAAGTCTTTGTCTTTGTCTTTGTCTTCAACTCTAGAATGCTCATATGAATTCACTCTCTTGAAATCTGGTTACATTCTAGATTTTTTTTTTCTTTTTTCTGCTTCACCAAAGTTGATTTTAGACATCTTTTAACTGTTTAATTAGGAATTTGTTTTTCTTTTTTCTAAATTCTCAACTTAGAAGCACCTTCTTTTGTGAATATTATAATATTTATTATATTAAATTATATATTTTGACTTTTTATTTTTTAAAAAATATTCATATTCGATACATATTCCATAAATATGAATATGTAAGTATAGAAAATATTGGAAAATTTTTCATAATGTTCAATGTATTTGTTTGGGATATGTCATTATCATTAGACACTCGCTCTTTTTTATCATAATAAAAATGACAAATTGATATGCTAAAACCTTTTCTAATCACAATATCGGATAAATTTTGTATTCTCTTATATCTAGACATAAGTATTTTATTTTGGCCAATTTTTATTTTTTAATACATAAACTCTTTCGAATATATAATTTTTAAATACTAATTTTAATAATATATCAACCATTAAAAAAGTTAATTAACAATAACTTATTAAAAAAATAAGTGCAAATTATGCTTATGTATGTTGCCCCCTACTCAATTATTTATAATTTTTTCCTTAATGTATATTGAAAGAATGTTTTGTAATGTGGTCAAGGTATTCCTATATTTTATTTGGATCGAATTTTTTTCATTAGATGATTTTTATGATAATCTCTCGTATATATGATTTTAAAGATACATTCTCTTATATTAATATGACACACTTAAGATTATATTTTCGAAATATTTTTCATAAAAATCGACCTTGATTGATAAAAAAATTTATTTTTTTTCAACAAAATTAACCTTAAGACAAAAGAGATCTAAAATTTTCAATAATTAAAATTATCAATATTTAAACTATGATCACTAAAACACTAATATATAATATTTGATGATTTTTGAAATATAAGAAATGTTGGAGTTATTACAATTATGTTCTATGCAAATCGTTATTTTGCAAAATTTTTTTCTTTAAATTCATGTGGAAAGACTTTTTTGCTCTTATAAATTCTTTCTTCTTGTAAAAGAACAGTGGGCAAACAGTCTTTTAGGACAAAGGCAGGGGCAATCCGCAATCCGCAATCCGCAACCGCAAGAGTGTTGTTGTGTTGCACGCGCTGTGGCGGTGAAGGTGGGCCAGAGTTTCCATTTTAATTTAGCAGATAGTCAAACAAGAGAAATAGAGACAGTTAGTTGGCCGTACCATCACTCGCTCTATCCCCCGTGTAATCCACAATCACATTTTCTGATAAAAATCCAATAGAAAAACCATTCTAAATAAAAAAACAGTTTTTTTATAATATTGATAAGATTTATATTTAATGTAATATTAATATATAAATTTTATATGTAGTTAATAGGTAAAATAATAATATTTTATTAATAAGATAAAAAACATAATGTTATTTAGTTAGTAAATAATTTTTTTAAAAAAGATTAATTTATATATTTTTTAAAAATTAATATTTCTTAATTAATAAAATAGTTTCATTTAATTCACTATTAATATATAAATTTATTCAGGCATCAAATATAATATTTAAATAACCTTAATAAATCAAAATGAAAAACAGGGATTTTCACTTTTTTTTCTTTTAACCTTAAAATTATTTTCTTTTTCCCTATTTTTTCTTTGTCAAAAACTATGAACTGCCTCACATTCCCAGTTTCAGACACTAAACAGACTTTGAAAATCTTATCTTTTTCCCTTGTCTTAAAATGAATGTGTTTCTCAAACAAAACCAGTTCAGTTTAAACCCTTTTTTCTTGTTTCCAAGGCTGTTTTTCCTTTAATAAGTTCAACAACTGGCAAAAACTATTATTTCGTGTGTATTATCCTGGTGAATCCTTTGTTAACCGGTTAAGATTTTCTCGTTCTTCGAGGTCAAGTTCTTTGTGTTTCAGGGTTTTAGTCACGTTTCCTTTTATATATGTACATTTCTTTTTCTGCAAAGAAGTTTCTGAGTAATAAAATTATTTTGTTTTGTTTTTCTTATTAGATTCCTTGGTCTGTCATGCAGACTGAGCTTAAAAGAGTGAATGAAATGAGATTTCATGGAAGCAAAAACAAGTTGTTCGTTTGTTATTTATCTGCCATTCTGGTCAGTTCTCATTTCCTTTTTTTTTTTGTTTTTTTTTTTTGTGGTTTTTTTTTTTTTTTTACCTTTTGCTTCAAGGTTACCAGTAGAACTTTCAAATTTCCTCTCTTTTATTTATTTATTTATTTTTTTTGCGGTTTGGATTTTCTTTGCAAAGGTGGACTTTTTTCCCTGATTACTATGACAAATTATTGTCTTCAAATGCTAGCTGTGGTTTTTTTTTTTTTTTTGCACAATCCTAAATATTGCTTTTGTTTTTCTTTTTTGCATCTTCATAATGCTATATGGGGTAGTTTACTTGTTCTAGAAAAATATTCATGTTCACAAGTTTGTTGATTTGATGAATTAAAGACTGGAGTCTCCTTGATATAAAGATGGAGGTGTTTTATTGTAGTTACTGTAGGTTGAAAAGAAGCTTTATCTTGATCTACGGTCATGATTTAAGATAAGCTTTATCTTGACTTATGTTCAGTAATTTTGTGGGGTTCTGGAAATCCGAAATTAAGGATTTTCATGACAACTGAAGAAGACCATCAAATAGCAAATGAGTTATCTTCTAAATAATATGAAGGGTGAAGCGATTGTGATTGTGTTTTTGTGTTCCAGCAGCACAGGAAATGTTTGACCACGATTGTACATGCTGCTGGGGAGGAGATCTTGGAAGTAACTAGTAATTGTTTTATAAAATGGACAAAATTGGGAAGCTACAGCATATTTCATCTCTGAGTGAAAACAAGGCTTCAAAATGCTGTAGATACTCTGAAGGTTGAAGAGAGAAGTGTTCTGATCTGTCAGCAAAAGTTGGTTCAATTGTTCAGCTACATTCAAGTATAAGTGGAGCTTTAAAGACTTTCCAGACAGCAAGATATGTTCTGTCTTATCCAATTTATTCATTTGGTACACGTTTAAAATGAAAATCCCTTTTACCAGTCTAGTATGAACTTCTGCTGGTGTCATAGTCTTACTGCCGAGGTATTCTGCGACAGCTGATCGTTTGTCTTACAGCAAATACCCTCGTTTAGGACAAGTTAAAGGTTAATGGCATACTGAAAATTAAGCAAATAGCTGCATTGGTTCATGAAAAGTGGATCCTGCAAATGGTTCAAAAATCACCCAGTTGGTTCATGTTTTGAAGTTTGGTATTTTGTTGAGACTTTTAGAGAACAATTCTGTTGCATCCGAAGCTGAAAGAGCTCAACGTCTGTTATTGCAGGGAAGATTTCAGGACTGCTTAATGCTTATCTTTCCTCCTATAAAAAGTGTATTGCAGCCATAACCTGAGACTGAGAGCGGAGCAAAATGCATTGGCAGTGAAATGGAGATATTGTGTGACATGACTTAAAGATACCAAATTGCCATTATTTGTACCTTAGCATTTTACTAGAGTGGCTGAGAAGGAGGTTCTAGTTGTTTGGAGCTTCTTCATTACTTTCCCTATGTCTTTATGCCTTCCTGTCTCATAGTTATGGCTTTTTTTTATTATTATAAAGCCGTTTTTCTTGTCATACAAATATTTGGGAGGTAAAATATAATGAAACAAGGCCTAATTTTAGAGACGATCCTATATGCTGTAGGCTGTAGCTTACTCCGAGTCATTTTACTTAGGATATGTATCTATCTCATTTTGCAAACACACATGTACACATGTAACTGTCTTTTCTAACATTTCTTGTCAATTTAATCTTCTTTTTGGAGATGTTACTTATATTGTCCCGGTGCATGCAGGTTTGAATATGTTGATTTTGAGCTGTGCATAAGTGAAGCTGACACTGGAAGAGAGTGACTTCTAAAAGATCTTCTGCACATACTCCTTCAGCAAGTTTTCGCTCTCAATAACGGTAGCATTTTCTACTACTGTCCAGCTTAATTGAGTATCAAGGGGTTGGTATAATTGGTTTCCGAGACTTCCTTTATGCTCCAGTAAAATATAATTGGCGTTTCAATAATTTATTAAAATGGAGGTTAAAGAAGAAGAGAGGATAGTCATAGCTAAACCAGTAGCTTCAAGGCCTACTTGTTCCAGATTCAAGTCTTTCTCAGAGCTCCTTGCGGGGGCCGATAATGCATCACCCCCTAATACCTGTTCTGAAAATGTAGTTTCTGCAATTAGACCAAAGACGGTTAGGTTCAAGCCAATGGTGAATCGTGCTCCATCTGCTGTGATTTCTTCCCAGGTTTCCTCTTAAGTTCACCTGGATATCTTTCTCATTTCAATATCTTTCTACCTCTCATCTTTTTGTCATCTGATAATTTCAGGCAGAGCTCTCTGGGATAGGTGTTTCTAATTTATCCGATAAGGCTTTAAAATCAGATGTCAAGCCTACTGTAGTTTACAAACCACTGGCAAAGCTTGTATCAAAGACGACTGCTTCTCTCTTGGCAAACATGGTCAGTAGCAGAATTCTGTGCGTTATTTATAGATCACAAAAACAACAAACTAAGCCTTATATCCCATAACTCTGGGGTAGGCAATATGAAAGGCCAAAAAGGAATCATGTTTTGTCCCCTCATATGCTTATCATTGGTGCCATGCTCGTGGAGATGACATGAGCTAAATTTGCATTACCCATGTCCTTCTACTGATATTAGAGTTTCAATTTTGGCAGGGAAATTTCAGTGCTAGCAATCAACCAACACTGCAACCAACAGAGGCACCAGCTCAACATGCAAACCAAGAGAAAAAGAATTTCAGAACCCAAGTTAGTCCAAATCTTCATCAGAATACTCCATCACATGGAGAAACAGATCAGATAAGTGAACCCTCGAAGGCAGCATCTCAGAACATAGAAGAGGATCCAAAAATGTTACCAGCTGCAGCAAATGCTGATAGACCTTCTTATGATGGTTATAATTGGAGGAAATATGGACAAAAGCAAGTGAAAGGAAGTGAATATCCGCGAAGCTACTATAAGTGTACACACCCAAATTGTCCTGTAAAAAAGAAAGTGGAAAGATCATTTGATGGTCAAATAGCTGAAATTGTCTACAAGGGTGAACACAATCATTCAAAGCCTCAGCCTCCCAAACGAAATTCATCAGGGAACCAAGGGTTTGGATTTACTTCCGACGGGACTGGTCAAGATACCAACAACTCATTGCTGAGTAAAAATCCTAATGAAAAGAATGAAGGTTCCGAAGAAAGAGTTGAAAATCAGAATGAAATCAGGTCGTATGCTCCCCTATCTTATCAAGGCAAAGCTCTGCTACACTATGAACATGTTACCACTGGAGCTCTTAATGCCGGTGGAACTTCTGAAAATTCCATTGGTCTTAGTGGGGAATGCGAGGAAGGAAGCAAGGTGGGAGAAGATGATCAACCTAGAAGTAAAAGAAGGTAAGTAATTGAGATGATATGGATTTTAGGTCTTTCAAGATTTGCCAAGCAAAACTGTTTGACGAGATTGGTTTCACCACCCTAGTGAGTTGAAATTGAACTCCTAATTTATGTTTTAATTATGATCTGTTTCCTTCAGGAAAAGTGAGAATCAATCCAGTGAAGTGGGCACCTCAGGAGAAGGCATCCAAGAACCTCGTGTTGTAGTGCAAAGTTCTAACGATTCTGAGATCATGGGAGATGGCTTTCGCTGGAGAAAATACGGGCAGAAGGTGGTGAAGGGAAATCCAAATCCCAGGTTGAAATTCAACTTGTTTAAATACACATCATAGCTGATATATAGTACCTTCTTTAGGTTTAACGAGGCATTCTCAAATCCCTATGAAGAAAACTTTGGCCCTTCCTACTCTGCTGGATGCTTGGAATATGTTATTTTTTTGCATGCAGTTTGAACAATGCAATCTCAACCTTATGGCCCATATTGAAAAGAACCTGGAGATTTTTGAAAACTATTATTAGCTCTTTCAATTTCGGAGATGCACTGACCTCCGTTAAAGTTGGAACCTGCTACTATGACCTGCTTCTAATATTATAAATGCAACATCTATAGTACTTGCTTCAAATGGGTACCATATATGCATCTATTGCTAATCATGTATTTCTTACCCTTGTTTTCTTACTGCTTGCCATAATCTGCCATGCAGAAGTTACTACAGATGCACTAGTCAAAAATGCAATGTCCGCAAGCATGTGGAAAGAGCATCAGATGATCCGAGGGCTTTCGTTACAACATACGAAGGTAAACATAACCATGAGATGCCACTTAGGAACACAAATCCTGTGGCCTCTGATCCAGATTCCAACTCACCTGCTACTAAAGACAAGAGATGATAGCAACTGAAGAAGGTATAGTTTCTGACTCGATATTTGTTCTGATAAAGGCTCTTTAGGACTGAAAAGGCACCAGAACCAAAGCCCTGAAAGTGACTGAAGCTTACAATATATATGACTTTCTGCAACTAAGGCTGCTCAATGAGGGCAGTTTTTTTAATGCTGCCTGCCTTCAGCTTATTACATTATTTTCTTTTATTTTTTTTAATTAATTGTTTTCCCTATTATCAAATAAGTAAAAACTTTGCACATCTAATATGTGATATATCAGCATTATCTTATTTCGGTTTTAAGATATCTTGCAACAACTTAAGTGATCAATCCTAACTTCTGGTAATTATACCAAGAATTTATGTAGATTATATGTGATGCTATCTTAGATGGCATCAAAATCCTACCATCAGAGATAGCATCATCAATGTAGATTATATATTGATGCTATCTGCACAATTTTGATACAAATCTGCATTGAGATGATTCAAATGCTTTCTTACATGTAATTGTGATGTATACACTTGTCATTTTCATCATCAAGGTATTCAAACGAGTAGTAGTTTCCAATTTCCATGCCTAAATTTAATTAAAAAGTGCTCCTTTTTTAAAGCTTCTCCATGGAAGACAAATTCCAAAGTTTAAAATTCCATAACTATTGATCGGTAAAATATAAAAATGCGTGGATGTATATCTAATTGCATGCTCATGTCATGAGCATGCATGAACTGAATGTAACTTGTTAAGATGTTTAACATTGGAACTAAATCGTGATAGTATCTCTCTTATGTATAATCAATGCTTGCTTCTACATTTGAAAGGATGATTCTGAGAAAAAAAAAACTCTTGCAGCTGTATCATGTGGATGTGCACATCATTCCTCTCCTTCTAACCATAACGATATACTGTATAAAAATGATTTTTTAACTTGAAATCTTGATTTCAGAAGAAAAAGAGATAGATATCGTGATTGAGACGAGCCATTGCGAATATGTTCATCTTTTTGTGATCACATGTCAGCTCATATATATATATATTATATCGTATTCATTTCTATATTTTCATACAATGCAAAAGTAAGGTCCTTGTTGGGTTTTTTCATTCTTACTCGTCCTTACAAGTATGTACTGATCGTGCAATTATTGCCAACATACCCTATGTTAATGCAGAACAACCCACAGCCGTTTTAGGGTAACTATACGTGAAAAGGCTTATATATACACGATTTTTTCTTACATGTATCGTATATGAACCATTGATACAAACAAGAACAAAGCCCAACTTTTTACAAGGACATAACAAGAAAAAAAAAAAGTAATGAGCAAGCTTGAGATCATAAGCAACCACTAGAGATGAGACTCAAATTCCATGACTTACAACAACCCAACACTTTGGTTTGAAAGAAAGGACAAAGAAATTCATAGGTTTCACGTTGAGGTGCAGTGGCTATTTGCCATTTATGCTTCTTTTTGAATCATGTCCATCGATTTTATTGTTTAATCAGATCAGACGGTTAGAAAATCTTACTTTTTCTATTGACGAAGATAGTGTTGAATCCCGTTAATGGAACCCACGTTAGAGGACAATTTTTTTTACTCCATTTCCTAGCATCTAAAACGACGCTGTGTCGTTCATAAGTGGTCCAAAAAAAAAATTGTTTAAGCCAATCACGCAATTCTAAAAAAATAACTAATAAAAAACCTTAGATGAAATTCTTGATTAAATTTTTTATTAAAAATGATTATATAAAAATAAAATAAAAAAAAATCAAAATTAATAGATTAAAAAAATCTTATTACATGAATAAATGTATAAATTTTAAATTAAATTTCGATAAATTTCAATATATTTTTTAGATAATTATTTTTAATAAAAATTTTGATATATTTTTTTATCTTTAAAAAATATCAATTAAATTATAGTATAAATTATATATTTTTATATTTTACACATATTACTAATTTTTTTATTGAAATCTATTAATCTATTAATTTATTAATTTAAATATTATATTAAAATTTGTGTTAAATAATTCCTAGTTAAAAATTTTATAATCTTTGTCTAAAAATTACACATAACTTATGAATAAAAAAAGTAAACGTTACTGGAAAACAAAAACGTTTGGCTCCTTTCGTCTTTGTAATAAAACTTGTGAAATCTTCATCAATGTTTCTGCGTTTTTGAGTGTTGTTAAGGGTATTCAAGAAATGGGTTGATGTCGTTTTGATGTTTTGGTTGATTTTTTATAGCATTAAAGTTTATTTTTGAAGTGAAAAAGAGAGAAAGCAGAGAAGAAGAAGAATCATGGGATGGCTTCCTTGTTCTAGGAAATCAAATACCAAAGCTAATAAGTCTAAGAAGAACAAAAAGATGAAACAGATGCCACTTGATCAAATCAAAGCTACTTCTGGTAAAGCTATTTCATTATGTAAAATTCAGTAAAAGTTTTACCATTTTTTTTTCCATTTTATGTTAATCATGCTGTGAGAGAAAGAGAAGGTCTTTTATGCTAGCTGTTATGCTGACTAAGTAATATGTTTTTGATGTGTTTTGCTGGTTTTTGAAAATTAGTACTTCTTCTTTCCTCTGGGTCTTATGTAAGTTGATCAGATGGTTGGTAATTTGGTTTCTTTTGGATGATAGATGGAATTTGGATCAATACATTGGATACTTAACTAGAAGGGAGCAAGAAAAAAAATTAGAGGTCTTGATAGCTTGATCAATTTTTTAAATGAAGTGATGGATCAAAGTAGCAAAATCCTTGCTCAAGTTGCATTTTGGATACTGTTCATATATGTTGCATATGACTTGAAATGTAAAAGCAATGTGTATATATGATAGATTTGGTGAGGTGAAGTTGTGGTTGGAGGATGGATTAGTCTAAAAGCGCATGTCATGGCAAAATCCTGCTCAGTGCGTTCTTGATGTTTGCATTTTGCATTTCCTGTTTTCTTAAGAGGATTCAGAAATGTGGCTTGGTTTTTCTCCTCTGCCATCAAATACACACAATTATTTGGCTTTTGCCAACAATTCCATCATCTTAATTTTATCATGTTTTATTAATTGTAAAATGAAAAAACAAGTTAAATGCAGGCTTGCTTTCACGTGAAGGTAGCAAACTGGTAACTGAATCTTGTTTTTAAGATCGGTACAGGTTGTTGCTATAAAGCAACTTGACCATAATGGGTTGCAGGGAAGAGGGAGTTTCTTGTTGAAGTTTCAATGCCGAGCCTACTTCACCATCCTAAGCTTGTAAATCTCACAGTTTACGGTGCTGATGGAGATCAAAGGCTTCTGGTTTATGAATATATGCCCTTAGGATCTCTGGAAGATCATTTACACGGTATGTATAGCATTAACTCCTCATATCTTGTTATTTAGTGCTCCACCAGGAGGATGCTTATTATGCTTCTTATTTGCAGACATGTCACCTGGTAGGAAAAGACTGGACTGGACAGGAAATCAATAATGAAAATAACTGTTGGGGCTACAAAGGGGTTGAAAATAACTGTTGGGGCTGCAAAGGGTTTGGGGATTTTACATGACAAAGCCAGTTCCCCTGTTATCCACCAAGATTGGAAATGCTCCAATATTTTACTTGGTGAAGGATATTTTCTGAAGCTATCTGACTTTGGCTTGGCCAAGCTTGGGCCTGTTACAGGAGTTATGAGACGGTGTGCCCCGGAGTACGCAATGACAGGTAAATTAGCTCTACAATCAGACGTTTATAGCTTGGGTTTGTTCTTCTAGAAATCATAACCGGCAGGAAAGCAATTGACAATTCAAAACATGCGGAGGAACGGAATCTAGCAGCATGGGTAAGAAGTTTATATTGATGAGGACTGCAAAAAGAATAAGCAAATATTATAGATAAAAGCTAAAAAATAGTAATGTCTGTCAGATTGCAAAAAGTTTCATTTCTATCTTGAACTTTATTGCAGGCAAGGCCATTGTTCAAAGAACGAAAAAATTTCTCTCAAATGGCTGATCCAATGCTCCAAGGTCAGTATTCTCCAAGGGGCTTATTCCAAGCTCTTGTAGTGGCAGCAATGTTGTGTTCAACAGCAGCCAAATATGCGACCTCTCATTGCTGATGTAGTCACAGCTTTGACTTACCTTGCTTCTCATAAATTTGAACCAGATACACAGCCAGCACTGGGTTCCCCCTGGCACTCCAGGGGCAAAGAGAGACAGAGATAAGAAGCCCAACTGTGGCATTGGGTCTGAAAGGGATCAAATCAGAAGGTTAAGTTGATACTTGCTTGGATCCTTCGTGCTCATTAGGGGTTCTCTGGAATTGATGATGTCATTGAGTTGTGGCATCCTTTATTACAAATGAAACCACAGAGCTAGGAGTTTTAGGCTAAATGCTTACTGCCTGCATTACAAATAGATCCCTAGGCACATAAATCATTATGGCATTTGATTATATTCAAATCAATTTACTTCAAATTGATAATTTATAGAAATAGATCCCTCTCTTACCATTAATTTCCAGTATATGCATAATACAGATAAGGAAAAAGGACCATTAAAAAGAATGAACAGATACAGAGAAGTGACTTATTTGGCAATGGAGGCACAAATGCAAAAGGATGACAAGGCACTAGGGCTATCCCTGACTAGAGTTCTTCTCTTGGTCTTGGGTGTTAGTTTCTTCCTGAGTTGTGCTTGGCTTGGATTTACTGTCCGTGGACCCCTCAAAATTAGGCTTGCCCTGCCATAGCGGATCCAAGTTTACAAGCTTCAAATAAAGTCATTGAGAATAGGCAAGCGACATACTTTTACAATGGAAGCCGTAGCTTGAGAATAAAAAAAGGGATTGCATATGCTAAAATTTAAACCGAGAAACTCTAAACCTAATAGAAAATGTCGAAACAATTATACCGCCATTAACTCTATTCTAAGGAGATAGATTGATATTTTCACAATATTCAATTAATGCTCCAAAACAGTTGAACAAATATTTCATCTCAGATGTGAAGGAAAAAAGGAAATCAAAGACTGACAAGTTAATGCCTTAGTTGCAAGTAAAACCTGGCAAAACATGGCATTGTACATATTTACCTTGTTCTTGTCACGCCAGCCAAGTCCAAATGAAAATAGCCCTGCCTTTCTTCTGGGGCTGTCCTGTGTGGTATTCTGAGTCCTACAAGGGCATGCTATCTTTGTAAGACACAACTATCTGGATCCATCGGGAAACTTGTGGAAAAATATCCATTAAGCAAACATAACTCATAACATGCATAAACAAAATCTCTAGCTGCACCATAGCATTGTATGAACTTAAAGGATGACTGTTTTCAATTATAATTTGCAACCGCTTTACAATCTTTTCTGGTCAGGAATGCGCTTCGGTGACTTCCTTACATGAGAACACAAGTGGACAACAGTCTATTTTGGAAATAACAGAAAAAATTAGTTGTTCTATAAAAATGTTTTAAAATAGAAATGAAATGGATCATTCCCTTTCATTTTAGAGTGTGGATATAAGCATTTTCAACCGGTTCCCTAGATTGGAATCCTATAATACCAAAGAGACCTTGTACCAAGTTTCTGCAATTTAATGATGTGTAGCCTCTGTTTCTTCTCCTGATTTAAAAACATTTAACCTTCTGATGTAGAATGGGTTTAATTATGTTTATGATTAATTGCAGAATGGCCTGTTTATGAGTAACTTATAACTATAAATACTTTATTTTGCTATTCTCAATTAGATGCTGGATGATTGATTGCTGAATCAGTTCCATCAAACATGCAGACAGACACGCACATTGAATCAGAGTTTTCTTACAGAAAGAGAGAAATGATCTGATTCACTAATGGCTATAAGCATTAAACCTTAAAACCCTAATACTGCCATGAAGGTGTGGTTCTGCACCACTTCTTATTCTTCTACGATTTTGTTGGTCTACTAATCATATAACTGCTTAGAGAACGGATATTAGTATGAATGCTTGTCTTGCAAGAAATGACGAAAATGGTTGTAACATGAAGCTTTCATACATATTTGTAGTTGCTCTTCCCACATTTCACTCAGAGGCATCTTAAGGGTTAGAACAACATTAAATTTTAAGTTGTGTTCAATAGTTGGATCAGAGTAACTATGCTCTTTGCTTTTTTATATGGCCCATCGTTCTCTTTATCAGCATCAAGCTGATGGAGAATTTATCAAAACATTTTGAATATGAAGGACACAGAAATGGAGACATGAGTCATGATGTTTAGACTTCTATTTTTCTCATGTAAATAAGTGAATGTTAGAAGAGAACAATGCTGAAAACATTTCTTACAGTGGAGAAGATGGCGTTTTTGCTTGGCCACATTCATATTGCAAGGTAGCCTTCAGCATTGATTCTGCCATAACCACTCTCTTCTCCATCTGAGCAATAGAAGCCATAGCCTTCTCATATTTTTCCTGCAAATGTATTTTTTTTATTGAAAATCAATATAGTCAGAAAATAAAGGAGAAAAAAAATACACTCTAGCCAAGAAGTTGTTATCAGAACAAAGTGCCTATCAGTAGCTTAAATTTCTTGATAGAAGTCACATAGCAAGAATACGTCATCTAGCATCAAACTCAACTGAAAAACAGAATGAGTAAATGGTGTATACCCAAATATCTTTGAACTTCTCTTTCAATCCTACATGAAGAACAATATGAAATCTATAGTTTAACATTATCCATGATAGCTAGGACGTCAAGAACAGAAGAGAACCTGGAGCACAGTAACTGCATGTCTCTGGGCAGCTGCATCTTCCTCTGCATTTCTGCGAGCATCTTCAGTTATCCTTTGCTCTTGCTCTAGCCGAATCAAAACCTGTAGCATGTAGAACCTAAAAGTCACTAGAGGACGCGTAATAGAATAAGAATCAAGCCATAGTTCCAGAAAAATGCACTAGAGAATAGGCAAAATTATACCTTAAGCACCGCAGCTTCCTGTTCTTTCTTATCAGCAAGAGCTTGGTGTAGGTCAGCCACCTCTTGCTCTAGCCGTTCAATCTGCAGCATTATTAACAAACTTCAATTCCTGCAAGAAACTTGAGTAATCCAAAGCTTACAGAGCATTAGGAGAAGTATTGCCCTCGACCAAATGATATGCTGGGAAGGTCTAACATCCTCATGCAAATCAATTTACATATACCTTTGCACTCAATATACGTCGGTTATCTTCTTTGACCAACTCCACGAGTGCTGTCTCTAGCTCCTCAGCTCTGGAAAAGAACAGGAATCGCAGTTACAGGTAATATGATAGATTATAAAAGCACTTCAACAATATCAGAAATAATTCACACTAATAAAACATGAAAATGGTCATATGTGATGCATTCCTAACTTTTAGCAGATTCCTATCTATAGTTACACGAGATGCATTTTCATTCATAGCTATCTTGAACAAGCAACTCCCTAAAATGATAACTGGCATACATGATTCTTAATGTTTCATATCTCCGAGGGCTAAAATGGAAATGTAGCAAATGAAAAAACCCAACAGCATCAAGAAGGCTAAATACCATGTTTCTCTGAAAGAGGAAGCTGTGCTATCAAATGTTGCAATCCATGCACATTAAACAAAAATTGCGCATATGATATGAGTAGGGTGGACAATAAATTGCGTGTCTGAAAATGAGACTCAGTTACTACTATATAACCATTATCCACTAAAGCAGAGCCACATGGCAATTAGAAACAGAATGTTTGAGAAAAAATCAGAAACCACAGATGGTAGAATGTACTAACAGGAGTACAGCAGCTCTTTTTTCCTCAAGCAACCTACACAACTTAACCTTCATCCAATCAACCTGCACATAAACTGTTAACAATTGAAATTTCAAAGGAGTTACATGTTGATTATTCATATTCATCCAATTAATTACAAGTGAAACACTGATAGAAAACCTAGAATAAGTTCAGTGAGTATAATTACAGCTCAGTCAGGGTTATCAGGTTAGAAATGCATTACTTGAGATTGGTTATAAGAAAAGAAAACTTTTAGCCTTTATTAAGTCATATGATGAAGCCACATGCTATTTGTCAAATCATATCAACATTCAAGAATTCACGCATTGTAGTTGAAGGGCCTTAGTTAATGCTTTTATTTTTGTAATATCTAGCAGCATTGATGTTTTTGGATCATCAAAATGCCAACAAAGTTCTAAACTAATATTTTTTACCCAGGTTATGCAAGATTATGCTGAAGCCAATACTGATTCTTTGAATTTGATATGTAATTTTCTATATTAACATCACAGAACATGAGCCTCAAACCATCATTTGGTTAAAGTTGATAAGGTGAAAGAAAAGTAGGCAAACATCAACTACCTTACTAAATCAATACATTAAGCACATACTGTTTGTGGGATGTGGACCACGAAGTATAAAACAGGTATTATTGGTGAACAGCTTCCTAAAATATTAGAAATGCAGTGTAGAAGTGCTAAGAAGATGAATAAAGTACCTGCTCGTGAAGATCTGGTAAGGAATCAACTTCTGAACCTGCATTTAGGCTACAGAGCAATTCATCTAGATTAGAGGACCAGGGTTCCAACTTAGATGTGTCTCTATCAGCTAAATCTTCCGCAGGTTTTGTTTCTTCCAGCAGAGATCCATGATCGTGCTTAAAACTGTACAGCTTAGATGCAAGTCCTTTTGAATCTTTCCAAACTCGACCTCTTTTTGTTCTTTCCTCAACGACCAGTAGCACAACTGGTCTATGCTTTTCTCTCAACTCTTGTAGTTTAACATCAGTCACAGCAAAAAAACCCATGCAGGCAGTCAAAACAAGTTGGCTGCTGTCAAATGTTGAGCCAGCTAGGGATTGCAGCAAAGTGATGGCATCCCCAGTATCTTTAGTTGTAACTAAGGCAGGACCTACAGTAAACTTCACATAATTAGACTGCTTTTCGAATTCATCATCCACATTAATGCTTCATACATTTTATAAATATAAAATCTCAATACCATATAACTCCATTAAAGCAAGGGCCGTTCGAAAGAGCATAACACGATTTCCTTCAAATAGAAGCACATCCCAAATGCGAAGAACTGGACCAAGAAATACATCACAAGGTAAACATGATTTCTAACGAAGAGAACGCAGAGTGCTCGGAACTAAGCATTTTGAGTGAAATAATTAAAAAATAATTTCACTTGTGGCACTAACTTTAAATCTTACCACTTTCCCAAGGAAGCATATTAACAAAAATGGAAAGAAACCAAGGTGCAGAAATCCATGTCACCTGCACTCCCAAGTAATCCAGATGATTGACTGCACCAGAAGCATAGATGAAATAAAAAATCACTCATATTGCTTCATGTAATGAATTAGAATATAATTAATAAAGAAAATGTTGAAAAGTAAACAAACCCAATTTGGGAAATCTTTCACGCATCAACTCTTCTAATACAAGTTGATCAACCTATGAAAATAGAAATAGTTAGAATCACAAGTTGTAAATTGGCAAAATCCCTTTAGAAATACTGCAATATCAGCTTGTTGGTGAATATGAAGATGGACGCTAAACTTAAAAGCAACTAGAGAAATTTGCTAGGAAACGTGGAATATCATCAAAAAAAGAATGTAGAAAATAAAAAACCTGAGATTCTATCATTTCCTCTGTATAGCACCCATCAAAGTAATCATCGATAATGCCCACCAAGGTCCTGAGAATACATTTTGAAAGAAACATGCCTTTAAAGCGACTTAACTATTCTTGTATCATGAGTATATATGTGTCGATATATGCCTCTGTACAATAATTAGCACAATAGAATAAGACAACCATGTTTAGAAAAGAGGATTTTTTTTTTTGGCAGAAAATAACAAATTGTTTCTCACAACAATTACTGAGAGTCTGAGACAAAAGGTGGCCAAAAAAGTTTCTGCAAACCCAAAAAATCATTAAAATGAACAAAATACAAATAGAAATAATTATTTTCAGAAATCAACCATTTATGAAAAGCTACCTGAACCTACCAAAAGGCATTTTCCTCTGGCATCAAAAGTAGCAATAATCCAGCAAAGAAATTCATTGCCTGCATGCATTCGGTATCAAGTTTAATGACAAGAATAAGTACAAGGGGTAACTAATTATTAAAAAATTAATCACTTGCAAAGAGAGGTCATTAAGATCCATTCAGAGCAAACACAAATCCTAGGAACCCAAAGGTAAAACTGATGAATTGTTTTCTATGCTAAACTTCCATTAATGCCACACACAGCGTTCGGGCTTTCAAGTTGCACCTTATGCTCACAACTTTAATGGTGAAACAGATTTAGCAAGGAAAAACCTCATATACTTAGATAATATAGGTGAGCAATTTGATCTACTCGTGAAGTGAAAAAAGTATAATGTAACATAAGCACGGTCACAGTTTTAGAACATCAGAGTTGTTCTTGAGCTCCCAAAATTTTTCAATCAACAGAATTATGGCCTCTTTGTGCTGTGCTTATACAGCGACAGCATGACTGGACTGAAGGAAATGATAAGAAATTGGATAAATTTCTAGATAAATTCTAAAGAAAACTTTCTTAGATTCTAAAGAACGTAAGGTTGCAAATAAAACTTGAGTGAGTGAGAGAGAAAGAGCTGTGATGTAGATGGACAATTATAAAAAGTAGAAGTCAGTTTCCATTGATAAAGGAGAAGAAAGTTGGATAATATGGTGCAAGTTTGAAAGAGAGAAATCCATTAAAAATAATACTAAAACATTAGTACAAGTTTAACTAATTCAGAGAAAAAGAACTTTTAATTCATCAATTACCTGACAGTACCCAACAGAGGGGTTATGTCGAGCATATGCTAAAAGTAAACGCCTCAAGGAATCCCTACCATTATTGTTCAAAGCTGGATGACCTGGAAAAGTCCGTGGTAAATCCTGAAAAATGAACAGACAAGTTAGCCTAGGTAGAAATGTAAAAACAATATAAAGCAGAAGGTGTAGCACCTACAAATTGAAAAGACTGAATGATAAAGTCCAAGGCTCATGCATCTAATGACCTTGTCAATCAGCTTTCTCCATTTTCTGAACACAACAGATGAGTCACTATGTTGATCAGCATCATAGTTTTCTTGAGCCAGCAAATCCTCATAATACCTCTCCACTCGTCGTGCCTTAACACCTACAAAGGCTTGCCATACTGCAATGACCATATTATAGCAAACAATGCATTTTTCAACCACTAAATATTGAGACAATAACAGACAGAGAAGTTTCAACCTCACCTCCCCTCTGAGGTCCTTCGGTACTCCTCCATGAACAAGGCTCTCCAGCTCTTCTTTCCAAGGAAAAAAGGATTCTTGAAAGGCCCCATTGTCTGCATTACTTTTTTCCCTTGCTGAGTTCTCATTAACACAGACCTTTTCCTCAATTTCATCCTCAGATTCTCCTTCTGGAGATCTTGCCTCTTTTATTGATGGAAGATGGTCTCCGCTTTCATTCATATTCATATTTTTCATATTCCTTCCCTTCTTAACCCTTGAATTCATCATATTCTCAATGGCACAAAGGGCTGGTCTGGTATTAGCCCATCTTTCAACCTTATGTATCTTTGTTTCTTCTGCAAGCTGCACCTCCTTTCCTGTTTCATTTTCTGTTGAATTAGCAGAATCAAGCTTTGCACTTGGAGCATCTCCTTCCTTGCTCCTCTCTGAACAAACCTCTTCTTTTAACTCAGTCGCTTCAGTTTGTGATTTCTCTTTGCTTTCATCTATAGCTTCACCTTGGAATGTCTCCATATATTCCTCCTCAGAAGCAGCTTCTTCATTCAATTGGATAGCTTCAGTCTGCAATGTCACCTTGTTTTCCTTCTCAAAAGCAGTCTCTTCTTCTGCCTCAATAGCAGCCTCTTCATTTGCCTCTGTAGCTGCCAAATGCAATGTCTTTTTATTTTCCTCCTCAGAAAGAGCCTTATTTTTCGGCTCAGTAGCTTCAGCCTGCAATATTTTTTTATCCTCCTCAGAAAGGCATGGTTCAATCGGTTTTGAATGCTGTTCGAGGAAGATCTTCCATTTCTCTGATCTTTCCTCTTCCTCTTCCTGGCATAATGAATTACTATATCAGTAAACCAAAACTGACCATACATATTACATTAGACATATTTATTGATAAATGCAAGCAACGGACAATTAGAATACAAGAATTAAACCTAGATCGAAATTTCTACCTTGTAGATATTAACGTACTGTCTATATGTTTGTATGTGTTGAGGTCTCAAAGAAAATCCATAGGCGTCTCTGTCGACATCATTTTGCAAATATTCAAATGTAAATTAAACCAGGGAAAGGAATCCCATCACTCTAAGATCCTGACTATAAACAAATTCAACAACAGAGTGACTAGAAATTTAGACCAAAAACAAAAATATTCATGAAGTTATCAACCTTAACATATACTAAATGAAAAGGCAAAGGGGCGTAAAAGAAAACCTGAAACTTGCCTGGAATCAACCTCCAATGAGCGCCTGCTCAACAAGGACAACAACATACTTGACAAACACTTGCAATTCTATAACTTCCCATGGCTTTCTTTTGCTTTACATTAGACTTATGCCACATTTCACAAAGAAAAACGCCCACAACTCTTTTGTTACTAAAGTTTACACTGCTCAAAAATCCATCTAAAAATAAACCAATGATTCTACTTTTTTTAGTTAAAAAAACAAAGACCCATTCAAAAGAAAAACAATAAGAACTTGAACAAGGTAACTGATCAGTGAAAGCAGTTATAATTAATTGTTTTTATTTTTTTTTCAAAATTTGCTAAACTGAAACAGTAGTTGAACACCAAAACCGAGAAATTGTCAAAAAAAAAAAAAACAGGGTTTAAAAAACAAATGTAGGAACAAGAAAAGTGAAGTACCTCTTTGGTTCGAGAGATTGAAGGAGATTCAAGTTCGACTCCATCATTGTCGGGTTGATTAACAGCTGTATGCTGGTTTCCTTCTTTTTATTAACAAAAATTTTGGGTTTAATTCGTATGATTCGGAAGATCTGAGGATGTTTCTTGGTTTCTGTAACAAAATTTTCAGTTTTTTTTTATTATTTTTATCTAAGCTCCTGATTGAAGCTGCTGATTGTTCGAAGCTTTTTGTCGCCGATTCTAGTCGTTACAATTACAATCTTGATTGGCACGTGCTGAATTAGCGGGCTTTTCGTTTAAGCCGATGTTAAAATCACCAGGGCTGATTCAGATTGATGATGACGTGTACGACAAAGGTGATGAGTTTTGCAAATTTAAGTCGTAGACAGGGAGACAGACTGACAGAGGCAGAGGCTTAACTGTGAGTTGTAAGTTTTAGCGGCAAGGTTGGGTTTGACCGGTTGTTTTGACTGAGTGGGCTCCACTCGAGTGTCTATGATTATCTGGTACGAACACTGTATCATTTAACTACACGTGATCATGTCTTGTCGTTATCAATTTTTTTGGGATGGTTCGAACGCACCCCGGAAAATCTTTATACAGCTATAATTTTTATAAGAAGTTGTGCGCCGTACCAATTTTGTTCGAATTGATTCGATTTTTTAAATATTATAAATTCAATTTAAATTAAAATTTAATATAATTTGAATTAATTTGGTTTGATTTAATTTATTATTTATTATTTTTTTATATTTATTTTAATATAAAAATATTATTTTTATTTTATAAAAATTTTAAATATATATAAATGTTAAAAAATATATAATTTAATTTATTTTTTTTATTTTTATCTCTCGATTTAAAATTTAATTTAAATTTAATATATACATTTAATATTTAAATTTAATTTAAATAAAAAATAAAATTAATTTAAATTAAATCGAACACTATAATTTTAAATCAATTATCATTTTTTCAATTTTTTCTCACCCCTTTCACAAATATTCTTCACATTTAAATATTAAAAACATCTTAAATTTAAAATAAAAATCAATTTTTTTCATTACACCAATCTCAAACTTTTATTTCATTTCATTTTTTATTTTTCTCACTTTTTCAATCGAGTATAATCAAATTCTAAACCAAAATCCAACCCGAAAACCATCAATCACGGATATGTTACTACTGCTGTCCAGCATTTGATCATGAGATAAATGTTGAAAACTGGGAAATGTTTTATAATATGAAGATTGCTTATGGAGAATATTTTCAATGGGTGATGATATTATGTGATCCAAAAGCTAAAACTTTTTCTGAGCCTATTACGTCAGAATTTCTGATTTTTCTGGTTCTATATTTGAGATAAGTGAACACTGTAAGGTGATTGCTAGCTTCCCTTGGTCTCACCAGGCGAATTGGCTGATCTGCCAGGTAATTACGCTGTTTGTGAAGGCTCTTTAATGTTTCCTCAGTTCATTGTTTGGTCATGTAATAATTTGGTTTTTTTTTTTCCCTGTTCTTTATCTGAAGTTGAAGTGTTCATAACAAATTAACAACAATTAGCTTCTTTGGAATTTGTCTTTTGGTTGGATATTTTTGTATGGAAGACAGGCTAAACATGATCGAGGAATCAGATTCTGGTAGAAAATATCTCTGTTCATCATTTCTTAGTTAAGCTGATTGGTGTTCACTGAGATGGGGGTAGGGTTGGCATCGGGTCGGGTTTGGGCGAGTTTTGCTCGCCCTGAACCCGACTCGATCCTACCCGAATATATTTTTTAATTTTTTTATATCCGAATTTGATTTCGATCCCGATCCAATATTATATAAATTGTATTCGATTCGATCCGAAATTAATAAAATATTATTTTTTAAATATAAATATTTAAAAATATCATTATATAAATATATATATAAATAAAAAATTAAAAAATTATTTATATATCGGGTCGGGTAGGGTCGGATTTACCTAAAACTCGACCTCGACCCGACCTTGACTTTTTTTTCATATTACCCGACCCGACTCGACATCAAATTTTCAAAAATAAAAAATCGATCCTAAAAAATCGGATCGAACCGAAACCGTCGGATCCGAATTTTTTTGCCTTCTCTAGACGGGGGAGCTGAGTTACTGCCAAATGACCTTTTTACCAAGTTTGGTTAGGCTCTCTTGGTAGGAAAAGATTGAAAAGCAGGATAGAAAGTAAGAGTGATATAAGAGTAAGAAAATGGAAAAGAAGTTTTTTTTACTGTTTGCATGATAGAAAATTTTCATAATCGAAATTTGAATATAGATTTAATAATTTAAAATATGATATAATAATATAATATTAAAATAAGACACAAAAATGATAAATCTTAAAATTTTAATAATAAATATATATAATTAACAAAATTAAAATAAATATATTTTATAATTTTATGTCAATATAAATTATAATATATAATTTTTGTATAAACTATGATATAAATATATAAATTTTAATATTTTACATGATATAAATATACAAATCACTAAATTTATTTGGATGCAAGTTTAAAGATTGTTTCCATGTTTAAACATTTTTACAAATAAATGCTAAATCTAATTAAGAGGTTTCCCCTTTTTTTTCCTTTGCAAAAGCATGGCATGGATTTTACTTAACACGTGATATGCTGCACGTGAATCACTGACGAAACTGCATAGGTCAACTGAGGGAATATGTTTCAGATCTTCATAGCATGTTTGTCGAACTTCAATCAATTTTCTTTTGGATAAACCTCGTTTGAGCCAAAACTTTATCAAGTATATCAATGAAGCTGGCACGTTCCAGCTTTTCAACAAAAAGGATTGTTAGTAACAGTAGGATTTTTCCAGCGACTTCCCCTAACGTCTCATGCCAGGGTTGATTCATTAATTCAAGGTAAAGGGCATGAGCGAAGGAAATTGAGGAAAAATCCGGGGTCAATTGATCTAAAGCTTCATTTAGAAGCTCAATTAGAGGGTTTCGTTGTCTTGAAAAATGCATTTTATGATCGGATTATTAAATTGTATTTTTAAATACATTTTATTATTGAATTTTTAAATACATATTTTTTATATGATTTAAATTTCAATCAAATTTTTAAATAAACCGTAAGTTAGTAGCATCACAAAGCTAGATATTTAAGAATTCTTAAAATTCTAAGATTGAGTGACATATTAGTAAACTAATCACAAACTATAAATTTTCTTACATGAAACTCAAATAAGAACCTGATTTGCTATTTAAACTCGATCAAACCCAAAGTGGAGGATATGAAAAAGTGCATGTGGCTGAACCTTGGGGCCCAAGTCAGTATGGTAAACATAGGGTCACATCCCCACCTCACATGCTCTCAAAGAACTTTGATATCAACCAAATAATCTGAAAAAGGCAATATAATATTATGCCCTTTCACTTATCTGTCTTGCCATTTTGCATCAATGCAAGAAAAGAACATGTCATTTTCTGTTTTACTATCTGAATGGGACAATAATTACTGTTTACTAGCATGAATTCAAGATGGTCTAACTCTAATCATTTGTTTTCTTTCCATTGAGCTCTGAATTTTTTCCCTGGCATGCCTTAAAGTATCAAGAACTTCACGTATACTTTTGCTGACCACCTTTATCTGATCAGGGGCCAGTTTGGTTTCTGGTAGTTTCAGAGGAACCAATGCCAATGAGTTATCAACATGATCATCACCCTCATAATTCACATTTCCTCCATTCACAGCAATCTCCACTGTTGAAGCTTTCAAGCTTGAAGAACTGAAATGAATGGTATAAAGTGATCAAACTAACTTAATTAGGGTGTTTTATACTTGAACAAATGAAATGGGACAATGTGGGAATGAAAGTGGGTACCTCGTATCCTCAATCTTTGGATCTTCATGGCTTGAACTTGATTTACCACTGGACTTTTCATGCAAAGAATCATTTGTATCAGATTTAGTAGTCCCTGGAGAATTTGAATTTTCTTCACTGATAGAAATTTCAAGGCTTTTTATAGATGTAGTGGTCTCCAATGGATTTTCCTCTACATTTTTTGAGATTTCTGGAACTGCGTTTTGGGACTTGGAAGCAGATTCTTCTGGGTCTTTAGTAGCTGAACTACTTGCAGATGAAACACTAGAAACTGCACAAAGCTCGGACGAACTTGACTGCTCTGATTCTTCCAAACTAGGCAATACTGTGAGGGACTCAAGCTTCTTCTTCAACAACTTGAGCCTCTTCTCAGCTTTGTTCCTCAATTTGGTCTCTTCTTTGAGTTTGTTCTCTAGTTCTATTACCTGCAGTTGAAGAACAACAAATACAATAAACAGAAACTATAATTATTAATGCTTAAACACCTAAATTGAAGGAACAAAACCTGACCTTGTTGCCCTTAAGTTCAGCATCTTCTTTTGCAGTCTTTGAAGCTTGTCTCTCTGCAAGAAGCCTTCCTCTCAAGCGCTCCACAGTCCTTAATCCACCATCTCCTTCCATCTTCTTTTCACTGAGAGGTGAAAACAAAAGGAACCCAAATTACATTATGAATCAGTGGGAAGCACAAATGGGAAAACAAGAGAACCCACCTCCATTTTGTCTTCCTTGTTGCAAGCAATCATTTGCAATGATCTTGACTTTAGCCTGTTACTAAAGTTCTTGTAATATCCTTGATTCTGGAATGTCAGTACACCAAAACACTAAAATCTTCCCTCTACTTCAGTCTTCAGTTACCATTTCATGAATACAACAGATCAGAGCTCACTCACTATGCAGCTTGTAAAAAAATGGCAGCAGAAGTAAGCTGTAGCCTGTAAGCAAAACAAAAGATTCTGATGCAGCTACCAGGTGTTGAAAATCCAAGGTCAAGGCTTGGACTCTTTCTGATCTCAGGTGGCTTATATCCATCCTCCAAATAGAAAATTTGGCCTTTTTTTTTTTTTTTCTTTTTTTAAGTTTAGGGTGAGGAGAGGCTTTTGGTAGTACATGATTAAAACAAATCATAAGTTTCATAAAATATTTACATTAAATTTACAGATCATCCATTAAATAAATTTATAAAAGCAAAAATCAAACTTATTCCTTAACAGCAAAGCATTGTATCCTTATCAAACTAGCCTATTGTTTTTAACTGCCACAACTTCATGACACAACTTTTATCATTATACTTATACTTGCCCCATTTACCTTTTCCCAAATCTTGAGAATGAGAGCAAACAATGTCATAATGATCAACTGTTTATTTTTTCTTTTTATTGCTGAGATTTTCACATATATTATCAAAGAAAATCTGCATCAACTAACCAAACATTTTCTGTGATCTACTATTCATTGAGTAAAGTTTGAAATAACATGTATGTTTCTTCTCTTATTGTATTTGTCACTTCTTGTTAATGAAAAGACAACCCATTTTCTAAATTCTGATTTTTTGTTTCTATTTGATGAGTATAATCTTGAAATATTGTCATTGCAATTTACAAGTCTTCGTAAATAAGGCTTCCTTATAGTTTTATGATATTTAGATGATGAATCAAACTTGTCGACTTTGAGCCAATGATATAACCCAAAAGATAAGCAAAGCCATGGTGACAAATGACAAGAACTGATAAGTTGGAAGTGATTAATGTTTTTATGAAATCATAAAAAATTATAGAAGCAAGGCATAATTACATGCTTGTATGATTCTACAGTATGGAAAATTAGCTTACACTTCACTCAAAGAAACCCAATTTGAGAAACCTGGTACTTGATATTGCGCCAGTACAGCTTTAAGAGCACTCTCATTGTCAAGAAGTGGACCACTGTTCTTTTTAATATCTTTTTTGGAGTGATAGGAGATATTTGGATGAATGGAAGCTAAATCTGAATATAAGTGAATTTTTGTTGTATAAAATATTAAAATTTATATATTTATATTATATTTTATATAAAAATTATATATTACAATTCATGTTGATATAAAAATATAATATATATTTTTTATTTTATTAAATTTATATATAATTATCATCAAAATTTTAAATTGTATCATTTTTATGTTTTTTTTTTATATTATATTCATATAATGTGTTCATATTATTTTTTAAATTACCATATAACACACCACTCACCAAAATGACCAAAAAGTACAAGTAATTTGGGAGAATTTGAAAAAAAAAAAACTCAAAAAGAGGTTTGAAGAAGGATTGGATGCCCGAGGAATATGATGGGCTTTAAAAAAATAAGGCCCAACTAAAGCAGGCTAGTAGAGCCAAGTTTCCTTTTGGGTCATGTTCTTAACCTATGATGTTTACTAATTTCGGGAACTAGGTTGGGCCTTTCTCTGTGGGCCAATGGATATTAAAATGGGTTGATTTCGACCTTTTCTTACCCAAGGAACCCATTAATTAAGACAGGGAAGGACCTTAATTTTCTTTGAACAGGACCCATTCGAAATCTTCAAGGTTTTAATATATAAATAGTGTTATAACTCACATGTGGAATTTTTATGAAGATGAATATACAAATAAGATAATTTCAAATCCGAGCTTTATTTTAATTAATTTATATAATTATTTTTTAAAATAATATATTTGAAATTAAAATTTTAATACTTACAATCTCTTTAATGTATTTCATATTATAATCTTTTTTATAAAAAAAAATATATGATTCCATATTTGCATAATAAAAGCATATAACAAATGGCTTACTTTCTTCTAAATCCAACGTTCCTTTTGCTGCTAAACATACAAACAACAAAAATGCAATGAACTAACAATAAATTTGATCATGAAAGATATTAACAACATTAAGACTATATCAAATAATTCACCATCTCAATCTTCCTTTCTTCTAGGTTTCGGCAAAAACCCAGCTTTCATTTGCTCTGCTATACATACAGAAAAGAAGATTACACAATTAAAAATATACTTTGATGATGAAAGATAATAACAGAATTCAAATCTGTAAGAGACTCTTATCCAAACCTAACCACATGTGTCTTTTTCATGAAAACAATACCATTCATTACCCCATCCACCATCCTGATTCTCCCATGTGTCATCATCATTCAATCATGTCCATCCTGCATCAAGACTTTTACCACTGGCCTTGACCAGGACTCCCCACAGCCGTTGGATCTCACCGAATATATCATCACAGGGAAGCTGAAACCTGCAGCAGGGGCACGTATTCCTCTTCTTCAGCCAAGGCAATATGCACATCCAATGGAACAAGTGCTGGCATGGCAACTTACAAACGTCTCTTCCTTCTCTCATCTCCTCTTTGCATATCACACACTCAACGCCACCCCTTCTCACCTCCACCGCTGGTAACGCCACCACCGCTGCTATTGATGCCGCCACCTCCTTCCCTTCCTTACCGACACAACCCATTATTCCAACAAACCGTCTACACCTCTTCACCATTTCCATATATGGAATCAGAGCAGCACCATCGACGACGCCAGTAATACCAGTGATCTTTAACATAGTATCAGAGCAGAGGTTACTTAAGATATCACGCCATTCAGCGTGAGGTCTCTCGAGGGCTTCTGGATTATGTTGGTTTGTTTCACAAAGAAAGAGGAGGAGAAGCACAGCGTCTAGGTCACGGTGTTTTATAGCGGCGGAAGGGTGTAGCAGCAGTGGTGGCGGAGGCTGGAAGTGACGTGTGAGGTGATGGAGGGAAAAAAGGAGGTGGCGGGCAATGAGAAGGGTCTTTTGGGAGAATGAGAGGGAGTGGAGGTGGTGGAGGGTAAGAGAGAAGAGAGAAGGGGAGGAGAGGAGGAAGCAAAGGCGGCAGCGGTGGTGGAAAGAGAGGGACATGATGGAGTAGCTGAGATCCGAGAGTTGGGAAGGGCGGAGGGTGGAGAGTGCCGCCATCATTGTTGTCTCTTCTTCCATCATCATATAGGATCATGTGCTTTGGATACCTTTAATTTACAGTGCGTGGGAGTTTTGAGTATTGCGGCTTTTTATGTGAAAAATTTGGCTGACTAATTATTTATCTATTTTTTTTTTTTATTTTAAACTAATCACCGTTGTCTACTTCATTTCCATACAATGCAAGCCATCAATACCGAGAAATATTTTGTGTATGACCACAAATATCTTGAATATGTTGTAATTTTATGCAATCTCAATCAGTCCATTTAGGTTGTAGCGTGATCATAAATGCCTTTTTTATTATTTATATAAAATTTAAAAATAAATAAATTATTAAAGATCATACATTTAAGATAATTTAATAAACAATTACGGATTAAACTCAGATATAAAATCTTTATGTCAAAAAGTACGATCATAAATATTCTTTTTTAGCATTTACAACATATTATATTTCATTAGATCATAATGATAAAATTATGTTTCGATATAATAAAACTCTCTCTCATTTATCATTAAAATAAAATTATTAATAATTTTTTATTTTAATCTTGAAAATAAGCTCCTTTATTTTTATTCTGTATTTGGGTGATCATGTGTGTGGAACATAATGGGGGATGTTGGTGGAGTAGAATTAGAATTAGTATGGAATGGCTGCAGGGAATGTTGGGTTTTTGTCCTCAAGTCGGTGTCCAGCTCAAGCATCTTGACACCGGATTTCTTTTCATTATCTCTACCAACTTTGATGAGCAACAAAACAAGCAGAAGAGAAAAAGAAAAGCTTGCCCCATCTATATATATATATATATATACTCCATCCTATTGTCTGTTTGCAAGCTAAACTATGTATAACTAGAGAAAACTTGGTAGAAGAAACTAAGCATCCATGAACAAGGCAATCTTGTGGGTTCATTGTCGTCAGTTGTCACCCTTTACACTCACAATATTCTGATTCTTTCACTTCTTCCATGGTAAATAAGTCCATTTCCCTATTCTTTAATGCCTCGGAGAAAATGTCATACAAATACTACTACTAGAAAAACTTCAATGTTACCATTTACCAACAAAATAACTCGTAGCACTCATAAGAGTGACTCATTTAATAGTTTAGCAAGGAAAGCATATGATCTACCATGGTTGAACTATAATTAATTAATTATAATTCAAAATTATGTGAAATTTATTAAAATTTTATATGAAATTGACATAAAAAAACCTTTACATAATTTTTTATACTCGTTGAATAATTATAGAATTATAATAAAAAATATTGTAAGTGAAATGCATGCGATCAAACTTGCTCATGGGTTAGACGGCTTGCTCAAATTGAAAGCCTGTCCAAAATTTTGAAAAGCTTGGACATAAATGTTAAGCCTGTTAAATGGATGTGAACAAATAAATGAAACCCGATCAAGAAATAAAATACGACTTGGACTTGGTTCAAAAATTTAAAAATATTTTTTTATTATAATGAGATAAAATCTATTTATTTTATTTTTTATAATAAACAAAGCCCATTTGCTTTATTATTTATAATATAATAAAACTCATTTTTTTTATATAAAATAATGATTCAATTTTAAATTGTATTTAATAAAATTAAATTAGATCCAAACTCAAATGATTCATAAATTCAATTTAAATTAATTAAGTTAGTTAAATTAATAATTAGCAAAAAATAAATTTTTAAATTTTTTTTTCAATTTTAAATATCACTATTTCGAGTAAGTTTAGATTTTATTATTATATATAAAAACAGATTTAGATAAAAAATGAAACTCAAAAAATTAGATCAAATTGGATTGAGCTTGAATTTATTTAAAATATTAAATTATTATATCATACTCGATTTAATCTAATCCGAACTTTGAACAGGTCTACATACCACATAAGGGACCCAAAACCGACCAAGAGAAAGATGACCATAAAATACTATGTCAACAAATTTGCATGATAGAATGGTACAGGTGGAAGCAGCAGGTTTTCCACTGGCATAAGAGAAAACCAAACCTCAAAAAGACTACCAAGCAAAGAAATAAAGATGATCCTTGTGCACTTCCATGTCTGCAAGGTGTGATGATTAAAGGCTAAAAGTGTTTCAAAGCAATGGCCAGATCAATTCCAAAGGTTAAATTTGCAACAGGAAAGAAAGTAGAAAAGCTTACATCTGACAGTATTTTAGCTGGAAAGCGCCTCTTTACTTTAGTCAAAATCTATCAATGTCTGCTAGAATTAAAAGAGAAATGCATTAAGGATCCAATGTCCTCGACATCTTTAGCCATGGTCATGCGCAAAAATTAAAAGAGAATTTAACAAGAATCATACTTGGGCTTTTCTAATTCGGCCTTGAAGGCAGATTTTGGGTCTTGCTCACAATACTGAAGCCCAATAAATTTTCCTTCTGGGTCCAATCTGAAAAGAGAAAGAAATCAAGGGTTTGCAATGGGGATTATACCATTAGGATTGAAATATGAGCGCACTTGCTCTTTCCTTAACCTAAAGTAGGATTTATTTTAATTATTTTATATAATATTTTTAAGATAGGATATTTAATAAATTTAAAATTTAAAATTTAATATTATTTATAATCCTCTCTCTTATTCATAGACTACAACTTGTGTTGAAAAAAAATAATATTAAATTTAAAAAATAACAATAATTCACTGTTACAATTTTAAATGTAAATTAAATTTAAAAATTTTAAAAAGATTAATCAAATTGTATATTTTTATTAATTTTTTATATATTTTAAAATTTTATAAAATAAAAAAAATTATTTTATATCTAAATTTATTTAAATATATTAAAAATTATATTAAAATAATATAAAAATTTAAAATTTAAAAATTAATGAATCAAACTAAATTAATAAAATTTTAATTCAAATTCAAATTAAATTTAAAATATTTTAATTATATATTTATTAAAAAATCGAATCAAATCTAATTTAATTCCATCGCGACTTCTAATCAGTCATACATCCGTTACTATGAAGAAGATGCGTGTGAACCAGAAGCATTCTTGGCCTCCTTTTTTTTTTTTTTTTAATTCCCAGCAGTTTTGTCGATTTCATAATCTTTAATACTGTATATTGGATAATCAATTTCGTGGAGCAGATTCCATTTTCAATCACCCATGGAAAAATATTCTTCCTCTATGCTTTTATTTTAACGAGTCGTTCCAACTTGGCAGGTGAGATCTGAGGTACACTTGGTCTCTAATAAACCTGTGCTAATGTTATTGTTTCTTTTGCTAATTGCTAATCACAACTTTTAATGTTTAAAAAATAATTTTGTTTTATTATAATAAAAAGTAAACAAAATAAAAATATATATAATTTTCTGATAATTTTATGAACTATTAAAAATTAATGTCAAAAATATAAAAAATTTTCATTAAATACTTGTTATTAAAATTAATATTTAAAAAAATTCTGATTTATAATTTCATTTAAAAACTTAAATTTAATTCTTATATAAAGTTAAATTTTTAATTTTTTTGTTATTAAAATTTAAAATAAATAAATTATTCAATCTTCAAATTAAAATAAAATATTTTATACTTAATACTCTAAAATAAATAATTATAAATTATATATTTAAAATGATTTTAATAAATAATTATACACAATATCCAAATCCAAAGCCTCCCAAAACTTCTTCATGAATTATCTATTATGTCACCGATGACGTCACTGTTACATCCGTTAAATCCACTGCCACGTTTACATGGGGAACGTGGGGACTGGGGACAAACCTTTCCTGGTTCGTATCAATCGTACGTACGCCCCCGTTACTTGTTTCAAAGAATAAATTAAAAAAAAA
Organism: Durio zibethinus; assembly: GCF_002303985.1. Next base: position 24,619,462 of record NW_019168492.1, read on the forward strand.
AAAAAAACTTAAAAAAAGACAAAATCAACTTCATTATCAGAATCTTAATTTTAATTACTATTTCAAATAATAACGCCACGAGATGTCTCATTGGAGCATTGTCACCAGGGGAAGGTAGTTTCTACGTTTTTCAACCACATAAACACCCGCCGAAAAGCTAACGAGCCACTCCGTGAACATCAACTCGGTGGATTATCAGTTACAGGTTCGACTTTCAATGGATTGGGATTGGTTTTATGAGTTCCTGAAGGGTATGATCAAGCCAGTGGCTGCCCTTGCGGTGGTTCTCATGGCAGTGTTCTTGTCTTTCATGCAAAAGTTGGGTTTGGAAAAAGAGATGGTTTATTCTATTTTCAGAGCTTTTCTTCAGCTTTCTGTGATTGGTTTTGTTCTTCAGTTCATTTTCAATCAGGAGAACAGTGGGTGGATCGTTCTTGCTTATCTTTTCATGGTTTGACTTCAACTTTTCTTTCGTTTTTGTTTAACTGATTTGGATAAAGTTTTTATCTTTTAGATTAATGTTTCTTTTTTTTTTTTGGTTACATTCCATTGACATTTTAGTTCAATTTGAGTTGAATTTTTGTGTTAGTAAGTCTGAAATATTGAAAAGTATGGGACTTGAATATCAAATTTACCACCTTTCTTTACTTTATTGACCACATGAAGCAGAATTCTCATGGCTATTATTTATTTGTTATTTCCAATTTGGTACAGAGATTTTTATACATATAGTTGGCTTACCTGACATGACCAAAAACAGAATCACCTGCTGACTTGTTGGAGAAAAATATGAAACCCCAGATACTGACAATTTCTTACAGTCCATTTGGGAGGTCAATCAGAGGGCTCTCACAGCACGAGAGGGAATGTTTTATGGCTGGACCCCAAATGAACCCTTAGTGTTTGCTAATCTATTTAATCCTACTTGGTACTTTCTTAACTTGTGTGTAGAGTCACACGTGCTGTCCAAACAAGAACACAGCAGATTATGTTACCGCAGTTCTGATCTCCAGAAATTTCACCTAATTATGTTGCCTGTCAATAAAAAATAGCAAAGAGAAACATGTTATCTTCAATTCAAATTTGGGACATCTCTGAATTGAAATGGATCTTGCTTATCAATGATAATTTCCTCACAACTTGACATTCACTCTCAATAGTCCATGACCAATGGGTGCTTGGAAACATGGGTTGCAGGTTTTTGTTGCTGGATATACAGCTGGCCAACGTGCTAAACATGTGCCTCGCGGGAAGTACGTTGCTGGAGCATCGATCCTCGCTGGAACAGCAGTGACCATGCTTGTTCTTGTTGTACTAAACGTTTTCCCTTTCACTCCGCGATATATTATCCCTGTAGCAGGAATGATGGTTGGAAATGCAATGACAGTAACCGGAGTCACAATGAAAAGACTTCGAGATGATATCAAGATACAAATGAACCTGGTAAGTTCCAATATAGCAAATACCAATCAATGGTTTTATGAAGTTGGGAGGAACTGAACATTTATGCAATGTTGTTTTTCTCTTGTGGGAAAATAACCTGATTTTCCTCATTCATGCTCGAGAACTAAATCTCCTTGATCTTGAAAGCTTGGCCATCAATTTCCTTCGTCCTTTTGGTCTTCTTTTGAATCTCCCTTGATTTGATTGATATGTCCTTCAAAGCACATCTGTTTAATAAACATTTCAACAAGCCCTGATTCTGAAATTTTGCAACTCAGTCATTGGCTTCATATGGCTTGCCATCATTTACAGGTGGAGACAGCTTTGGCTCTTGGGGCAACTCCGCGTCAAGCAACTCTAGAACAAGTGAAAAGGGCCCTAGTCATTGCACTCTCTCCAGTGTTGGACAATGCCAAAACAGTGGGTCTTATCTCACTTCCAGGGGCGATGACTGGCCTCATTATGGGTGGCGCTTCTCCACTAGAGGCAATTCAACTGCAGATTGTTGTGATGAACATGCTAATTGGTGCCACTACTGTTAGCAGCATCATGTCAACATACCTCTGTTGGCCTGCCTTCTTCACAAAAGCATACCAGTTGGAGACAAAGGTGTTCTCTTCAGATTGAAGGTTTCAATGGTTTCACATTTTGCAGTGAGAAATTGTAAAATATATTTAAAGATTCATCCTTCTTTTTCCGTATGATTAATTTCAGATGCATAAGTTTTTTGATATAGAAAACCTAGCTACTTCCACACCAAGATTGAATCCTGAAGTCAATCAGGTGGGAGATACTGATATCACAATTAGGATCAAAACTAAACCACAAAGATCAAATCCATGGATAGAAAATGGCGCAGACAACTGTTAAAAAGGGTCGCATTTGACAATTTCCACTCGTATTTCAAGTAATTAACATTAAATGTCCAAACAACTAGTACAGTAATTTGCATTTGGCTCTCAGATATCCCTGGAGGAAACTGGAAACCTTACAATTTACCGCCATCTACAGTTTAACTAAATGTATATAACAGACAAGTACAGACCACATGTCTTGCCATGTTATTATTAAGATATAAAAGGAGATAAATTCCCCTGCAAAGCTGCTTTAGCCAAGCCATGATAAATTCTACTTTAACTCCCACACATCGTATCCACTTGCTTGCGTAGGCTTTGGTGTGACGGCAAGACTTTTCTTCGAAGGCAGTACTGGCAAGACCAGGGCAAGAATTTAACTGTTTAACAAGAAATTGAAATCCCATTACCATTTTATTTACCTTCTCTTGTTCTTGCTCCCCAACAACAATGTAAAGTAAAATAGAATTCTAAAGAAAAATCCCCAGGCAATAATGATCCATAAGCAGTTCCATTTGCTTATATCAGTTATACCCTGCTGCACCAGAATATCCCTACCGGTTATCACACAACTTGAGCTTGTGATGTTCACGCCCAAGACACTGCTCATACTTTGCAATAGCTTCAACTTCAGTGACATTGGCACCGCCCCGAGAGGTGTGTTGTCGAACATTTGTACACCTCTAACGAAGCATTTTGTTGGATCATTGAATTCGTTCTGCAGAACAGCTTCATAAGGATATTTCACCAGAGAGATGTAATGAAACCATATCCAATATAAGGGTATCCTATCTCTAGAAATGAAGAATCCGCTGAATAGCAGGAAATAGGCCAAGCTGGCAACAACGACAGTGAAACCTAACATAACATGAGAGACGATGCCTGAAAGGAATGTTACAAAAGAGCTTCCAGCCCAAAAGGAGGCAAAGATTGTTAAGAAGAAGAAAAAGAACCCGGAAAGGCCCCCAGCAAGGCCTACTGCCCAAAAGGTTATTGCAGCGAAGGAGATAGATAGGATGACCACAGAAGGAATGGAAATTAGAGAGTGAGCCAATACATATGATGACCGGCGATAAGCATTATATGCTGTTTCCCTCATGAAGATGTATCTTTCTTGAAGGAAGACAGGGATTGCTTCAGCACAAGTGTAGAAGGTGGCGGACATGGCAATAGCAAAGAAGCCTGAACGTTCTTGGATACCTTTAGGTGAATTGTCTAGCTGCCAAAATATGGTAGCTAAGATGATCCCTGTGACAAGAACTGCACCTAAGCGAATTCCAAATAATTCAGGCATTCTTCTTGAGTTTGTAACCGATCTTTTGGCAATAACTATTATTTCAATCCAAAATGGATTGGCAAAAGTTGGCACTGAAGATGTTAAATTGGAATCATTTGTTGCACCCGAGACTAGCTTTCCTCGAGAAATGCTGGCACTAATTGCATCTTTAAGTGAAAGGTTTGGTTTGCTGGAGAAGCCATTTCTCGGATTCTTTCTAGCCTGCCATGACTTGTTGAATTCAACTAAGCTTTTTGTCCCACCAGGAGTTTCTTCGAGCTCACGAATCAAATCAAGAGCGAATTCAGTCCTGTTCTCTTTCTCCGGAATCGGATGCCCAAATTCAGCGAAGAAAAGGGGCAGGCTCGCTGGAGAGCCACTATACACAGTATGTCCACGTGAAAGGAAAATCAAACGGTCAAGTAAGCTCATAATTCTGTAACTTGGCTGGTGAATGGAAAGGATCACAATGCTTCCACTCTGCGCAATTCGCTGCAAGACCTTGACAACCATGAATGCGCTTGTTGAGTCCAACCCGGAAGTTGGTTCATCAAGAAACAGGACAATTGGATCATGAATTATGTCAATTCCGATTGAAACTCGCCTACGTTCACCTCCAGAGACACCTCTATGTCCTTCATCTCCAATCACAGTCTTTGCTGCACTTCTCAGGCCTAGTTGATCGATCAGAACTTGAACTTTAGCCTTCTTCTTCTTCTTAGAAAGCGAGCGAGGAAGCCTGAACTCAGCCGAGAACATGAGTGTCTCTTCGACAGTAAGCATTGGAAACAGAAGATCATCTTGCATGACATAAGCAGAAATCACCCTCAAAAGTCTCGACTCCAAAACCTCACCATTCAAAGTTAAAGAACCCTTTAGGCTCTCTTTTGCAATGCGGTTCGCAAGTGCATCAATCAAAGTGGATTTACCTGACCCACTTGCACCAAGAACCGCCATGATTTCACCTTCTCTTGCTTCACCCGAAATATCATTCAACAATACCTTGGTGTTAATCCCATGAGAATCAAGCTCATTGCCCTTCCCACAAAACGGCAATGCCAACTTTTTCCGAACTTTGACACTGTAAGTTAAGTTGTTAAAAGAAAGAACAAATGGATACGATGATGGGAGTGAGCTACAAGCATAACCAAGCTCAAGTGCTCGATGACCAACCAGGGTATTGTTACCAGAGGCATCATTTGGGGCGTCGTCTACAATCATTAGGAGCTCAGCTAGTGTGGGAGAGACTTTGGGTTTAGCTGTTTTGGGGAGTTTTTGGAGTTCCATTTGTTTCGAACTGTCAAAAAGTGGGAGGTTGCCGCCGGTCACTGGTTTCTCCGTCGACTTCTTTGTACCTCCTACAAATGACACAACTTTTTTGTTTCTTGGTTGCAGAAAATCTTTATGGGAAGTGTTTATAACAAGTAAAGAGAGATAAAAAGAACGGTTAAGAGGTTTGGTGATTCCAAGTATCTAACCCCTTGCTTCATGCGTACAGTAGGTGAAAGGAGTTGCGCAGCTTTGCTTAAAGATCCAACACTTATCTAAACCATCACCATGGAAATTAATGGAGATAATTACAATTATGGTACTTGAATTTTAGGAAAATATATAAATTGATATCTAAAGAATTAGAATATACAATTTACACCTTAAACTTTTAAATTAAATATCATTTTAATCCAAATTTTAATACTTTTAACTTAGCTCTCTATATAATTTATAGTAAATATAATTTTATTATATCCATGATATTTGTTAAATAAAAATGTTAAATATTTTGTAAAAATTTCATTTGAATATCATCAAATAAATAATAATTGATCAATCCTATTAAGGTTTAAGTAAAAAAAAAATTTTTCTTAATTTATATTAAAAAATATGTTAATAATATATGTTGAGAACACATAATTTAATAATATTTATTAAAAGATAACAAAATTAAAATTTGAATTAATATGATACATAATTTAAAATTTCAAAACGTAAATTATATATTTTAATTCTTTAAAAATGAATTTGTACACCTTTTTTTTAAATTAAAAAAAAAAGGTAATTAACTCAAAACAATATTATGTACTGCTATGTAAACGAGAAAAGAGCTATGATCATAAAAGGGCTTCAAATTCAACATGAATAGGCCATTGTGAAGCTAACACTAAATTATTGAGAAAAAAATATTTTTTAACCTGAAAATTATATGAAATTTAGTAAATAATTTTGAGTGAAAAGAAAGATCTCTTGACCTAAATTTTGCATATTTGTGAGTAAGAGCATGAATACCATTATTTCATTAATGAGATTACTCTATAAGAAAATGAACGAACAGCTTATTATTTAAACGAATAAACATGAACGAATATGAACAAACAAAACAATTTTCTTAACGAACACGAATATATCTAAAAATAAACAAATAAATCACAAACATACATTAATTCTATCATATTCGGTTCGTTTTAATGTCCAAAATGACTTGTATCCAAAAAAAGGAAAACAAGAGATAAAAAGTTATCTATGTTTCCTAAATCAGTTATGCAGAGGAATGGAGGATCAAAGGATGAGAAAAAGAAACAAATTATTTGTGATGATAAAGCTTGAATGTTCAAGTTCCGTCTGTCTTGTTCTTACTTTTCCATCTCTAGTTGGAGAAGGAAAGAGAAACAAAGGACAGTAATGTTTTACAAAGTAATTTGGCATCAATCTTTTCCACACATGTGGGCAAATGATTAAAGGAGGTAAGTTAACACTTACTAATACAAAACAGAAGGGATGAAGGAATAGTTTAGCTAGTTATTTGTGGTCCAAACCAGTTATTTGTGGTCCAAACCATCGCCCTTTGTAAAATTGAATGGGGGTTACAGATGGGGCCAATAACAGAACTCAGATGGTTAAGAAGAGTTCCCAAGAATTTAATCTGTTCAGAGGCAGTATCAGAAGCACCATCCAACTTATCAAATTTCTACCAAGTTGTCTCACTCTGATTTGGGCTTTAAAGGTCTTTGCCTGGATGATTTTGTCCCACTTGTAGACCTCCCAATGAACTTCAAGATCTCATCGATCAAAATCACGGGGAATGCAACAGCCAGAACCAGCAGCCATTCATTAAAGCTTAAAGGCACGATACCGAATACCCGAGCAAGGAATGGCACATAAAGGATCAAGAAGTGCAGGCCAAATGACACGGACATGGCCAGAACGAGCCAAGGGTTGACCCATGGAGGCATTGTCAAGAGGCTCCCATCTTCGGAAAGGGCATTAAGGGAGTTGAACATTTCAATGGCAACCAAAACAGAAAGGGAAAGGGTCATGGCTTTTACTTTGCCACCCTGGAAGTAATCACATGGATTATTTTCAAAGGAGAAGACCTGATTCCCAGCTGTGAAATGTGAAACAGTGAAATTTTTCCAGGTTGGGCACTGGCCCCACTTGGCGAGCTGGGAGTATGTAACAAGGGTGTGGCCATCCCCACTAACATCTATGCCCAAGAAGGAACCGTGTGTGTACCAAATGATGAAGATACCAACAGTTGCTATTCCGACATATAGTCCGATGACCTGTGCAAAGCAATAAAGTAAGATAAACAACTCAATCCCACTAAAATCAATGAGAAAAATATTCTCAACAAAATCAAGCAAAGGTCTAAACTAAAATTTTTCATACTAAAAGAGACCAGAGGAGACAACCTACCAGATAGCGGAATAAAATCCACGCAGTGATGAGTGAGTCATCACTTCTGCGAGGAGGCTTCTTCATGATGCCCTTGTCCGGAGGATTGAATCCCAAAGCTGTTGCAGGTGGTCCATCCGTTACAAGATTAACCCAGAGAAGCTGGACAGGAATCAGGCCCTCAGGTATACCCAAAGCTGCTGTTAGAAATATGGAGGCAACCTCACCAATATTTGAAGAGATCATGTACCTGAAATAGCATCAAAATTTAAGATATAAAATAGTCTTAGCATCCAAAGAAGAACTCCAAAAAATTAAATGATTTATACGCAATAATCAAAATTCAAGCAAATGGAGCAAGGATGCCTTTCCAAGAATTCTTGTCCATGTGCAAAATCCTTCAAACTCTAAAGCATGATAAAAGCTTACAACCAACCTGATAAAAGCTTTCATGTTGTTGTAAATGGATCTGCCTTCACCAACAGCAGCAACAATGGTACTAAAATTGTCATCTGCCAACACCATGTCAGAAGCTTCCTTGGCAACCTGGCAGATGGAAAGAATTAAAACGATGTTTAACAGATTTGGGGAAAAATCATATGGTATGGTGAAAAGAGAAACAAGAAAGCATTAACTTAAACCAAAAGAGAGCATCATGAATGAAACAAGTCATGGTCCTCTATTCCAACTAATTGGATGAAAACATCATATGTCAATTCCAATCCCCTATCAACATCCATCCTATTGAACATGAAACAAGAGCTATTACGCTGTAAGCATCTCCTTAGTAATCTTCCAGTAGGGGCTCACTTTTCATTTTTTTAAAAAATAATTAGCCGCTCATTTACTGTACTTTTAACATGATATAGAGGTGCTCTTCAAAAAGAAAATCAGAAAGAAATCAGTGAACAATAAAAAATGAAAAAAATACCTCTGTTCCAGCAATGCCCATGGCAATCCCTATATCAGCCAGTTTCAAGGCAGGTGCATCATTTACTCCATCACCAGTCATAGCAACCACCTCTCCATCTTCCTTTAGCAATCTCACTATCTCTTGCTTGTGTCTTGGTTCAGCTCTAGAAAACAGAAGCCCACCACTTTGTCTCAGATGAGCCTTCTTATCCAAAAGCTCCATAAACTTATTTCCAGTCAAACTTTTCAAACTGATGTCTTCTGTGGGACCAAAGACACCTATTTCACGGCATATAGCTTCTGCCGTGTTCTTGTTATCTCCAGTAATAACCATAACACGAATACCAGCTGCTTTGCAGTCCTCAATGGCTTGACGAACCTCTACACGTGGAGGGTCCTGCAAACATGTAATGGCACCACCAAGCAGAGTTAGTTCACCAGAGAAAAATATAATTAAAAAGAATTGCAAGTAAAGGCGGTGACCAAAACATTGTAACTCACCCTCAGTCCAACCAAGCCAACAAAAGTGAGATTGCTCTCAATTGATGAATAGTTTGATGGGTCAAGTAATAGGTCATGAGCCGGATGATCATCATTGCCATCATAGGTTTCAAAATCCAGGAGCTCATCTTTGTATGCAAAACCCAAGCAGCGCAATGCCCTGCTTGACATATCTTGAAGAGCACTGAAAACCAGGTTCCTTGAATTATGATCCAGTGGCACAACAGTACCATCAAGCAACTGCATCTTTGAGCTTCTCTCCAGTAAGTTTTCTACAGCTCCCTGCCAAAGTAAGTAATTCAAGTTAAGAGGCTTAGAGTGAAAGAGAAACAAACATGAAAGTTAAAGTTACAGTAGATCTAAGAAAAATTGTCATAAATAATGCAGATGTTCAATGGCCGCAATAAGTATCATACATCCTTCAAAACCATATCATGCATATCATTTTTTAACTTAGCAGGGCAAAAAACATTCAAATCTCTGAAGAGGAAAAAAGGATAGACGAGCAAGGCTATCTGCAAATTAAACAAGCATTTACCTGTGGATCACAAGATAATCAAGATGCCTAAAAACAATTTTTTTGGCTTTTACATAAGAAAATCACGTGGGAGAGATAGAGATAGCACCTTCACTAGCAATGACTTTCTTCCTGATTTGGAATTGACAATAACACCCATGGACTTCCTATCACGATCGAATTCAAGGGTTGCAATCCGACACTCATACTCATTCCACCATTGGCAACAACCTTTAGAGCACATTATGTAACATATCTAAGTGTTACAAGTCATAATACTAGAAAGAAAATAACAAAGTAAAACTAAAATATCTGAACACCCAACATACGCAGAACATCACTGCCAGCTGATCCACCAGGACCACCACTATGAGATCCTTTTGGGAGGCCCATTTTCTCAACAAGAACCTGTAGCAAGAAGAAAGAGAGATAAGTCAGAGATTGAAGTCACTATAATGCCTACTTCAGAGCAGGTACAGAAGAACAAAAATATACATCAACTCTGTTAGTAAAAGTTTCAATGAACATTGACAACATGCCTAAATGTAATACCTTGTAAACAAATAATCACAGTTCAAAAACAGGTCAACAGAGCAACTGAGAATCAGTGCCTAGCTAACCTTTATCGCTGCCTCGGTAGGCATTCCATGAGCTACAAACTTATGGTCAGAATGCGTTACACCAGCATCATTACAAATGGCAGCAATCTTTGCAATCGTTTCAAGATTAGCATCCATTTCACCACTCGGCCAATCATGTATTTTCCCATCAGAAGGGTTATACGTAGTGCCATCAACCCGAAAACTCCGCAACCTACTCGCATCATCTCCCATAGCCACAAGCTCGGACACGGCCATCTGATTGGTCGTCAAGGTCCCTGTTTTATCAGAGCAAATCACAGTAGTACACCCCAACGTCTCAACACTCGGTAACTTCCTCACCAGCGCATTCTTTTGAGCCATTTTTCGTGTCCCAAGTGCTAAACAAGTGGTTATGACCGCCGGCAACCCTTCAGGAATCGCAGCAACAGCCAATGCCACCGCAATTTCAAAATAATACGTACATTTCTCAAAGGAAAACTTAAAATTCCTTGGCCATCCATCAATATATTCCCAACTGAGAAAATATTTAACATTAATCAACCAAACACACACACAAACTACCCCAATTATCATAGTTAGAACCTCCCCAAACTCATTCAATTTCTTCTTTAACGGCGTATCTTCTTCACTCTGCGCCGCCACGTGGATTTGAGTGTGAACTTTACCGATCTCTGTTTCCATTCCAATTTGCGTTACCAAACAGATACAATTTCCGTTAACCACCGTTGTTCCCGCAAAAACCATGCTTCGTTTCCCTTGAATATCAGCATCTTCGTTAACGGACTTGTTAGATTTATTAACCGCCTCGCTCTCTCCGGTTAACGAACCTTGCTCCACTCTCAAAGTTGAACTAACTAATTCCAAAACTCTCATGTCCGCGGGGACCTTATCCCCAACTTTCAGTTCCACGATGTCGCCGGGAACAAGCTCTTTAGCCGGCAAATTAGAGTTTTTGAGTCCATCTCGGATCACCGTGGCTTGTTCTGATTGGATCTCTTTCAAAGCCTCCAATGCTTTCTCCGCATTATTCTCTTGCCAAACACCGACGATGGCGTTCACGATCAAGATCAAAAAAATCACCAACGGTTCAACGAACGCAGTAATTTCCATTTCACCGCCTTCTTCACCGTCGTACCAAGCAAGGACAAAAGAAACTACTGCCGCCACGAGTAAGATTCGAACTAACGTGTCGTTGAACTGGTCCAGGATTAAACTCCATATAGATTGCCCTTCGTGCTTTTCCAACTCGTTGTAACCGTAGATCTTGCGCCGATTTTCGACTTCCACCGACGATAATCCCCACTTTTTGTTAACTTGGTAACGCCTCTCGCATTCCTGGACATCTTTAGCCCAAGCAGGAAACACATCTGGATCGGTTGGTTTAGAGTTGATAATTTGTCGTTTTCCATAATCTTCTTCTCCCTTTCCCATATTTGGATCGGTTACGCTACGAAGATCGAACTTGAAAAACCCAAGGGAAGGGGGAAGATTAAGGCTGTTTGGTTATCGAGAAAAAGAGCGAGAAAAATAAAACTTCAATAATCCATTGATTTTGGTTCACTCGAATCGAGGTTTCGTGCCACTTCCCACTACTCTTCTCTGCTTTTTATCCTTCTCACTCGCCCTTCTTCTAATCTGCAATTGTCGCACGATTAATCGCGATAAACAATACGATTTTCCTCCTTTTTTGTGATTAACGTAACGTAACTTCGCCGTACCTTCTACACTTTTGGTAAGGATGCGTCTGTCCTTAGAGTGACAGCTGGCAAATTCTGTAATTTTTATTTTTTTTCTTTTATTTGGCAGTTTTTTAATTGGACAGGTTTTAATTTATCTGTGTCCTATTGGATACGATGTCGTCGTCTTTTCTTTCCTTTACATTTGAACTGTTGCAGGCGAAAGGGAAAACAAAAAACAGCAAATAAAATTTTATTTGGTGACGTTGTCTTTTTTAGCAACACAACACACTTATTGGATTAACAAAAATTATTTTTATTTAAAGTACATCAAAACAAGTATTAATAAATAATTAATTCAATTGATTAAATTTTTTTTTTAATAAAAAGATATTAAGTTTAAATTTTGTTAATGATTATTTATTAAAATTATTTCGAATGTATGATTTATAATTATTTATTTTAAATTATCAGATAAGATATATTTTATCTTGATTTGAGAATTAAATAATCTATTTATCCTTAATTTTTTTCTAACAAAAAAATTTAATAAAAAATTTAAATTTAAAATTTAATTGATTTATATAATAATTTTATAAATTTTAAATTTTAATACATAAATTTTTTAAATAAAAATAATGTAATGAAAGCCTTCTCCTTACGTCGAAGTTTCAATTGAAAGTCAATAATTTTTATGTTCAAATTATCAGTGAGGTGTTAGATTTCAATCTTATAAGTCAAGGGTAACGTTTTTGAATCAAAAGAATATACTCGTTTATGTAGTGTAATAGCAATGCCAATAGATTTTGCTCTCCGGTGAATAAAAAAAAAACAAACAAGGTACTTTCAAAGCATTTGCTAATGTTACATAAAAATGCCAAGTGTCAACTGCTTTTTTTTTTTTTAAATTCATACCCGAAACCTCAATAATTATACCTGAAAACCCGATTTTCCGAACCCAACAACCACAAAAAATTAATAAAAAATATCGTGATCCATTACCACGGCCACCGTTGATTAAAATTGACATCGGGTCGAGTTCGAGACGAGTTTTATTTACCTCGAATATGACTCGATTCAAAAATTTTTTTGTTTTTTTTATATCCAAATTTGATCCGATCTGACACTATATAAACTGTATATAATCTGAAATTAATAAAATATTATTTTTTATAATATAAAATATTATTTTTAAAATATAAATATTTAAAAATATTATTATATAAATATATATAAATAAATAATTAAAAAATTAAATTAAAAAATAATTTTTTAATAATATCAGATCGAGTAAGATTGAGTTTACCTAAAACCCGAATCTAATCTGATCTCGATTATTTTTTAACCTTATCCGACCCAATTCAAAATCTAAAATTCAAAAAAAAAAAATAATCTTATAAGGTCAATTGGATCGAAATCCGTCAGGATCGAGTTGAATTTTCATCCTTACTATTGACTACTTAAACATACAACTAAAAAAAACACTGCCACCATCATGAACCTCTCATAACATAAAATTCAACCCAAAAAAAAAAAAAAAAACATGAAACCGTTCTTGCCTTCCATCTCTCCGTCAAATAACCACCACCTCCTACATTAAATAGTCACGTACACGATATAAAAAAAAAAATTATAACAATGCACGAACACATTTTTAATATTCTTAATAATTATATATATTAAAATAATTTAAAATATATTTAATGTCACGAATATATATAAATATATCAAATGATATATAAAGAGTGATTAATTTATATAATATAAAATTTTTTAATTGGTATATATATTTTCTTACTTTTGTTTTTAATTAATCGAATGATAAGATTAAATTATTTTTTATTTTTATTGTTATCTATTAAAATTAAAAAAAAAAAAAAAAGTAAAACTATCGATTTAATGGAATAGTGAAAAGTCACGAGCCGGAAGCTTCAAGACAATAGCGTAAAAGGCTTATTAGACAAATAGACAACTTTTTAAAGCTAGGGACTCGTGGTCAAACTAAAAAGCCAAAGTTACCGTAGAATATGCGCATACTCTTTTTGACTTTTTGTATTTTTTATTGTTTATTTATATAAGATGGACGATACTGTTTGTTTTCTTGACTTTAATGTAAGATTAAGGACTTGTCCTTCGGAAATGTTTCTATGACCATCTTTGAGTTTGACCCTTTTTCTTTATAACGAAGAAGCTTAAGCCAAAGGAAATAATGATAATAGCATATAAATGCATATCATGTTTGGTCATTTAATTTTTTTAATTCAAAATCTTACAATTATAATTAACGGATTAATTGAATTTAAGTTAATAAAAATCAAATATTTTATTTGCAAATTTTAATTTTAATTTTATTGATAATAAATTTTTTATAAATAATCCTTAAATTCAATAAAAATTTTTATTTAAACTTACGATAAATCAAATAATCTTCTCTCATTTTTTATTAAAAATTTCTTACAAATATCAAAATCAAATTTATGAAAAAAATTATCTCTAATTGTGGAATTCAATGTCACACATATTTAAGAAAAAAAATTCACGGAACTTATATATTAGCCTGCAAACAAAATTAAGACGAATTTATTGTAATTTGATTGATTAAATTGCTTCCTTGAAAATTATAAACTAAATTTAACATTTATCATCCTAAGGACAAAATGCATATAGCAGTAACATTATTTACATTTCACCTATAGTTTTGTTTCCCGGATATTTACGAATCAATCATTATATACATACATCATAACAATAGGGGAACATTATAAAATTTGGGTGAGAAAAAAAAATGATTTACAATTATACTGTTTGATTTGATTTAAATTAGTTTTTATATTATTAAAATTTGATCAAGTTTGAGTGCTAAATATATATATATATATATAATTCGGATTGAATTGAGATGTAAAAAATCGATAAAAATTAAATCGAATTAAATATATATTTTTAAAATTTTATAAAATAAAATAATTATTTTATGTAAAAATATATTTAAATATAATAAAAATTTTATTAAAATTATATACAAGAATTTGAAATTTAAAAATTAATTAAAAAAATTTAATTCAAATTTAAATCTAATTTTAAAATTTTATAATATTATAAATTATAAAAAATTTGAATGGAATCAAATTCGATCTTAATTTTATCTCTTTTACGCAATAACAGCCATCAATTTATTAAAAAAAAATCATCGTAAACGAATTTTCCTGCCAGGCTGGTGGTCTAAATATGTACAAATTTGTAATTTACATTGATGAATGTGGAAAATTTTCTCATTTATTTTATCGAGAATGTAGAGTTGGAGGTTTCCCAGAATGTTTATCTGTCCAGCTGAACCTTTTTTATCTTTTTCAAATGTTCATTTCCTCCGTCCACGCCATAAAAGTCCAGCGGAAGGATTAAAGTTGTTGATTCGTAATCTGTAAGTGGCCTGGGGGATCTGACCATGGGACCCGCATCCATCCCTATGATTTCTTTTTTTATATATTTTTTTTCTTATAATAGAAATATGAAACTGATCTGAGGGAGGTTTGATCTTGTTTCATAAACAAATTTGAATTAATAATTGTTTAATACATGACGTCAAACAAATCACAATTCAAAGTTTTATTCATTTTCTTTCTTTTTTATTCAAAGCTTTACTAAATTTTTTTAGTGACTTGTTTGGATCAAATCTTCTAGTGGGTTTTAAATTGTTTTTACTTATGTGGCTTACACAACATAATGGAACACCGGTTTTTTTTGTAAGTCTCATATGAAAAACCATTAAAACAACAATAATTTATAATTTTGCTAACGAATTTTGTTATGATACATTTTAAAATATATATTAATATTCCCTTGCTATATGTAATAAAAAATAATAAATTCCCAATTCTTCATTTTGTAAGAGTTGGGTGAGAATTTATAATACATAATACAAAAGATATATCAATAAATGATTAATTCAATCAATTAAAACTTATTTTTTTCGGTAAATAAGTTTTGAATTCGAGTCTTATTAATAATCATTTATTGAAATAATCTCGAATGTACGATCTGTAACTACTTATTTTAAATTATTATGTACGATACCTTAACTTGAAAGATTAAATAATTTATTTATCTTTAAATAAAAAAATACAAAAAATATAAAATGTATCATAATGTGAAAATCTTTCCAACACGCTATCAAATGGATCCTTAGACATAATTTTGAAGACTCAAAGTATGAAAGCATTAGTAATAAACTTGGAAGAAAAACTAGAAGCTTCTAAACTCCTTGCAATTCAAGTAAAATCAAAGACCAAATGAAGACAAAAGTGAAATTGTTACATTCTAGTCAAAAGTAAACTAATGACTAAAAACATGGGAAGTGGAATGTGATTTTTCTAAAGTGGGATATTATAGTAAAAGGCAGCAGAGATTTCTTCTTTGAACAGTTGCTTGATCATTCAAACTTTAATAAATATTCCAAAAACCTGACAAATCCCATTAAGTTTCCAACTTTCCACAAAATATTAAGTTGGAAAATTCCACGTGTCTTGACTACTTACCGAAATAAAATTCTAAGCACGTTTATGTCCATCAAGGGTCTATACGAAGTTTCATAAATAAATTTTGTGAAAATTTTTATTAAAAATAAATTAATAAAAAATTTGAATTGATATATTAATAAAATTTAATGTAAAGATTAATAATGTATAAAAAAATTATTAAAAATATTATTTATAATTTAAATTTGATCGATATTTATTCAACAATAAAAATTTTATCAATATATTTATTAAATATATTAATATTTATTCAAGTTTGTTCAAAATATACACGTTTAATCAATGAAATAAAATATTTTAATTTATCAATTTTAATTTTTATTTATTCATTTATATAAAAAAAATTTACGAATTTAATTTATAAAATTTTAGTTAAATTTTTTCCAGTAAGAGATCATATTTTCTTGCGCTAATTTTATTCCTAAACAAACTAAATATATATATATATTATATATATGACATATTTATATAAATTATGTTATGATAATTTTTGTATTTTATATATGCTTCGATATGGATACTTGAATTACTAAATTTAATGATATTTGAAAAAAATGCAATTATATTTTATTAAAATCGAGGATTAAGTATGATTTTTTTTTTCAAAAAGGGCAATTAGGAAGGGACCAGGAAACTTAGAACTCAACAAAAGGATAGAAAACTTCTGGAGTTTGTCTGATGCTGTGTTCTAGGTTCCCAAATTTCCAAGCATGTGCTGTTCTTTACATGACATTGTGAGGGGAGAAGAAAATAAGATGCTGGAAATTGCAGTTGGAGCAGAATGAATATGACATAGTTTGTTTGATTAATTTAATGCAAATGATACAAGAATTGTAAAAGTCAAAATCAAAGGGAATTGACCAATGAAACAGAATCCAAGACACTGTTTGAAGAAAAGAAAAAAACCAATAAATAGAAAAGACAGGGAAAGGAAAACTGAAAATGAAGGAAGGGTTGACTAAATTAAAATGCAAACAAACAAGGCTTTGCCCTGGGATGCTTTTGTAGGGCCTAATGATCATTGAATGATGATGGTGCCCCATTAATTATAGTTTGTTGGATCTATTTAGGGTACTTCCAGGAAAAAAAAGCTATTGACTTTAAGGCTTGGGCTTTAATTTTTGATATGAAATGGCTTTCCCTGGAACTCAGGCTTGCTCTCAGAGGCCCTCACTCATGCAGATTTGTTGTGTTTGCTTGGGCTAACGGCCAGATGGCTCGAAGCAACTATTTTTAAAGAATTTAAAGCATTATCTACTTTACGGCAGCCCACTTTGATCAATAATATAAACATCATTTTTTTTAATCCCAGAACACTTGACAACAAGGAAAGTTACTTCATTTTTAAGATCAGAGGAAGTGATAAATTTACAAATGAATTAATGAATTGTTTGATATTTCTTAAATTTACCAATAAAGATTCATACCGGCATAAAATAAACATCATTAGCCTATCCACTGTTTGCCTAAAAGCAAACACATGCGGAAAAACACCTTCATTGCTGCTAATTATGCTAAATCATGGCGCGAATAGAATACATTGCACTTGAAACCAACCCCATTTTCCCCCATCATCTCTCCCACTTTCCTCTTTTTCTTTCTTTCTTTATTTCTATTGTGTTTATCTTTTCTTGCAATCTAAGCTTTGTTCAAGTTTATAACTCCAAGGCCAAAAACCCAGTTCATAAATTTGATCAGCTTTACCCACACACCTCTATGAAAGAAAAAATCCTTGGAAGAAATGAATTCAGTTTGCATTTCTAGTTGTCTGAATGATGCTAGAGACCCCAGGGTGCCTGTCAGGGCAACCTATGTGAATCTTTACAAGTGGCCAGAGTCAGATGCGGAGTTTGTGAGGTCAAGGAGGTCAGGCGCCATGCATGGCCAACCTAGAGTTGTTGACAGTATCTCCTGCAGGCAGATGTATTTAAGGAGCTATAGGTTTTCCAGGAAAGAAACTGTGCCTGAAAAGACTGTGAAATGCTTTGGGAGAGTGAAAGGGAAGGTGGGGGCTCAAGGGAAGAGGAAGATCAGCGGCCAAAATAGACGTGTTACAAGGAAGTTTTTGGTTCGGAGGAAAATGAAGGTTGTACTGTTTAGGTTTTTCAATAGGCTGCTTTCTTGCTCTGCTACTGTAGATGTTGTGGATCAAAGGAATGTTTTCTTCTGAACTTTTTTGGGTGATTATTTGATCTTGTTTTCATAATTATGCCATGTTTAACAGAAAATGATTTCAGGTTTATTCAATTTTTTTAACTGATTTCTATGTCTTCTCTTTGAAGGAAATTCTGATGATTTGCGGATTTGACAGCGAAAGTTATTTCCGTTCAAAAAGTTCCAGCAGTAGTTCAACTGATTTCTTTACTTTTTCTAAATTCATTTTGACTATCCAAACGCCTCTTATAAAAATATTTTACCAACCGAGAATTATATTTTTTTATTTATAAAAATTATAATATATAATTTTTAATTAAAATATAATATATATACATAAAATTTAATATTTTATATAGCATAAATACTAAAAACGTCGGGTCTGATAACCACAAAAAGCGGAAATAATCCCGTCTCTGGAGGGGCCTGACCCAAAGATTCAGATTTCCAAGCCCACAAACCTAGCTCTGCAGTCTGGACCCGTGGTTTAGGGAGGCTGGAGCTTGCAGCTTTAACAAACCCAACCAGGGAGTATAACAACCATTGCTAACCACAACATCTGAAAGTGGAATTTGAACATGAATTCAGGCTTTGAATCTTTAGTTATGCTTGCACATTACATAAAATTGAAATTAATATCCCAATGCTTACAGTTTTTAGAATTGACATTAACATTAGTCTTTTTCAATTTCTTGGTTTATTAGTTTTGTCTAGTTTGCAATATTTTGGAGTGTAAACATACGTTAAAGTAATTTTTTATTTTTTATTCCAAACATATTTTTCATAATAAAAGCATTTATTGATGAGCTTTTTGATTTTTGGAAAATCAAACTTTTAAATTGAAAATTTATTTTATTTTTTATCGTTTAACTTTGCATTTGGGTAAAAACAGATTTTGATAGCAAAAAACTATTTTCAACTGATTAAACAAAGCCTTGGTGTGATTTTTAATGGAGCATCATATTAAGGTTAAGGTAGCAACAACCATGAACGGCAAAAGCTGATATGATCTCAGATTTTCATCTTCAGCTTTCGTTCAACCTAACTAGGATTTCAAATTATCAGACAAAAGAAATAGATGAAGACGATTTAGTCAATTTCCAACAACTGCAATCTTCATAATAAAAACACCTTTGAATTCTAAATGCCAAATCGATATAATTGTCCACAACAACAACCCAAAGATTCCTATAAATTCATAACACGAGCATTCATTAGGTAGAAACACAGTAAGTAATGAAACATATTCAAGCTCTTGCAACAATATGAGAAGATGAGCAACAGCAGTTGCAGACCTCTTGCAGCAATTTTGCATAATAAGTGAAATCTAATACATCTGACAACCTAAAATAAAATACGATATGATAATATGATATTGAATAAGATATAAAAAAAAAATATATAAATGATATGATTTAAAATTTTAATAATTATTATATATAAATTTCATAAAATAAAAAAGAAATTCATATATTTATATCAATATAAATTATAATATTACTTTTTTTTTATTATAAAACATAATAAATCATGTAAATTTTAGTATTTTATATGATAAATATATTTTATATTTTTATATTAATACAATTGTGATACAACTATTTTTTTGATAAATTCGATGCAAATGCATAAATTTTAATAGTTTGAATCTACTTCGTATCAATTCGCTTTTCAACAATCCCCATTTAATCAAAGCTCGAATTCTTCATCTCTAAGGGCGAGCTCAGCAGCCTCTTCATCTTCATCATCATCATCAAGAACAAAGTACTCATTTTTCTCCACCGGCCTGAACATATAAAAGATCACCAAATAAAACGCCAGAGTAGCGGTCTCCTCCGCTGCATTGCTGACCCACTGATACTTGTAAGCTGCGATGGTCCTCAAAGCAAACACCACAATTCTTGTAAAATACAAATACCCAATCACCACAATGTAAAACTGCCGAAACAGAGTCAACTTGGCCAAGTTCCTCGCTGCCTTTCCATCAGTTTTCGAGGTTTCTCTCAGTGAACGAATCGACCAAACAATTGGGAAAATAATGGCGCAACAGCAGATGATATCAACCAGCAAAAACACCTGGTTCCATGTCACCCAATCTTTAATAAACGGCCCCATTTCTCCGATCACGACCGACGCGATATTAGCTAAAACTTGAAGTGGAATCACGATCATCAAAACTTTCTTTTCCCTTTCTTGTAAAAAGGGTTTCAAAAACGACCAACCGGTGCCAATCAAAACGATGACAGTGAAGAGCAAAACGACAGGAGGAGGATTAAGGGCATTTTCGTCATTTTTGGGGAATTCATTGCGGCTGTTGTGACGGTTGGCGTGGTGGTTACAACGGTTTGGTCGAGGAAGGGAAAGGGCATCGGCTGCTTTCCGGACTTGATCGTTGTTGAGATGTTTTATCAGAAATTCATCTGTCTTTGATTTCAACTTTTCAAGTCAAAGCGACGTCGGTTTTGGGAACGAAAAATTGGCCTCGATGTTTGATGGAAACCGGTGTGTTTGGTTCAGTAGAATGGGCTCAGAGATTTATGAGTTTGCCGAAAATGGTTCAACCCATTTACTACTCAAGCTCGGCCCAACATGGCTCACCCTCAATATATGAATTTTTTATATAGGAGGCCGTACCGCCGCGGGACTTTAATTAGAAAAAAACAAAAGAAAAAAGTTTCTTTTTATAAATAGAAAGAGTAGTGCTAAATGCACAAATTTTTTTTTTTTCACAATTCAAATTGTTCTTTAAACTTTTTAAAAATAAAATTATTTAATTTTTTTATATAAATTTTTAAAAATTTATTTTCAAATAATTATAAAATTTTAGAATAAAATAATTTTATTTTTTAAAAAATTGAGATATAAAGAGAAAAAATAGATAACAATGCACAAAAAAAATAAAGTAATTGGATAACAGAAATCACAATGGCTATTGGCTAAGAGGATTTGAAAAACATGGGGGGGGGGGGAACACATTGAACAGAAATGCTAAGAAAAAAAAGGTACACACTTTAACACTTTAATGACTGGCAGTTAGGTACAGAGAGTTCAATAAGTAAGATATGAATAAGATAGAATATTAATTATATTTTTTGTATTTTTATATTATATATATTTTTGTATTGGTATTTAATGAATATTTTAAATTTATTTTTATTTCTATGCTTTTGAGAATTTAACAAATATAAATAATTTTTATACTAGTAATTTTTTAAAAAAATAAAAAAAATTAATATTTTTTATTTTTATCTTGTGTATTTAGATAATTTTTTATTAATATATATATTTTTAATAAAATATATTTATTTTAATTAATCTAAAATAATGATTTATATTATTTAATAAAAAATTATTTATTAAATTTATATAAATATATATAAAATACAAGTACGAGATAAATATTATATTACTCGTCTTAATCCTAGTATATAATCACAATATAATATTCATTTTCATTCTTATTCAGATAAAAAATTAAGTTTTTTAATGTGTATGGATAAGATTGATATTCTTAACAAGGTAAAATTTTTGTTGATTTTTTGTAAAAATTTATTTATTGATTACTATATTGTATAGTTGGATTATTTTTATTGTTGTTTGGTCTTATCTAGGTCTTATAAAGATATTTATATATATTTAAAAACATTAAAATAATAATTTTGTTCATTGAAATAATTTAAACATGCGTGTGAATAAGTTTCTTTATCAATCAATTGATTAAAAATGTTATTCTAAATATTGAATATAAGTTTAAATGATGTGCATGTTAAACAAAATTTAAGAAATTACAAGTTCAAATGTAATTTTTTTTAAAAAAATTAAATATATAAAAATTAAAAGTTAAAAGTAGATTATAAAATTTTAAGAATATCTTATATTAATAATAATAATAATAAATATTAAAAATTTATATTTTTTAATTGTCTGAATTTAAATTCATTATAAATAAATTTACTTGCATTGATAAAAAATTTATAAAATAAAACCTAAAAATCCTTCTGAAAATAAAGCTATAGTTCAAGTACTTTATAAACAATAAATTTTAGATAATTTAGAGAAGATAAAATTTGAACTTAGAATCTTTTATTAGTGAAGACAGATCATCATTCAATAAAATAAAATAGAGCAGAAACAAGGAAAACAATAAACGAATTAAAAAAAAAAAAAGAAATAGAGGGGGTATTTTAGCCATTTTACAACTCGCAGTTCCATTAAATAAAAATTTGTTCACTTCAAGGTGGAAGAGTCTGGGGTGATGACGTCCGGCTCCATCGTTAGGATCAGATCACCTAAGAAACACGCGAACAAAAAAATTTCAATCCCCAAAATACCCTCGTATTAATCTCAAATCTACATGTAACGTTTCTCACTTTGTCTTGTAATTTCATCCAAAACACAGGACCAATTAAGCCCGTCCATTCCAGGATTATCTATTTATGGCTTAGCCCCCCATTTGCCATTTTCTAGCTCTTTTTAAAAAATTTTGCCCTTTTTTCCCAAACAATTTAAAAAAAAAAAAATCAAATTTCGAAGCTTTCTGAGAATTGTGACGACGCGGGATTGTTGCATCACCAATCATAGTAAGGAAAAAAAACAAGAACAACGTTGAAAATTCAAAGGAAAATATTTTGAACAATCTTAGAATTTTTTTGCCCAATTTTTAAATCTGTAAGTTGAATGACTTTGAATGCTATATTATTTTTGATGTCACAATTTTGAATTAAAAAGTTTGATTCTTTAATCTGCAATTGTCGTTATTTAAATGCATTTCTATCTCTTTGTGTTGTCAATCTTGTTTGACTACTTTAATTGTACCATCAACGTTTATTTTTTGTTTGGTTGTTGAGAAAATGGGAGGAAAAGTAATTCGTGTTTCTGGTGTTTCTAAAGGTTAATTTTTTCTTCTTTCATAAGAAATATATATTTTAACATTCCATATTGGGTCTATGTAATATTCGTTAAACTGGGATTTCAAGATTTGGTAGGAAAGTGTTAGCTGAAAGATTCCGGGGCTTGCTTTCCTTTTTTTTTTCCTTTTCTTTTATTATTTGCTTGATGATCAGAAGGGAACGTTTTAAGGTTTTATATTTGCTTCGTTTAATTTTGAATTGAATGCAGATACCTGAAGGTAAAGGATCAATAACGTTGAGAAGAATCGAAGAGTTTTGAATCTTTATATTAATTTGTTGGATTCTTTTTGGATAGAAAATAAAGAATCTGAAAAAGGGTTTGTGTCATTTTTGCCTTAAATTTTTGTTTATCTGATAAAGGCTTAGTTTTGACAAATGAATGTGGTTGGCAAAGTTGGGAGTTTAATTTCACAAGGTGTTTATTCTGTTGCTACTCCTTTCCATCCTTTTGGTGGGGCTGTTGATGTGATTGTTGTTCAGCAACAAGATGGGACTTTTCGAAGCACACCTTGGTATGTTCGGTTTGGGAAGTTTCAGGGTGTTTTGAAAGGGGCTGAGAAGGTTGTCCGTATAACTGTTAATGGCATTGAAGCGGATTTCCATATGTGTCTTGATAACTCTGGGGAGGCATATTTTGTAAGGGAGGTTGACTCTGGTAAAGGAATTGAGACAAATGGAGATTTGAAAGATTCGGATGGTGAATTCATACAGGATGACGGCAATAAAAAAATTGCTGAATTTTGTAGACTTGAACATAGTGTCTCAGATTCTGGGGTGGCTCAGTTGAGGAACGAATATGATGCCACAAGTCCAAAACGGCTTGAAAGGACGGAATCGGATACTAGGTTCTACGAATTTCAAGATGAGCAGTCCTCTCTAGAGGGTTCCGTTAATTTGTCAGAATTTGGGTCTGGCCGATATGAGGGTTTAGATGGTGGTGAGTGTTTTGGTGAAGCACAAGTTTCAGATTCAGAAGTTGTCTTGGTCAGTGTGGATGGCCATATACTTACTGCCCCTGTCTCAGCATCAGAACAGGATGCTGAAAATGTGCAACTAAGCACACCTCAGTTCCATCTAGGACCAGTTGAAGGACCTGACTTTTGTGAGGGTAACGAGGAGTATAGTTCAGGTGGCAATGTGTGGGCTGCTGACTATATTAGTAAGCTCAGTTCAGCAGCAGCTAAGGATTCCTCTCATGATGTTTGCAATGTGAACAGTGATTCTACTGCTTTGGGACGCCATCCAGAAACTTCTGAAGGGGGGAAACATGCTTGTCAAACTGAAGAAACTCAAGACCTTTCTAACCATGAAAGTAAATGTAACAGGCAAAATGATGTTGAAGATGCATCTGTGCATAATAAGAATGGGGATATTTTTAAGAGCTGTCTTGAACTATCTGAATTGGGCAGACATGGCGAAAACACTAAATCTGAAGAAATAGATAGCCAGTTAGAATCTCAGGTTTCACAAGATAAACCTTCTTGCAGCCCTCCAGACAATGAAACTGAAGATGAGGCTGTTGGTGACTCCAGAAATAAAGATTTGTTCTCTTCCTCTTGTAGTCCCAATTCTTCCAACAATAATTTATCTCATGATTTACCAGTTCAGGGTGAACCAGTTGAAAAGAAAGCATTGGAATCAGATTATATGTGTTCTAACAATGTGTCTGTTGATTCTGTTGGTAACGACCCTGACAGGAAGGATGAACAGTTTGAAACATCAGCAGCAACTGAAGAGATAACTTGCAGTCCACAAAGTCCTGCACCTGAGGATAAGAGTAGCAAAAGTGAGATTGTGGAAACTGAAACAACTTCTGATAAAGAGACAGAAACTAATGCTAACCAGGGTAAGTAACTAAAGACCTTTGTCTGCTTTGATTTTTTGCTCTCTTATTCTTGCTCTGATTCTCATGGAATACTTAGTTTCTCTTGCATACCTTGTAGTTCCAGGGTTTGAGATCTCACTCTGTGGAAATGAACTTCATGCGGGTATGGGATTAGATGCTGCAGCAGTAGTCTTTGAAGCACACCGTATTTCAGAGGAGGAATATAAAAATAATGCAATGTCAATTATTAAGAATGCAAACCTTATTGTCCGGTTTGGAGAGAGGTACTTGCCATGGGAAAAAGCTGCTCCTATTATTCTTGGAATGGCTGCATTTGGTTTAGAATTAGCTGTTGAATCCCAAGATGCAATCCCTGTTGAACAGTATGAGTCATCAAACCCAAAGGATGATGACTCTGTTGTCACTTCCACAGCCTCTGGCCGCAGATGGA
The DNA here is from genome assembly GCF_002303985.1 of Durio zibethinus. The sequence continues at coordinate 24,644,787 of NW_019168492.1, forward strand.
GCCTCTGGCCTATTCCCTTTAGAAGGGTCAAAACACTTGAGCACAGCAGCAGCAATTCATCTAGTGATGAGATATTTGTTGATACTGAATCTGGTATGCCAAATTCACAAACAGATTCAACTCCAGCATCCGGTGGAAAGATTGAATCTCCCCGCAAGCAATTTATTAGGACAAATGTTCCCACTAATGAGCAGATAGCTTCCTTGAATCTGAAAGATGGTCAAAATATGATTACTTTCAGTTTCTCCACCAGGGTCCTGGGAACACAACAGGTTTTAATTCTCTACTACTCAATTCTTCTGGTAGGTTTGCCAGGTTTGTATTATACTCATTTTATTTTTGGTCTCTAAAACCTATTCATCTTTAACAGGTTGATGCTCATCTTTACTTGTGGAAGTGGAATGCAAAGATTGTAATCTCAGATGTTGATGGAACTATTACCAAGTAGGAATTTTTATCTCCTGATGTTATCTCTCTGGATCAAAACTACGACCTAATATAATTCCTTTTTTTTTGCCTTTCATACAGCCAACCCCATAATCATGGATATAAGGCTTAGTTTGTTGTTGTTGTTGTTGTTGTTGTTGTATGTTATCACTCTGGATTATTTAAAAATGTTCTTGTTTCACTCATTTATGGACCTGTCTAAATTCACCTGTGATTCGTATTATGATGTATATTCTGGAAATGGTATTTAATTTCCTCACTAGGCATCATTATGGTATGAGTAAAATGCTGAACTAAAAAATTAAACTGGAATCTAAAAGAAAAGGAGAAAAATAAACCATATACTTATTTTTTAATCTGAAATTAGATCTTCCTTATGATCTTTAGTAGTAAAGCAGCAATGAGCATTTCTAGAAGCTGTCATACCTTAATTGATTTGTGGTGAAATCTTTCTTTTTAATATGTTTCAATCATGCATAGGTTTAATACAAGATGCGCCTTTCAATAACCTTGACACATTTCTTTCAGGTCTGACGTTTTAGGCCAGTTTATGCCTTTAGTTGGAAGGGATTGGACACAATCTGGCGTAGCTAAACTTTTCTCTGCTATTAAGGTATGTTTTTTCCCATTTGTTTCGTTGTTCAATGTGACTTAATTGAGCCTTAGCTCTGTTCTGGACTGTCACACAAAACTAAGCCTAGGAAATGACTCCAATATTCTCCTTCGCTTTTTTATGTCCACCACAACTGAATAAAAACTTGTCTCACGTTTTCCTTTACTTTGCTTTTATTATGTCTTCTTCTTTATAAAAGTTCCCACTGATGTAAATGATGATATATTCCTTTGTCAGGTTTTAGAATGCAAGATTATAGAATAACATTTGACAACCTTAGTAACATGATGATGTGAACATTATCCCGTCACTGTTAATCTCCTTAAACCATCTTTTTGCTCTTCTTAGATACCGTGTAGTGATAAAATCTTTTTCGGAAGTTGTATCTGTGTCCATCCACCTCTCTCACTACCATGTGTGTACATACAAAGCACAACATTGTTTCTGGGTAACACTGGGTTCAATTATCCAGTCACTTCGGAGTTTGATTTAAACGATTAAATGGTTCTTTAACTTCTTCCATTAACTAACCTATGCTGACATGCATGTTAGCAAAATGATTTCCTTGGGTATCTGATGTCGAATACTGAATTGTATATTCACAACAGGAGAATGGATATCAACTGTTATTTCTCAGTGCACGTGCAATTGTTCAGGCATATCTAACCAGAAATTTTTTACTCAACCTGAAACAGGTAACGAACTAGCCCAAGTTTTGATGTGGTTAACTTCTTATTTCAATGTTAGAAAATTCTAAGATACAATTTTTTCTTTAATTTTTATTTCTTCAAAAGTATTATTTGCCTTTTCATTCAAATACAATTTTTACATTTTCCTTATAGAAGCAAAAAGGCAATAGCAAAAGTAACAACTAAAGGGATAAGCCAACATTTTGAAACCATCTTTATTGTTAAAATGGTTTGACTTTGAAATTACGCATTTGTAATCATTGTTTAAATGATTTCTTTGTTTATGCAGGATGGAAAAGCTTTACCCAATGGACCTGTTGTTATTTCTCCTGACGGTTTGTTTCCCTCATTGTACCGTGAAGGTGAGGTCTTGTTTTGCATTGACCTGTTGTAATCTAGCTTCTTTCTTTTTTTTTGGTACAATCTAGCTTGTTGTTTTTAGTTTGCATCACAATTTTGTGGCTTCACCTACTTGAGAGAAAAAAGTTCTGATTACAGCCCATCACTGAACCTATATATGATAAAAGCAGCTATCTTTGTTGTTTTGACCTTTTGTTTATATCAGAATCTTTAGGCTGTATTGTCTAGTTACATACTTACATGCATTATCTTTCCTCCCCACTTCACCCCTTTTTCTTCCTTTGTAATAATTTGCAAGTTGCATTCTGATTTATTCTACCATTTGCACCTTATTCATGGCAGTGATAAGAAGAGCACCTCATGAATTCAAAATAGCATGTTTAGAGGTAAATTCTGAAATACTCAACCTTGTTTCTCAATGTAGATTGAAAACGATCGGTCTTTTCACCTTTCATTTCTTTGTTATATGTGCATTGCAGGATATCAAGAGGCTTTTCCCTTCCGATCACAATCCGTTTTATGCAGGCTTTGGAAACAGAGACACAGATGAGCTCAGTTATAGAAAAATTGGGATTCCAAAGGGCAAGATATTTATTATTAACCCAAAGGTACATGTTTTCTATGTTCTACTTATGAGAAAAAAGTGGAGAAAAAATGAACCAAATCCTGTCTTTGGGTTACCATATCAACTTTCTAAAAATCTGACTCTGAACTGGCAGGGTGAGGTGGCTATTAGTCATTTTATTGATGTGAGGTCATACACGTCGCTGCATACTCTTGTTAATGACATGTTTCCACCAACCTCATTGGTTGAGCAGGTAAGGAATGAGTATATTTCTCCGTCTTGTTAAATATAATGCTGGAGAACAAATGAAACATTCTCTGCAACTGTCATTGATTTGTTTTGGAGCCTTCAATGGTGTCCCTAATTTTCCAATGCCTTTGCAGGAAGATTTTAACTCATGGAATTTTTGGAAAATGCCGTTGCCGGATATCGAGTGAGACAGTTGGTGGCTTAAAGGATACAGTTTCCTTCTACCGACGAGATGATCAGTATCATAAAAGTGCCCCATATAGAACAGATTATTATGACATTCTTCAACTTTTAACCTTGCTTCCAGCCTTCCACTTGCAATTGTATTCATTGGTGACCTTCAAATGGTCATGTCGGGATTCGTCTTGTAATGAATGGATAGTTACAAGTGAATAAAATCAAAGTAATTGCTTCCCATTCTGTATGTACCTGTAGATATAAAAACATAGTTTGTTGATTTATATGATTTTATAAAGTGCAATTGAACACATTCTATATAATAGCTTGTTCATTTTTTTGGGTAAAAATATAACATTTTTTACTTTCTGAAATTTAGAAAAAATAAAAAAAATGTCGGTCATTAAACAGAATGAAAGAGAGCTCTTGAAGGCATGAAATTGCAATGGTAAGTGCCTCATCAATCATGATTAATGCCAAATGTTCTTCTGTTTTCCATTTTCTACAGCATCTATGGTTCCTATCTATCAGAAAATCTGTTTCTGTTTGATCACAAGTAACTTATGTTTTCATGTCGGGGAGGAGGATGTCAAGAATGGAATGATAACAGGACTCTGACTTGATATTGAAGGGGATTGTTTCCTGAAAATTTTACCAGCAAAACATGCAAAACAAGAGGTATAATGGCACTTCTGTCAAAAGGGATGATTGCAGTAATAGTAACCGAACAAAAGTTAGCAATTCAAAACTTAACTTAGTTTGTTCTTGCAATTATACTTAAGATATGACATTACCTGCAACCTTTTCCTTTACACTAGACTGCGGCCTCCCTTGTATATATATTTATACATAAAAAAAAAAAAAAAAAGAAAAAAGTTAGCATTATGTTCATTGAATTATGTTATATTGGATGATTTCGTCAGCTCTGAAAACTCAATAAAAGATAGCAATAATGAAACTGCTGTAGCACTGCTAATCTTTCCTGGATTCCTGAACGTAATGCGTTCAAATCAATGGTACTAAAGTTTCCATGATCCAGAACAAAACAACTTTATAAAGTTTAGTACCATAAATCCACTTGTAAAAGGGAGTTTCTGAAAGTGACTACCATGACCCATTGGACCTTGGCCTTGAGCTTTTAGATCTCGGCACTGTGTTGTAATTGCAACTTTGAGTCTTTTTGACAGTGGTTCAGAAGCCTCAGAAGACAAATGATGCAGGCAAAGTGAGATCCCTTCCCTGTGAACTCAGTGGCCTGAACAAAGCTTTTGGTGCTCAGATCAGATCACGTGATCACCTCATTTGTTGCAGCACAATGGACTTATCTTATTTCAGAGCTGTGATTGGCTTTGTATTTGATATTTCGATTCCTTCTTGTTATTCTTCAGAATCTTCATCATTTTAACCCTCAAAATAAAAAAACTACAACGTTCTTACCCCTAGGTAAAAATAAACAGTTAGCACAAGAGGAGACAAGCAAAAACGCCCTCGAGCATTGGATAAACCTCGTCCCATGTTTTTTTTCTTTTTCCTTTGGGTGAATGGAGCTTATGCTTGCTGTTTCTGAGGTCAAAAGCTGCAGTGAAAAATTCTAAAATTGGTAGAATAAATCAAGAGAAGAAAAGGGTTAAAATTCTCCCATGTTTTGACCAAGTCAAATGCTTGGCATTTATATATAGTCCCCATAGCAGTTCTTGGAGAGAATAATTTAGCTTAAAGGTTTGGAAACTTGTAAATGTAATAACATCTCTCTGTATTAGTCTCTAATTTATTATTGAATTGTAAACTTGACAATGCAAGTAACCAGGTTTTGGAAAAAGGGCTGGCCTTTTGAAATTTAAATTTTGCTGCAGAGAACTTTGTAGATATGCAGAAAACAAGTAGTCTGTTGTATGTATATATATATATATAATAATGCTATTTCTATTTTAAAAACTTGATGAATTCAGGATCCAACCAAAATCAATAAACTAGACAGAAAAACATACTTTACTTTTTTTTTATCATAAAAGTTTAGGGTCAGGAAGGTTTGTCCATTTCAAGATTACAAAAAATGACAAGTTTTAAAAAAGATTTATATTAGATTTACAAATCGTTTAGCTGCAGCAGATGCCTAAAATCCTTGAGAATTCTCAAGTGGATACACTATCATGGATATCATAATTTCAAATAAGATTCCATTGAGCCCCTTTTGATCTATTCTTCTTCTATTTTCATTTTCTTTGACACTATTGGAAGAGATTTATATGTGCTGCTTACATTGAAACTTACAACAAAAACAAAGGGCACTGTCACCTTCTTTCTGGTGGTGGAAGGTTCTTACCTTCTGCACCACATTTCAAGTTCAAAGAATTAAACATGGCAATACTCAAAGTGCCTCAACAAAAACATGGGATGCACCCAACAGTCCTTGCAACTCACCTTAAGCTTACTAGCTGTAGGTGTCAGTAGTTCATTGGCTATGGATGCTAGTCAAATTCAGAAGAGAAAAGGGAATGATAATAAATATAATGAGAAGATTCTTTGCATTCTTTTCTTTAATACTGAAACATTGGAATAAGAATACAAACAGTTGTAATTCACCCTTAAGAATGCAGAATTTAGGAAAGTAATAAGGCATGAGGTAAATGATGAAATAGCAAAAAAAATTCAACCCAAGGCTACTGTATATGATCCACTTAAATTTTGATGCAAATTGAAGGGATAAAAATGCAAAATATATACTACATTACATACACGGGTCCGTCAGAGGCTGTTCAGCTGAGAGGAAAAAAGAAATCCACATTGTTTTTAGCCATTTTTTTTTGTTTTGGAACCATTCAAGATATTGCTACAAAGGAGAAAAAGAGAGTGGGGAAAAAATGGAAAAGACCTGACAACTCCTTACCTTATGATTTTATTTTTCCAACTTGGTTCCATCCTCACTTTAAAGGATGCCCTCCCTGTCCCTCTCTTTCCTGACCAAGCTCACCTTCCCATAAGTTGAGCCATCTCCAAGAAAGAGAGAGTGAGAAAGGTTGTTGACAGTTCAAAAGATGGACACCAGCCAAGCTTCATGTAACGATGCAGATGAAGACTATATTGATATGGAGATAAGCTCATCCTCCAACTTCTCGTGTTATTCTATAAGATCTCCACCACACAGCAGAGAGTTTGAGTTCCAAATGTGTTCAGTTTCTGGAGATGGAGTTTTTACCTCAACTTTCCCTGCTGATGAGCTTTTCTACAAGGGTAGGCTCCTTCCCCTCCACCTCCCTCATCGCTTGCAAATGGTTCAGAAACTACTTCAAAGTTCCAACAGTAGTACATTTGAGTGCAAAACTGACGCACCCCTTGAAGAAAATTCTGCTGTTCCTTCAACTAATACAAGTATCCCATTGGAATCCTACAGCATCTCACCGTCAGAATCCTGCAGGGTGAGTAGTGAACTAAACCCTGATGACTATTTCTTTGAATGGTCAACTGAATTGAATGGCTTCATTGGCAATAATTGCAAGAAGTCTTGGCCTAGAAAGCTCAAGCAGAACAAGCAATCCTCAATAAGCCAAAAGCTCAAGGCGTCCCGGGCTTATCTTAAGTCTTTGTTTAGTAAGTCTGCCTGTTCTGATGAGTCTTGTGCCAAAGCAGCATGCAATGCAGACGCAGGAAATGTTTCAACGAGCAGAGATTGTGTTAACAAGTACATGAAAATGGCAAAGAAGAATCCATCTAGAAAGATTGAATTTGATAATGACGGATTCAAAATATCAAGTATTATTATGAAGAGCATTGACAGGGAGTTGGTTGAGGATGCTGCAAATAGTCATAGGAGGTCTTTTTCAGGGGTAATTCATAGGCATTCCGCAACAAAGTCTTCACCTACATCTACATCTTCTTCTGGTTCCTTTTCATCTTCTTCATCTTTTTCATTTAGTTCAAGCGGATTCTGTGATTTCCAGTTGCTGAAAAGGAGCAACAGAGCGAATTCAGAGATTGAAAATTCAATTGAGGGAGCAATTGCTCACTGTAAGCAGTCTCAGCAGCTGTCTAGTTCAAGCAAGACAGCAAGTGAACTTGGGGTTTGTTCACTTTCTGCTTCAAAGATTCCAGTTAGTGGGGACCAAGAAAGACCAGGACTTTGCAGCGTATGAATGTGAAATTACTTTTGGAAAGACTGAAAATCCACCAGCTTTCAAAACTGAAGTTGATTGAAATGGTACCCAGTTCCTGTTACATTCTTCCAAAGTGCGTGTCATTTTAATGCAGTGTGATTATTCAGATACTTTGCATGATTTTCCTGCACAACACCAACCCTTTAATACATTTCTGTGAAAGAACATATTCAAGTCCATTATTGTTCAAATAAGAAAGAGAAAAATGACTAGAGATTCTTCCATGGAACTTTATCATTCAAAATCAATAGTCTAGCCCCACTATATAGCCTTCCTTTTTGTACTTGCTCAAGATATTGCATGACAAGATATTTCTGTTGAATCCAATATCTGTTTGCTTGATTTTACAACGACTGGCCTGTTTCCATGGAGCATCTTTTCACATTTGACAATGATCCTTACCACTTAACTAAGTTTTACCCCATTGATGCTTGGTTTAAAAGTCAATTTCCGTTGATAACAATGAATAAAACATTGGGAAAAACAAGTATCAGTTCCCCCAAGTGAAAAAACCTTTTCAGTAAGATCAAATCTGTAGATTCCGTAAAAACAAGGTGTATTTTACAAAAGTTATTTTACATGAAGATTTTCCCCTATTATCTATTACTGTTTCAGCCTTTCAGGCTTTATGCAATATCCCAGTTTTTAACATTCAGGAAGTGGGGAGATCTGTATATTATGTCCAGAAAAGAGAAAATACTCTTCATTTGAATCATTTCAATGAATAACGGATGACCTTATCATCTCATCTCAATATTAAAATCATTAGGAACAGACTGACCATTGACCAAAAAAGTTAAGTTCTAAAAAAATCATATTACTTTCACATAATCTGAACAAGTCAATAACAATAAGTTGCCTTTTTATGCTGGTCAAATAAGACCCTGCAATCTTAGTTTAAACAGTGGGATTTAGATTATATTTTGATGCCTAAAAATCCTTGATTACAGGAGCAAACTGATGCTTTGTTCATGACTAGCATGATCAACACCCTGCAGAGCAACATGGTTTACTGCAAATTAAGACTAATCTATGCCAAAGGCTTTGTATTATTGAATTATATTACTGTTTAAGAAATGGTCAATTACAATGATTTTGATCACTAAGATTATCCTCTTTCTGCATCTGAAGAGCATCTACATGGCAAATGTGTACTGTCATTGTTATCCCAACACTGGAATTGAGATGAACTGAACTTTAGCTGTCTTAAACTAAACAAAATTTTCATTCATCTTGTTGTTATTTTCTCATGATTTTGACTAAACATTAAAATAAACAAAACGTGCCTGCTAGATTGTTGACAGGATTGGAAGGAAAAATAATGAAATTGCGTAATTGACAGATGTTGAGAACAATAAGTACAGACAAGTATAAAAAAGCAACTCCTTTTCCCCACCTGTAAGATCAGGTTTGTCCATTTGGTGAAAGAACGGAAGTGCAAGGTACTAAAACTTGTAAGCTTGTAAAAAGGATCTTAATTTCAATGGAAACTTGAACTATCTATGCAAAAAGACTAAAAGTTGGACTCTGAAAATATATGCTTATTAGCGGATGAACCAACTTGAATGGAAACTTGATTTCAAGGGAAACTTGAACTGTTAAGAGTGGCTGCATGAACCAACTGAGCTAAGCTCAAAGGAGCTAAGATTAAGAAACTTTTCCTTCCTTCGAAATATCGTGTTAGGGGATGGAACAGATCAGATAGACAGATACCTTACTACTGCATTCCATAGCCTACCCTAGAAGTAGGGTTCAGTAATGAACTCTTCTAAATTGTTGCAACTGCTTTTTGTTTATTGAGGTAAAGAAGTAAGATGCAATCAAAAGGTTGTATTGCCATTGGAATCCTCCTTTACTTCATTAAAGAAGGTTCATTCAAGTGAGAAATCCAATTATTAATGATCTACTGACCCAAGCAATCAAGAAAAGGAATTGCACGTCCTAATACACCTATAGGGAGGGAGATTTGAATTGCCAAAAACAAAAGGATGGAGATATTTGGCATTGTTGGGACCATGTCAGCAAGTGAAGCATGTGAAAAATGTCAGGATTGATTCAAGGAATCAATATTATTTCCTTAAGACAATTTTAAATTATAAAAATTCTGTAAGTAACTTGTCATCTTCTTAAACTTTGTCTGAAGCACAACGCACCTTTGATGTTTCCATGTATAAAATAATCAACTGTTCCCTCATATCATTTCAAATTAAACTTTAATAATCTCTTTCTCTTTCACTTCATCTACCGAAATGAAGCCTTGATTACCTGAAATATTATCATTATGACAATTAGCAGCAAGTCAAAGCCTCGTAGTTTAATATGAAGTAAACTCTAGTTATATGCCAGAAAGGTGAAAAGAAAAGCTAAAAAGGAAAATCTCTGCTTTAGGACTTCAAAACATTTCAAGTTGTAGTTTGGAAAAATTGGAAACCAAAAATGTAATTACATTAGTAGGTCCATTACTCCATTTTCTGGGTTGTCTGATTCATTTGGGCAACTTTTTCTCAATTGGTCGATCTCCTTTGGCGTCCTATCCTGATTATCAACAAGAAAAGAAGGAAAGAAAAGTCATAAGAAGAATTTCATGCATTTAGCCGACATTGAAGAGAAAACAACTCATTAAAATCTCACCAAAAATACAAGCATAACACAGCAAAATATGTTGGCAGGCAGCCTTCCGAAAAAAAAAAACAGAAATGGGAATTTCCATCGGCAAGAAACTCATCGACTTTGTAACAATGCTGATAACTTTGCCTCTGGAAAATGTCAGATAACAAGAATTGAAAAGGGGGAGACGTGAAAAGATGTTCTAGAAGGCAAATGTCCTACTAGCGGGTAGAGTTTATCAGCATTATGGTCATGTCCTGCTGCCCTCACTTGAATGAATGCCATAGTACTAGTATTCAACATTACCAGGGAGCATGAATGTTTACAGCTTTCATCTTTAAATAGATACCTAAGGCTGATGAGTTTAAGTTGAAGTGACCTTGAAATGAAAAGTTTTATGAAGAAGATTGAAGGAAGAAATACCATCTGAGGAAAGCAATTTGTCTTTTCAATATGGTACATCATAAATTCTTTAATTAGCAGTTTTCGGCTTGCATTTCTCGGTAATCCCATTTTTTGCTTCTGAATCCTTGTCTAATTCCGAGCTAATGACAGAAAGTAAAAGCCATTAGTGAAAATTTGAGACACGGAAGCAGTCAGACGTGCCTTTTTCACAATCAACAAAAAAGGGAAAAATGGAAAAAACAAGAGGAATGAATTTCATCTTCTGAAATAACCAAAACAAAGAACATGTCACACCCAAGTCATACAAACTATTGGTTGGTCATCCTCATGCAGGATATGGTGAAATTGAAGCATTAGCCAAGGAAGACTGAATCATATGAAGGTCACAGTGTAGAATTGCAACAAAGGCAGACTTGAAAGCCATAGGATGTTGGAGAATTACTGCAATACTCACCACTACTCTTCCTTTGTTGTCTTGCAAGAAGAGGAAAAGGAACACTATGACATTGGGAATCTTGTGCATGTGACATGGGAAAAGCACAGTATAAAAGATTTGAGACCCACGAATTCCGTGATATACCTCACTAAGGAAACAAAAATAGACATATTATTGTATACTCATTTGAACAATGTTAAATTATTGCAGTTAAGTGTGAAACAGTAGTGATATGTTTTGGATTATTTTTGGAAAAAGTAATCAGTGAGTTCCGAGGGTAATAATGTTTGATAGATAATCTAGGCAATGAAGCCAAATCATTAACTAACTTGTTTTCCTTGATCCATTGAACTTCAAAAAGGAAATTTCTACATATTCTCTGCTGTTTTACAATCTGTATAAGCTCAATCTTGCAATTTTGCTTCAATGAGAAGCACTAGGTTGACATCCTGCTATAGTTGGGGAGAAGGATACAAGGCGCATCAAAGCTCAAACCACACAGTTTCTAATTATGTTATTGCTCATTGTTCAGAATCTGTGTGTCAGACTTATATGACAGTGAAGACCGCCGGCTGCTTCGCATTTTTGAAACCTCAATGCGGTTCACAATCATCCAATAGTGACACAACGTCCCCAATGTCGATACCATCATAACAGTCCCTGTACCAGTAATAAGAGTAGCTATCCACCACTCATGATCTTTTCCAAATACAATATATGAAAGGGCAAGAAATGCAACTGAAATCAGCCCACAAGCCAACCATATGAGGTTATTAATAACTGCCATCACCTGCTTCTTTGCCGATGATACGAAGTTTGCACCTTTCTCTGTATAACTACAATGGAAGTTTGCACTACCAAACTACAGCCAATGAAGATTCAAGGCTATGGAGTCAAAGACAATAAAAATCATATAAATGGTAGCTTTGAAGCGATTCTCGCTTGTCCAGGAGAGACTCCTGGTGAAATATATTGGCCTGGGATGTTGAAGATGGCAGCAAATGGCCATTGACGGATAGTTAATAGAAATTATTGGTTAATTGATTGGTTATACTGGCAACCGTACAGGTTCAGCTCATTTTTCTATAGAAATTTATCCATGCAGTTTTATTGTATTAGCCAGCAGTTTTTATTTGACTGCTATTAGAAATGTCGTGTTTTCGGCTTTGATGCAAGAGTTTGTCTGATCTTTTTGTGAAAATCCATGTCAAACTTACATATATTATTCATTTTAATTCAAAAATTTTATAATTTTATTCTAAAAATAATCTCACTAAGTTAAGTTTAACTCTACTGAGATTGGGTGTCACGCTTCTTGCACTCCTTAATTTCATACGAAATTATATACTCAAGTTGTATACATAAAATCATTTCTCTTGCAACAAATCAGCAATGAGCAGAAAGAGAAGTAATGAATCTCAAATCTGTGCTATAGACAGAATAAACAGATGTGGAAGGACACATAATAAGCCGTTAAAACCTAAAATGGTCGTTATGTAACTACATCAAAACGATCGCCGATTTTTAACGATAAGAAAAAATGGCCATAAAATAAAATAAAAAATACAAAAACCCTCTACGCTCGTAACGGTGAATGCATGTTATGCCGCCGATGAGACGACGCGGAAGCAGACATAGATGAACTTCCGGGAACTAACCTTCCCCATGAACAATTCCGACAAGTAATTCCCTAAATCTTCAGGGCAAAATCTGACAAATAATCTAACGCTCCTTTCATCTCCAACCGTTGATTTATGCGTATCGTAAAACTCCTGATATACCGCGACAACCTTTCTCCCGATGGAAACCTTTATCTCGTCTCGGAGTTTCAAGTCGGGTACGACGCAAGAACTCTGCTTCCGATACGCATCTTCAAAGCTTGAATTAAATTTCCTGAAACACTCTTTAGCTGCTCCCGGTGTCATCGAAACCGTTGGATTCTCCGGCAATGAAGCGAATACGTGGCCCCACGCTAACCGCACGTAATTCGCTGCGAACAGACTCACCTTAGCTTCGTGTTCTGCGACCCATTTATCACCGAGTAAGTACTGGAGATTCGATATACGGACTCTGGAGATTACATGTCGTAGATTGTTGGCTAAAAATAAGTACGACAATGAGACGTCTTTGTAATGCTTTGCTTTGCTGTCGAGTTTGCAGAGTAGGACGAGGATTAGCCATGCAATGCGGACGGCGATGGCCGGCGCAGGCGATTCGTCGGAACCCGTACTGTTGAAGAAAGATTCCGGTATAGACGATTTCACGGACGGTGGCCAGTCCGCGATGATGTCGATGAGGATGTTGCTGTAATCAGCGAGGAAAGTGAGGTAATTCATTAAGTAGATCGTTAGAGGATGCAGACCGCCACCTGGGATCATCGCTTTGGACGAGTCCTTTTGAATTGTGGACTCGAAATCTGTCAACAACGACCGCACTGACTCGCTGAGTCGAACCAGCGAGTAAAGAGCTTGTAATCGGACGGCTGAAGTCGATTCAAAAGAAAAGATCGTTTCAATCTCTTGCCAGTACTCTGAAATAGCCGTGTACATATCGAGAACACGGAACATTTTCTCCGGCGGCGATTTTTTGGACCTGGCGACTAGTTCGGGGAATCCAAAGAGAAGAGTGGCCGCTTCTTTTGAAATCTCGGCAAAGCAAGATTCTCTGATGGAATCCGACATAGAAAATACGTGATCGCATAGGATTCTTTCTCCATTGAAAAGCGTCCTCACTGAAATCTTGACGGCTTCTAACCAGTCCTTGATTTTCAAATCCAGTACATCCCATTCCATTTTATTAATCCGAGACCAGCTTATTTTTTCGATTCCGAGTTTATAAATACCTTCATTAATAATATATTTTCGGATAATTTTATAAATATGTACGCATTCTTTAGCATAACCGGAAGCGATCATACAATCCGCTATCGATTTCAGATCGGACATAGCCATAGAAGAAACTTCTTCTACTTCAGAGATGGAATTCCCTACGGCACGAATCTCATGGTAAGATGAACCGTCATCATCGTAATCCGACGAGCTTGATCGGCCGGAGGTCCGTGATGATCGAGTGGAAACCGATTCCGGATCCAAATGAGCCCGATTCATTGATAAAATCTGGTGAAACTCTTTTTGAAGCCTCTTCATCGCGATTTGCATCAAATGTTGAGCTTGAACAAGCTTTTCCGAACCGGAACCTTGATCAGAAACTAGCAAATTCATGAGTTTTTGTAGGTCGTTAACGGATCTTATGAACTGCATGGCTTCTCTTTTGCTTTCATAGAAAAGAGAGGTCACTCTAGCGTAAGCTGATGTTTCAGCATCCCATTTCATGATGATGGTTGCCGCAGCGTCGATGGTTTGCTCGACCATGGATTGGGAGAATCCACGGCGAGGAGTACTGGAAAGCGAGGCTCTTGAAGGTGACATGGATTGACGAAACGACGTCGTTCTCGTGCTGAAGCAAAGACTCCTCATTCCTTTCCTCTTTTGAGATCGTAAGGAGGTAATTGCTTTGTAGCTATTTTTGTTTGGTTTTTGTTGGCGGCAGATGATAATAAGAAATGTTGGGTGGAATTTTAAACGGAGTTGGGGCGTTGGGCGAGGAGTTTTATATAGACGGTGGACGAGCGACGCGGTTACTTGTGAGGGAAGAACGCGTTGCCTTTACGTGGTACATGTCTCCCAATCCCCTGACATCGCCAGAATAACATCTAATTGCACATTAAAAAAAAATAGAAAAAATATAAAGTGCGCTAAAAGTAAAACATTACTTCAGATTTTTTTTGGTTAATAATTGTTTTAAATAATGTATACTTTCAATATAATAAGATTTGCTCTGACTAAAATTTAAAAATTCTTTTTCATCTTAAATTTTTATATTTAAAAAATGCTAAATAGAGTTTATAGGTAAAGTTTAAATGATATTTTAAAAAAATATAAAAATGTATTATCTATTTTGAATTTCATGAAATAATTATATTTTATGAAAAATATTTTCTTAAATAAAATTTAACTAATTTTCAAATTATGTTTAGATTTATTTTTGTTTTCAGATGATTTTGTATAAAAAAATAGAATTATGAGTAAAACAATTAAATAATAATATACTAAGTAATTATTATAATTTTCATTAAAATTAACTTTTAAAAGTAATAATAAAATTAATTATCAACTTGAGTTTGATATCGGTGGAAATTTTTGACGCTATTAACAACTTAATTATAATCCATAAAATAATTGCTTTGTAATTAGGAGTGAGAAAAATATTGAAAAGTCAAAAAATATATTCAAAATTGTAGTGTTCAATTATGTTCGGATAGGATCGATTTTTTTTTTATTTAATTCATATTAAGTTTGGATATTAAATATATATTTTAAGTTTATATTAGATTTCAGATAAAAATATGAAAATTTGAAAAAAATTAAACTAAATTGAATTATATATATTTTTTATTTTTTATATATATTTTAAATTTTTATAAAATAAAAATAATAATTTTATATCAAATTCTACTTAAATATATTAAAATTTTATATTAAAATAATATTTAAAAATTAAACACCGATAAATCAAACCAAATTAATAAAATTTAGTTTAATTCGAATCAAAATTTAAATTTTTGTAATATTATGTAATATTAAAAAAATTAAATCAAATCAAATTCAAATCGAACCATTATTATCCATATTTGTAATGTTTTCAAATTATTTTAAATTAAAACAAATAACTGTTTTGAGTAGATCCAAATCACGATTTTAATCACAACTTAATCATATAATAATGTCAAATGTAGCTTTAAATAAGTTGGATGAAGGCAAATGAAATTTGCACAAGTTTTTCAACTTTCAGATTTCTTTACTTCAAAGCTAAGATTTTTTTTTAATGTATTTATTACACTTAAATCAATTGGTCAATAATTAATTTAATCAAGTATGAATTCGATTTAATTTCTGTACGATTAAATCCGATTTAAAATCTATTTGTATTGTCTGTTATTCTAAAATGTTTCTTTTCTCTTTGTTCTTTAATGGATTATGATAACGTGACATTAGTAAAAATTGGAATGATTTTGATAGATTTGGAATATAATTGGTATAAAGATTAAAAAAATTTTAAATAAAATTTTAATAATCATTTAAATTCTTTACATTTTAAGATCTAAATTTTTTATTTTGAATCAATTAAATTTTTAAACACTTATTTTCATTTAATTAAATCCTTATATATTTATTTTTATTAAATTAAATTATTGATTAGATGGAAATAATTAATTATTTTTCCTATAGCAATGATTCAATTGATAAAAATAAATGTATGAGAATTTAATTGATTATAAATTTAAATGATTATTAAATTTTAATTCAAACAATTTTTGAACCCTTTTATCAATATAATATTATTGTAGTCATGTGAGAGAGGATTTGAAAGTTTAAACACCTAAGATTCCGTTTGTAAATTTTTTTAATTTATAAATCAGTTCATATATAATTTCATTAAATTAAAATTTATTTGTATAATTTAATATATTTTTACAAACCATACATCTTTTTAAATGAATGATATGACTAACAAAACCAAAAAGTTAAATAAATATAATAAAAAAAATCTTTAGTCAAAATCAAAGCAAATTAATAAACGAAGGAAAGAAAAAAAATGAGAAATTAAGAATATATGAATTGATAACTCTGTTAAAAACAAAATTAATAATCCAATTCTTTTTTTTTTTATCAAGTTTTGCCAGTCACATATCAACTATCATCGTCAAGCCCCCGGCACCACAAAGCAATCAGGAATCACAGCGCGATCATGACGAAAGAAAAAAACCGAGCAGTCATGGTCATGGAAATTGCACTGGATCCTCACCACATTGCTAAAAACTTTGAAATGGATGTTGTATTTCCAACTCATTAGAGTTGCGTAAGACGAAAAATCTCTTCCAATCCGTACAGGTAAACCAAATTTCGAACTTCCATTTTCAATTATATTATATATATATATATATGTATATTGAAATGAAAGCTCCATCATAGTCAGTAATATTAGATGATATATAGGGCCGTTCGGTTCATGCACGGGCAAACTCGAGAGAAACTGACGATTGTTTGGTCCTCCAAGGAAAATTTTTTTTATCTAAAATCATCGATACTAGATAATTATTTTAAATTTTGTTTAATTTTAAGTTGAGTCAGATAAATTTTTTTAAAATTATTTTTTTTTATTTATAATATTAAAAATCAAAATCTTACTTTAAAAAATCAAATTTTTTATTACTCAACTAATAGATGTTAGTAGTCCTCCAAGGAATTTTGTTTGCTGTTGTCTGCTGATCTATTTTATGATCAAACTATTAAACCTTTTTTAAATCCGATAAAGTTTAGAAATAAAAAAATAATTTTATTTTTAAAATTAGGATGAGACATTAATTCATAAGGAAATTTATAAATTTTTAAAGTTTTTTTTAATTTACACATCGTTAATTAATAAAAAATTATGAATACTAAAATTTGAAAACCTTATATATAAAGGTTAAATTTTAATTACTTGTATCAATCTCTGTTGATTTTAAATTAATAAATTTATCTATTATAAAATTTATTTAAATCTTTTTTTACTGAATCAATCAGCCGATAATTAATGTAATTATCGTAATTGCATAATTATATTGTAATTGTATCATAATTTTTAAAACTTATATGATTAAAATTACGTTAACACGGTCGCTGTTGTGCCCAAACACTGTCGATTAGTTAGATGATTGGTTTCACAATCCTTTTGCTGCTAGCCTCATCTTTATGTTTCAAAATTTCAACACAAAGGTATTGATTTTCATCAAATCTAGAAAGATTTTGGACGAATGAATAGAAAGGAGCTGAGATGGTTCGGTACAAGACGGTGATGGTTCGAAAACGAAATAGTTGAGAAAAACGGCGAACACTTTAATGAGACCTTACGTGGCATACACAGGCAAATGCAACTCTTCCAAGGCAACAGAGCCAGGAAAAACTTTAGAATTAAAGACTAATTGGACTCGAAGCCATTTTGTAGGCAAAGGGTTTGACAAACACTATCCTACCATTGCTAGGTGTCTTCAAATAGCCGGCACAGTTGTCTGTCAAGTCCAAATCAAAGTGACTTTGATAATGAGTTTCCAAACTATCAGCTGTCATGACAAGGAAATAAAGTATGCTGTAACAATGCACGTTTCATATATTTCGTACCAAAAGTTTCAAATTCTTTTGTCCTCAGAATGACTGAAGACTATAAACTAGATATTTGATGTGTTTATATGGTTGAATTACTTGCAAACAGGACAACGGTTGAAAAATGTGGCTTTAGAAAGTTCGAGTGTCCATATATATATATATATATATATTTTTTTTTTTATGTGTTGTCCATTTGAAGATTATGATTCATGATGGGTTGAATGATCAGTCAGCCCCGACGAGAAATGGCTGAGGCTCATATTTTCGGCCTGGCCCGACGGCAAATTAATACAAGCTTCCCATATCTCATACCACTGTCGTGTCGTCTTACAGCGTGCATTTTAACTTGGAAAGAAAGGCCAACATTTCCACTTCCACATCACTAATTGGTTAGTTGCTTTTGTTATTTGCAAAGCATTACCATTTACTAAGAGCAGAGGTTGCTTACATCATGAGATAACTTACATGATGTTTTTTAAGTAAAATTTGTAAAATATCTTCTTAAAAATGATTTAATATAAAAATTAATAATATATAAAAATATATTAAAAATATTATTTATAATTTAAATTTAATCGATATTTATTCAATAATAAAATTTTTATTAAAAATATATATTTAAAAAATATATATCAAAATTTATTAAATTTTTTTAAAAGATTTATACATTTAATTTATATAATAAAATCTTTTAATTCAACGATTTTAAATTTTGTTTAATTATTTTTATTTATAAATTTCACGAATTTGATATTATGTCATTTGGTCTTTTTTTTCTTAATTACTTTATAAGAATTCATAGAGGCCTTACAAATTCACTTTCCTCCGAACATTCAGGTTGTTAAAGAAATGATTGATCCAAGTGCAACGATAGAATATAAACCGAATACTGCAGATGACCCTCATATGAGGAAACTTGATATCACCAAAGCAAAGGAGCTTCTCAACAGGGAGCCGAAAATCTCTCTAAGAGAAGGGTTGCCTCTTATGGTGAGTGATTTCCGGAATCGCATTTTAAACGAAAATGAAGGAACAGGAGCTTAGTTGAAAAATAAATAGCAAAACAAGCATGTATAGTGTGAAGAGCATTTGTATTTTGTCAAATTCATTTTATTATTATCATCCTTGTTCTACATTACATAGAAATTTAGCAGTTCCAACCGTCTAATAGAAGATCTGGCATTCCTTCGTTTCATGATAATCAGTTCTATTTGTTCACATCTACATTGTGCATTTGTTTGCACAGAGTCAAGTTTTGTATTGAGTGCTTCTTAAAGCTCTCTTGCCCTAAATGGACTCACCACAGTGGATTCCACCATTTTTGGGAGGCTAGTGTGAGGTGAATGGGAGCAATTGCTTAGACCATGTTATGCTTATTTTGGTCTTTGCCCTTTGGATCTTTGTTCATCTTCTTGGTGCTGCTGATTGTTTTTAAGGCATTAACGCCTTTCAAAGGCTTCATTTGGGCTCTGATTTGGTTGATTAGCTCATTTGTAAGTTATTATTTCTTCTTAGTTCTAAGTTCTAGCAATGAAAACAGCTTTATTTTTTTCATATTTTCGTGATTTCTTTCTTGCTTTTACCTTCCAAAGGAAGGTAAAGAAATACGGGGATGGCTTAATAAATATTGGACCACATAGTCGTCCCAAATACAGCCTTACACCATTACATTACATGCTGAACTGGCAGTAACCCTTTTGTTTGGCCTTTTTGGGTCAATCTAATCCAAAGTTATTAATCAAAATAATATATTTTTATGTCGACAAAAATTATAACACGTAATTTTCATATAAAATATAATATAAATATATAAATTATCAGTGTTTTATACAAAAAGTTTAAATTTTATATAGGAAGCATTTCTTGGGTTTAATTAGTATAGATTGTATGCGATATCAAAGCAGCTCGGTCAAGAATAGTGCAAAGAGAAATTGAAGAAAGACCGGTAGGATTGTTTATGAATAGTTTCATCACTGCATTTAAGCCCATAAGTACCAGAATGAATCAGGAGAGCAGGAGCCACTCACCTCATCAAACGACTCTTTCAGCAAATTATTGTGACCATACCTAATCAACAGAGAAGGATACTGTAAAATCCAACATAAATGTTGCATTGGTATCACTATTCACCATACTGAATTTACAATGCAGACAGACTCAATTGCCAACAAATTGGAAAATATTGAAATTCATCACTCATCACTTTAACACATCATGCAACAAAATAAAAGCAGGTTTTCCAATTTTTAAATTACTATTCATGATTATGAACTGACATTTTTCATGGCAATCCCCATTCATGAAGAAACATTTATATGCATATTTGTATAGCAACTAGAATGGATAACTGGGGCTTGAAGTTCATCTTGATATTAATAAGCACAATATAGCAAGGTTTATACTAAACCGAAGAAAATTATTCAATGCCAATATGCAACAATAAATAAAACATAAGGCACAATATGACCATAATGCATGAAATAGCACTTATATCAAGCTTCCTACCATCATCCATGGAAAATTCAGCCAGAGCATGACTAAACTAACTTAATTATCTACTATGCCTCTTACCAATATGCAAACTACAACACTAAAAACCCACCCTTCAATTGTAAACTGCTATCCAAATTATTGGATAAAAACTGAAAGACAATTAAAAAATTTAAAATTAAAGGGACCTCTTTGCAGAAACCACCAATCTTCACCTCTGCTTTGATAATAAACATACCCCATGTCTCTCAAGTCTCAAGCTTTTTCGGCTAAAAGCTTCGTGGCCACCATATTATCAACAAATAAGGTTTAAAATCCCTTGGCTCTTCCTTCACCAATCCATCATAAACCTTCAAAGCTTCCCAATGGTTCTTCTTCATGGCCGTGAAACGCCTCGACCCGAACCAGGTCTTTAGCAAATATTTGTTCGAACTCGTTCTTGGCTAGCTCGAAATCGCCACTGTAGCCATGGATTTGCGCTTTTAACATGGGCCATTCGGTGTCTTCGGGTTCGAGCTCGGTCAAACGGTCGATAATTTCGATGGCTTGTTGGAGCTTTTTTTATTTGATCCGAACCTCCATGAGAGACTGTTGAGCTTCAACGTCATTTGAGTACTGAGTTAAGTGCTCTTCGATGGTTTTTTCTTGATCTTCTAAGGAGATATTCGCGTCCGTTGAGGTGGGCTCAACCGTGGGCGTTGCCGTTGGGGAGGCGATTGCGGGTTTCTGGTGACAGCGCGTGAGGAAGAGTGCGGCGGCGGTGGTTATGGTAATGCAAGTGGTTTTAAGGAAAGGGGTCAACGTTGGAAAAGGGAGGGTTTGGGCCTTCCATAGAGTGGAGCTGAGGAGGAGGAGGATGAGGAAGATGAAGCTCTGATGGAGGATAATTTTAACGGTGATGATGATGATAAAATCCTGAAAGAGAGAGAGAGAGAGAGGATATGGGTTTAGGAACGATGGACGGTGGTGATTGAAAGAGATGCGGAGAGGTTGGTGACGGCAGTGTTCTTTAAGCAAAAGACTGCATGTTTTAGAGAGTTACAGAGAGGGAGAAGGGAAAGTTCAAAACCCCTTTTAGCAACGAAAATTCGAAAATGTGCGGTTTTTGGTTCCAAACGCAACGCATCATATTGGACGTTTGGATTTGAAGTTTGAGGCCGACTAATGCTTTGTCCAAGTTAGTTTGAGGCCGAATAGGAGCCGAATTCTACGATTCCATTATCATTCATTAAAAAATATGAAATATGAAGTAGTTTATATTATTTATAAATAATAATATTATTATTTCGTACGTGCGTCAGTAAAATTTTTAAATTTTATAAATGAAATTAAAATATGATCATATGGTTTTTTATTATATTAAAACTAATTTTTAATATTAATATATGACCATTTTTAAATTCACTAATGAAATTTAAAAACTTCATCACCAGTGTATTAGATATATATATTTTTTATAATAATTGAGTTCTTAATTTGTTACATGAGATTGTGGATTTAGGCAATGATGTTATGTCAAATTTTTTTCCTTTTCTCTTATAAACAAGTAAGTGTTTAAAATAATTACTAACTTAACAAACCATATAACAAGTCACAAATTTGAAATATATAATCTGCCAATGGTTATCAACTTCATCACCGATCATTTTCAGTATAAAAGTCGTGATTCCTTCCCCACGTACTCAAGTAAACCACAAATTTCTGTTATATCAAGAGGCTGAGGTTCCAAATTCCAATCAGGGTCTCGCACCCGCCGTGCATGAGATTCATCTGAATTTCATGTTTGCCGTATAGTCAGCAATTAACATGTCACAGGCTTTTTAACATTTGGAGAAACGACAGAGCTAGCAGCATGTTTCTCTGAGCCTTCGAACAGGAATGATTAGGTTTGACGTGGTTGGATAATTCATGTAATACTATCTAATTCTGCAAGGAGTTTTGGACAGCATGGTTAGTTCATGAACTCTTAGCCATGGCTGTTCCTAGTTTTAGAAACTTTTCTTGCATCAGTTCAACGAAGCATCTTTGACCCACTGTGGAAATGACTTTCTTCTTGTAAAATGCAAAAAGATGTGACAACCAAAGGTAGCTTGGAGGTTGGCAGTTAGGTTCAGAACTCGTACAGATACAGTGTAAAGGTCAAGTTGAGTTTCTAAACCGCATACTTTACATCATACACAAGTGCATGTATATATGAACAAAAACAAATACGTCGATGGGCAATGGGTATTAAAATTATTGACCCCTAGCTTCAAATTCATTGATCAAAACGAGAAACCAAAAAGCTTGGGACTGTAACAGCTGACACACAGTCGTCACTCGTCCCTTTCAAGTTACATGGTCCCTAATCCCCCCCTTCACTTCATATAAACAGACAACAGAAAGTCTTTTAACGGGCAACGAGCTAGTGACCCTGGGACACCGGACTCAGGCACGCAAACAAAAGAAACAAAGAGGGTGGTGCCACGTTTACACAACGTGCCATCGAGTCATGCGGCCCCCGTCCACATATTGCTTCCACTCGCCGTCACGCTTCCCAACTACAGTTTCTCATTTTTATTTATTTTTCTTCACGGTAATCTTTTTTTTTTTTTTGTTTCCAGTTCCTGCCAAGTCGTTCTCATCATTTTCTCTTGTCTTTACTGTTTATTGCAGACTTTTTGTACCAAAGGGCAAAGGCGATGCCCAGGACTTTGAATTTTTATGGTGATATTCTACAACTACTACCACCACCACCACCACCACCACTACTACTACAGTACTACTACTACTACTTCAGCTAAACTACTTTTAACAATTCTAATTCATGGATTTGAGCTATATATATTGGTGAGAATCAGTCCTTGTTATTCTTCCCCATGGAAGCATTAATCCTGCTCTGAATCCTTTGCCTTTTCTCTATTTCAGTTGCTCTCTGGTCTCTGCCCCTTGTGTAAGCTTCAAAGAACTCCTTGTTCTCTTTCTCCAACTCATCCCAAACTGTAACCAAAACCATACAGAATCACAGATCATATTATATTTAGCTGAAAAACTCTCCGATCTCAAAATCAAAATCTTCAAGCCTGGTTGGTATGTTTCATCGTGGGTTATACTGATAGTGTTTTTTTTTTCCTATATGTGCAATTAAAGAAAGAAAAAAAGGTGACTGAACCTGTTGAAGTAATGACTGGTTTAATATTTGCATGCTTAGACAAAGCTTCCATGCACTCTTCTTTGCTCATGTTGAAGATCAAACACTCTTCTATAAGACGGTGAACCTGGATATTCATGATCATCACCATATTTGATCATCTTATAGCAACAAACACAAAAATCAATGGAAATAATCAATGGACATAGAAAATTAAATATATTTGAATTACCATGTGGATATATGAAGCTGAAGAGTCACCCATAAATCATAAAAAGAATCTCCTCTACTGTTTGGGCTGATACCTAAGAGCTAGAAAGGTAGAAATATATAGAAAAACAGAGATGAAGAAGAAACTAGAAAAGGCAGTGAAAAGCAGATGAAAAGGCAAAGAAAGGAGATGAGAGTGAGTCAGTAGAGATGGGAGAAGGGAGTAGAGATCAAGATCAGGAGGCCAAAAATGTTCAAATTTATAGAAAAAAACAGGAATAGACGTAGATGAAATTACTTAAGTAAAGTTCCTAAAATTTTTTCTTGATTAAATAAAATTAAAAATTAAAAATTAGAATACATAGATAAAAAAATTTTATTATATAAATCAAATTATAAAATTTTTTTAAAAAATTTTTATATATTTTTTGATTAATATTTTAAATAAAATATTAATAAAATTTTTATTTATGAATAAATATCTATTAAATTTAAATTAAAAATAATATTTTTAATAGTTTTTATATATTATTAATTTTTATATTAATTTTTTTCAATTTATTAATTTAAATTTTTTATTAAATCAATTTCTAAAAATTATTTCATCAACTTTAACTAACGAGTTTCATATAAAATTTCTCCATAAAAATGACTGCGGGTAAAGAAAAGATCTTATTCAATAATAATATGATGATAATTGAAAAAAAAGAAAGGGAAAATTGTTGTTTTGATCCTATGATGTCAAAGGTTGTTGGTGGGGTCCAAAGTCGCACGTGGGACGATTTCTATGATTGGTGGAGAGAAGATTAGAGGAGATTCTATAAACAGCCCTTTCTTTGTCTCTTACGTGGTCACTATTCCAATCTCCACGTGACATATGGGACCCGCTTACCTTTCCGTTTTTATTACTGTTGTTTAATCAATCCAAATCGAATCTCGGAATTTTAAATAAGATAATTGATCTTATTTAAAATAATCAATCAAATCAAATTAAATTAAATTAATTAAATTGCATAATTGAAACAACTTAACTCTATGCATTAGATCAATTTAATTAATGATACTTAATTAATTGAATTTAATTTAGTCAAAATTTTCGACATTTCACTGTGAGATGTTCTTTGCGTTTTTAACTTATTATTAAATAAATTTTATCTAATTAATATTTTTTTTATTTTTTGTTTGAGTTACAGGATTAATCATTAACAGTAATTGTTTAATTAGATTTGAGTTAATTTTAAATATTATATTTTTTTTACTTAATTTTAAATTTTGTTTGATTTTTAATAATTATTTATTCTAATTTTTTTCTTTTGCTATTTTACGAATGTTATTGTTGGCTACATTTGACAACTCATTGACAGTAGAAACAGCATACTATTTTGTTCGAAATGTTGTCGTTTCTGATTCAACACCACCAAATGTGTCTTCTCTTCTCATTGTAGGTAAGAACTCAACCTCAGTCATTTTAGATTTCATTTGATTGAATAGGTGATGAGATTGACGATGATAATATTAAAATAATAATAATAATTATTATTATAATTAAAAAAATTAATAAGAATTTATATTAAATAACTTTTATTAAATTTAATAGTTAAATTTAATTAATAATTCAATCATATCATACTAAAAATATGATAAAATCCAAATGTATAATTAATCAGGAAGTCTAAAGTGTTAGAAGTTGTCGAGTATTACGAGAATCTGTTTCTTCCTTGACTATTAAAGGACGAATGCTTTTTGTGACAAATGTTCTTCCTCTATGAGATACAACTACCACAATGTTATCACTATATGTCGAGCTTGAATTTTGCGGATTTGACGACTTTGCAGAGTCCTCTGAAAAGGCGTCGGGAAAGCTATGGGCTAGAGGTGGACCTTTCAACTCAGCATATATTACCAACGAGGATAGTTGTTTTTTAGCACCATGGGCATTATGAAAGTGGTTTACACTCTACCTGTTGATATTCGAACAAGATTGGTGGAGTCGAATTCGAACAAGAGCAATATCAGAGGATTTCTTTAATTATTTTGTTTTTGATGAAGCTTCTGCATTATGTTTGCAAAGATTGTTTATTCTAATAATCTTATAAGCAAAGTTGCTGAAAATGCAGTTGAAACTTTCAAGGATTCAGAAATTGTTGGACTACCACAACTTTAAGGTACTAGCGGATTAGAAAACACTAGAATAACAGCTGGGGGCTTTAGCATGGGGCAAGTTGTTCAGAGGCTAAGTGGCCTTGGTGTGTCTTTGGTCATGCCATGACTGATTTTGAGTTGAGTAACGGTCGAGATTAAGTTGATGAGAAAGTAGTTTTAAGAGATGCATGCATGCATTTGAAGCATTGAAATAGGTTATTAATATGTTGTACGGGCAGTGAGAACCTTAAACCTCAAGATACGTAGGTAAGTGTGAGCCAATGTGTCAGTATTCTGAGACCAACTAATCAATCAGGTGCTGTCGGTTGAAGCCATGTGCGGGCACTTTTGAGTGAGTTGGTGGAGCAACGAGTAGAATCAATGAATAATAGTGATCAAGAAGAAGGTTTTGGGGTCCTGAGTTAGCCGGAGAAAGTTCCTGAGATGGCTGAAGAGAAAAGTGTCTCAATTTCAGATAATCTTACGGTTACTGGTAGGAGACTAGAAAAATCTCTTACGTTCTTTATAAGAGGATAACTGATGTTAGCTCTCCACTGCCCTCTTGGCTAGCGGGCAGACAGAGGTCTGATTAATCTGAAATGAGCTACTCTTAAGTACCAGTGGTGTTTAGGTGGGCAGATATAGTAGGTTCACGAGTGTGACATGATGTTTCCTCAAGTCATGGTAAACTCAGAAATGGTTGGGGCCTACGAGCCTTGTATCGGGCCTTTGCGTTGAGCCGTGGGGTTACGCGGTAGGGTTTGCTATGCCCCTCGATTTTCTCTCCTTAAGCTAGAAAGATCATGAGATAATGTTTGTGTAGGAGGGACGCCATTGAGCTTGAGGGATGTGAGAGATAGCAGGCAGGCATGCTGCTAGACCCTTGTGGCCAATCAGTAGAGGTGTGTTGTAGTTGGGACAGTCCACCCAAATCCCTTTACGGGACTAGCATGATGTTTGGTGTCAATCATGTGTGCGAACAGTCTACATAGAAGCTAAGGGCTTAAGCCCTAAGAACTAAGTCCTATAGGATGAGATGAGCCTAAATGCTCCGAGTTGGCTGCTGACCAACATAATTGTTGTGCTTGCGTAAATTTAATACGAGAGTTTGCATACAATACGACGAGCATGGTGTTGGGTTCTCACCATATCAAGAAGTAATAATATCATGAGAATCGGAGCTATGCATCCTTACTAGTATTCGAGGATCGATGCTCGAGACCTTAAACCTTGCGAGTAGAGATTGATGCTCAGAACCATTTTGAGAATCATGAGCTAAAGAGTAATGGGAGTTGGATTCCTTCTTATAAAGTTTGAAATGAACAACCTTACAGGATCAAAATAAAAAAAAAAAAACTTATGAATAAATGGCTTGAAAGATCGAAATTAAACAGTTTAAAAAAAATTAGATTAAAAAAAAATTGATCTAGATTACAAGTAATTTAGATATCGTACGAACATGTGGTTTCAGAATGAGAAACGTGCGGACCTTGACACTAAGCCTATGTTCTCATGTGCTAATGTCGGCTTTGTGTGTGCTCATCAAGATTGCTACAATTATTGTTTTTTCAAATGACTCGGACACAATTACTGTTTTTACAAGCCTCTTTATGTCCAAGTCATTGATGACTCAAAAGATGCACACATTTGTTTTTGCTTCAACAATGTCGAAACCAATTTTTAAGGAGTTCAACTACTCATCTGGTCCCACCATTGTGAGTTCAATCAACTGAATCGAATGCATTTTTTAGTTTATTGGTCTAATTCTGAATGATTAGTTTATGTTAATTGTTTATATTTTTCTAAGAGTTTTTAAGTTTTTATTTTTTTAACTTTATTAATTTTAATTTTATCAATTATTAATTTAATAAAATACTAAAAATTATTATAACAAACCAAATGAAATTAAGTGTCCGCACTAGTTAAATTATAATGAGAAAGCTAAATTTTTTATAATAGGCTTAGGTTATTATTGGCATATAAAATTATGATAAGAAAGAGTAAGATAATATTATAAATAAAATAAAATTAAATAATATCATTTTATCTAATATTTGATATATGTAAGAATTAAAATATGATAATTTATTTATTGGTTAAAATTATTTATTTTTAAAGTTTATATAATTTAAATTATTAATATAAATTTTAAAAATATAATATGATAAATAAATTTAATTTCATAAATTAAAAATAAATTTTTTATTTAAAAAGAATTAAATTATCTTATATCAAAAAAATATAATACTCTTTATAATTGTATCATTTTCAATTAAATAAAAATTAAATATAATATAAAATAATTATTATATTTTTTATTTATTATTTTATACATCAAAGATACATTAAACCTTTAATCTCAAAATCGTAAAGTCCACGAGTCGTTTAATAACAAGGTGTCGAGATATGGGAAGCCCAAACCCGTCCAACATTTAAACCGGCCCGAAGATCTCTTTCAATTGATTGGCATTGGGTTGGATCTATACACAAATATCCTTTCCACTTCCAAGTTCTGACTCAACGGCGATCCCATACCAAAACCCCGACGTAGCAAAGTCAAAAAGTAAGCCAAAAGCCCCATGGCCATCGCCGCCGCCATTTCCCTCTCAATCCAACCCCAAACCCGCAGTTTCTCAGTCGCCATCACCGCCCTTTTCGATCAACTTCTTCTCTTCTTTCCGATTCTTTCCGTTCCAACTTTTTTTTCTCAAAAACACTAAGTTTCGAGTCTCCGCATTTTCCATGAGCATCGGAACTCCAGCGAAAGTCACCGCAACGTCGTTTCTTGACCGAAGAGAAAGTAGGTTCCTTCACTTCGTTAAGTACCACGGCCTTGGAAACGACTTCATTTTGGTAATTTCTCTAATTCATTTCTCTTGGCTGAGAAAAATGTGACAGGTATTGTCTTAGCTGACTTGTTGTGTGTTGCCATAGGTTGATAATAGGGACTCGACCGAACCAAGGATTACGCCGGAGCAAGCAGTGAAGTTGTGCGATAGGAACTTCGGTGTCGGAGCTAATGGAGTGATTTTTGCGATGCCAGGAATCAACGGCACTGATTATACCATGAGAATCTTTAACTCTGATGGTAGTGAGCCTGAGGTAATTGGCTAAAATTGAACAAAAACTTAAATGCAAAGCACGTTTAAACGTAACTCTGCCATGTAAAAGTAAAATCGTAGGATCTTCTTCATTAAAAGAATTTAAATTTAAGTTTTGAATTATTTGAAATGATACTTATTTGCTTTCACGTTCGAATGCCTCTTTTTTGTGTTTGCTTTTGGAAACTAAAAGCAAGTAGTGAAAGTGATAACCAAATGGAGCCTTAGTTTATCACTTGGATGTTTTGGTTCTTTGGTTGAATTATTAAAATTCAATATTGAGGGGTTTCTTGCCTTTAGTGTTTTTGCATAGTTTGTGTTTAGAATTTTGGTTATGTTTTTAATTTATATTTTTTTTCGAGATGTGTGGTAATGGTGTCCGGTGCTTTGCCAGATTCATTGCTGAGCTTGAGAATTTACAGGGGAAGCGTAGGTATGGTTAAGGGTTTGTTCTTCTATTTTCCTGACAGTTAAATAATTCATATTAGCAGATGTGAAGCCAGAAATATGAGAAAGGAGGGGCCATATAATAATTTTAATAGAAAAAAGAGGACCAAGTATTATTTTTGGTGGTATGAAGTATTCTGCTACAATGGTGTAAAAAAAATTTTTGGAAGGGCTGGCAGGGAGCTACGCCCCTGCATACTAGGGTGTCGCCTTGTGTGTTTGTTTGAAGATAGTGCACCTGTATATAATTCCCTTTGCTTCTAATTGCAACTTCATTGTTAAAAGACTGTTTATAACAATATGTTTCCTGTGATGATTTTACTACGTGAAATGTCTTTGTAGTTTCATTCTCTGTTCTAATTTTATGCAGTTTTACCGTACACACCGGTGCTGGTTTAATTATTCCAGAAATTCAAGATGATGGGAAGGTGTGTATCTGGAATCCTGTAGAGTACAGTTTATCGATGGTTCGTAATGCATCTGACATTGAGCAGCACCATTTCAGGTCAGGTTAAAGTTGATATGGGAGAACCGATTCTTAAAGCATCAGATGTTCCTACAATATTACCACCCAATAAAGATCAATCTGTTGTTAAATCAGATCTTCATGTAGATGGAGTGATTTGGAATGTGACTTGTGTTAGTATGGGAAATCCACACTGTAACTTTCAGCACCAAAGGAAGCCAGGTTTGTATTCTAGATGATGATTGATAAGAAGATTAACCTGGAGTTTATATTTATATGAACTATTCCTAGTTTTACTTCCTCCTTAATATTTTAATATTATGCTCCTTCTTTATTGGGTATCTGGTAAACTATTTGACTCAATGTATGGCTTATAGCAGAAGAGAGGACACTGTTCCCTGTGCCAAACTTTTCTTGGTAGACCAGTAATGTACATGGGCTTGACGATCATAACTTTTTACCCATTGCATGCTTCAAGAGAAGAAAAAGACTAGGAACAGTTGAAAGAGCTGCTGCAAAAAATCTTTTTCTTCCAGTGAATTACTTGTTCTAAAAGAAAATGGATTCATTGACTGGTTTATTGAAAATTTTTTTCTGTTTTCCTTTCCTTTTTCATTTGCATTTCTAATACTTGCTTTTTTGCTTAATGATTGTGATTGAGCAGAATTTGACTGTCGATGAACTAAATTTAGCAGTAATTGGTCCTAAATTTGGGCATCATGAAATGTTCCCAGCTAGGACTAACACTGGTTAGTTGTTATCTAATTTCTTAGATGATCTTTTGCAATCAAGTCCATGGCTAACATCTGTTAGCAGCTTTATGTTTTTTGTATGTGATGAATTGGCTTTTCAATTGCATGGTTGTGTCATTTATCTCCTTTCGATAAGCAAATCCATTGCCTAATCATGAGTGCATTTGATATGATTTGCAGAATTCGTGGAAGTTTTCTCCCGTTCGCACTTGAAAATGCGTGTTTGGGAGCGTGGAGCAAGTTAGTTATAATTACCATCCGCTTATTATAAAACTGGCAATTGTTGTGTTAGATTTTGTTCTGGCTAAAAGCTCAAGTCAATTGCATTTCATAGGAGCAACACTGGCTTGTGGAACTGGAGCTTGTGCCGTGGTGGTTGCAGCTGTTCTTGAAGGACGTGCAAGAAGGGTAAGTATAGGACCCGATGTTTAAACTGTGATAATGAAATAGGTAAATGAGCATATAGGAGCACATGAGATGCCACATTGAGTTATTTTTTCATCATGAAGTAATTAACCTAGGTTTCTTTTTTTATCCCAAAGAGGAGGCCATAGATTTCTCAACTAATAAAAATGAAGTCTCCTTTTTTTTTTATCGTTTGTTTTCCTCATAAGTTGATTTTCATGTTGTGAAAATAGCGTTGTACGGTTAATTTGCCCGGAGGCCCCTTGGAGATTGAATGGAGGGAGGAAGACAATCATGTGTACATGACAGGACCAGCCGAAGTAGTGTTTTACGGATCAGTGCCACTGTGATGAGTGATTTGACAGTTCATATATTTGTATTTTATAAAATATTAATAATTTATGTATTCGTATTGTGTTTTATATAAAAATTACGTATTATAATTTTAATCAATATGAAAATATAAAATATATTTTTTGATTTTATTAAATTTATTTGTAATTTTTATTAAAATTTTAAAATGTCATTCTTTTATCTTTTATTTATATTATTTTTCTATAGTGTTTTCATATCTTATTTTAAATTGTGAAATGATATAACTCTCTTTTTTCAGCCAGTTCCGTTCATACTCAGATTAAAAAACACAAAATCATAAAAGAAATTAAAAAAATATATATATTAACAATAAAGAATAATTATAGACTTTGTTTATGATGATGCCTCTTTTTCATCTGATCATAAATAGGATTCTTCATTTAATCTTGAACAGAGGTGCCAATTGCAAATGGGAAACCGGTTTTCATGATAAAGAGAACTCATTATTTGTATTAATCGAATTTTGTAGAAATAAAAAGCCAAATGTTAGAACTTATGAATTTCAAAACATTCTTTTTAGTATCTCTTTTTCACTTATGTTTCCAACTTTCGTTTTGATTGAAAACAATGATTCTTTTACTATTAAAATTAATTAATAAAAGATGATTATTGCCCAATGGGTGGTGATTTAGTTCCTGAATTATATATTTTTTATTATTTGGTATTCATAGAAAAAATTTAAGATGAGATATTCAAATTTTTTTTCTATTAAATATTTAGTCTCACGCATTAATTTTATTATTTAATATTTTTTATGTAATTATTTTATTTGGACTAACGGAATTAAATATATTAAAATATTTGAAGGAAACAAAGTTCATATTTAATAATAACTTTTTATAGATCAAATCACTAAAAATAATATTTAACGATCAAATTACATATTAATTTTTGACTGATCTTGTTTGCTCATTTTAAATTTTCATTATTTATTTTTTAATTCCCTTTGAGATCTTATTCTAAACTAAAACTAATCATACATAAATTCCTTTAAAAATGAGTTTCCAACAATTAAATATAATTAAATGATCGTGAAGTATATTATTTATAATGATTATAGTATAATTAATTAATTATAAAAAAAATTATAAGGGATTTATCAAAATTTTATGTAAGATTTATATTTATAAATGGTGTGAATTCATAATTCTAAATTATAATCGAACAAAATAAAAAGAATTGAAAGGAAAATATTTCTCGTTACACTGATACAGAAGCAGCTCGTATTTGAATTTTCATTCTGAGGGCCCACATTTTTTGAAAACAAAGGCCACGTGTTCCAACGGCTAGATCCATCTCCAGGTAGCCGTTGGAAAAGCAGAAGTTTCATTCCCCATTTGAAAACACGCTGCGAAATAGTTTAAAAAAAAAAAAATTCACTCCTACAAAGAGAATAAAAAGAGAAGAAAAAAGCACGATCGAAAAAAAGGCTCTTTATATCTCACTCTTTCTTCAGATTCCACTCTAAAGATTCCATTAAAAGAACTCTAGTAAGATTTTATTTTTGAGTTAATAATCATTTTCAATTCTTATTTCTGCTTCATTAATCATTGAATGATTGATCAATTTTTGTTTTTTTTTTTTTTTAATTTGAAGGAGAAAACACAAGAGAAATGATGTCACTCACTCCAGATCAGTTTAGAAAAGCAGGAATGGGAGGAGTAATTCCGTCTCCATCTCCTTTCCTCACTCCCCGACCAGAACGCCGTCGTTTAGACTCCAGAGGACCCGATTGGAGCTCTAACCGTCAAGACAATAGAGATAAAGAGGTTAATGTTCAAGTGCTGCTTAGATGCAGGTAATAATTATTTTTTTTTTATTTTCATTTCCTTTTTTTTTTTTAAATTTCATTATGTTCTTAATTCTTTTGCTTGATGATTCTGGTTTCAGGCCATTAAGCGAAGATGAGCAGAGGATGAATGTTCCCAAAGCAATTTCATGCAATGAACATAAAAGGGAAGTGACTGTTTTGCAAAATGTAGCTAACAAGCAGGTAGACAGAGTTTTCACTTTTGACAAGGTAAAGCTCCACCGTTATAAAAATGCCAACAATTTTCTTTTTCAAGATGATTAATTAGATTTTACTTTTCCAAGGTTTTTGGCCCTAAGGCACAGCAAAGAACAATATATGATCAAGCCATTGCCCCAATTGTTAATGAAGTACTTGATGGTTTCAACTGTACTGTATTTGCCTATGGACAGACTGGCACTGGCAAAACATATACAATGGAGGGTGGGATGAGAAACAAGGTAATAAAACTGTATCAAATCGATTTTTTATTTGAACACTTTGATATGATGCACAGTTTTTTACTTAAGAATTTAAATGTTTAGTAGCATTTGCTAATTTTGATGAGTAGTATGTTGTCATTAGTTGACAGTGTAGAGCATTAGATGCCAAAACTTTGTGGAATAATAACTCACGATGATTATTAAGTAAAGAGTATGTTTTGAATACAGGGTGGTGACTTGCCTGCTGAGGCTGGTGTTATTCCAAGAGCAGTGAGACAAATATTTGATACCTTAGAGGCCCAAAACGCTGATTATAGCATGAAAGTTACATTTTTGGAGCTGTACAATGAGGAAATAACTGATTTGTTGACTCCTGAAGAGAGTCCAAGATATGCTGAAGATAAGCAAAGAAAACCAATTTCTTTAATGGAAGATGGAAAGGGTTGTGTTGTTGTGAGAGGTCTAGAAGAAGAAGCTGTATACAGTGCCAATGAAATCTATACTCTATTGGAACGAGGAGCAGCAAAAAGGCGAACTGCTGATACCTTGTTAAACAAGCGCAGCAGGTTGGATTTCTTTATTTGTCTGATTTATTAATGATGCTTGGTGTAAGAGGAACTACCTATTGCTAAACTCATTTTCTTTGCCTCACAGCCGTTCCCATTCTGTATTTTCCATCACTGTACACATAAAAGAATCGGCTGTCGGAGATGAGGAGTTGATAAAATGTGGCAAGCTTAATCTTGTTGATTTGGCAGGGTCTGAGAATATTTCACGCTCTGGTGCACGAGAGGTAGGAAGATATATACATTTAGTTTTGAAGTTTACTATGTGGTAATAGAATCACTTCCATTTTTATTGAAAATAGGCCTGGTAAATTGTGTAGTTTCTTATGTGGTTGGAAATTTTGTTGCCACAAGAATTAGCAACTGCTTGCTTGGTTCTTATTTATTAAGCTGCCTAAATATTAAGAAGTATGTCTTTGACTTGTCTTTGAATGGGTCCTCAGTAGCTCTCAAGTTTTTCCATCAAATCTTCATTGAATTTGCAGGGTCGTGCAAGGGAAGCAGGAGAGATAAACAAAAGCTTACTTACCCTTGGCCGTGTCATAAATGCACTTGTGGAGCATTCTCCTCATATACCATATAGGTTAGCTTCTATAAACTCTTTTTTGTCCATTGAGCTGCGCTTTTAAATTTCTTTTAGTAACTGTTTTCTCGTGGTTACCAACATTCTATGCAGGGATAGTAAGCTGACAAGGCTCTTGAGAGATTCTTTGGGGGGGAAAACAAAGACCTGCATTATTGCCACAATATCTCCATCTGCTCATTCCTTAGAAGAAACATTGAGCACTCTAGATTACGCATATCGTGCTAAGAATATCAAAAATAGACCAGAGGTTAATTTGAATGACTCTTTTAATATATTTATTTGTTCGTTTCTATTTTTTCTACTAATGAAAAGTCATAATTTCAGGCAAACCAGAAAATGTCCAAGGCTGTGTTGCTTAAGGATTTGTACTTGGAAATTGAGAGAATGAAAGAAGGTTTGAAAAGCACTTGAAATCTCAGAGTACTTCAGTGAGACACAAATAAAAATTTAGATTCTTATTCATGTAAAAATATTGATCCAGATGTTCGAGCAGCTAGGGACAAAAATGGTGTTTACATTCCCCATGAAAGATTTGCCCAAGAGGAAGCTGAAAAGAAGGTAAACCTCCATTTTTCTCTTTAATTCACTTTTTATTTCGTTATGATTTGTAGAACACTCTGAAGTAGGTCTTTTCATCCAATTTGAAGAAAACTTGACTTGTGTTAGAGTCAAAGATTGATCTTCAGTCTTTATGTGTAGGCTCAAAGTCATTGATTTGAATTCTTACTTATATAACATTGCAGGCAAAGATGGAGAAGATAGAGCAACTGGAGAATGATCTCAACCTCAGTGAGAAGGTATAATTCTCACACATTGTACTTTCACCCTTTTCTTGCCATGTCATATTTATATTAATTCTTCTTCTCCTTTTTCATGCAGCAAGCTGATAAGTATCGTGAGCTGTATCTCACTGAGCAAGAGCAAAAGTTGGACTTAGAAAGTGATATCAAGGATTGCAAGGTAAGCATGGACTGGAAACATTCATATTTCTTCTCTTAATTCTGGAAGGTTCCCTGCTCATAAATTTATATTTGTTCTCCAGATAAATCTCGAAAAGAATAGGAAAGAATTGCTTGATCTTCAAGAGAACCATAGGGCAGCCATCTTGACACTGAAGGAAAAGGAATTCATCATCTCCAAACTGCTATACTCAGGTACCAGAGTCAATGTTGGAAATTTTCATTGTCTATCTTTTTGCTTATTAGTAACACTGAAAATTGTTTTACAAGCAGAAAATTCTTTAATTGAACGGACAAAGGAGTTACGTACCGATTTGCAACATGCATCAGAGGACATAAATTCACTTTTTGCAAAACTAGGTATAATAACTTCTATCCTCTTATTCTGTGGTTGCATCCAAGTTTATGATTCGCATTGGAAACTATATCATATTTTGAAGTTCAGTGATGTTTATTAAAAATAATTGCCAATAATCTCTTCTAACAAAAAGGACCTTGTTGCTTCCAAACAAATTTTTTAAGGAGAAATGCACTCCAAATGTTTCATGGTTTGCTAAACATGTGCAGTTGGCCCAATGGTGTGGGCAGCTCCATGTGTGCACAAAGAAGTGAAATGCCCATTTGCATGAAAGGTTCTGATGGATCAAACTGTAACTCCTTGTGTAAAGATATATCCCATGAAACGAGACCTTAAATAACACTAGTTGAATTTGAGTATTCTAAATTACAAAAAAAAAAAAAAAGTGTGTTCATGATTCCATTTACCTCCATTTCAGAGACCTTAAATATAAAACTTTTACTCCGCACAGATGATAAGGACAAGATGGAGGCAGAAAATCGAAACATTGTTTTGACTTTTGGTTCTCAGCTTGATCAACATCTAAAAGATTTGCACAAGACCATCCTGGGCTCCATTTCTCAACAGCATCAACAACTTAGATGCATGGAAGAGCATGCTCATTCATTTCTTGCCAGAAAATGTGATGTAAGAGTGGAAAAATGTTGTCCTATCTTACTCTATGCATCCTGCTACTTTAATCCTGATGCATGATTTATGAATTTTTGACAGGCAAACCAAGCCTTGGAATCTAGGATTAAGAATATGACAGAGACATATGCTTCAGGAATGGCTGCAATGAAGGAACTTGCCAATATAATGCAAAGGAATGCTTCCTCCGACCTGGAGCAAATGAGTTCTGCATTTTCATCTAAAATAGCTGCCATTGAGCAGGTATGCTATCCAAGGAAGATAATTACTTTTCTTCAAGTTGCTTATGGAAGCATGTGATTTGGATTTGCTGCTAATTGGTGTGTGTTAATTTTTTCTTTGTAGTTCCTTGTCACTGCAGTGCTGGAGGCCAAGGAGGTCCTTGAGGATCTCCAGAATTCTCTTATTGAACAAAAGGAGCTATTGGTTTCCTCTACTCTACAACAGGAAGAGGTGTGTGTTTTTATTATATTCTGATTCCTTCTATTCACTCTCCTGAGTATGTATTTCTCATCTTCGTGGATATTGACAGGGATTACACCGCAACTTGATTTCAGCACAAAATATATCTAAGGCAACAATTGATTTTCTGTCTGACATCAATAATCAAGCTTCCAAGTTCATGACAAACCTAGAAGAAACACAAGCCAAGAAATCTCAGCTTTTAACAAATTTTGAAAACAGATTTAAGGCAAGTTGATTCTACATGTGATTGATTTTGGGAAGAAATTGAAGGCTAAAATTAACTTGAACTGCTGAACAGGAAGAAGCTGCTAGGGAGGAAAAGACAGCTTTGGAAATGATTGCATCAATATTAGCAACTTTGACATCCAATAAAAGTGCTATGGTTGGTAATCTGCCACTTTCTTATCTTACAAAGCCCAAATAATTTTTAAGAATTCTATGCTTATAGAAATTATATAGGTCTCAGAGGCATCAAGAAACATGAAGGAGTTGGGTATTCGAGATAATAGGATATTGCAGCAGCAGATATCCTTGCTGCAACAGGTTTCAGCTGATGCTGGGAAGGAAATGAGCAAGTACATAGAAAAAATGGAAGGCAATTTCATAGAAGACACCTTCTCAGTGGCTGAATCTAGGGGTATAATGGAAGATGGCCTTCAAGAATGGTAAGCTTTCATTTGTGTACTGATGATACGCATAGTCATCCATTCCTGTTTCTGCAAACCAATTAGCAAGGGCAGGGAATAGCCTCTCCTCTGCTCTCTATCCAATGTATTTGATTCCAAGTCTCAACACAAGATCAATTCATAAACTCCTTGTTTTAATGTTCTAAATAGTTAATTCTAGTTGCAGAGTTACTCAATATAATTGTATCTTTTAATTTAATGTAGCTCAAAGAAAGCGAATGATTCAAGAATGGTAAGCTTTCATTTGTGTACTGATGATACGCATAGTCATCCATTCCTGTTTCTGCAAACCAATTAGCAAGGGCAGGGAATAGCCTCTCCTCTGCTCTCTATCCAATGTATTTGATTCCAAGTCTCAACACAAGATCAATTCATAAACTCCTTGTTTTAATGTTCTAAATAGTTAATTCTAGTTACAGAGTTACTCAATATAATTGTATCTTTTAATTTAATGTAGCTCAAAGAAAGCGAATGATTCAAGACAGCAGTGGGAAAATGCCGAGTCATACATAAATGAACTTAATATAAGCAGTCTTGCAGAGGTCAAATCTACGGTTAAGTAAGTTTTTCTTGTTCCTTGGTTCTTATAAACTCCTTGTTTTTTGAACTTTAGAAGTCTTCTGAGCTAAACTCTCTCTGCTGCTTATTTATTATATTGACAGGGACAATATCAAAAGAAATCACACAGTACATGAAGAATTTTTATCCGCAGTCTCGTCTATGGATGCCGAGTTTGATGCTAGAACTGGAGATGTAATGGCAGCAAGCAAAGGTAATTTATTTAATATATTTGTACATTAAGTGTAAGTTCCTTATTTTAGAATTGCATTTCTTTCTCAATCTAAGTGGGAAAATATTGTCCATTGGCAGATTCATTGCTTTGTGACCACCAAAGTAAGAAGGAAATAGACTCCTTTACGACCGTGTGCTTAGACCAACTTAAAACAGTGCAAGAAAACCATGGTGAAAGCATTTCAAAAATCAGAAGTGAAGCTGAGAAATGCCTCGTAAAAGACTACTCGGTAGGTTGGCTTGCTCAAAATGTCCTTGACATTGTTATAGAATTTCTAAATATATATAAATTCAGAACATTTGCTCAACCTTTGACATTGTTATAGAATTTCTAAATATATAATTGGCCCTGCCTTGAACAGGTTGATCACCATAGTAACACAACACCAAAGAAGCGAGAAATAGTTGTGCCCAGCTTAGAATCAATTGAAGAGATGAGAACACCGTCCTTCGAAGATGTCAAGGAAGCAGAAAATAACTCAAAGAACAGATCAAAATGGGACAACAGTGAAAGCAAAATCCAGCAACAGGTCACATGTATGGCATTCTCACCGAATAGAACTCCTTTTGCAGATGTCAATTGATTACGATTAGGACAATCAATTCATATGACCAAAGCC
Source organism: Durio zibethinus (assembly GCF_002303985.1). Next base: position 24,684,103 of record NW_019168492.1, read on the forward strand.
GATATAGGGACGTTGTAGAAATGCTCATCAGCTGATGAGTACAAAACCCTTGTTCTTAACCTGTTACTGTCAAAAATTTAGGACTGAATCTCAAATATGTTACTATGTGTAATTCTTACACCATTTGTTCTGTCAATGTTGATGCTATGCTTACATAACCAAAGCATATTAAGATATTTCAACTTTAATTCTAATTTTACTAAGTCGTCATTACATCAAATAAACTTACATCATATCTTAGATCAGATGATAAAATCCAAGATGTCAAACAAAGGAAAAGGTGGAACTTGGATTTCTTCCATTATATTCAATTACTGCAGCCATTTCAAATTTTTAGAGCTTTATCGATTGAAGATTGGCTTTAGTCAAATATGTTTTGGATGCTGTCCCTTACCTGCCTTAACCATAAAAGGCAAAATTGACTTGAACACCCTGTAAAATGGGACCTGGCGCTCTAAAATATTTCTCCATTCACACTGCATGACTGGAGTATAATTCATTTTTGCAAGCAAGAAGCATCCCACAGGAAGCAAAATCAATGCCTGCGGCCCATATTCCTTGAAACTTTGAAAAAAGTTGACAATTCCACTTGGTCTGCAACAAATGGTTTATCTACTACTTTGGTAATTATGCTGCAGCAGCAGTAATAACAAAAGGTTTGAACATTGAATTTTTCATATATTTTGACCAATTAGCTTTCAAACCCTTCACTTTTTTTAACGTTCTTTGGGCAGTTGGGTAATGATATCCAGTTATCCAACACTGATCTCTATTATATGACCTTTTAATGGCGGCTATAGGAGTAATGATCAGTAATCATCAATCAAATTACTGTTATTTTTATGTACTTTTGTGTTGGATTAGATGTTCTAAAACAAAAAGCGCCCGAAGCTTCAGTGAGAGTCACTGTTAAAGCCGTAGCTCGCCACTCGTGACCTTGTCTCCAGTAAGACCAACGTGGAGAAGGAAACTGCCCCTCACTACCAAAACAAAGAAAAACGCTGTTTTACATTTCCTTATTTTTGACCAAATTGAGGTACTTTTGATAATCACAACACGCTGAAGGAGCGGTAAAGGTGTTTCACAAGCAAAATAATGGGCACTTTTCTGCCGTTTAGAATAGTCAGATTAGCAGTCAAACTTCACAGCTTCAAGGGTTTATATATGGCTGCTCAAACACCAGCTCCCAAGTTTCTCATCTTCTATTCATATTCAGATTTGGTAAGTTTTCCTGGTAGCTAGTAATGAAGAGAGAAAGAGAGAATGGAGAGATTCAGGGTTTTGACATTGCTAAATGTCTAATGCTGATATCTCAAGGCCTGGAAACCAAGCCAAAAGACCATTTGGTGAGCGAGGTTTTCAAGTGTAAAACTTGTCACCGTCGCTTCTCATCGTTCCAAGCATTGGGAGGTCACCGAGCAGGCCACAAAAGACCCAGACTGACGGCGGACAAAGCAAATGAACAAACACAATTCCTTAGTTCATCAACCAAGCGTAAGGCTCACGAGTGCTCCATTTGCGGCCAAGAGTTTTCTATGGGACAAGCTTTGGGTGGGCATATGAGGAGGCATAGAGCTGCCATGAACGAAAGCTTCTCACCTTTCCCGGTTGTTCCAACGTTGCCGGTGTTGAAGAGATCGAATAGTAGTCGGAGGGTTGTGTGCTTGGACTTGAATTTGACTCCATTGCAGAATGATTTGCTCGTTTTATTTGGGACCAAGGTTGATTATCTTCGCATTTGATATAATCCCATTATTTTCCCATATGACACTTGTAATGTTCACTTCATTAACAACATTTTTTCATTTGTTTTACGTACAACATTTGAAATCTTTTTTTTTCTCTTTATTTATTATTTGTATTACTTAAATTTGTTTCTTTGTAATCTATTTAAACAATGATTTACCATCGACATTTCAATGTGAAATAAAGACGTAAATGAATAAAATATTCGATAAATAATTATTAAATAAATTTAATTTTTATTAATTTATATTAATTTATTAAATTTAATAAATAAATTATAAATAATATTGTAATATTCATTAATTAAATAAATATATCATTAATAAAGTAAACTTCATTTATATTCAATTTATTTACACTAAAACTATAAATGCATATGAATTTGAGCAACATGCTAGTTGCAAAACAACACCCAAATAATCACATCTACTTTGAGAATGGGGAGACAATTTATGGGAACGTCCAAGAAAAATGATTTACATAAAATTGTGTAAGTGAAATTCATAAAATTCTTTATTATAAATGAGTAAATAAAAATTAAAATCGAAAATCAAAATTAATAAATTGAAAAAACTCATCATATAAATTAAGTCTGTAAATTTTAAAAAAATTTTAATAAATTTTGATATATTTATTAAATAGATATTGTTAGTAAAAATATGGACAGAATTTTTATCATTCAATAAATATTGATCAAATTTGAATTATAAATAATATTTTTAATAATTTTTTTTACATATTATTGATCTTCACATTAAATTTTATCAATTTATCAATTTAAATTTTTTATTAAAAATTTTATCTACTCATTTTTAATTAAAAAAATTTCACGAAAACCTTAAAAGCACACTTCTAAAAATGTTGTTTGACATTATTCTGACCATAACTGGTTTACCTATTAACCAGTGTAGACACCCTAATTGGTCTGGGCCCAAGTTCATTGGGCTTGGTTCAATAAGGTTCAGGCCTAAACCCATTGGGCCTATTTCAATGGGGTCCAAGTAAATAGCCCAACTTTTTGTTATTTTATTTTATTTTTATTCTTGTTTTTATTTTTATCTTTTATTATTATTTATTTTATTTTAAGATAATAGGATATTAGTAAAAAAAAAGGGAAAAATTGTAAATTATGCTGTGCATAGGCATTGGTAGAATTACATTTAGTTTCAATCTCTCTAGGATAATTCTTAAGTTTTTTGATAATGTGAAAACCCAATTGAAAGGGGGTTTTTAATTGATCAAAAACTCTTCTGATCTGGTTCTATAAATACAATCTTGAACACAACACATGAGGGAGCACAGAAAAGATCACACATGAAGTAAAAAGAAAATAGAAAAAAAACACACAGAAATCAGAAATTACAAGCAGAAAGCAATCAAAAAGGTTTTTGAAGATTTTTGGGTTTAGAAAAAAAAAGTAATTTTTTTGGAAAAATCTGGAAAATTCTCATATTTCGACTAAATTTTTAGTTCTCAATGAATTTTTCGACGTTGATTGAATTTTTCGATGAAATTTTTAATGCCGGTTGAATTTTTTAGCCATTTCAGAATCTGGTGAAGATTCCAACGAAGTTTGAATTTTTTGGTGACCGTCTAGCAAACCAACCCAGATTTCGACGATAATTTTCAGAATCCAATTGATATTCAATCAGAGATTTAACCAGGTTAAAGAGAAGGGAGAGAAAAAAAAAAAGAAAGAAAGAGAAAGGGAAAGAGAGATCTGAGGTAAAAAGCATGAAATTAGCCTTTTATAGCCTTGTCAAAATGACGTCATTTTGGCGTTTAAGAAGACCTAGAATCTGCACGTTTTTCATTTAGGTGACCCGACCCGAGTGCAACCCTATCCGTCGACCCGTGTCTTAGCCAAACCTTGCCATTGAGCTGAGCCATATCGATTTTCCCTAAGCTGCGCTTTGAGCCATCTTTTGTGCCTGCAGCTGAGCCAATTTAGTCACTACTGTCGAGTCATTTCTATTTTTTGATATTTTTTATTTAATATTTTTTTTATGTTTTTTTTTTATTTTTTTGCATGATTAAATTTTTTAAAAAATAAAAAAATAAATTTTGAGAATAAATATTAATTATCGAATGATGAAATTTATAAAAATTTCAAATGATAAATTTATATAAAATTTTTAGGTGAGAAATTTTATCTAAATTTATCCCAAATTGTGAAATAATTTAAATAAAGTTTCAATAACAATAATTAATATTTATTTTTTAAAAAAAATATAAAAATATAAAAAGTTTGGAATTAAATACAAATTATCCAAGGATGAGATTCTTAAAAATTTCAAATGGTAAATTTTTAAGAAATCTCTAGGTGAGAAATTTTATCTAAATTTATCCCAAATTGTGAAATAATTTAGATAAATTTTCAATATAAGTAATTGTATTAATTTCCAAATAAAAATTTGAGTTGAAAATATTTGATAATTATCTAAGGATGAGATTTTTAGAAATTTCAAATGGTAAATTTCTAAGAAATCTTTAGGTTAAAAATTTTCTTTAAATTTGTCCCAAATTGTGAAATAATTTAAATAAAATTTCAATAAAAATAATTATCATATTATTTTTTTTAAAAAAAATATAATATAAAAAAAATAAATTTCTAAATAAGCCCAAATGGTGAAAATTTTAGAAATTCAAAAAAATATTTTTGACAAAAAAATAATAAATAAATTTTTTTCCAACGACAGAGCCTCTTCAAAGAAACAAATGGGATCCTTGAATACTCTTGAGGAGATAAAATATTTTTTAAGAGTTTTACCAAATTGATGGAGAATCTTAAGAATTATTTCCAATATTTAACATTAAATTTTTAAAACCATTAAAACCAAGACCCTAGGATGAATTTAAAATAATATGATATCATCTTTCAGATGAGCATGTGAAGGTGCTATAACCTTCCCCACATGTAATCGAATTTTCGAACCTTGTTCTGGTTTGTAGACCCGAACATATTCTTTTAAAGACCCTTAGTCAAGCTTAGGAGCTCCTTAAGATGATAGATTCATAAGGTGGCCAATCACACCTAGTTAAAAAAGATTGATGGTGACTTCATTCATTTTGTTAAATTTAGCTATAGATTTATATATCTATATTTTATGACAGTTTGACAACTCCACTGGGGAGCTATAGAGAGTTAAGCTATAACTTTTAAATTTATCCTATCATTTGGTCTAATGGTTCTAAATTGTAAATTATTTGTTTACTAACGTTTTTCCTTTTTTGTTTCTTATTTGATTTTTGGGGCATAAAACCTACATGTTTTTTCGCACACACTATTATATGTATTCGCATTACATGAGCTCTATACCCAAGCTCTGTCCCTCTTAGGAATGAGTAAAGTATCTACGCTCTCGTGAGATGATAATCTTCATAATAGCTAGTAAAATATTCTCACTTAAGTTGAATCTTTTCCATTAGCAGCCTGTGATGGGTGAATATTGGACTGCCTTACTAGTCTGTGATGGACAATGATGTAAGAAATAATTTGAGAACCTTTAGTGGTCAAAATCACCTAACCCTACATGTAGTTCACATCTAAGAAGCCAGCCTTAGGATAGAGCCTTTCTACCCAAGTGATAGATGTAAACCGAAATTAGGACATAAGAAAAGAGAACTTGTATATTACTTATCTAACCATGTTGTTTGTCTAATTTTGTGCATCTACATTCTATGCATCATTTTCATATTATCATATCATTTTATTTTATGCATCATTTTCATGATCATTTTTTAACATTATCATTTCCATCATTCTCATTTCATTCATACATCAACATATTAAACATAAAGCATAGCATCTTATTTTTTATCATAATTATGGTATTAAGATTCAAGGATAGCTTTATCAACCAAAAATCCCACACAGTCGACTTACTAGTACAACATAAGAGCTCGAGCCAGACAAATAGAATAAAAAAATTCTAATCATATTGAAAAGATAGAGAAAGCTCAAGAGAAGCTAGAAAGGGAGTTGAATAGAATTTTGAAGGCTTTGAACAAATTAAACAAAGGGAAAGGAATAAAAAAAGTACTAACCAACAAGATCATCCATCATAAGAGGTAGATGACCCACTGTACCCTCTTAATTTTGGGCTACATCAAGCCCAACCAACACAAGGTCCACTACCACAGTAGTTCACTTATCTTATAGGGTACATATATCCTGGAATGCTATCAGTTTCAAACTCTGAATAATATCAGAGTTATGTAAATCTTATCTTTCTAGAAAAAGTAGTAGAATCAATTTAGGTCTCTGATTTAGACGATCTAAAGGAGAATGAAAATTTAAAATCAAAAGGGGGTGCGTCACTAAGGGACTCGAAGGTTGACTAGAAGATTAGTATGCTAGAAGAGAGGCTACGAGTGGTGGAAGGAGTTAGTTTTTATGATTTTATAGATGTTGTTGGGTTCTGTTTAGTCTCAGATATGGTTATTCCTTTAAAGTTCAAGGTTTCAAAGTTTGAGAAGTATGATGGTACAAAGTGTTCGAAGATCCATATTACTATATACTAGCGAAAGATGGCTGCCCATGCTAATAATAAAAAACTATTGATGCATGTATTTTAAGATAGCTTTACGAACTCTGTTGCTAAGTGGTATGTCTAGTTGGATAGAACTCGTATTCGCTATTTGAATGAAATGGCCCATGACTTCATCAATCAGTATCGACATATCATAGACTTAGCCCCTGATCGCCTATCTTTACAGAATATGAAAAAAAAGTAACTGAATCATTTAAAGAATATACCTAAAGGTAGAAAGACATAGCTTTCTAGGTGCAACCTCTTTTGACTGAGAAAGAGACCATGATGTTGTTTGTCAGTACTTTGAAGTCTTCCTATTATGAAAAAATTATAGGAAATGCTACAAAAAATTTTACTAACATGGTGATCTTAGGCGAAATCATTGAGAATGCCATTAAAAATGACAAGTTGAAATGAGGAGAAACTAAAAAGACCCAGAGAAGAAAAAGGTTGAAGCCCAAGCCGTGAGCTTTAGCAAACAATTTAGGGGATATCAATCTTATCTATCATAAGGTTACTTTTCATACTATCCTGCTATAAACAATACTTTATCTTACTCATAGCAACTAGCCTCATTGCCATCTTGCTCATCTACATACCAGCCTATTTTTAGCCTTCAACCTCTCGTATAAGGCCTTAACATTCACCCTTCCTCGAGACCTCAAACCCGTCCTACTAGCCCAATGGGTGGTTTAAGAAAGTAATGAACTACTCGTGAAAAACTTGTATTTGATCCAATCTTCATAACTTATACGGAGTTATACCAATAGCTCTATAATAACCATTTGATTACCTCCAACTGTGTAAAGCCATTCAAGTCACTTTATCTCAAGTGGTATGATCCTACAACTCACTGTGACTACCACTATAAAATTACTGGCCATTCTACTAAAAATTATACTACTTTGAAATATAAGGTGCAATGGTTAATCAAGGATGAGATGGTAAGTTTTGATCTAAGAAGAGCAACAACACCTAATGTTAGTGGCAATCCATTGCCTAATCACAATGTCAATGCTCTGAGTGAGAATCAAGAACACATCGATCCAAAAAGGCCTGAAGAGCTGCAATGAATCAGAGGGTAAGATATTAATAAAGACCTTTCACCTTATTGCATAGGGGCACAATTTTAGAAAAAGATATTAAGGTTGATTATAAGTTGTTTATTATTTTAAGATTTCTTTTATGTAATAGGACTTCATTTGTTATCATTTTAATAAAAAACAAGTTAATGCATTTCATTAAATTTTTTCTTTCATTCAACCACTGTTCTATTCTTTGTCACCTTGCATAACTTTTTATTCCCATTCTCAAATTTCATATGATGAATGTTTAAATAATGATAACAATAATTTTGAAATTTATTTTTGAAAACTCATTCACATTAATCTGAGGAGATTATTTGAGCAAAATAAGCTAGTTACTAGCAGATGTAAAATATGTGTGTCATGAAGATAAGCAGTCTATTGTAAAGATCTATGAGCTTGCTTTTATTTAATAGATGATTTTAAAGAAAACATTCACATTTGAGATCAAAAATGGTCATCTTTCTTTTACCATTCGAAAAATCATTCATTGCTACCTTTTTTAGCCTATTATGATCTATTTTTCTTAAAAACTCTGACCAAGGATCATCCTCTATACTATTGGATATTTAAAAAAAAAAAAGAGGTAAAAGATCATAAAAAGATCTCAAAGAGAGAAAAAAAAAAGCAAAATGAAGGAAAGAGAAGAAAAATGCCACAAATAAGTTGAGGCAAAGTAATGTGAGTCTTTTTATGAGAAATGAGATGAAAAAAGAAAAAAATAAAGAAATGATGTGGAATGGCGCAACATGCCAAGTTGTTTCGAATGATGAGAAATGATCTTTTGATTTTAAACCTTTTAAACACATGTTTTGAGCCTATTTTACCCATTTCTTTTATGACCCATTACCGTGACCTACATTATAACCTTTAAAAGTCTATTTGGATCAAGTGTGAATGCTCAAATTGAATGATCATATGTTAGACTAAGGCATGCTCGTAATGGAACAATAAAATCGTGCTTTGTTGCTCTAGAGATTAATGTGAAAGAGATATCAATAATGGATGAAAGAATGAAAGAAAAAAAAAGAGTAAAAAAAAATAAAAAAAATAAAAAATATGACAATGAGAGAAATGAAAGACTTAAATTGAAAACTCGAAAAGGTGATTTAGGTAAAAAATATCTGAAATGAGAGTTAGATAACAATTTACCTGTATAAAAGGTTAAAGATATTTGATGATCCCTCAAAGTTCAGGTAAAGTTAATAAGCTCAATGTGATTTTAAAAAGTCAATGGTATGAGTTTTTGAAAGAGAATCTTGGATTAATGTTCAGAATTATTTGAATATTCATTGTTTAGATATTGTTACTCCATTTGTTTCATTTATCCCAATAAAATGCATCCAACTTGTTTCTTTTTTCATTTATTTTTGTACCAAACTCGTTCCTCATTGATTATCTTTTTTTTAATTCATCTTGTATTCTCTTATTGCTGCATACACAGAATAAATTAAGAAAATGTATGAATGCATTATATTTATCATGATTTGAAATGATGATAAACGGATGACAATATGCATAAAAGAGCCTTGCAGTCTTTTCAAAAGAAATCTAAAATGACAAAAAAAAAGATGGTAGAAACCTAAAAAAAAAGATGATTTGAGAAGGCACATGGTGTGACCAAATGATGAATATAATGATGGATTGACCAACAAAATGAAAAGAGGGCAAATTTTGAAAAGATGATATGACCAAGTAATGAGGATGAATTGATCAACATAGCCTGTCAATGATGATCAAGTGATGAATATAATGTGGATCAAAAGACATAATTTATTATAAACTAGCTAGTGCTGAAAAGCTTGTGATTATGGTAAAAATAGTATGGGTCAATGGATGAAATTTATGCTAAAATTACTAATATTTAGGAGCCTATGATTTGTGATTAAATGATATGGGGGAATGGATGAAACTTGTTCTGGAATTGTTAGTGCTAAGAAGCCTATGAATGGTAATCAAGTGATGAAAATAATGGTGATCAGTTGATGAAACTTGTTCCAAAGTGTTGAAAAGCCAAACAAGGAGAAAACATGAGATGGTGAAGCCTTGAAGACCATATTACCATATTTTTATTAGAATTTCATGACTTTGATATCCACATTACATGCATTACGTTAGTATTATTTTTTGAAAAATATTTAAAACTCTGGTTTGGATATGCATTTACATTATGTAGTAAGCATTTGACTTATGGTTAAAAATATGACATTTGTAGTATTATGAGGAGCTAGATTGTTGCATTTACATCATTAAGAAAGCATTTGCATCATTAATCATGACATTCATTACATGCAAAATTTAGACTTTAGTAAGAGTTTGAAAGTCATCTAGAAAAGAAATTTTGAATCTTTGGATAAAGTCTTTTAAGACAAGATTGTGAATCTTCAAACGAGAATCTTTGAGGTTTCAAATAAGAATATTTGAGTTTTGAGTTTCAAATGAAAATCTTTGAGGTGTGAAACCCTAAAATTTGTCAGATGTGAGCCTTTGGACTTGAATGAGAAGCTTTGAACTTTTGGATAAGAACCTTCAAAATTCGAGTGAGAATCTTTAAATGTTGATGCGAGTCTTGCAATTTACAAATGCGAATCTTAAGATCTTGCAAATTTGAATGAAACTGAAATTTTGAGAATCAAATTTCAGTGAATTATTACGAAGCTGAAAGGTTCTTACGAATCTGAATCTTTGAATTTCAAACTCAAATTGTGAATCTTTGAGTTTCCATTACGAATTTCATCAGGTCTGATCTATGACTCCTCTAGACATGATTGTCGATGAGCAATTTATTTTTTAAAATTGTGATGCCTCTATTTAGAGGAGCAATTTATTTTTTCAAAGTTTTGGTGCCGCTGTTTAGAGGAGCAATTTATTTTTCAAAGTTGTGGTGCCTCTCTTTAGAGGAGCAATTTATTTTTTCAAACTTGCGGTGCCTCTGTCTAAAGGAGCAATTTATTTTTCAAAGTTGCGGTGCTTATATTTAAATGAGCAATTTATTTTTTAAAGTTGTGTTGCCTCTGTTTAGAGGAGCATTTATTTTTTCAAAGTCGTTGAGCATCTATTTAGAGGAGCTTTGTTTACTTTTAAAATAAATAAATAAATAAATGTGTTAAGATGATCATGTGTAGGGTGTCTACGTCTTTGCACAATTCTTGTTGCATAGAAAATGCGCAAAGAGGGGCAGCTGTAGATACCCTAATTGATCTGGGCTCAAGCCCATTGAGCCTAGTTCAATAGGGTTTAAGCCTAAGCCCATTGGACCCATTTCAATGGGGTCCAAGTAGATAGGCCCAACTTTTTGTTATTTTATTTTATTTTTATTCTTGTTTTTATTTTCTTTATTATTATTATTTATTTTATTTTATTTTAAGATAATAGGATATTAGTAAAAAAAGGGAAAATTACAAATTCTGTAGTGCATAGGCACTGGCAGAATTACATTTGGTTTCAATCTCTCCAGGATAATTCCTAAGTTTTTTGATAATATGAAAACCCAATTGAAGAGGGATTCCTAATTGATCAAAAACTCTTCTGATCTGGTTCTATAAATGCAGCCTTGAACACAACACATGAGAGAGCACAGAAAAGATCACACACAAAGTAGAGAGAAAACAAAAAGAAAACACACAGAAACAGAAATAAAAAACCACAAGCAAAAAGCAATCAGAAAGGTTTTTGAAGATTTTTGGGTTTAGGAAAAAAAAGTAATTTTTTTGGAAAAATCTGAAAAATTTTCAGATTTCGATGTAATTTTCTATTTTTTTGTAAATTTTTCGGTGCCAGTTGAATTTTTTGGTTAAGTTTTCGACATCAATTGAATTTTTCGACGAGGGTTTTCAGAATCTGGTGAAGATTTTGGCGAAGTTTGAATTTTTTAGTGATCGTCCGACAAACCAACCCAGATTTTGGCTATAATTTTTAGAATCCGATTGATATTTAATTGGAGATTCAACCAAGTTAAAGAGAAGGAAGAGAAAAGAAAGGGAGATTTGAGGCAGAAAGCTTGAAATTAGCCTTTTATAGCCTTGCCAAAATGATGTCGTTTTGGCGTTTAAGAAGACCCAGGATTCTCTTGTTTTTCATTCAGGTGACTCGACCCAAGCGCACCCCAATTCACCAACCCATGTCCCAGCCAAATCCTGTCGCTAAGTCGAACTGAGTCGATTTTTTTCAAGCCACACTTTAAGCCGTCTTTTATGCTTACAGCTGAGCCGATTTAGTCGCTTCAACTGAACTATTTCTATTTTTTTGATTTTTTTATTTAGTATTTTATTTATGTTTTTTTTTTTAGTTTTTTTTTGCATGATTAAATTTAAAAAAAAATTAAAAAAATAAAAAAATAAAATTTGAGAATAAATATTAATTATCCAATGATGAAATTTATAAAAATTTCAAATGATAAATTTTTATAAAATTCTTAGGTGAGTAAATTTATCTCAAATTATGAAATAATTTAGATAAAGTTTCAATAACAATAATTAACATTTATTTTCAAACAAAAAATATAAAAAATATAAAAAATTTGGAATTAAATACAAATTATCCAAGGATGAGATTCTTAAAAATTTCAAATGGTAAATTCTTAAGAAATCTCTATGTGAGAAATTTTATCTAAATTTATCTTAAATTGTGAAATAATTTAGATAAAGTTTCAATATAAGTAATTGTATTATTTTTCAAATAAAAATTTGGGTTGAAAATATTTGATAATTATCCAATGATGAGATTCTTAGAAATTTCAAATAGTAAATTTCTAAGAAATCTTTAGGTCAGAAATTTTCTTTAAATTTATCTCATATTGTGGAATAATTTAAAATGAAATTTCAATAAAAATAATTGTCATATTATTTTCTTTCTAAAAAAATAAAAAAAAATAAAAAAAGAATTTTTAAGTAGACGTAAATGGTGAAAAATCTAGAAATTCAAAAAAAGATTTTAATTTGGCCCAAATTGTGGAATAATTAGATATATTTTCGACAAATAAATAATAAATAAACATTTTTTCGAAGACAATGCCTCTTCAAGGAAACAAATGAGATCTTTGAATACTCTTAAGGTGAGAAAATATTTTTTAAGAATTTTATCATATCGATGAAGAATCTTAAGAATTATTTTCAATATTTAACATTAAATTTTTAAAACCATTAGAACCAAGACCCTATGATGAATTTAAAATAATATGGTACCATCTTTCAGATGGGTATATGGGGTGCTATAACCTTCTTCACATGTAATCAAATTTTAGAATCCTATTTTGGTTTGTAGATCCGAACCTATTCTTTTAGAGACTCTTAATCAAGCTTAAGAGCTTCTTAAAAAGATAAATTCATAAGGTGATCAATCATACCTAATTAAAAAAAATTAATGATGACTTTATCTATTTTATTAAATTTAATTATAAATTTATGAATTTATATATTATGACAATTACAAGTTCTTCCGGCTTTAGAAAGGTAGGTTATGTAAATCATTGAATTTCAGTAGCTTTTCTTTTTATTGAGCCTAACTTTTAGTGATTTGCTGTAGATGTGAATGCTCCAACATTATCTATCGTACACTGATGAGGATATTAAAAGGATATGCTTTTTTAACAAGTACTCTTTACTGACAAAAAAATGTTTCCTACATGTGTTCCTCTTTCCTTTTCAGGTGCCACTCGTGAACTTCAGCGTATATATGGGAAGGATGAAGGGAAACAAACGTCATAAAACAACCATGTTCATTTGTAAGGTAGGGTCATCTCTGTTTTGTGCAAGTGATCTTTTTGACGAGACTTTGTGCTTATTAATGGTGACAGCACCACTAACTTAGCCATCTTCCAGGGTTCGATACCCACATTTTCTCGACCGCAAACCAAAGGGGCAAAGGAAGGACCCTTGGCCTTACCCCACAGCATTGGTATAGTGAATCTGCCTTCATATGCATCATGTTATCAATTTATAATGATTATTTTGAGAAAAAAATTATTAAAAAAAAAAAGACTCCATTAAGCTTAATGATTACAAATGCTGGATCATATTTATCCACTAGGGAGAGGGGGGAGGGCGGTTAAGGAGGAATCGGTTCCCTTTAGGAGAAGGGTAACTCTTAGACCGAAATTGAATTGCTTTTCTCTTGTTCTTTTTCATCTCCGATTGAGGTTTCTCTGCTGGCAGCATCAATTGTGATGGCCTGATGATCAGAACTGTCATTTTCATTGTTAGCCCTACCAGTTTTATCTGGTTCTATTTGCTGCTCCATTAATGGGGGTGGAGACTTGTAATCCTTGCCTTTACCCCATAGCACAAAATATAGACCCACAATTATGATGATAGCTCCAATCACCCTGTAGAATATGAGATCAGTTTTTTTTTTTCTTTTTTTTCAATATGTTTGAGAATTGGATATGAGTTTGGAGAGTATGCGATACCTTCCCAGGTACATTTGTTCAGCTAGAATGAAAGAGGCCACGATGGCTACAATAACCATGCATAGGGGACTAAAAGCTGTAACAAACACCGGACCTCTGTCTTTCATTATCACCCCTTGCATGTAATAAGCAAGTCCTGAACATACAATACCCTGAAACCATGCATTTTGCAGATACAAGATTAAAATCTATTGTTCGGGATAATTCAAAACCTTAAGGAGAGGATATCCATAAACTGAATCAGTTCTATAATTTCAGGACTCAGAAACATAGGTAAAAATGATCATAATCAAGCCGGGGGTTGAGTTTGGTAATGCTTTTTTCATAATTTTTGCTTATTTGGGAAAGGGAGATTCAAACTCTAATCTTTGAAAGGGGGATCATTGTCATTGACTTAAATGCTCAAATGCAATTTTTTTGTGTTCTTAATATATAGGAAATCTATAAACATTTCAGAAGTGTATTGGTTGGTAACTGGTAAGTATTCTTACACTGTATGCAGCTGTTAGTAACTTGGTGTCCCATTTAATAGCCCATATGGCACCATTTCCCTTTTCCATTATCAAAGCCGCTATGGTACCTTCAAACGTGCCCAACAGGCAGATCCAAACTGTGAGAGAAAGCTCGGCAGGGTATGCTTCCAGCGTCACTGCCTACACACACACACACACACACAGAGGTTAATGTCATGGTTAAGCAAATCCATTCAGAATTGTTGCAGCAAAAATTTTCTATCTACTTACTTGCAGAATCACGAAACAAGCATAGCTGAAGCAACCAACTGTGATCATTAGACCGCCTTTAATCGTATCATGGAAATCTGTCCCATTTTTTGCTGCAGCGTGATGGTTAATTCTTCCTTTCGTCCAAAATAATTCAAGCACTGGCCCTTTCATCAGTGTCATGACCATGGCTCCTGCAACTGTTGCAAGGGTTCCAATAACCTTACCATGACTGCGGATCGATCTTACATTTACCTTCTCAAGCCTGGAGGGACATGATCAAACTTTTAGTCAGCTGCCATTATTAGAATAATACAGTTTCTCCATCTTTATGCTGAAGATTATAGTTATACGATCCAGCTTCTAGCAAAGCTTTCGCTTCAGAGCTAGCAGCTTTTGCTTCCTGATTCTCTGTTATTTCAGATTTTATCAGATTTCGGTTAACGAAAGTGGTTTTATTTTGATTGTTTACCTTAAAATCCAAGCCATTATAAAGGTAATGGCAGGAAGAATGTTATACATGGCAGCTGCAAACGTAGCCGTGGTGTACTTCATCCCGACGTAATACAAGTTTTGGTCAATGACTGGCCTGACAGAATTGCATAAATAAAATCATTATCAGATGTTATTGTATAATGTTTAAAAGATGAGAACTTGTGCTTTAATTTGGGATAATTACTCCAGTAGGCTGAGCACCATTATCTTGATGAAGATTGGCATTGTCATCTTAGGCCTTACTTTCCTGTCAAAAGAAAATTTTCAACTTCCATGTCAGTTTTTCTCTGCTGAAAATGATTACATTGTTACAAGCAAGTGATTTGCTTTCATGGTTTTTTAGTAGAGAGGGAGGGAGGAGATACTTGTCGAGAATGGCTGCGAAAGGAGCCATGATGACAGTGGCAATGGCATGGCGGTAGACAACGAGTGCATAATTGCTCATACCCTGGTTTAGTGCAGCCTTAGACAAGATATCCATTCCTGCAAACCCAGCTTGCAAGAAAAGGGCAGCAAAGAATGGCTTAAACTTACCTAAAGAACCATGTCCTTGGTTCTCCATATCTCTTAAAAGAACAATGAATGCACTCTCGATTCAGCTCTCTGAACTTATAAAACAGCAAAGCTAATCACTAATGCACTGATGATGAATTTCAGGTGTCTGTTACTTTCTATTTATATTCGGAGGTTGATCCATTTAATAACATATTCTATCAAACTTTTGACACCCCATCACTCATGTCGATTTCTGTTCAATTATTTATCAATCATAAAATATAGTTGTTTGTGCCGAGCTGATTGAGAAGGATAAATTCCTAAATATACATAAGAGAGAAGAGAGCGATTAAAAATAAAGATTGAGCATGGTCTTAAGATTTATACTTTAACTCTTAAGTTAGAATTCGATCTAAGAAAAAAAAAAAATGAATAGAACAAAGGCTTAAAAGCTTAAAAATTCCGGATGGATTAAGTATATCTGGATAGTGCTATTTATATCCATGTGATGAGAGTTTTGGGCATAAGCTGCCCAAGATTAATGTATGGAATTTAGGGTTGATTTTATAAGTCTAAATTGAGCTAACAGTTAACTGTTTATTCAAAGTATAATTAGTATTCATTTGAATTTCACCACATCTTTGGTAGGGTACAACTGAACTCATTGCACCATCAGTTGAATATAAATGTTAACTTTAGTGAAATTTATTCAGCATAAATTTTTCATTGAAAATTTTTTTTCAATCATAGCTATAATAGTTTTTTTTCAACCGTAGTTATAGTAAGTTTTATTTTTATTTTCAATCTCATCGTAATCAATTTCACCACTCATTCAAATGGAATCTAAATTAAGGTACTAATTTGTAGGTTGTTAAAGTGATCAAACTAATATGAATTTCGAAATTTCAAATCAATTTGAATAGTTAACTTGTCCAAAATAATCAAAATACCTTCCTTTGTTAGCTGATTTATACTAAAAAAAGAAAAGTACATTTTGCCTTTAGACACTAAAATGCTCCTAACAATAGTGATGCGTGCATGAATATAAGAAAAAAATTTAACCAAGGTTACTTTTATCGATAAAAAATATAAGTAATATGAGGCTATTGTGAATCGTGCAGCTTACCTAGTAAAAGTTATTAATATTCGATATTAAAATCTTAAATATATGAAATTGATGTGAAAAAAATGTATTCTTAAAATCGTAAAAAAAAAAGTTTAAATTGAAGCAAAAATTAGAGATATTCTTACCATATTTTAGAAAAAACATTAATGTTAGCAGAATTATTGGGTGTTTCCTTTAATTTTGTTGTAAACGTCAGTGCCATTTTTACATCAATCTTTGTGCCTTTGCATGGTTGAGGAGTCAATGAACTTTGTGGAGTTGCTTTTGTAATTTTCTGTTTAAAGAGTGTTTCGTGACTGATCTGCATTCTCTACGAATATAACATAAGAATCTGAAATAAAGAGATTCCCCAACCGAGTTCGTATAGACAACCATTCTCAGATGAACAGTATTTTTTATCTTTTATATTTGGAGATTTGGTGGAGAAAGGCAAAAGTCAGGCCAGGGTCCAAGACACTTGCTTTTTCTGCTTCAGGTGTTTTTTTGTAGCCCATTGATGAGTCCGAGCTGAGCCATTTTTGCTGGTGCATATTCCACTAATCGAAAAGAGAGTGAATTGGACGAAATTGCATCATGTTACATGAAATCAAACTCTATCATTGGAGAAGATGATTTTTTTTTTGTGGCCATTATTGGAGGAGATGATTCAGATTTTCTTCTTTTTTCTTTTCTTTTTTCCTTTTGTTCCAACATGAAAATCTCCTTCAGATTTCTTTCTTTCTTGAGCATTATAGTTCACTTGCTTTGTTGAACTCTTCAGAGGAAGGGAAGACCTGTCAATGATAAAAAGCCTTAAAAGGGCTAGGGGGGCCGGGTTAGGGTGGGGATCGATGTTAACTTAATGCCCCTACCCCCCTCCCTTTAAGGGCTTTCCCTACCACTTGCATAGTTTGTTTCCTTATGCTTTATTTATGTTCTAAATGAAATGTGGGCCTAACAGGTGGAGAACCTGTATCCTGATTATCCAGTGAGTGGTTTTGTTGAATGAAATTTACATGTGAGTTGACATGATGATTAGTGCATGTCGATTCTTGTATTTATTTTATACAAAATATTAAAATTTATATATTTATATAATATTTTACATAAAAATTATATATCATACTTTATAACAATACGAAAATATCAAATATATTTTTTAATTTTATTATACATATATAATTATTATTAAAATTTTAAATCGATTCATATATTTATATTATATAAAATATTAAAATTTATATATTTATATAATATTTTACATAAAAATTATATATCATACTTTATAACAATACGAAAATATCAAATATATTTTTTAATTTTATTATACCTATATAATTATTATTAAAATTTTAAATCGATTCATATATTATATTATATAAAATATTAAAATTTATATATTTATATAATATTTTACATAAAAATTACATATCATAATTTATATCAATATATCAATATGAAAATATATATTTTTTTTTAATTTTGTTATACATATATATAATTATTATTAAAATTTTAAATTATATTACTTTTATGTTTTTTATTCTAATTGTATTCATATCGTATTTTAAATTGCTATATCTCCGTGGTCGTAAAGGAACCAAAGAGAAATCTCAAAAACCAAAACATGGCAGAAGTGTAGCACGCCTGCAGTTCTATAAAAGATTATACACGAAACTACTCATTCCAATGCTAGAATAATGATGTCAGAAAAATGCTTCTTTGTAAACAAACTAGTGTTGCTCATGACGGGGAAATAAAAAACATTATCTGATGATTCCTTGATGCATTAACAAAGTAGTAAGAGAATCCGACTATGTATCAAATCTATAGTCTCAAGATAGACAGACAGTTACTAGGGGAGTTCTAAATTTCAACTCCAAATATCAAAATGGTTGACATATTTACTTTCAAACACACATGTTATTTACGAAAAATAATCTAAATAATTAATTTTGCAAAATACCGAGGATCTAACATTGATAGCAAAGAGTAGCAGATATGAAATAATGATAGGCAGGAGAATACAAACACGAACATTTATAGTTGTAGCAAAATTAGTTTTCCCGAACCAAAACAGTTCCCTAGAGAGGAGAATGACCCTTCACTCTTCAGATCTCATCCTCAACATAGTTTGTTCAAGAACCACAGCAAGCTGATTTTTGAGCAGTTGCCGCAGCACCTCCTGCCTGGTCTGGTTGGTTAATTTTGATTGTCTGAGACTGCAACAAGGAAGAAAAACAATAACAATAAAATGACAACAATATATGTATTTCATATGTTAAAGAAATGGATTTGCATTCGAATTAAAGAAACCATACCTCAGCCCTCGAGTCAGTATCTGCAAGTCTTTGCTTAATGTCCCTAGCTATTGAAAAGAAAACCTCCTCAACATTTAAGTTCGTTTTTGCGCTCTGCGAGATAAAGTGGCTCTTGAACATATAGGCAAGATCAACTAAACATCAAAAGTAACTACAAAATCTGCAGAAAAAATTACATACGGTCTCAAAGAACTTGATGCCATATTCATCAGCAAGGGCTTGGCCCTTTGAGGTAGGGACAGCCTAAAAAATAAGTTCCAGGTCAACTTGACAAGAAAAATATCCAGTGAAATATGGCATACAGAAGGTTACCATAAATGCATGCAAAAACAAGCACCTGTGTGCACATGGAAGAGAGAGAAAGAGAAACAGACCCTTTTGCTTTCATCCATGTCAGCCTTATTACCCACCAGAATCTTGTTGACATTGTCTGATGCATGCTGTTCAATATTACGAATCCAATTTCTAATGTCTAAGCAAAAAGGGAAAATAGTTCAGTTGATAAAGATGATTATAATGGAGAAAGAATAAAATTTCAAATCACTGGATAAGAAGTATACTATCAAGTTTCAACATTGCAGGAAATTGAAAGATTCCAATAACAAGCAAAATTTGGGGGAGACATTTGAAACAATTCTAAAGATTCAAAGGTAGATAAGATTGAAGAGCATATCAATAAAAATCCAAAATTCAAATGATAAAAGTTCAGTAATTACTATTGAAAGACGACTCATCAGTCACATCATACACAAGCAAAATACCCATAGCTCCACGGTAGTAAGCTGCACAAAAAGAAAATTACTTAGTGACATCTGGAGCAACTAAAATAAAGTGAACCCCCCCCCCCCCCTGCCTGCCCCAAAAGGGTAAAACAAGACAAGTAGTAAGAGAGAGAGAGAGAGAGCAACCATATTTGGGGGTGGAAAAAAAGAAAAAGACTACGTTAAAGTAAAATTTTCAACCACCCACAGAGATAATACTAATAGCAAACACCTTTAATCTAAACACTAACTGACATGAATCCCAAAAATATAAGAGGCTAAACATCTATAAAACTGAAAGAATTTCAATCCTAACCATCTGTTATTTGTAATTTTACTTCCAAGTCTTGTCATACAATTCAAGAATATAACACTAGGTAGGTAGGAAAGTGTGTCATAGACAAACCCAGGAAGTACACAAACTCCAAACTTCCTAACAGACGAAAAAACCAAAGAGAGAGATTGGCAAAGCAACAACATTGAATCAGAGATGTTAATAAATTTGAAAATATTTGTCAGAATAAATGGTAACTTGCAATTAACAGTTCAAATAAAACAATGTCCAAGTCATGCTATCAAATTATTTTAACAACCATATAAGTTACAATTCTAGTCAGTGACACCTTCAAAACCCAAAACTAACCAGTTGTGATTGTTCGAAACCGCTCTTGCCCAGCAGTATCCCAAATTTGCAGTTTGATCCTTTTCCCATCAAGCTCTATAGTCCTTATCTTAAAGTCAATTCTGCCAAAGTAAACACAACCTTATTAAACCACATGCACTTCGTAGAAACGAAAAAAAAAAAAAAAGAGACCATCGTACTGTGATTACAAAAACACTTACCCAATTGTCGTGATAAAACTTGTAGTAAATGAGCCATCTGAAAAACGCAAAAGGAGGCAACTCTTTCCCACACCTGCCCAACAGAACAATAGTATAAGTAAACAGAGCTATTCAGAACTCAAATTCAAAAGAGAGTGCAGAATAACAAGAAAAACTCATTTAAAATCACTACGATATTAAGTATTATTTCCTAATTACATGTAACCACATGTGTACAAACTATCTGTACCAGCCTATCCCTTGTATTAAGAAGGGGTTCCCTCATGCAAATCACATGCTACGACTCTTTGACATTTCCCATGGCAAAGAGCTACATTAACAAATACAGCCTAAAATACAAGACAAAAATGCCTTTAGCATATATTCACCATAAAATCACTGACACAGACATTCTATTTCGAATCAACCTCGCTTAACGCAATAAAATATCCGTATTAAGATAATCTGCAAAGCTAAAATGAAGCTTAATCTAAGGCAATGATTTTGAAATGCACACATCACGGTCTCACATCTAGGTTTTCTATATTTAGAAAAAAAATAACCATATCCTTTTAAAGAACCCTAACATTTCCAAAAAAACTATGTAGATTAACGAATAGATCGCATTTCAAATTAAGATATATATATATATATATACATACATGCATATATATATATATATATATAGAGAGAGAGAGAGAGAAAAGAAATAGTTACCGCTGTCGCCGATCAAAAGGAGCTTTATGAGGTAATCGTAATCGGCTCGAGCTCTTGCAGGTGGAGCAGCCATGGAAATGGAAGATAAGATCTGGTGAAAGGAAATGAGAGAAATGAAAAAGGAAGCGTCTCTGGTACGTCAGCACCGGTCGGCCGTTGAAAAAAAAAGGGATTTTTTTGGAGGAGAAAAGGGAGAAGAGGAAAAAGTATATTCAAGAAATAAGTTATTGGAATGCACTCCGAACCGTTGGATAATATTTGGTGTTAGATCTGTGTGGATCTAACGGATGATTTTTTTTTTTTTTAATTCGCCAACGGACAGAAAATAGCTGATTGAAGAAAACGACTGGGCTTTCCCTAACCTGCCAGTTAAACGACAGCGTTTAGTCGGTGATAGATGCGCTGGATATGGGTATAAAACAGCCGGGATCCAGCAAGAAAATAATGCACTTGATTTTAAGATAATAATGTATATCATTTAACATTTTTTTTTAATTTTGAATGAAACAAGTTTAAAAATAAAATTAAAAATTCAAGTCTATTTATTTAAGATGAAGAATTGTCTGCAAAACACAATCTTTTTTCATTAAGAAATATTTAAAAGCTTGGCAAATTCCCCTAATGAAAAGTGGTTGGTAAGAGATTAAACGGACAAATTTTCAGGGACATTTTCTCTACTTGCTTCATCCTTGAAAAAATGACCCCACTGAGAAATTTCAGGCGTAGCTCAATGAAGTGTAATTTTATTTGACCGCCGGTTGTTCATAAAATTGGTAATCCAACATGTACTCGTCGATTTCAATCTGATCTAATTTTATAAAATTTATTTTTTAAATCGTGTTTCAAGTCAACTGGAGTATTTAAAAAAAAAACATTAAATTCTATTCAAGTTTAGATCATATATATATATATATATAATTTAATTATATATTTATATTTATATTTTAAAAATAATATTAAAAAATATTTTATATTAAAAATGATATTTTATTAATTTCAATTAAATCAATTGTAAATTTAAATGTATAAATCAGATCAAATTTAAATAAATAAATTAATATTTTAATATCAGATTATATTCAAATATTAAACTTCTAAAATCAAATCAAGAGAAATATAAAATTTACCCCAACCATCTCTAATTGCTCAATATCTTATATTTTGCTATTATTCAATGAATTTATTGGTACCGAGTCATTAGATGTATAAGTATATACACGGATTGAGATTTGATATCAGCTCTGATGGTTTCCCAAGTCTTCCTTTTTTCTTTGTTAAAAGCAAAATATTGTAAATAATCATGCAATTTATTAATAAAATATTAAAATTTTATATTTAATGATTAGGTTTTCATATTCGACAATTTTTAATTCAAAAAAATATAAAAGCCAAATACTAAAGATAATACTAATGATGAATTATGATTGTAGGTAAAGGTGATTATCCTTCCATATATTTAAACTTAAAATTGCCAAAAATTTTAATTTTAATAATTAAAATTAGAGTTCAATATTTTATTGATTAAAATATTAAAAAAGTCTTGAATTATTTTACTTTTTTTAATTAAGGTTTTATATTTTTTATTGTATTAAAATAAATTTTTATTCTTGGATTTGTATTAAAATTTTAATTTTTATTTCAAACAACAAATTAGTTTTATATTAAAGATTTATTTAAATATAAATTAATAATTAATAATTTATTTGAATCCAAACTAAAAATTAAAAACTTAATTGAACCTAAATTAAAATTCAATTGATTTATTTAAACGTAATAAAAAGTTTGTAAGTAATAAAAGACAAAAACTTATCTAGATAAATTGACAAAGTTTAAGGATTTTTTTTATTATTATAACCAATTTTATTAATAAATTACAATATTGGTAGTGATAGTCATTATATATTAAACAATTTAAAACATGAGCATTGGTAAAACAAATCTGGTCGGTGATATGACATTGAGATTATTTAAATATAATATGTAATCGGATGTTCTTTCCTTATCAATATTGTTTTAACATGCTCATCATATTCCACTAACTACGTAGATTATTCATCATATTCCATTAACTTTATAGATTACTCATCATATTCCATTAACTATATAGATTATATAGTTAAGTAGCACATTATCATATTACTTATTGGTAAGGAGATAGAATGTGAGGAGACTGGTGGTTTATGGAAAGCCAACGGTCAACCCACCCGCATGTGCTAGCCAGCCTTTGAGTAACGGATGGGCTTTTTCCTACAATGCTCCAACACATATTACCGCGGTAAGACTGAAAATTTCTTCACCATTCATGCTTTGCTTGCGCGTCACTTTTTCCACCTCACATAAGTAATTTAATCTAATTCGCCGCGATCAGGAACCAACTCTAAACCTAAGGGTGAGAAAAAAAAATAAAATTTTTAAAATTAATTTTATTTGGATTTAAATAAATTTAAATATTAAATATATATTAAATTATAATTAAATTTTAACTTAAAAATAAAAAATAAAAAGAATCAAATTAAATTATTTTTTTATAAAATAAAATAAATTTATATTTTAATATATTCAAATATATTAAAATTTTATATTAAAATAAAAATTTAAAATTATAAACCAACTCAAACAAATAAAATTTGATACAATTCAAATTAAATCATATAAAATTTTAATTCAGATTTGATCAAAAATTTTAAAATTTATAATATTACACGATATTAAAAAAATTCAAACGAATTATTATCACCGAATTCAACCATTTTGAAGATTCAATGAACACGTAACAGAGACTCCTCACCGTCCATCACGGGCTGGAGCCAAAGCCAAATCCCAAACAGCACGGCACGACCGTTAGGAACTCCTTCTCTGTCCCTCAGTGGGTCCCATCATCCTCTTCACCTTAACTACCCAATCACCCGACGACGCGTAATCTCAGACATTACAGCTTGGATCCACGATTTATTCGCCTTCGCGGAATATCCGCGATTCCATATTTTAATTCTCAACGCATACAAACGTAAGGAATTTTCCTTTTTCCACATTTAATTTTTAAATTTTTTATTTTCTTTCTTCGGTGGGGGGGCTTGCCGTTAAATGGTAACGAGGAAAGGGAGCGGGAACCCGTAAAGCGTTCTTTTCTCCCTCTCTAGGCATCCTATAGGGTTTTATTCTTTCTTCTAAGTACTCGTTTCTTTCTCTCTTTTCCCTATTCTCTTTCTTTCTTTTTGTTTTTGAGATCTGTGCGTTTTTTCCCTTCTTGAAAGCTTCATTTTATAAGAAATGGAAACTGTTACAGGTGCGTTTCAAATCCCTTTTTCAACATTTAGATCGTTGATTCTTTTAAGCTCCGTTT
Source organism: Durio zibethinus (assembly GCF_002303985.1). The sequence continues at coordinate 24,708,656 of NW_019168492.1, forward strand.
CTTCTCGTTTTTGCTCTGTCTTCTTGCTTTAAATTTTCTCTGAGAGTAGGTTTTTTTTTCTTTTTTTTTTGTGTTTTCTGGTTAAAAGTCATCTACTTTATTCTTGAACTGAACTCATTTATTAATTTTAGTTGTTTTTGATTCTGTATTTTCTCCTTTTTTTAGCATTTTCTGCTGATTTAAGTGGTAATAATTTTATAGATCTATGTTTTCTACTTTGAAAAGCGATTTTGGTTGCTTAGTTTTGTAAGCATTTAGTTGGTTAAACATTATGATCGTAACAGATCAATGAAAATTTTGTGTTTTAACTTGCCAATTTGTATGGAAATTTTTTTGTGCAATAAATTTGATTCAATAGCTTGTTAAGTAGTTACTGATACATCGTTTTTAACTCAAAGTGATCGCTCCACCAATCGAGACTCCATCCAAGTCCTCTGACTATCACTATTTTTCACATCCTCCTCTGAATGAAAGGATCCTTTCATCAATGACCAGGAGGTCTGTAGCTGCTCACCCATGGCATGATCTTGAGATCGGTATGCAATGTCAACATAAGCTTTGTGTGGTTCCTTTTTGGGTTATTCCGGTTGGTTTGTTGTAAATCTAATAACGTGCCACTTTTTTCTACCATTTTAATTTCTATTATAGGACCTGGAGCTCCAATGGTTTTCAACTGTGTAAGTATACTAAACTTTAACTTCTTCAAAATTATTGCATTTACATTTTGCATAGCATGTCTGACATGGGATGAAATGCTTCATAAATTCCTACAAAATGTACACATTTGATTGTCTCTAACACATAGTGATGGCAATTGGACGGATCGGAGCGATTTTTTGCTCGTCTTGATTTTGAACCGGCTTTATAAAATATATATTTGATTTCAACAATAAAATTTTATTTTTTCGTATCCGACCTACATATATATATATATATATATATATATATATATAAAACTACAATGGACCCAACCGGAAATAATTTAATAATTTTAATTTAATATGATATTCATAAAGTATTATTTTTTAATATAAATCATATCTTAATTATACATAAATATAATATTTTTATTAAGTAAATATTTTAAATTAAAATATTAAATAATAATTTTATTAATATAATATATGAATATAAAATTAAATAAATAATAAAAATATTATATATATACTGAGTCGGCTCGGGTTCACTTAAAACCCGACTTGAAACCCAATTGAAAAAACCGATCCTATAAAATTGGATTGAGTTGAAACCCTCAGATTTAGGTATATTTGCCATCCCTACTAACACACTCCTTATATGGCTTTTTTGATCTTTTCACACGTCCATATTTCTAATTTATGATAATTGAAGTTTATTTGAGAAAATGAATGAAGAATTAACATTTGTGCAATTCCTTTAAAATTGAAAGATAGTAATGTCTTCATAAATGGTAAAGCATTCAAGAGTTCCTACTTTATTAGTGTTTTATTCAAGACTTGGTTATCATGTGCAGGTGATTGAAATTGGGAAAGGGAGCAAGGTGAAGTATGAACTTGACAAGAAAACTGGTCTGATCAAGGTAATTACTATTTACTACTACTATTTCTGTCTACAGTGCACTTGCCCCAGCTTATAGATTCTTAATTGGTTCCTGGTGAATGGTGCATAAATTTGCAGGTTGATCGTGTGCTTTACTCATCAGTTGTGTATCCTCACAACTATGGTTTCATCCCTCGCACTCTTTGTGAAGATAATGATCCATTGGATGTCCTGATTATCATGCAGGTATGCTGTTTGATCCACATTTTTATTGAAATAATCATAGTTTAATTCACGGTTGCATAGCATGTTTCATGATTGAAACTCTTTTGTATCACATTGGTTTGTACTTTGCACTCCGTGATTGAAATGATGGATAAAGTGAATCATAGAGTAAAACAATATGTTGACCTGACACCTTTCAATACCATAATCAGTACTTATGATTTTTATTTTAAAATTTTCGCATATTCCAAGGGCTCTATAACTTTAAAGGTAATACTTATGTTAACTTTGGAATACATACAGGAACCAGTTCTTCCAGGATGCTTTCTTCGTGCTAAAGCTATAGGTCTGATGCCTATGATCGATCAGGTACACATTATCGCTGATTAAAAGACACCTGGCTCTTGGATATATTTTTCAAAGCAAATGGGAAAAACTGTGCAATTTATGAACGCAGGGTGAGAAAGATGACAAGATTATTGCTGTCTGTGCTGATGATCCTGAATATCGTCACTACAATGATATCAAGGAGCTTCCACCTCACCGTTTGGCTGAGATTCGCCGCTTCTTTGAAGACTGTATCCTTACTAACGTTTAATTATTCTTAGTAGAAAAGCAAGTGATCTATGTAACTTCTACATGGAAGGATATCTATATTTCAAACTGTGCCTTTCACTGAAGCACGTTAACTTTCATTTGCCTTAATAAATACTTCAGACAAAAAGAATGAGAACAAGGAAGTTGCTGTCAATGACTTTCTCCCAGCCTCTACTGCTTATGAGGCAATCCAGCATTCCATGTAAGTGATAGTTTCCTGTCTCTAAACCTTTGTGCCTTTGGCAAGAGAAGTACATGCGACATATATCAAACTTTCTTTTCTCATGCCACTTATGGTTGCCATGAATTTTCATGAATCAGTCCACATCATTTGACAGTCATTTTGAGGAGATCATAATGCAACTATAATGCATTTCCCCTCGTTTCTGAATGAAGATTATTGTACGCATGGACATTAAGTCCAACTTGTGATTCGTTCCTTTTGAACTTTTGTTTGTGTCCTTGCTAAATTATACTCTCTTGATAGCTTCAAAATAGAGTTTTAATTTCATTTCAACGTTCTGTTTTAGGAATCTATATGCGGACTACATTGTGGAGAGCTTAAGGCGGTAGTTGTTCATTGCGTCCTGACTATATATATAGATACGAATATGTTGTAGCCGCATATTAAAATTCCTCTTCATCGTTACAAGAAATTCAACATCTCCTTGTGTGGGCAGACTGCACCCTGCAGAGTGCAGCCACTGGTTTTACAAACTAGTTGGGTCCTTATGTCTTATAGTAACATTTTCTAGGTGAAATGGTTGTTTGCTGTTTGATCTTTATGCATTTGAGGATGACGATAATTTTGGATAATTCTCACGGTAATGATGATGGCTATAAATCTTTTTATCCGGTTGTCTCAATTTTTTTTTTTTTTTTGGTTGTATAATGCCGCTCACTTTTATTTGCTGTTTGATGTATCTTACAGTTTTGTGAATTATTTTATGAGTTTATATGTAATATATTGTGAGTGTATAAAATTTATATATTATCTTTAAATTAAATGATGTTATTTTATTAATAAATAAATATTAATAGTTAAAATAAATTTACATAAAATTAATTTTTTAAAAATGCATTAATTAATAAAATGATATTATTTTATTTATCATATTAATAATAATATATAATAAAATATAGACAAATCGTGTTATCTCAATATTGCCGAGGTAAGAAAAGTGAGAATAATGTAACAATAAAATAAAGGTTTATATTCTATTAGATATTATTGAGTTGGTGATAAAAAGATATTTATTCGATCATTTCCCATTAAAATATTAGAAATATAAGTTTTTATAATTAAATGAACATAATAAAAATTTAGTTAAAATTAAGTATGTATTTTAGCCATTTGAAGCAATTAATGTGAACCATTTTCAATTTGGGGAAAAAAAACATTGACATTAATATCCATTAATATCCTACTTGACCTCCATCGGCGAAAACCCAATTCCATCCTCGGTTACCAGCGAAGGAAAGAAATCGCAATTCCTAAATAAATCTCCCCAAACCCCTTTCCCTTCTCAGCCCCAAACAACCCAATACCGTCTCCCTCTTTCTCTAAAACCCCAATCCCTCTCTTTCTCAATCAAAAGTGCAAAAAAAAAAAACCTAAACGATGAGCTCCTTCACCAACACCACCAACTTCGACAACCTCCTGCTACAAACCCTAATGGGAAGACTCCAAATTGGTCCCCCAAACAATAACAACAACAACAACAACAACAACCCTTTCCTCACCCAATCACTCGAAGACCTCCTCCTCGACGCTGCCAGTTTGTCAGACTCTGACTCCGACGATAGCAGCAAAACCCAACTCGCCAAAGAGGAGTCCAAGCTGGAAAAAGAAATCATCCGGATCATCCTTTCAGGAAAAATCGACCCCTTGAAACCCAACTCTGGTCAAGCCGTTACCATCAACGACCACCATATTTGCATCACTTTTCAACAAGAGGAAGGATCGGAGTATCGGGTTTGGGAGTGGCATGGGCATATAATGCTGTTTGATGAAGAGAATGGATATACGCCTGAATACATTTACGGGAATTACTTTGAGAGATTGCAGGGGAAGCAGCTTGTTGCACGTGTCAAGGAAGAGAAAGAAGAGGGGGTGGAGGAAGATGAGGAGGAAGAGAAAGTGGCGAATTTGGGATTGAGGGAGTTGATTGATGGAGTTGCTGATTCGGGTGGGGGTCGGATTCTTCGTAGGAATATCAATGCCGGTTCTCCAAGGTTCATATAAAATTAATAACGTTTTCATTGGCCTTTGTATTTGTACTAAAATTTGATACTGTTTCTGATGTTTTGAAGTATGTTCTTTTGGGGGATTGAAATTTAACAGTAAATTGGAAGGCTTTGGTTCTTTTGCTTCTGGCTTTTCCTTGTGCATGTGAAGAGCAAGTTTTGATAAACTTTCTCATCCATTCTTATTATTTTGTTAAAATGTGCACTTGATGTTTGAGATCAATTTGTTGGATTTTAGTTGGGGTTTAGAAATATGTCTGTACTCACAGTACGTTGATATGCTCAAATAATGTAGATGATTAGATCTAGGAGCAAGTGTCACAAAGTAACACATTAAGGCTTTGCTTGTTAGAAGGATGGCAACGGATGAGGATGGAAAACTTGATAATCTAATGGTTAAAATTCATAACCACTTTCTTATTTTATATCTTAACCATTAGGTTAACAAGTTTTCCATCTTTCCTATCAAGCAAAGCCTAAGGAAAATAAAATTATTTTACATGAATAGAATGTCTGGGGTTATATAGATTCCACTTCATATTTCTACTCACATTTGAGTGCTTTGTTGTAAATTTTGCCATCATCTCCTGAAATCATCTTAGATTCTTGTATTGGTCCTTGGAGAACTATTTCTATTCGCGATTTGCATTGAATGAATGTTCTATCATTCATTTTTTTCCCTTTGAAATTGACAGGATCTAGATTGGAAGTTTACATTTGCCTTTTGGGTTTCAAAAGGGGAAAGCTATCAGTCAATGCCTCATTCAGTCAAAGATTGAAGCTTCTGGTTGAGATCATGCACGCCACTGAGCTGCCCAAAGGATTCATCTGGTTTCTTCTATGGATTTGGTATATGAATGTCAAATACAACAGAAGAATTTTTCTTTGTATGAGACCTAATTTTGTTCAAGCAGTCTTTTTTTTTTTTTTGGGGGGGGGGGGGGGGTTATGAGTTGAATGTCAATAAGCATCAATATGTTACAGTTTGTGCTTGTGAATGTTTGGCAATAACATGGTCTCCTATTGGTGTCCTACTGATGCTGGAAGTGCTTTATTATTGAATTGGCTATATTCAATGTCATCTCTCTCCCCGACTTCCCTGTGACCATACGTGGTCGTTTCTTGTTGGGAGAATATGATTTGCAGGTTAGAATTTTCGCTGAAATTGTGTTGTTTACTCTGTGAATCTTGTCGGTTTTGCAGACATCCATGCCTGTTAAAGCAAGCCTGGCCCAATTTCAATGCATTGTGCTGGGCCATTGACATTTTAAACCTAAAGCCCATTTCTTGTCCAGTTTCCTCATTTAATAATATTATTTATTCGACTTATTACATCTTTCCCCACAAGATTCCTAACATCCTACGGACTCAAGTAACGCCAAGTCATCGATCCGCGGGAAACTAAATCAACCAATCAAATTCCATCTCACTTCTCTATATAAACAATCCAATCTCTCTGCTAGTTTGCTCTTTCCTGATCCCTCTCTTTTCTCTATCTGTCTAAGCTCTAGTTTTCTTACCATCTTTTCTCTAGAGATTGGTTAGGTATAAGTGTCACGGGTCGAGACTCAAGTTTTGAATTCGTACGATTTCGGGATTCGAACATTCATCCTTCCGGTGTCTCGAATCAATCTGATTGTCACGATTCACATCCTTGTGAGGTATTATCCGTTTTAGCTTTCCTGACCTCACGGTTTTATCTTACAAAAGATGTCTCAGAAGACGAAAATAGTGTGAATCTTTTTATACCTCGGAAACTTTTTTATTATGTTCGATATGGGATTCAAGACTCTTCCTATTATGTTCTATGTGAGATTCAAGACTCTTCTTTAGGTCTGTGACATTCTCCCTCATCTAACCTCGTGACGCCCTCGTTACGGAGGTTGATCATCCTGTCTACCTCCCTCGAGGTGCTTGACGTGGATAAAACGGTTTAGGGCTGACTTTGATACCGCTTATTACGGGTCGAGACTCAAGCTCCGAACCCGCGTGGCTCCGAGACCTGGACATTCACCCTTCAGGTGTCCCGAATCAGCCTGATCGTCACGGTTCACACCCTTGTGAGTTATTATCCGCTTTGACCTCTCTGACCTCACGATTTTATCTTACAAAAAGTGCAGACGGAGATGATGTGAACTCTTTTATATCCCAAGGACCCTCCTATTATGTTCGATGTGGGATTCAGGACTCTTTCTTAAGTCCGTGACATAAGAAGAAGCCGACGATTACGTCGAGGGAGATTCAGACGGCCGTGAGATTGGTTTTGGCCGTGAGATTGGTTTTGCAGGTGAATTGGCGAAACACGCCGTCTCTGAAGGAACCAAGTCGGTCACCAAGTTTACCAGTTCTTAGATTTGTTGGTTTTTAGTTGAGATTTGAATCAAATTAAGTATATTCGGTTTCGGATTTTAGTGTTTTAAATTGTTTTGAATCAAATTTGTAGGCGGCGGATATTACATGATCAGATTTGCACTTTTGCATCATTTCAACATTTACAAAATTCTGAGATGGATCCAATCCAAAATTGGCGATTGATTCTTAATGATGTTCATGTTCACACGCATGCAATAGATTCTAACAACCGTATTTGATAGATTACCAATTAGATTGACAGGAGGCGTAGTTGGACACCACTTCCGTTGAATGTGGATAAGATTAACTGTGATGCATCCTGTTCTTCACGTTAGAATTTTTCTGCAAGTGGCTTATATTAATTAGTAATTTTATAATTTAGTAAAATAGATTGATAAATTTAATAATTAATTGTGATCACTTTGCACATTTTATTAAGTTGATGAGATGATTACATAATACGATTGTGCGAGTCTTGATCTGTAAACTTTTGTTGGGGAAGGGTTTATGGTTTTAATTATATTTATCCATTGAAAGTCACTTGTAAGAAAAAAGCAAAAAAAAAAAAATTTCGATGTTATTTAGGTTTATCATTTATACTTTTTTTTAAATAAATACATAATATAATTAAATTTGATCAAATTTTATATTCACATATGATCGTATAATATTTGAATTTAAGTTAATGCTTACAATTCAACCTGTAAGACACAGATTGCGGCTAATAGAAGAGATAACGACGGAAAGATCCTTGGTGGCTCGGGAAAATTACATCATAAATGTAGCCAATTCAGCCATGTAAAGGAGAGCAAAAGAACACGAACAAAAACAACCTGATAATAATTTAACAAAACAGACAAACCATAAGAGCGGAATCAGAACATGGAAATTTCATTTCATTCATTCCAAACAGGATGTTCATGTTGCAGACAAGACAGACAGTTAGAACTACAATGGACCTGAATTACTACCAACATCAACATTTTTCTACAGCCAGAGTACACAAAAGGAAGCTACACGCAGGAAAAACAAGAAGCAAAGACTAGACTAAGCCTTCTTAGGTGTCTTCTTTGGAGACTTAGTAGCCTTGGATGGTGACTTGGGTTCCTTCGGCTCCTTCTCATTTTTCTTCGGCAGAAGAACCGGGTTGATGTTGGGTAAAACTCCACCATGAGCAATTGTCACACCAGCCAATAGCTTCCCAAGTTCCTCATCATTCCTCACAGCCAAAAGAACATGCCTTGGAATGATCCTGTTCTTCTTGTTGTCTCTTGCAGCATTACCAGCCAACTCTAGAACCTTAGAAAACACAAAACCAAATTAAACAACGAACTTAAGGGCATCTAACACCATAAATTCACACCTCAAAGAAAAAAAAAAGTACCCAAATCCAATGGCGATCATTTCTTGAAGAATCATAAGCAAATTCGTACTTTCTAGATCTAATTACTATCCTCTGGCTTTGTTTTTACCATCTGAAGCATAAATTTTCCACATTTTACAACCATGGAAAGCTAGAAAGATGTTTTAACAAGCTAATCATACAAAGTTAACTAATTTTGCTTCAAGCATAAATTTTCCTTCTTTTTTTTTTTTTAATTTGTCACTAGCCAACCAAACCCTAGATAGTCAATCCAAAAAATAACAAATTTCAAACATAAAAGAGGGAAGACTTAACATAAAACCACAAAATTTCATTTAAAAACCCTGAAAAAAACCAAGCTAATAAGTTCAAGAGGGGAAAATAATAAGTGTATAAGGTAAAATTACCTCAGCAGCAAGGTACTCAAGAACAGCAGCGAGGTAAACGGGAGCACCTGTCCCCACACGCTGAGAGTAACGACCTTTCTTCAAGTAACGACCGATTCGACCAACAGGAAACTGTAAGCCGGCTTTCACAGAGCGAGACACCGGTTTCTTCTTTGGACCGCCCCCTTTCCTTCCTCCTGCTCCCTTCTTCACTTTCCCTCCGGCATCCATCACTTCAAAAACAGGAAATTAAAATGAATTTCACTGTAATTTTTTCTCGAGAAACAAACGGAGAAAAAAATTTTGGGCGTGAATCTTTCTCCGGAAAAAGAAGTGCGGTTTTTATATGGGATAGTTGAGAAAAGGGCCGACATTCGACTTACGGACTGAGAAGTTTTGAACCGTTCGATTGGTTATTCAATCGACGGTGGAGAAGTAACTTGTTTAGCGATCCTCGTGAAATAGAACGGATCCAATGGGACTGCCGCATATTTTTTTCTTCTATCTATGAAAAATTAGACAACGATTTGGCAGGGAACCATATTCGGATGTTTTAAATAGTGGAACCCACCGTCACGTGAAGCGAAAGCCACGTCATTTTTTACATCATTGAAATCTAAGTAATGAAGATCAACGGTGCATAGTTTTTAATGGTATTAAAACTGTCAATGGGCCTAGTTGAGCCCATCTAAACTCGCAAGCCTAACCTATTTGAATCTAAGCCCAATTGTAACCGACTTGTGTCATTATTTTATTTTTATTGGTAATCATTAAATCATCTCAAAAACATGATTTATAATAATATGTTTTAAATTATTAAATATGATATATTTTATCTTGAATTAAAATTTTGTAATTTATTTATCCTGAATTTTTATATAAATATTGGTAATAAATTAATTATAATTTTAATATTAAACAATTATTATTAGTTAATAATCCCGAATCGAGTTGGGTTGAAGCCAACCCAAACAAAAATATCCGCGTCAGAGGACGATTCCGTGATTGAAACGTGTACGTTCCTGATTTGATCTTAAACTCCTCAAACATCCATCGACTCTCACAAGATTCTTTCTTCCCTATATCTCTTCCCTCTTCCCCAGCCTTTCTTTCTATTACGCCGCTGATCCAATCTCCTCCTGCAATCTTTTGTATTAGGGTTTCTCTTCTAAATCTCGATCGATCCAAAAAGGAAAAATAGGGTTTTTGTTCTTGTAGAAATTAGGGGTTCGAAGAGCATAAATAGATAATATGCCTTCGTTACCCTTCGAAGCGATTTTGCTTCCTTTGATCCCTTCTATGACTCCTTTTCACGCCGGTTCTTGCTCCCATCGTTTGAAACATCTTGAAAAGAGTGATCGGCGTGGTAATCTTAGTTAACGTTTCCCGTCAATTGTTTTTCTTTTAGTGATTTTATTTTATTTTCTCTCCATTTCCTATCCATTTTCCTAGATTCTTCTGTTTTCTGAGGTTATTACTGTACGATACAAAGGAATCAACTTTGTGCAGAAAATCGGAGGGTTGGTCAGATCGTGAACTGGGTTTTGCTTTTTCTCGGAGGTTTTAAGGGTTTGAATTGATTGCAGCTGTCTTAACAAGGTATCCAGCTGATATCTGCTTAGAAATTTGCTTATTAGTAGTATTTTTCTTTTCAAACACTAATGATGGATTAGGCTTTCCACTTTTTATTTGTCAATCTAATGGGATTTGATTGAGGTTTTTCTTCCTTCTGCTCTATTTGTTGATATTTATATATATAATTGGAAGTTTGCAATTGTGACAATGATGGTTTGTCCTTGTAGTCATTGGTATTGGAAATGGACATATTGGGTTCTCGAGAGGTTTATGATCTCAGTGACATAAAGCAGGCTATACTTGGTACTTGTTTGAATGAATATGATAACGAATCTGATGGGATGATGCAAATGATGTGGAAGAGTTACTTAAGCAAGGACATCAAAGCAAACTTCCTCAAAATTGTTTAGGCAAGTGTGTTTCTCCTGATGATGAAATTGAAACTGCATTGCAGAGAATATTCTCTGAGGATTCTGTGCCTGTAAGTGGTTTTTGTTACACTTAATTTCTTCTGCGTAGAGTCTTTAGTTAAGCCTTTGGTTGGTTAAGTTTACCAATGTCCATTGCTCCTTTTGATTGTTACTCGCATTTACCCTTAACAGACTCCTTTGAAACTAGTGTCTGCCCTTAAAGGTAGCCGTGAGAAACAGGGATTGTCACCAAAGAAGCTGACTGTGACATGGGCCCCTGATGTGTACGATCCTCCACCAACGTCAGTATTGCACACGGTTAGAGGCAAGAAGCAGCAGAAGTCGAAGAAGAACAATGACAAGAAGAAAAATGGAAAGAAAGGGCAGAAGGGCAGCTACTCCACACGTGGTAGTGTTGGTCGTAAAGACAGCAAACAGTTTTGCAGAGGCCGTGGGAATTCTGATAGGTGTTATAAACTACTGGAGGTTGAAGATAGAATAGTCAACACCTCAGGTGATCTTGATGATTTTAACGTTGGCAGTCCAGACCCCCATTGTGGCAGTAGTTTTCTAAAAATGTCGCCCACTAGGATGCACTACTCTGTGGCGGAGGCTCTATGAGTAAATCTCTCTTCTCATCATCGATAAAAGCCCTTGTTTTTATCAATAGCTGTAGATAAATAAGCTCTTTCCTGCTTTCTCCGTTGGTGATATTTGAACAATTACTTTATAGAGCGTGATGCAATGGTTTTTGACGATGGTGTGGATTTGACGGTTTGCTTAATGTGCTGTTTATGCTGCTGTATGGAAGACAGCACCTGAACTGTCGATTGCTTGTAAATAGAATATTATTAGTTCCACTTTGATGAGAAGACCGGTGAAATGCAATGGAGTTTATGCATGTTATTATTAGTTTGTGAACTAGCAAACATGGTAGTTTAGTAACTATCCTTATAAAGTTTGTGGTAGTGATCAAAGGGATTTCATAATTAGAAACCAATGGTAAGGTTGATGGTTCATAGCATCAACAGAACTTGAGCACAATAAAATTGACAGGTACAATAAGGCACACAAAATGTGTTTAATATAAAGAGGTTAACCGGTTACACTCGTCCCGAATAAATAAATCATTGATTCAACTTTTATCTTCTGCTAAAGTTTTGAGGTAATATATGAAACTTGAAGCCTTCAAATAATTCCTCCATGGCTCCAGCCTTGTTAAAGTGAACTACCCAGACCATCCAACAGTTTTGTTTGTTCTAAAACCAGTTACAGAAAACTCCGATTCTGATCTGGGTGAAGGTCTGGGTTCCCTTGGTTTGGCAGGGTCTACAAAAATAACCCATCCTTGCAAGAACTTGGCATTCATTTCTTCTCTAGCCTTCTCAGCTTCTTCGATGGATGTATATGTAACAAAACCAAACCCCTTCGACCTTCCAGTGGCTCTATCTCTTATGACTTTGGCTGCAAGATCATTTAAAGCAATATATCAGGATGAAAGCAATACGAAGAAGCATTCCGGCGAATTATTATAAATCTAAAGAATTCTAAAGACCAATGAAGAAAGAGACAATGTGGAGAATGGAAAATGGGGTGTTAAATTAAACCTTCAACAATCCGGCCAAACGGGTTAAATGCCTCTTTAAACTGTTCATCTGTTGTTTCTCTTGAAAGACCTGTTCAATACACCAGGATAAGGGGCAGTTACGATTCAAAATGTGTCAGAAGACAATGATAAAAGGAAAAAAAAACTGATGTAAAGGTCTCATAATTTCTTTAGTTCCATAGGAACACCACCGCAAAAAAGGGTGACTCTTAACTAAAATTTCAGCATGCACCGATTGTAATAGAATAGAATTCATCCTTGAGTCAAAATTCCGTTTAACCATAAAACCAGTGCTTCATCCCTGAAAGTACAAATCCCTATAGCAGACTGATAATATGCTCGCCATCCTAATTTTAATCGTCTCAGATGGCAACTGGAGTTCCCCCAAACACTTCAGTAAACGGCAAAGAGGTTTTGACTCTAAGGAAATTAACTGAAGTGCCTAAGGGAACTCTGGTGGGCACCTGGCATACTGTTTCTCTTAGTTCTTGTTGCTTGGTTAAGCAAATGCCAGCTCTAGTTATTTATACTAGGTTCTCCACTTCTACTTTAGGAAACAAAGGGGCACCTCAGGGTTTCAGAGAATGATATAGGTTGAACCTAGACATGATCTTGGGTTAAATGAAAAGCTGAAAATGAGAGGACACAAGGAGTTTTACCTTTTTGCTCTATACACATTGCAACCTATCATTTTCAACAATTTACGAGAGAATATGCATCCGAACCACATGCATATCTGGACACAAATACATCTCAAAGCTTTCCTACCACTCTTTTGTGAATGATATTCATTCTTCATCTAACCCACAATTGCAACTACATTCAACAAGATCTACTTGAATTTTTTCAATCGAACCCCTATTGTAACCGTAAAACAACCAAACAAAAAGAAAGCATAGTTCATCGCATGCTACCCTACAACTGTTAACATAGATTTTGCTACCACTCAAAGCCATGAGAATTACGTACTTCCAAGTAGGCACTTCGACAACAACATCAACTATTAAGCAGACAAAGAAATCAACAGTCCACAAAATCCTTTCCTTTTGCCCAAAAAATTGTCATTTTAACACCATTCAATCATAATGGATAATAGCATTGAACTTCATGGTACCACATAGTATTGATCAGGATCCGTATGATGCCACCTTAATCAACTAATCCAATGCCAATTAATTCTAAGGTATAATGCAGTAAACTGAATGACACCACAGATTTCATACTAGGTTTCACTAAACACCACCTGAATCCAACTAATCCTAACTGATATTCCAACAAATGCTAGCTTCCCATGTTATCAAAGACCCTGAACCAGCTATTCGATTGCAAGGATCAGGGTCACTAAAACTCATAGAATGCCACGAAATTGGAACCATGGTTGCAATGGTCTATAGGGACAATGGCAAAACACCACAACACCATAGGCACTACCTCAATCCTTAGTTTACCTACCTCTGAAGTAATAATGTGATTACAGAGTGCAAAATTAAAAAAAAAAAAAGGACAGGAGAAATACTTAATTCTTTGCAGAATAACTAAATAGGTAAGAAAGGCAACCAGGTTTATACTAAAAGATTAAACTTTTTTCTTCAGATTTCTCTCTTACTAACTCATCTTCTGATTAGAAATCGTACAACATAACAATAATTGAAGTTATTCCTTTAAAGCTTGATTAACCCTGAATTTAGGGTTTATGTTTAATTCAATAGAAAAAAGGTAGAAATTTTCTAAATCTTGGTCCTCAGTTTTTCCTAATTTTATAAGATTTCTTCCATTTTATTTTTTCATTGACCCAATCAAAATATTAAATTGGCAATTTAAAATTTAATGAGAACCAAGGAAAAACAAAAAGATAAACGAAAGAAATGAGAAAATACCGCTAATGAAGAGCTTCGGGGAAGTGAGAGTCGAATTTAAGCGAATCAAAGCGAACTGAGAACAAAGACGGGAAGGTCCGGTGAAAACGCGACGGAATCTGGAAACGAATGCCATCGGAACGGAGTCAATAAAGATAGAGCCGGCGGTTGTTGGGAAAAATGGAAATGGAAATCTAGTTTGGGGTTTTTGGGTTTTAAACGCTGAAATAAACGGCTGGGTAAAACCCTGTTTAGATGTCCTAAAACCCTATTTAGGGTTTCCAAGTTTCCAGTAAAGTAATAATTACATATTGTATGTGATTAATAATAATTATTATTATTAGAAGAAAAAGAAATTTGAGAGTATGTAAAATACTTTCCTATTTGTTTATTTATAAATTATTGGAGAAATCCCCACACATTTTTAATAAAAATTGAGTAAAAATTTAGACAAGATAATTCGTCTATCTATATTGTATTTATTATATATTAAATATATCTAAAATATAAAAATTATCATATCATCATTATATAAATATATAAAATATGAAATATATTTTTTAATTTTTATTAAAACTTTAAATTATATTATTTTAATATAATTTTTATGTGGTATTATTATAAAATATTTAAAATTACCAAATTAAAAAAAATTTATCAATTATTCAACAAAAAAGGAGAACAAATTAACTTGAGTCAAATTGAAATGTATTTAATCCTTAGCATTAAATAAAATTTTTTTTTCTTTTTGTGGTTTAGGGAAATAAAACTTAGAATCCTTAGCATTTTGGAAGAATAAGAGACTAGTATAATAAAACGACCTTTTTATTTTATTTTATTTTCAGATTGAAAAGTAATAATAATAAAAGGCGTTAAACTTTTTATCCTCCTCACGTGAGTTATTTTTTCGCACAGGCTTGTCACTGCAGCAAAGTTTAATCACCTATTGTTCCTCTACACTTACTGCACCAAAATATCGAACCATAAACGAAGAGAAGCGTGCAAAAAATGAAAAAAAGGATATAATGGCTAATGATTGTTATTGGAAATAATTATTTAAATCTCATAATAAATTTATTTGAGGTTAATTAAATATTTTTTTATAAATAAAAAAATTTATAAAAAATATTTTTGATAAAAAAATTTATAAACGAATTGTATGTTTATAAATAAATAAAATATTTATAAAATTAAGTATAAAAAAAATAATAAAATAATAAAATTTTATAAAATAAACACCCATAAAATTATCAAAAATTTATGTATTATATATACATGATATTTGAATATTTGTGAATAAATTAAAAAAAATTATAAAAAATTACGTAAATATGATATATGTAAGTGAACTAAAAAATATTTAAAAAATTCACATAAATATAATACATAAATACACATAAATATATATTTATTTAGATTAAAAATATTTCATAAAATTAAAAAAATTAAAAAAATTTATAAATACTAATTATGAATAATTATTTTGATATTTTAATGTAATTTTTATAATTAATAAATTTTATTTTTTATCTATAAACATAAATTAATTAAATCAAATAACGTTAAATTATTATTTTTTATATAATTAATTAATTTTTTAACTATATTTCTACTAACTTGATTGATTGGATACTTTTTTGCTTAACAATTATAAGGCCACAATTCTTGACTGGAGGGGACACCGAAGGCCTCCACCCTTCCATTCCATGGATAGAGAGGGAGGGCAGTGCTTTTGGTTTTTTTATGTTGTCAAAGAGTTAAAACAATGGGTTTTTCGTGCCGTCAAATAATTGAACAATGAAAATAGATGGCAAAAAATCATCCAAGAATTCATAAGAAACAGTTGAAAACTGCGCACAGCTGCAAACTTCATGAGTTTATACACCCCAGGCTCCTAACATTAGTGAAAAGATTGAAACGTGTTCTCCTACTTGGAATGATCTTTGTTTTTTTTTCATTTTACATATTCAAAAAAGAAGAATAGCCCAAAAAAAAGAAACCAAATTTCTTGCTGCATGCATGCATGATAAAAAGTTCAGCATGCAATGCTCGTTTGATTCAATCATTCTTCCTACCAACCAAATGCTACCTCCAGTTTTGTACAAGTAACAGAACAAATTATGGTGGACGCTGAGGGAGAGGGAGGGGGAGGGGAAGAAAAAACTTGAAATCAAGGGAAACTTTTCTCACCAATTTTTACAAAGGGGGAAAAGACCACCAACACAAACTAAAGCTGATGCCAAGTCCGGCTATTCTGATGAAAAGTTACCGGAAAGATGATTGGAGTTATTCTGATATCTGCTGCACCTTTTTCTCCAGCATCGATGTTCCTTTAAAAATCGTCAATTGGAGCTCCTTTTGGTATTTGAGCAACTGAACATAAAATAAAATTCACAATGGCTTAATTCTCTTGTTTACTAGTATTTGGTAGAAACTGAATGAAAATAATAACTTATTGTCAAGTAAAAGATTTAGAATGCACTTACTTGCTGTTCACTCATCTTTGCAAAGCCAAATTTCTTTGTCCAAATTGACAAAGCTTCCTCAGCTGCTGGGAGCACCAGGTTTTCCACATTCAGGGAACTTAGCAACCTCTCAATACAAGCAAATAATGCCTGGAAATATCCCTATAACAAAATCAAAGTTATAAGTTAGCTCGGTCCAACATTGGTTAAGCCATTGTGTTTCAAACAGATTGGAAGACTAAGAACAAAACCAACAAACTGCACAAGAGTATAACAGTGTTCATGGTCCATCTTAAAGCATTTTAAGGTGATAAGTTTGTAAAGTTCAACATTGAACTGCATTGAACTTCAAACAGAATAAAAGAGGAGCATTAAAGTAGATAGCAAGAACATAGCATATTCTTGGTCCAATCTATCAATGCACTTACTTTTCCTTGGTGTTTCCTACTTGTAGCCACTATAGGGAGCTCGGCAACCTCCCGACCAAATATCCTAAGAAGACCAGCTGATACAACAACAGACCTGTGCATATGCACCATGTATAAATTCATACAGCAAAAAAGTAATCGACTGAAAACAAGACAAGAACACCTCCCATCCCATCTCATGAGAGAGAGAGAGAGAAAGCAACTTACCTCACAATCAAAACCACACAGTACATGCCACCAAACTCTTGTCCAGATATATTTCTCCTAAGAAAAGTTCAAAAAGTAATCATCAGATCTGATCAGAGAAAAGCTGACCACTTGTAAAGTATGTCTTAACAACGTTAGTAATATCATTAAGGTGCAAATTTTTTGACAAATCAAGCAAGATGTCCTATTAACAACAAAAAGATAAACACATTTTCTAGAGAACACCTTTTCTAACCATATAGTGATTCTTTTTTTTCTTTAGAGGCAAAAAAGAAAGTTAAACACTAGAACCATCTAAACGGCAGAACGAGGGAAGAATGAGTACATACCCATAGACCATGACAGGAATCAAATCACGACCAGATTTTGCAACAATGGGATCAAAACATTCCTGTCAAAAAGGAAATGCAAATAACTTGAGCAGACAGGCCATTGCTAAATACGACTGAAATAATCTGCAGGGTAATCAACTATCTAGAGGCAGCTAGTAGATAATTGGGTATATTCACAAAAATCCCATAGAAAAACCAAATACTTCTGAGCATGTAATCAAATTCATTTCCAACATAGTTTATTTTTTAAATCCGGCTTCACCTCAAGTTCTATTCTCAATTTTGCATGGATGGGTTTTCATCAATTTGATCTAAGTACAATTTTTCTTTTGTTAAGCAGGATCTTAATACCATCCATCAGCCGTCCATAATATGTGCACAAAATTCAAAGGTATGAGTGATCATATTCTCTAAGATTAACAATTTCCTTTGTACCTCAACCTTGTCATGATTGTATGCTTAAGACTTTCAACTACTTTAATTAAAACTATAAGCTGAAATGTAGATGGTTCCATATACAAATAGCAGTCTTTCTGAAAATGTCTGTGATCTCATCTGCATTCACTCCAAGAATAAGTTCCTTTTATATATTGTTCAAAAGTCATAACCACTCATGGCACTGATCTTATCCCAAAATTTCAATTTGAAAAAGTTTGGTCAACATGCACCGTGCCCAGCAAACTCCCAGTACATGACTAAGAAGTTTGGTAAAAAGTAACATATGTTCTAACAAAAAGGTCAGATGACAAAACAGTACATAAAAATTACAAAAGTCACTTGACAACTAGCTTAACACACTGAAATCTGATGTGTTTCATATCAGGAAAAACTTACTCGGAATATTGCAGCTGCACTTGAAAGTAATGGAAGGTGTTCAGGAAAACGGCTTTTTCCACTCAGTATTCGCCATTGAACACAATCTGTGGCTCCATCAATAAATAATCCTTTTTCTAAATGCTTTATTCTGATTATATCTGAGAATGAAGTAGGAATTATCTGCACCCCACTGGAAACAGAACTCTGGAGAGCCCCATGAATCCTGTTGCAGTCATCACAACAGAACCATTTATCCTTGGGAATTTCCTGTTGTGTGGAGGAGAAACAAAATTGGTAAAAACTTCAACTAGCATGTATATGTTAACAATTAATCTACTAGAACATTTCAGACTTACTTTCAAGTCACAGAGTCCACTATCCCGCAGACAACCAACATGAAACTCCTTCTCACACTAAGAAAGGACAAAAGAAAAAGATAATGTTATAGCAAAGCAGATGCTTGTTTGGACGGAAATAGGATAAGTAAACTGCACATACTTGGTCACAGAGAATAACTGTTCGATCATCAAACATAGAGCCACTAAAGTCATGGAACCTGAAAAAAAAATAATCTCATAACAAAAAATCAGTGAGCTCATAAAAAGCCTCTCTATCAACAATTCCACTAGTTTCAATTCCAGCATGCCTCCGTGTGGATAAATAATTACAAACATATAGATAGAGCCATGGAGGGATTTAGTCACACATTCAAGCTCATATTCTAAGTTGTAGGCATGCTCAGAGACAGAATAAACTGGAACAAAGAAAAAAAAAAAAAGAAATACAGAGGTACCAACCCGCAAAGAACACAACCACCAATTTCAAATTCTGGTGCTTTAACAACTCTTGTCAAGCGTATCACAATTGGTCTCATCATACTTGAAGCTTCTCCCGAAACAGCTTTTCTAGAAAGACCATGTTCATCTGCACAATTTGCACAACACCACTCACCTTCAGGAAGTTGCTCTAAATTCAAACAAGCTGCAACAAAGACATTCAATGCAATTAATGATGAATGAACCTTACACCAAAAAAAAAAAAAGAAAAATCAGGCACAACAGAAAGATAACAATATTGAATCTATTTTTACAACTACGATGTAAAATGAAAAAAAAGTTAAGCAGACATGTGCATCCACCATTTTATTATTTGAAAAAAAAAATTCATAGAAAGACAGCAAAGATAATCATTTGGCATGAATGCATAAACCCACTAGAGCTTAAATCCTGAGCCACATGAAATGTGTAGTAAATGAACTAGTCACATGAAGTATTCATTTGACATTGGCATCTCAATGTCAAATGTTTACAACATGAAGCATAAATCAAGTACCTATCTAAACCAAAAAAAAAAAAAACAGCTTAAAATAAAAGAAATTACACACCTGGGTGAAAAGCCTGAGGGCATTCACCACAAAGAAGCAGATCTCCAGCATCTCCACATATTGCACACATATCATCACTGTGACCAGTTGTAACACATTGCCCATTTGCCAATGACAAGGCTATATCATGAAGCGTCAATCCATTAGATGTATAGATGTGACGATACCTGCGAAAAGATAGAAACTTAACAAAGAATGACTTATAACATTCTAGAAAAAGATCAAATTCTGTAAAGACCACTCACGGTTGTCTTCTGGCAGCCATTCCAGCATGTGCTTCAAACTGTGAAGGGCTAAGCTGCTCACACCAAAACAAATAAAATTAAAGAAAAATATAGATGAGAGAGATGATCTAGCATCAAATTGATAATAAATTAGAAGCTCACCTCTCTCTCACAACAGCTGCAGACTATGCCATTTCCCTGCTTGTAGCCCTCAAGTAACTTCTGGAAAAAAAAAAAAAACACTTACAGTCAGTAATAGGCATAAATTATTGCCAATTAACCATATTATTTCCTATAAAACATTGCACCTGTCCTTTGATAATGTAAGCCAGTTCAGCCCCATCTGGAAGTCCTTTTGGCATAAAGAGTAACCGGTGTAAATCATTATCCCTACCAACAATTGAAAGAAATTCCAGCTTAATGCCGGCATATCTAAAATTTACATAGAGAGGAAGCACAATATAAGCCATAGCATACCTTTTCTTCATACCACCATCAGCAGTTCTCTTTCGTTGCATGACTGAGTTAGAAACACACAAATTCGGCCTACAAAAAGGATAGAATGTCAGTGAAGTGTGGAAAATAACAAAAATTAACAATTTGAAAAGTATTCTTGGCAAAAGCATAGAAAATAAAGCTTTTTTGGTTATAGAGAACAGTACTCTTAAAGAATTAGCCGTAATCATGCAATCTTGTAAATTAGTCAATATTTTTTTCCCTCCAACAACTCCTATGAGAACAAAATTGAAAGGAAAACATGACATTCAAATGCTAGATTCAATTCCACTTAGCACCAAGACAAAACCAATGGGTACAATCCTTATCCAGGTTGAAAACCAAGAAAATGCATTCAATAAAACCTATGCATCAGATAAGGACAGAAGAAAAAATTTTAAAAAGTTCAAACACAAATGATTATAGAAATAGAAGTCACTAAAACTTTATATCACTTTACCTTAGAGAATTAGGCAAACTAGGACGTTTCATGTTATATTTCTTCTCAGCTTGAGCCTTTCCATTACCTCGCTGCAGACTAGCTGCAGAACATAAAAGCATGTCAAAACCTGAACAATAGCAAAAATTAAATGCGGTTCTGTACTGGCAATGTATAAAGTCAAGTTTTCCTTTTCTCTAAGCAGGTTGACAATATCTCTGGTAATATACCCGGAAGAGTTTATTTGAAATCTAACTCTTGAAATTCATCCTGATTTCCAACACAATGAGATTGCAAAAAGGGGAAAAAGAAATCAGGTTTTCTTATTGCACAACCACACATGAGAGGGCAGAAGACTCAGCGCTGGACCTTTGCTTAATCTATACACATGCCAACCCGATTTGACGGCAGCAACCTTGATGCAATTGCTTTCCTCTGATTGAGTATATATCTATTCTTGTCTTTCCAATTTAGATTAAATTTTTATCATTGTAGTGTGGTAAATTTCCACATTAATATTCACAAGCGTTGGATGTATCAGATTAGCTACTACATACACGTAAGCAACCTTATCCTAAATGTTTCTCCTCTCTGTGGTTTTGTCATCTATTTGCATATCTAGGCTTGGAAGCTTGAGACCCTAAATACACGCCATAACAAGGGAAGCAACCTCAAGTAAAATGGCTGTCCTCTAGTTGAATTCTCATCTTTCTGTTTCTTTTACTGTCAGAAGAATTTTCCGTGTCAAATGAGCAGTATTTACAAATCTATTCACAAACTCAAAAAGACCCGATATACTGGATGAGATAGGACTACACCCAACCAAGATAAACCTAATCAAAGCATTAAAACAGAATTTCTTACCTTTCCAATCCTGAAAGGACTCCTCATTTATAGATGAACCAGCAACGTCTTTTATCACTTCATCTAGAATGCTGAGTGGAGCAGTCTTTAGCTCTTGAATAATATTATATATTGGCTTCCCATTCTCCAAGTATATGTGATTATTTGGATGCCTAGTTTTGGCACCAGCATGCAGCTCAAACTCATAGGCACTCAGCACCTACTCTCACACCAGACAACCATTGTTCAGCTAATATAATACATCACAAACACTAAAAGAAAAAATAATAGTAATAATTAGAACAGCTGAGTGACTTACTTTTGAGAAATTACAAAATGAGCATCCACACAAATATCCACCAGCATGAACAATTCCATCCAGCACTCTCTAACAACCATAAAAAAATTTGGTAATAACTTTCATAAACAAATGAACATTTAACAAAATCAAAATTAACCTTATTAACCTTACATATGAAAACAATTTACCTCCATCGAGATAGAAATATACTTCACTCGGGCACCATCAAGAATGCCAGTTCCTAACAACTTCTTGACATTTGTAGGATAGTTACTAGGAACAACCTTCTTAGACATTTTCAATTCCATATTGGGAACACGAGAATATCGACTACTCCATTCAACTGGACCATTCCCATAAGTATTTTCCAGATTCATACATTCGCCGCCAACTGAATACGACGTTTGATTATCATAATCCTCCTTCCTTTTGTTAAACTTAAACGTAATCTTTCTAATACCTGACGAACTCAAATGCTTGGGAATTTCCAATGTAACATGGGAACTGGACACGACACCGGAGGTATAACCCATTTGAGAACTATCACTAAGAGTCTCTTCGGAGCTCGAATTCCCGGAACAAACAGAGGTAACGTCACCGCATACAGCTTGGTTTCTACTGCTTATGTCATGGAAATTTGACGTGTTTTCTTTGGGAGAAACAATTGGATTTGAAACCTCTGACCCAATATCTTCACTGGAAACTTCTTTCGCTTGTTTCTTGTTAGGAGATGTCTCCGGTTGAAGACATTCACGGTCTCGTTTCAATTCAGGCATTGCACTCTTTACATTCTCCATAATCTCCTCTGCTAAGGTTTCCAAACAAACTGCTTCTTCCTCCATTCAATATCAATTTCTTTCCAAATCTCTGATAATGAAAGCATTCAAAAGTGGAAATCCAAAGAAAGATATGAACCCAAAAATTTCACTCTCTATATACTGAAACTTGAATCCAATTTCGTATTGAAATCTTGAATGTCTGCCCCAAAAGCAAAGCTAAACCGATATTCTTTACAAATTTGAGGAGCAAAAGAAAAGACTAACTGCAAAACAAACAAAAAGAAAAATTCAATTCAACAAACAAACAAACCATTCAAAAAAGAAAAATCCAACAACCGCATAACCGTTATTTAAATTTGAAATATAAGAAATTTAACCGAAAAAAAAAACTACCTACAAAGAGCCAAGAATCAAAGAAGATCTAAAGAAATCGAATTCAAATAACATAGAACTGTAGCAAATCGAATAATAAAGCACGCACGAGTGTTGGAAAACCAGATTTCAAATCTCGCGGATCTGAGATTTGTGGAAAGTTGAAAAAAGAAAGAAGAATCATTCAGATTTGGGTTACAAATAAGCGCGAAAGATTTGGGTTAGGGTTTTTGATTTTTTATGTGCAAAAGAGAAAGTAATTGAAAAGGGAACGAAGAGGGCGGCAACAAAGCAGAAGGATAAAAAGCTTAGTTCGCGGTCGAGATTTAATTTTTCATGAAAGAAAGAACACGGAGAGCGAGGGAGTGGGAGGAAGGATGAGAGAGAAAATAAATCTAACTCAACAGATAATATTTTTTATTTTAAAAAGGAATAATATCCTATTTGACCCCTCATATTATGAAACCTTTCAATGTAACTTTAAAAAAATCAAATATCTAAATTTTATTTTCTTATATTAAGTTACTTCAATCACTTAATAACGTTAGGTAATATTAAACAGTTATATTATTATAATATGATAATCACGTGTTATTTATATAAATATTTAAATTCATATTAATTTTATTCTAGCAATGCTAAAGGTTGAGATGATTAAGAATATAAATGAATAGAATTTTTAATAAATTATTTGTGAATATATTTGATTTTTATTTATTTATTTTCGTTCATTAAACCTAATGAATGATCTTATATAATGTTTTTATATTCATTTGTTAAATTAATTAATAAAAATAAAGGGTTGTTTGATTTTTTTATATTCATATATAAATTCGATTAAATTTTATTTTTATATTATTCATTTATTATGTATTTATTGTTTATTTATAATAATATTAATATAATTATATTTTTATCATTTACTCTAATCATATTTTAAGGTTTGTTTATATTTATTTAAAATTTATTTATTTAAATTTGTTTGATTATTGTTTATTTATTATTTATAAACATATTCGTTTAATATTCATGATCAAATTTATTTGACTTAATTAAACTGAATATTAATCGAATATAAATATTTTATCATTTAAATAAATCAAACTTAAACAAATAGAATAATTTTTTTATCAAATACGAATTGAATTTGAACACTTCTAAAATTAAATGAATAAATCATAGATATACATTTATTTATATTTGATTCATTTACAAATATAGATATGATTTAATATCCGAAAATAAAATTAGATACTTAATTAGAAAAAAAATTAATTTAGGGGCGACGTTAAAAAAATGCAATAGTTAAGGGGTTAAATTGTCTATTTTTCCCTTTTAAAACAAATGAAAATGTTGCTGACGAAATTTGGAAGTGACTAGAAGACAAGTGGATGTCTGGTGGGAACTGGGGATAAAGTAACCTATTAGAATTCACCACGTGGAATGATTGCTGAAACCGCCGTAGATACGTGAGACAACGACGGCTGAAGTTTCAGTTATAGACACGTGTGTGCTGAGATTTGATCCTTAAAGCAACAAGCAAGCAATTGTTATTGGTTAAAGTGTTTGAAATATAGACCGTTTGTTTGTTTCACGTTTAATCCTGATGATTTCTGGACCTGCACGAACTCAAAATCAATCCATTTTTTTGGGCTTTTTCTGCTTAAATGGGTTGGAGATGAGCCCCAATTTTATTTTTGTGCTTTTCATGAAATGATTTTCAAATTACATGCTTAACCATTTTCGTGAGTAAAGAAGGAAGAATGTTAAGGAAATTAAAACATTTATTCTTTTATAAATTATTTTTTAAGTGTTCATTTAGATTTTATAGTATTTTTATATAATATGATTAAATTCAAATATTAATTTTAATAAAATGCATTCATTATAAATTTTTTATTAAATTTTTTTAATTATATTATAATATTTTTTAAAATTACAATTATAATAATAATAATTATTATTTTTAATCTTAATGTAATTAATTTTACTGTCTATCTAATTTTTTAAATTATAATTATAATTATTATTATTTTTAATCTTAATATAATTAATTTTATCGTCTATCTAATTTTTTAAATTATAATTATTATTATTTTTAATCTTAATATAATTAATTTTATCGTCTATCTAAATGAAGTTTAAATATTCAATTCTCTTATTTGTCACAATCCATAAATTCAAATCTAATATAAAATGCTAAATAAAGTTTATACCTAATTTTCCTTCCATTTCTTTCCTTTTATGTATAATAAAACTTTTATATATATTACAATGTATTAAAATTTATGAGAATTAAATTCAAGATTTAGCTTAACTTATTTGTAAAATTATCAGTAAAAAATAACATTTATTAAATTTACAATTTAAATCCTAAAATTAATAAATTTTCTTTTATTTTTTACGGCAATTTTTTGTAAAAAAGTTATTTACTAATTTTTGTATTTTAAAATGACAAAAAGGAAATAAAGGCGCGCGACAAAACGACGAATGTGGTTGGCAATTGTGAAAAAATGAAATAAGAAAATGGTGAGAGAGGGGTAGCGTTAGATTGACGCAGAGAAAGGGAGGGAGAATCTTTAAATGGCAGTGCAGCAGTGGACCCCACCCAACCCGGGTGTTCGTCGCGATTTCGACTTAAGCTTTGGTGAGAATGAGAAATGGGTTGCTTTACAAATTTGCCATTATTAAGCTATTCTCTTACCGGCTACAGCTAGCTAGGCTAACATAACCCAAACTTAACGACTACAAGTAACTTAATATAAATTATAGACAAATTTTTTATAAAAATATTGCAATTTGATAATAAAAAAAAATTATATATGTTAAATTTAAAATTTATTTAAAAATAATTAATTAAATTAATTAAATTAAATTTTAAAATTTAAATTATAAACAATTTAATCACAAAGAAAAATAATATGGATAAT
Organism: Durio zibethinus; assembly: GCF_002303985.1. The sequence goes on from NW_019168492.1 coordinate 24,734,806, forward strand.
ATAATTTTAATGCATACTATAATTCTTTTTTATTAATAGAAGCTAGAATGTAAGTGTTCAAACATAAAATTTGTTGTATGATGCTATATAGGATTTAGGACAATAAGAGTATGAATTTTATTTTATTTGAGAGAAAAGATTAAACTTTCTTTGGTACATTAAGGTTAGAACTTAGTGCTTCTATTTGACAATAATTGAACCTCCTTTTTTTAAATCCATATGATAAAATTGAAAACAAGCCTTTTATGAATGTTACAACTTATCCAAATGAATTAATATTAAACTAGAATGATTAGAGATTATTCAATTATAAACTTTTCATTCCATTTCCATGTTAGTTAGTAACAAATAATAGTGGTTTATTATAATTTTTCAATGTTATTACTAATACTTTAATTTTTCTTGTTATTTTAATTATTTATTTTTTTGTTTGATTTTAAAAAAATGAATTATGCACAGTGAATCAAATGTTAAAAATGTAATTTGTTTATATCTTTGATATAAATAATCAACTTATTTAGCGATAAAATTTTAAATGTCAAAATTTTTATTTTTATTTTTTAAATAATTATTATAAATTAAAATTTTAATTTTATTCTATTATGTCGTCTACATTTCAGATAAAAAAAAAAAAAAAGTGAATTTAAAAGAAGCTGCAAAATTGCAAAACTCAGCCGAGTCAAGCTGAAGTCGCCAATTTGTAAAGCTTTATCGCAGCTAATCATATACAGCTCTTAATCATGATCACGACACAAAACCAATAACAAACGTGCACTGCATAAACTGTACACGACGTGGCAGCACTGGATTAGACAAAGGAATGTTTCGTACGATAACTTAGCATAGAATATAACCAGGATATTAATTCTCCAGTGGTCAGGGCCAGCGAAATAAAAGGAGCTTTAATATCCTCCCCCTTTTCCACCCTCGTTGTCGGAGGAGCTTTCTTTCTTTCTACATTTTCTCCTCCTCTTCCTCCTCCGTCGATCGCGGTACCTATCCTCGTTTCCAAACGAACCTGAAAAAGGATGGTAATGTTTCAGCTTCTTTTTTTTTTTTTGGTTTTAAATAATTCCCTGATTTTATTTTGTAATTTCTTTGCAATCCTCGTGGATCGTCACTTTTTTGTTGATTTTTCTTTGCTAAATATGGTGTTTAATCGGCTGATTGATCTCTTTAGTGAAACTGTGATTCTTGAATTCCTTATGGAAAATTTCCTGCATTGACTGATTTTATCTCTTTTTTTTAGGTTCTAGATCTTAGGGTTTTAAATCTGTAGTTTGTGCTTTGATGATGTAGAATTTTATGATTTGATCTTATTTCCATGGAATTAGATGTACTTAATTTTTGCTGAAATGGAACTGTCACTGATCTAGATTCTAGTGTCTTTAGCCGATTGATTCTAATGGATTTGCTGTTTAGTCGATTTTCAACTAATTTTCTTGATTACTGATTGTTTGACTTGTTTAATATATTAACATGTTGATCCAATCTGTCTGCAATTTTAATTTGGATCATTGTATTTTATTGTTTGTTGTTATTTTTGTTTGCATTCTTTTATTTGTTTCACATTAAAGTAGCAAAAAAAAAAAATCTAGGAAATATTAGTCGTTTTAATACGATTATTGAAATTTTATTTATCCAAACATAAAAGTATGATCATAAACAATAAACGAGGGTGTTCTCAAAGCAATGTAAGAATTGTGCCCAATATGTGGCTGTATCTTAATTCTTAAAGCGATGTTGTTGCCCCACCATATTTTGCCAACATAGGTGGCAGCTGAAATAGATCGAGTTGGAACCTAGTGTAGAGGGTATCTATATCTAAGTGCGGTCTTGCTTCTGTCTTATCTTTGACTTTGTTTGGGCCAAATCAAGGTGCTAGAGAGTAAGAGACTTAACCGATGATCACTTCATTTGGGTTTTTCTTCTTTTATCCCTTTTTAGTATTAATGTTGATGTTGCAAATGCATCTTATTGATATAATCAAACATTGGGGTTGCCTCATATATTCGAAGTTTTGTCATGTGATCCTCAGGCGAATGCAGCATCAGGAATGGCTGTGCACGATGAGTGCAAGTTGAAGTTTTTGGAGCTTAAGGCAAAAAGAACTTACCGTTTCATTGTCTTCAAAATTGAGGAGAAGCAGAAGCAAGTTATTGTGGAGAAGGTTGGTGAGCCAACCGAGAGCTACGAGGATTTTGCTAAAAGTCTTCCTGCTGATGAATGTCGATATGCCGTGTATGATTTTGATTTTCTAACAGCAGAGAACGTCCAAAAGAGCAGGATCTTTTTCATTGCATGGTACTGCTAGTTTTCTTGATCTTCTGAATTATCTTTACTCCTGGTATTTTGTTGTTGCCTTTTGTACTTATTACATTGTTGTCCTGTAAAGGTCTCCCGATACATCAAGGGTCAGGAGCAAGATGATATATGCTAGCTCCAAAGACAGATTCAAGAGAGAACTGGATGGAATCCAGGTGGAATTGCAAGCAACAGATCCGACAGAGATGGGTCTTGACGTCATCAAAAGCCGTGCTAGCTGAGTATGGACCTTTAGGCCTTGCAAATTGCTATGGGGGCTTCATCTATTTGTCTTTACTTAAGTGAAATGTTTATAGGCTGTGGAATGGTGAACTTGGATAATTAGGATGCCAATTTCCAAGTTTTGCCATAGGTTTTTATTAGTCTTGAAGGTATAAACCTGTGGTTTCGGGTGTATGTTATCCTAGAACCTATGTGTTGAGTGCCTTTGTGTGGTCGTTATCTCTTCAAGCTAGTATGTAACTGTTTGTGAGGGGTTAGACAACACCTTTAGATCTTTTAAAGTTTTTTTTTTTTTTTTTTTGGAATATTGACCCTCGTCAATTTGTTTTGGAGTGTTAAAAAGGCATGCTTTCATGGCTTCCGAGTCACTGATTTTTTGCCATTATGTGTGATTCTAGATTGATGTGTTCAGAGAATCAATTATGGTTCTTGCAAACTTTTTTTCAAGTTTCACATTTTACTAGATCAAACTTTTACTGGATCGTGAAGAAACGCAATCCTTGTTTTGTTTATAGATACTTGGGCCAGACGTTGGAGACCATAAAAAAAACAAATGTCACCCTAGCAATTAAATGATTAGGGATATGAATGAAAAGAGTTTTTAATGAATTATTTGTGAATATATTAATAATTTTAAATAGTATTTATATATTTATTTATTAATTAAATTAAATATGAATAGATGATCGTTTGATTTGATTATATTCGTAAATAAATTTATTTAAAATTTATTGAAAGTATATTGTTTATTATTCATTTATTATTTATTTATAATAATATTAATAAAATTATTTTTTATTTTTTATTTTAATTATATTTTAATGTTTTTTACGTTCATTTGGGTTTATTTATATTTGTTTAAGATTTATTTGTTTAAATTTATTTGATTATAATTTATTTATTATTTATAAATATATTTTTATGTAAATATTTATGAACATATTTATTTAATATTTATGAATAAATTTATTTAATTTAATTGAATTGAATATAAACTATAAACATTTTATCATTTAAAAAAAAAAAAGTAAACATTCTATCATTTAAATAAATCAAACTCAAACTAATAAAATAATTTTCTAACCTACTATGAACCAAACCTGAAGGATCAAATCACATGCGTGCGTTGATTCGTTCATTTCAAGTCGTTTACAGCTCTAGAAGTGACACCAAATCTGTCTCGTCAATCTCGCTCGTTGCTTAGCTGAATGCAGAGCTGAGGCTTTACCTTCCTTTAAACAAACCACAACTCAAAAGCCTTCCTTGAACCTTCCTGTAACATGTTTCAAATGCTACCCTTGGCCTTACTCTACTCTCGCTTTCTTCCAAAAACCCACTTCACATTTCTCCATCTCATTCTCATCCTCTCAATAAAACCAAACCCAACTTCCTCTCTCCCACAATTTCACTTCAACCGAACTCCTCGTTATTGGCTGTACATAGCTGTAAAATTGAAGTCTATATTGTAAAAAAGGTTTCTTTGTTACTCACTTAGTGACTTTTAAAAGTAAACTGAAACTGAAAGTTCTTTTTCAGTTTTTGAACGGTAATAGAAGTGAACAACTGTTTTTTGTGCAATTTTCGGTTTTAATTCATCTTTTATGCATTGTTTGTATTCTAATGCTTCCATAACATGATCAATCATGTTGTGATGGAAATTTCAAATTGAACATCTTTTAATCTTATTGTTATAGGTCTACTATGGTACCAGTTTCTGTTTACCTTGATTTTGCAGCTTCAATAGTATGACTTGGGGAGGTATGTGTATGTTTTAGACTTGTTATGTTCATTTATCTTTCTTATTTAATGATGTTTACTGATAGATTTTCGTCATTAACCATTTTGGTTTATCAGGGCACATATCTTACTTCTACTGCACCCAGTCATGCTAGAGATACCAACTTGCATGAAGGAACTGTGATTGGTAACTTCAATGGAGAATTTTGGGCAATGTTTGGCTCTTCACCAGGTAACCATTGATCTCTGCTGTGACAATCTAGTCGTTTTCTTATTCTTTTAGTCTGAATAACTCTTTTCTTTGAATATGTTAACTTGCCATGACAAGGTTGAAGATTGTAAATATTAATCTTTTACCCCAATTTGATTTTCCTAAAATTTGCAGTTTGTTGGAAATCTTTTCAGACTAGCGGTGTTGCAACATGGAGTGGTATGTGTTGCCTCCTGTTTACCAAAAGATGTTATAAATACCTTTTGTGGTCTGGAAGATGGTGTTCTGTGTAATATAGGGGTTGGAAAATGCATTCCGGCATTGGATGCTTGCTTCCGGATATGCTTGATTTTAATACTTACCTCTGAGGTTCTCTTTCAAGAACCGATTCCTTCTTTACATAATTATACGCACACCACCATTTCCAATGTCCCAAAAAAAAAAAAAATCACGCAACATGGGATTTGATTCAGTAGTTCTAATAGTTGATGGCATGGATATTTTGGCTAGGAGTATAGTGTCTTCTTTCCTTTTTAAAATGTTCAACAGCTACTGATAAGCTATTCTTACCCTGTAGGAAGGAAGTACCAGCAAGATAAAATTGCTGTTCATTATGTTTCTTTGTAGTATGACATTAGGTACTGTTCTTATCTGTTTATCAGCAGATTCTTCTGTCAGTGTTTGTTCTTCTGTGGTATCTCGGTTGATGGCAGTTATCACTCCTTTGCTTGACATACGGATGCTCTTGATCATTCCTCTTATTGCTTATTCAGGATAACAGCATCCTTTTGTATGATATATTGGTATTGCTTGTTGAGGCCATTACTGCAACAATTTGTTTCAAGCTTTGTCTTCTTTAAAAGAAAAAAAAAAAGCTGCCATCTATCTTCGTAATAAGAGATATCCATTCACTCATTAAGCACAGAATTATTGTAGATTCCTGTAGAAAACATTTTGGTATTAACCGTGTTGCTCAATTGGATGATATATTATCTAATCTCATCTTGTTGGTAAAACCTTCTGTTTGCGTTCACCGGCGGCTGCCCCACTCACCTCTGTCCTAACGTCAATAACTTTGATAGTTTACGGGTGAGCTTCTTGTCAGGCAATGATATTCCTCTGGCTTTTGCTAAAATACAGGTTAGGGCAATGCAGTCTTATGCATAGTACACTCACTTCTCATGGCAGCTTTACTGGGCATTGGTGATGGGGAGTTGAATACACAGCTCAGTGCTTTGATTGCTCTACATTTTAAGCATGACAGGATGCTAAGTTATCCCTGTTTATATGAGACATGTCCATGTTTGGTCTGAACTTTTCTCAGGTTTCTAGCCACCTGTTTGGCCAAAAATGCAGTGACAGACTTCAAATCTTATTCTTTATGAGCCCGGCAGTCATGTTGCTGACAATGGTAGTGATTATGCTTGTTGCGATTTGTGTTTTCTTCCTTGGTCATGGAGTTGTTCTCCTGTCTCTAACTAAATAAAAAACCAAAAACAGATAAAAAAAAAAAAAAAAAGGCTCAAAAGCAAAATGCTCTATCTCAGAAGTCAAAACATTCATGGAGTTAGTCTCTTTCACGTTCTTGACATGTTTCAGCAAGAGCTACGGGTGATTTAAAATACGACATAGTGGCATGAATGAGATATGAAAAAAATAATACGACAGTAATACGATTTAAAATTTTAATAATAATTATATAAAAATATATATTTTATATTTTTATGTCGACATAAATTAAGATAATTTTAATATAAAATATAATATAAATATAAAAATTTTAATATTTTATAAAATATAAATAAATGAATCGTTGATTCAATCAAATTTATCAATCATAACTAAAAAGTAGATGAAATTAAATTCCTCTCTCATTTTACCATCATTTTTCAAAAAGTCTTTTTTATTTTTATTTTTAGTCGAGTAAAATGTTAAATTTTTTATTGGTATAAATAATATTGATATTTTAATATAAATACGATTAAAGTTTTTTAAAATTTAAATAAAGAAAAAAAAAAGTATGAGAAAGAATATCAATAAGAGTTTTGAAAGGATTTTATTCCTTGGAAACATTGAAAAAATGCACACTAGCATGACACTACCTCGTAACATTTATTAGATAACGGCGAAAATCATCTCTAGTCATACCACTTTTTAAGATTTTTATAGTTATAATTACTCTGGTACAGTCCAACTGTTTCAACTTATAGGGAATAGCACAAGTTAGGCTTCTGTCTTCATATAATATAATAATGTAGTTTTCATTTGGATGGAGAGCCGTTGATTCGATTTAAGGCTTTGAAACTGAGTTAATCAGTTTGTTGCTGAAATCCCATAGTTTCCTTGCCAAATCCTCATTTCTAGCATATGAACTTGGTGTCGTCTCATTGCAGTCCGCAAAGTATTTCCCGGTGACTCCCTTCAGGCGTGGGTGGAGTGCGACGTAGCAGGTTGTAGCTGCCCCCTACAGATTACAGAAACCAAAGAGAAAGAAATCAGTTGAATATCGTTTCATTTTGAACTTGAAATCCATTCCCCAGAATGCAGTTTCTGAAGCTTGAATGGAGATGTTACCTGAGGAACATTCTTCCACAGGAAGAAGCTGAAGAACTTCAGAAAATCTGCAGAAGCAGCAGGTGATAAATTAGAGTAAGTGGTGAAAAAAAAAGGTACATTAAGGAAATTTGTGATGAACATACTCATTAGGAACCAAGAGTGCCTAAACAGAGGCGTCATAATCAATCCAGGGTGGACAGAATTGACTGCGATGTTCACACCCTCCTCCTGCACACACCATTAAAGCCAAAATGCTCAACAACTTTGTACACAAAATTTAATGCCATTTATTATCAACTTTTTGCTGTTTGGTTGAGAAAAAAAATCATGGTATGAGAAGAAATTAGCAATGCAACAATAACTCTTTGACGAGAAAACAACAGAAATTTGAGCTGAGATTTACCTGCAATCGACGAGAGAGTTCATTGGCATGTAATATATTTGCTAATTTGGACTGCCCATACGCTCTTTTGTCATTGTAACTGAAAGAAAAAAAGCAGAAAAACCATTAGCTGATAATGGAAACATGAAACATTATGATTCAAGATGTTGGCATACCCAGCTTTGTCGCTGATCCGATCAAATCGGATCCCATTTTTATAACAGTGGCTATGGGCAATTGATGATAAGTTAACAATCCTTCCCTGTATACCAGTGGCTTTAGCTGTGTTCTTCATCGTGTCTAACAGACCGTTTGTCAAGAGGAAATGCCCTGAAAAAGTAAATTGGAATAGGAAAAAGCAATAAGGATTAATCTAATGGGATGTAGTGTAATTAATTTATACTGATACGTAGTTACATACCAATATGATTAGTTGCAAACTGCACCTCTATTCCATCTTGGGAAAGCTGAAAGGGGCAGAACATGATTCCAGCATTGTTTCTAAGACATATGGTAAATCTTGTTATTGATTAATTCCTTAAAATCAACAAATAAATGAAACCCATGGGCCTGCCTGCATGGCCTTGAGAGAGGGAGAGAGAGAGAGAGAGATTACATTAAGATATTGAGAGGAAGATTAAGAGCAATGAATTTGTCAGCAAATGCTGTAATGGACTTAATAGAGCACAGATCAAGCTCCAAAACATCTACACGGGCGGTTTCATCCTCTGCAAGAATAACTTTTTGTGCTTCATTGGCAGCTTTCAAGTTCCTTGCAGCAATGATGACATGGACTTTGTGAAGAGCCAATACTCTTGAAGTCTCCAACCCAATTCCACTTGCTCCTCCTGCATTTACACACAAACACAAAAAATATCGATACCCAAATGAGATATAGCTTCAAAGAACATCTAGTAGAAGACGATTTTTAACTGCAAAAGACTAAAAAAAAAAGAGCAGGGAAACCAAATGGTAAACAAAGGAAAGCTAAGAGACAGAAGATTTGAATGTCATATCTTAGAAGTAACATGTAAAGCGACGTTTGAAAACAAGGTGAAGCCACGATGCGACATGTCACATACGAAAAAGTCGAGCAAAAATGTAAATGATCATAGTACAAACAACAGGCAAAACATAAATGCTGATAAGGTGAAAAACCCAGTTCATACAAGATTAAAAACAATCTAAATATGCTTTGTGTTATAGTGAATCCAAAAATTCCATGGAATTTAAGAGAAAAGGGCAGAGCTGATCACCAGTTATTATAGCAGTCAGGTTGCTTCCATCAATTCCTTCCGTAACCTCTTCAGCAGTGGATGCAGAACCAAACCCACTTGGTCCAGGCCGTCCTGTCACCAACGAAAAGATCCCAACCATTTCTTCTTCAACTTCAAATCACTCAGAAAAAGTCAATAACAAGCTCTGAAACCGTGGCAACAGACAAAGAAGGAAAGATGAAGCAGATGAAAGCTGGAGAAAGAAGAGCAAACGAGGATTGACTAGTAAGGGGAAGGAATGGATATGTATTTATGGTTTGGTGATATGTAGGTAGTCACATTTGAGCATTTACGAAGATGTATAATGTTGGAGGTGAATGGGAGTTAATACTCCCAACGACCATCAAACTATATCAGTAAGGTTGCAGGTTGGAACTTCTCTAGTTCACGCTACTTTTCAATAGCATACTTACCAACAATTTCGATAGATTTTCCTTTTCCATTTAGGGCATGAATGCAAAGCATCTAAACTCAAAATTTATGATTTTTTATTGGTAGATGATATATAAATTTTAAAAAATTTTATAAAAAAAATGTAAAATTTTTTTATAAGTTAACCATTTACTCTAACCTTAAAAATGGAGTAACCTCCACTACTTCTAAATTTTTTGGATAATAAAAAAACCAAGTGATAATGTCAATGATGCCACAAGATAGAAAATGGAAGGTTAACTTCAAGCTTTAAGTTGAAATCATAAAATTTTAAATTGTGTTATCCGTTGAAAATAACATCATGTGATCTATTAAAAATTGTAATTTAAAAGAAATAATTTGAGAATCATAAAAACTAAAATTAATAATTTTGGGAGGGGAAGATTTCACTTTCTTAATTGTTAAAAAAAAAATATCATGAATTATTGTTAAAGGTTAATGTCACAAATGATTGTTAAACTATAATAAAATGTTTAATTTTATATATGAGTTTTAAATATTTTTAATGTAATACTTAAATTATAAATTTATTAATTAATATAATATTTAGATAATTTTTTATCTGTCATATATTTTATTTAAATTATCTATAATAAAAATGATTACCATATTAATTATTATATTTATAATTTAAATATTTTATTATAATTTTAGAATCATATTAATATTTTTATAAAAATAAAGTGACGTGGAATGTAGTGTATTGTTTTAAAATGTACTTACTAATGCTGTATTTTATTGTGGTAAGAGAAATATGGTACTAGAATTGCATGTAAAGTTGAGGTCCATTAATAATTTCGTCAGAGGATTTAGTTGCTTTGTTGTCCAATCATTCAATTTTTCAGCTGCTCGACATTGTTGAGGTACGATTTCTTGCTTTTTAAACTATTGAGAATTAAATTGTTCTTAGGCATTTTATTTTTGGTTTTACTCACCCTTGGCTTTTTTCCGATTTTTTTCACTTGATGTAAAGATTATTGTTAGAAGTATTTTATAACTATAAGAGCATAATTATAACTTATGGGTAACTGTCTCATATTTATTCCAACAGAAAATATCTGCAACAAATACTATTTAAAAAACCTTAAAAAATAAATACTTTGTCCATCAGTCACCGCCCAAAACTTGTTTCATCAACAATTATCACTCATTTTTATTTGACTAAAATGTTAAAAAAATTCTCAATTATTTTAATTTTTCATATAAATTTTATATTTTTATTGTCTTTAAATAAATATTTATACTATTTTTTTATACTTAAATAAATCTTTATTTTTAATAAAAAATTGGTTTACATTTAAAATTATTTATGTATAAATTAAAATTTAATAGTTTGTTTGAATTTATATGAAAAATTAAAAATTTATTTGAATAAAATAAAAATATAATTTATTTAAATAAAATAATAAAATTTAAGTTTTTTTTTAATTATTTTAACCTTTTCTTTAATTTTGCTTTCGCTTGTGCTAATGTTTCCCATTGTCCTTTCCAAGAAAAAGACATTTTAACCACTAATTCAAGGCTTACCAGGAATGGTGGTCATTTATTGCAAGCTTCAGCTTTTTCATATAAAGGTACGCCACCTACCTTTTTTTTTTTTTCCTTGTCTCATAAATGCAAAATTGTTTCAATAATGAATAATAATCCACCGAAATTCAGAATTATTTTCTAAAGAATGTTTGAAAGTAAAGCCCAAAAAAATGAAGAGCACGTTAAATCCGAGCTACATGGGTTAAACAATGACAAGTGACGAGCAACAAGCAACTACTATGTTAAAAGAGAAGAACAAAATGAATGTATTTGCCTTCTATCCTTTGTAACACCATTAATATCATTGAATTAGCTTACATATGATTTGTAATTTAATCTACTAATACTACCATTTTGCCTTTTAAAAAAAAATTCAAAGGGAAAGGAAATTTAATCTCAAGTAGTTTAGTATATAAAAAAAAAATCACAAATATGGAGGGTCTTGATTCAATTAATATCCTGCAAAACCATTAACACCAATATTTAGGTACAAAACCTAACAATCTTGATCCCATTTGGTCCCAACGCAGAAATTTCATCTAAAAAAGATGATCAAAAAATGAAGAAGACAGGTACAAGTGAGATGAATGAACTTGAAAAATATCGATAATAGTAACTTAAATCTTATAAGAGATTTATTTGATATTAATTAGATATTATTTAATAGATAAAAATACTTACAAAAAAAATTTTAAGAGAAAAATGATTCTTATAAATAAGTGAAATATCTATATGATTAGTTATAAGAAAATAATTTAAGAGAGTTGTAGTTTTATGAGATAAATATTTTATAAAATTATTAGAGATGTACGTCTTATAGGTGTGTATAAATGTTATATTTGTGAGTAAATTAGAGTAGAATGAGAGGATCTATATAGGTATGGTTTGTGAATGCATATGATTATGTATTTGTTTGGGTTGAAAATATTTCATAGGACTAAAGAAAATTGAGAGGGGATATGAGTATTGATTGTTGAGTGATTGATATAATTTGATGTATGTTTGTAATTTTTTATAACTAATAAATCTTATTTTTTATTCATGAATATAAGTCGATTAGATCGAATCATATTAAATTATTATATTTTATATGATTTATTAATTATTTAATTGTGTTTCCATTGATGTTTAATTGGATTGAGTTTTTTAACTTAACAGAAAAAACTGGACTGGAATGAAGCTGCTAACCGATAAATCAAAACCAAAACCAAAACCATGCATGGCATCTTTATCTACCAACTTTCTGTTACATATGAAAGAAAAGTTGGGAACGAAGGTCGAATAATATATCCAAGGAATAGCCTGAAAGCGACAACCTTAGCTGTACCAAAATGGTATATTTGAGGGCGGTGGCTGTATGATTGATCAAATGCAATAAATTCACCACCAGTTGATCAGAACCTGGAAAGCGTTTTCCTTTCCCAGCAGGCAGTTGCCCATGTATGAGCTGTTATTTCTTATATATATATAAAATTCACCACCAGTTGATCAGAACCTGGAAAGCGTTTTCCTTTCCCAGCAGGCAGTTGGCCATGTATGAGCTGTTATTTCTTATATATATATATATATATATATTGAGGCTGTCAAGGTTTAATATTATCACTGACACTAAAAATCTAGTACTCTGCTGTCAGTTGGCTGTCTGTTAACTTTTGCACCAAAGCAGTCAGGTTCCAAGTTCCAATTGCCCATCATGTTGAGGGCTGCTCTTATTTTAGTCAAGGAAGACGTAGGTCAGTTACTCGGTCAGCTTATTAATTACCCATGCATGCAGATGATCAAATGCCACAGTCAAAGCTATAGGCAGCTATTAACGTTGGATGGAGAGGGATCCCAAAAACATGTTCTTGTCAACCAACATACTCAGTGGGAGAAAGAGAAGGATATGGGGAGTTGAGGTGACAGCAGAATTAAACAGTGGCAAGCACACCCAGATTTTGAAGTTTTTAGCGGCTAGCTTGTATATGCATAATGAGAAAACAATCTCTTTTGCTCTCACCTCTAATTAAAGTACAAAACATGAACCTTGATTTTGAACTTAAAAATAATTTTTTTGAGAGTGTTTTTCAGAGATTAAAGAAAAAGAAAAGATGGGGCTTCGGCCATAGAAAATGGGAAATGGGGTTTAAACTGTTTTATAGTCTTGGCCCATGGAAACTGGGAAACAAGGGAGACAAGGCTAATGGTCCCTTGTTCTCTATATTATTTTTTTGCATAAACAGGCATATTGGAGTTGGCCAAAACAACCCCATAGAGTATTGTTTATTTTGTTTGAATTTTTCTCTTAATATTTATCTAGCTGAATGCGTGTAAATTTTTTCGAATTTATAACTTTCAATCATTAATTCTAATAATATAACTGATTTAAAAATCAATCATTTGAAATGCAGTTTTAGAGTTTAGATTCACTCGTGTCCTATCTCTTCCAAGTCGTCTTACTTCCCAGGGGAATCCTACATTGAAGCCTGGCCACTCAAGATTGCATGGTTTGACCAACCTTATAATCCTTTAACGAAGGCAGGCTGGTTGCAAAAACATGACAAATATTTGACTGAAATTATAAATGTCCTCAGATCATGCATCTAAGCATCAATTTTAAACGGATGATAAAATTAATTATGATGAAATTAAAAATAATGATGGAAATAAGATTTGATGTTGTAGTCATAAAATTAAAATGTAAAGTATGTATTTAGATATAAAAATAATAATATCAGTGAGAGAAATTATAATAAAAAAAATAATCATTAAAAATATTAAACTAAAAATTACATAAAATAAAAGTTTTATATTATTTAATGTTTATAATATTAATAAATTATTTAAAAAAATTTAAATTATTTTGTATCAAATATTTTTATTAATAAATACTAAAATTTATCATCCATTTACTATATAATAATTAAATTTTTATATTAAATTAAATAACTTACTTTATAACTTTTAAATAAAAAATCAAAATAAAAAAATTAAGTGATTAACTTGGAAAAAAAATAAAGAAGGGGTGATTAGGGACAGGAACTCAATGCTGCAGCAAAATAATCGGTGAAATCGCGGCATACGGTCAAATTGTTTGCATTGCAAAGCTATAGATGAAGCGATACAATCCAGATGCAAGTTAAAAGAATTAAGAAAGAAATAATGCATCCATTCAACAACAAGGGTCCATAGCTCAGTGGTAGAGCATTTGACTGCAGATCAAGAGGTCACCGGTTCGAACCCGGTTGGGCCCTAAAAATTATAAATTTTTTCATCTTTAACAAACATTGTGAGCCATCCGATCAGACAACCCACATAAGATTAAGAAACCGGTCACACCAACTCACAATCAAAACCGTCCAACGTTGCTACCTGCCTTATGATTATGAAACAGAATGGTCCAGGTCCAGCAACTTAAATTTATTGGCCCATAAATGAAGACATAATTAATAAGCTGTTTTTTTTTTAAATACTAATCCTATTTCTGTTTGGTTTTTGCTGTTGTTTTTTATTATTAAAATTATGAGAGATTAAAATTATTAAAATTAAAATTTTAATTGTTTTTTTTTTTGTGTGTGTGTTATCTGTATGTTTTAAAAAATTGGTTGTATATCCATAAAAAAAATTGAGATAGTTTTATAGTATAAAGTAAAAGTAAATACTAGAAAATTATGAATTTGAATATTGAACATGAACACGTAATACAATATAAGAATATTAAGTGAAACATTATATTTTATACATGAAAAATGCTTTGGACTTAATTGTCAAATTCTTAATTTTCAAGTGTTTTTAAAACAAATATTTGCTTTATGTTACAAACATTTTGTTTTGGGTTAAATATAAAAATGGTTTATATACCATATGTTTTTTGTCAATTGGATATTTAAAAAATAAAATTTTCAATTTGGTAACTAAACTTTTATGTCATCAAGTATTTTGGTTTTATAGTCCAACATCATTAGTCAACTTACTTATATATCATTAATATCCAATAAAATCATGACACATTATATAAATATCAAATCATTGCCACATCATCAATTTTCTAAGTTAGCATTTAAATAAAAATTTAAAAATATATTTTTTATTCCAATTTTAAAAAATAATAAAAAAGGGAAAGAATTAGGGAGAAAAAAAAAAACAAAAACACAAAAGGAAGACGTTGAGATATCAAATACGATGGGCAGCTTATAACATGACACAATTGTCTATTGGGCTTAATAATGTGTTGTGCCTGGCATAACCCATTACTATAATCATAGGCCATGCCAAGTGCGACTCGTATTTGTCCTTTGTTGGGTTAGAAATTTGACTTTATTGGACTGATATGACATAATCCATTAAAAATTAGTGTCAACATGTGATATATAAACTAACACAACGTGACATATAAGTACTAATGTATCATATCATGTCGATTCATAAATGTTATAAGTGTATTTTATTAGTTAGTCTTTAGTTGTATTTTATACTATTATTATCATATGATAGACGATCATTTATTTTTTTGATATTTTATATTAATAATATATAAAAATTAAATTGTATCAATAAATTTGCTTATAAAATATTTAAATATTAGTAGATAAAATTATAATTTATTATTTTAAAAAAATGAAATATATATTACTTAAAAATTGATTACAAAAACCCAAAAATAAGACAAAATATGTATAAATGGATTATTATATGATGAAAATGAGTAATAAAATGCTAATGTGATATCCATTTTTTGAAAATTTAAATATGTAATATTAATATTTATTAATTTTCACAATTTATTTTTGTAGATTCTTTTAACCTTTATTGATAAATATAGATATTTTATCAAATCATACGAGTTATGTGCCTCCTATATTAGTGTGTCGTTGGTCAGCCTAAGGCTAAATCGACACTGCCTTGCTTGTTTAATCTTTCTCTCTCTCTCTCCCCTTTCATTTCTTTATCTGATCTTTTCTTTTTATTTTTAATATTTTAATATTTTTTTAAAAAACCAAAATAAAAGAAAATTATTTAAAGTTTTTGTAAAAATAACAATAATTAACATGACGATAATTGAATATTTATTACACATTATATAATTTTATTGAATATTAATATCACGTTAATCACTTAACTAATGATAATAATATAAAACATCAATGTACTTGATGAAATGAAAATTAAAATATCAAAATAAAATTTTAATTTTTTTAAAGTATCAAATTAACAAAAAAGATATATAATATAAGAGATATTTTACTATTACTCTTT
Organism: Durio zibethinus; assembly: GCF_002303985.1. The sequence goes on from NW_019168492.1 coordinate 24,750,713, forward strand.
TTGTTTTTTTACGAGTCAAACATTAAAAAGAATATAATACATGAGGTAATTTACATAATAATCCTTTTATTTTTTACCATTCAAACATAAAAAGGCAAGCATTATATGTTGAACCAAACATGTACCCTTTTCTTCTTTTCTAGTTTGATATATATTAGATTAAATTGCAATTTATTTATTTATTAATTTTTAAATCACCGTGCATTTTTAGCCCACAGCACCACCAGCCACGTAGGGACGACTAGAGCTTTGCGAAGTGCAAAAAACGAGTCCCAACTCACAACCGAGTTGAATTTTTTTCACACGAACGACACGTTTTCTGTTAAAATAAAGAAATTTCAATTTCAATTTAATTTTCTGTTATTTTCTTTAAAAAAAAAAAAAAAACCTCTTATTTCAACAGCCACACCACACTCCTTCCCCTAAATGTGTTGACGATGTCGGTGATCTAACCCCCCAAAAATTTTAGCCTCCCATTAATTTTTATTTATTTTTCCTTTTTTTCTTCTCTTTTTTAGATCGTTTTTATAGATACATTTTTCTCTGATTGTTTCACCTATATTTTTTTTCGATCTAATTTTTTTTTTCACCAAATCCGATTCAGATCGGATTCAAAAATGGCGGCAACGAGACGGCTACGCGACCTCCAATCACAGCCAGGTAACAAAACTTGCGTCGATTGCAACCAAAAGAATCCCCAATGGGCTTCGGTTTCCTACGGCGTTTTCATGTGCTTAGAATGCTCCGGGAAACACCGTGGCTTAGGTGTCCACATCTCATTCGTTCGATCCGTTACCATGGATTCATGGTCCGAGATCCAGATCAAGAAAATGGAATCGGGCGGTAACGACAGGCTCAACGCCTTTTTTGCTCAATACGGTATCCCTAAAGAAACCGATATCGTTACCAAATATAACACCAATGCCGCGAGTGTTTATCGCGATCGTATCCAAGCCCTAGCGGATGGCCGCCCCTGGCGGGATCCACCCGTTGTGAAAGAGACTCTCAACGGAAGTGGTGGTAATAAAAAGCCGCCATTGAGCGGTGGCGCTGGCCGTGCCAGTGGCAGGGGCAGTAATTATGGGAATAATGAAGGGTGGGATAGTTGGGATAATGACGATTCATTTAGATCTTCGAGCGATTTGAGGAGGAATCAATCGGCGAGTGATTTTAGAGAAGGGAATAATCATGGTGGTGGAATGGGTGCTGCTCCGGTGAGGTCGAGATCCACGGAGGATATTTACACGAGATCCCAATTGGAGGCTTCGGCGGCGAATAAGGACAGCTTTTTTGCGAGGAAGATGGTGGAGAATGAATCGAGGCCTGAAGGGCTACCACCTTCGCAAGGAGGGAAATATGTTGGGTTTGGATCGAGTCCTATGCCTACTCAGAGGAATAATAATGCTCAGGGGGATGTGCTCTCTGTTGTGTCTCAGGTTAAGACATTATTTCGTTTCATTTCTTTTATTTTCTCTCAATTGAATTTTTTTATGGTGATAATTATTAGTTATTGGCTGAAATTGTCTTTGGTGCAGGGGTTTGGAAGGTTATCTATGGTAGCTGCATCCGCAGCTCAATCTGCCGCAAATGTTGTCCAAGCAGGAACGAAGGAGTTCACCTCGAAGGTATTTTTTTGGAATTTTGATTTGGGTTTCTTTTGTGATTGTTTTGTAAGTTGATGTCTTACATTGGGTTCCATGTCCGCATTCTAATCTTGTTTTCGACGCGTCAGAAAATGTTTATTTTTATATGATTTTATGTATGAGATGCATTGTAGACTGAACAGCCACTAGATAAAGTCTTTCTTTCTGCTAATCATATTTATATTGTTTTATAAATTGTTTATTCTTGTATGATTTTGTTCAGAATGCATGATGAACAGTCAAATTCGACACTTTGTTATTCTGTCATTAAACCCCTATTGTCTATATGTATAATATAAATACGATACGTAAAAATATTTAAAGTTTATAAAATTTACAATTTTATATTATACTGAATAAAATATAAGTACAAAAAATAATAAAACCATTAAGGTCAGCATATTTGTTTTGTCGAGAGGAGAGAAAAAGGAGGAAATTGTAGGTGCAAATTTCTCTCCTAAGGTATATTCTTCAGCTTTAAAAATATGTCTCTCAATCAACTGGTTAAAGTTGATCAGCCTATAGTTGCAATTTCACTTCATTTCTCTCCTAATTGCTTTGCTAATGTCCAAACTAAAGAGAAATTAACCATCACTCAATTTCACCTACTTTTCATTTCTTACTGATTCTCTACTTTTCTGTGCTCTTTAAAGGCATTGTTAGGGTCAAGACGGCCCTTTAACTTGATGGAGTCTTAATATTCTTTATTCATTTTTAACCGCAAGACTGCTAGGTTGTATAACAATTCCATGGAAGATGTATGAAGTACTAATGATAACCTTTGGGATAATTCTATTTCATAACTAATGCAGATAAATTTGAAATTTTCAATCATTAATCAATTTGCAATATGTGGGTTATAAAACAGTTCCATGGTAGATGTATGAAGTACTAATTAGAACCTTTGGGATAATTCTGTTTCATAAATAATGCAGATAAATTTGAATTTTTTCAATCATTAATCAATTTGCTATCTGTTTGTTCTAAATCCTATGGATATATATCTGTTTAATTCTTATTCTGCAAAGAAAATTGGTTTTTGACTTGAGGATTGCTGCTGTGGCCCTGAGCATCTACTATTAGATTCAAGTCAAACTCTTGTACCTGGAAATTGATACCTTGGGAAAAACATACTGCTTTACCTTTGGCACTTTGTTTTGGCCAAACTGTTGATGTTACAGTTTAACTTGATGGGTTTGCTTTCCTTGTATTGGTATTTATAAGGATATGAGGATTTGGAGTTACAACACAAGGGCATGATGCACCTCTTTTTGCAGGTTAAGGAGGGCGGCTTTGATACTAAGGTTAACGAAACTGTCAATGTTGTCACTGCAAAGACAAGTGAGATTGGCCAGAGGACGTGGGGGATCATGAAAGGGGTCATGGCAATGGCTTCACAAAAGGTTGAGGAGTACACTAAGGATGGCGTGAACTGGAAAAATGATAACTGGCATCAAAATGATAGTGAGAAGAATGGATATTATCAGGAGTTTAAACAGGAGAATAAAGGATGGAATTCTACTTCTGGAGGACAATCCTTTTCTGGTGGGAATTATAATTCTCATAGCTCAAGTTCTTGGGATGACTGGGACACCAAAGACAATAGGAAGGAAGATACTTCAAAAGTGATTACTTCTCACAGCAATGAAGATTGGGCTGGCTGGGACGATGCAAAAGATGATGGATACGATAATTTCTATAACGGTGCACCTGATAATAAAGCTTTCGGTCACAATGGAAAATCAGATGCCGCATGGACGGGTGGAGGCTTTCTTTAAGGTTAATTTCTTGTATATTCCCTTATTTTCTTATTGTATTAGTCCCTATTTTGTGATCACGTTTGTATGAGTTCCAAAACATAAACGAGATTGTCTGATATTTGGCCAGGTTGAACTTGAATTGATGTTACATTTTCAGAACCTTAGTTACCCGTAAAAGTTAACTAGTACTCAATTGATTCCTGCTGGGCCAATGCACACATGGGATAGATTGAACTTTTTCTTCCTTATCAGAGATGCTAAGAAAATTGTTCATGAATTAGATCTCCAAGTGAAGTGAGTGTATCTTTAGCAATTCTTTTGATGGTTTCATTTTTCTATATTTATCTTTAAAAGAGTTTACTATGTAATAGCTTGGGTAAGTTTCGTGTTTGAGACTAGCCTACATTTGTAAAACTGTGGATAGAAAGAGCTAATTTTCTATATACACGTTATGCATTCAATAATTTATTTTCTCCTAGTATTGAATCTTGATGGAAAAAAGTTTTATGCCACGTGAATAGTTTTTCAGCTGAAATTGGTAATGATATTGCAAAATACCAATAGCATTCGTGTTATGTGTGTTTATATATATATATATGTATGCATGCGTGTAAGATTTAATGCAAAACACAATTATTTCAAATTTTCACATGCTAAATGAAACAAATCGGTAATGAATTTTGTCATATTGAAATTCTTAGCAAATTCTTTTGATAAAAATTTCTTACTCCAGCACCAGCTACTGTTTAAATAAGTAGCAAATGGTATAAATTTAGAGAGAGAATATATTCATCTCTATATCTATAATTGCATGCTGAAACCTGAAAATTGTCAAAAGAACTGCGGCGACAGACATTTACATTTTGTATATACCAGTTATTAATTGTAAATTACCCAACCTTTGAAATCTCTCCAACTCCTGACGAAGATCCATCTCCTTTAAGCTTGTCATAATCTTTTTAATGAACAGCTACCTTTGCAACCGGTGTCTCCTCCACATGAGCCATATCTTCTGTTGTATTATCAGCACCGATGACAAAACAACCCGAGCTGATGAGGCCAACAGGTCCCCTACAGGACCTAACTCCGCGTGCTCAGCTTGGCGGTCCGCCATTTTCGCCGCCATACAATTCCATCCCGTTTGCTTCTGAATTCTGCCACTGCGGCCTCATCCAATTGTTGATTAATCAAAACTATGATTCATATCGTTCCGTTTTATTTTAAATCTGTGTAGTAATATGAATTACTCGAAGAAAATTTATAATTAAGGAATATAGGATTTGCCTTTTCTTTTTCACGGTTTATTTTGGCGGTGGAGAAGCTGTAATTCTTTTCATTGGACTTGCTTGGTGAAGGCCTCAACGTTACGCCGGCGTTTTCTGATCCTTCTTTTTCAACAAACCTTACAACGGCGATTTTAGTTGTTGGCTGCTGAGCCATTTTACCACCAAACTCCAAAGCCTGGCGATCATCGGCCCGACCGAAGCACAGGAAGCAAACCCTTTAGGCCACTGTGGCAGTTGGTCCAGGAGTCTGGGTCCCATTACCCAATCAACGATCCACGAGCACTGCCACTGAATATGGTACGTTCTTTAGCACCCTTTGATGAACCAGTCTCCGTCCATGACCCACATTTACTACCGTCGGATGGTCCCCCTCTCTCTTCCATTGTTTGTTGAAGGCATGATGATCATGGTCAACTTCTTGATCTCTGCCACGTGGCAAATATCCCATGAATGGTGGGCAATGCAGAGATAGCTATCGTGGGCCGAACCGAGACCCAATTGACCGTAGGCTTGGAAAGCCCCGGCAACTCAGTCCTGCCACTCTCCCCTGAGAAGCCTGTTAATGAAAAGAAACCCATTCTTTCGGGCCTTTTGACCAATGATGATTGAAGAAGAACGTTCGGTAAGTTCAACAAGGTGCGTAATGAAAAGCTTGAGTTGGGATATCCTGGTGCTTCTAGCTAGGGACGGTAAATTGACCCGAAATTATCGGATTTTGATCCATTCGATCATCTAAAATTAAATTTCTTTGAAAAAATGAATTTTGGGTTAGATTTCGAGTCAGAATTTATTTTTTTAAATGTCGTATTCGGGGTTAGAGTGGAGTTTTAAATAAACCCAACTTAGAGATATTTATCAAAATAGCTTTGATATATATATATATATATGTAATTTTCGTTTTTGGGGGTTTCTCTCTTTTTTTCAGCCTCCTTGTCTAACTCGCCCGATCTCTTTTTTTTCGGCTTCCTTGTCTAACTCTCCTGCATCTGGGATTTTGCTACTGATAAAGCTGGGAGAGAGTGCTGCTTTTGATTTTAACTGTCTTGGCACCTCCAACCTCTGTGGTATCCTTGTAGTATTTTTATCTAGTGGGGATAGAAGTAGAACTACTTGATCTGACTTGGGTTTGGGTGTACAAGTGAGAGAATATTTCACGGGGATTTCACTGACAACCAGTCGCTCCCATTCTTCAGCAATAGAAGCTGTGGTTTTGTCTTCTCCAGCTGTCTGAATTCCTGTCCGGGCGAGCGGAGTTTAGCATTTGCTTTGGCCGTTAATAAGAATCTTTCTTCAGTCAGTCACGCCTTTTGCAATCGCCCCTGTTCTTTCTCTAATCTCGCCCTTCTCTTGTCCCATCTAGATCGATTCATAACATCCCCGGATCACAAAGAGATGCTGCTCTTTTATTATACGATTCACTATAAGTAGACATTCTGAACATGCTCTAAGGCCAGTCTGATTTTTGAATCTACTTGATGAATGGTTTGAAATTCGGGTTGGGTCGGGTTGAATTCGGGTAAATAATTTTTTAACGGGTTGGGATCGGGTTTTACCGTTAAAACCTCCGAGCGGGGATGAGTCGGGTATCGGGTAAAAGTATTAAGGGATCGGGTCGGAGGCAAAGAAAGCAAAATTCCGACCCACTCCGCTCCGACGCCAACTCTACTTCTAGCTGACTCAATAAGGCTAATGAAAAATGATTGAGGGTGTGTGGTTAAGGCCATGGAAGAAAGCCAAGACCCTAAGCTCACCTTTCAACTCGTCAGTGTTGGTCAAGTCACGTAATTTCCGGTCAGCCAGGGCGGAGGAACTTCGGGTCTGTTTGTAGATGGCCATGACGGTTGGGGTTGTAAATTCTCCTTTAGGAATCATTAGCCCAAAAATGAAGGCACCAAAGATTGCATGAATTCCAATCAGGTCAATCATGAACCCGGATACCATTGCACCAGCTAAGGTTAAACAAATATAGGCCTCGTCGACGACCTCTCGCTCAGGGGAGCACCGGCAAGCGACCCATATCATGGTGGGTCGGATCACTGGCAACATAAAAACAACAAAAGCAACACCTGAGAGAAGGACCCAGATGGATATTAAGGGGCTTTTGTGTTCACCACAGCCATTTCCAGCAAGAGCAACGACTAGGGCTAATAAAAACCATGCAGCAATGTCGTTGAATGTAGCTGTGGCCATGGCGATTTCTCCCACTTGTGTTGTTAACGATTTGAGCTCTGCTAAAATTTGGGCGAGAACAGGGAAAGCAGTGATGGAGAGTGCTACTACCATGAAGACTGGGAACTGGCAATACCCGACTTTGTCAGCTCCTTCAACGGCTTTTCTAAGGACAAAGGAAACGACTATGCCACAGATGAATGGGAGAGATATCCCGGAAAATGCTATGCCAAAGGCTCTCCTTCCTCATCGACGAATTGAGGTTAAATCGAGTTCGAGACCTACAGGGAAAAGGAAGAAAACAAGACCAATGCTAGCCACGGTTTCGCGCACCGGCATACTCAATATCCGATGTAAATGGTCTTCGTTTCGACCAAGAGCTGACGGTCCAAGAAGAATTCCGCCCCTGAAATCATAGAATTTCATTAATGATGATCATCATCGTCATCAAATATTTCAATACAAATAAACGTATATACGTAAGTGAGTTGATCAAAGAGATGGAATTGAAGAGCTCATCAGATATGTACAACCGTTTCAGCAATGACTCTGGGTTGGCGAAGGGGTTTGAGCAGGAAAGCAAGGAAGCGGCTCAGAATAAGGATTGCAGTGGTTTGAACTATTAAAAATGGGAAGGCAAAACTGATAGGATTATTACCTTGCCAAGCTCCATTTGATGAGGTTTTAATGGAGGTAATGTTAAAGGGCATTCCTTCTCCTTTTTTTTTCTTTTCTGATAAACTTCTGCTAAATTGGGTCTATTTTGTTCATCGAAGGGTTAGCCTTGAATTTCCTAATCACATTGAAAGTTAGTAAAAGTTAGTAAAATTATAAGAGTTAGAGAGTTAGAGAGTTTATCTTGTATTTTACATAAAAAATTTATCTTTATAAATAATATATTTTAATTTTAATTAAATAATTTTATATAATTAGATATCAAAAAAATAATTAAATGAGTAAATTATTCAAAAAATATAATTATATTTTGAATTAAATTTTATGTAAAAAATTTTTGATAATTTTTTTCGGTTTAAAATTCGTATAATTATAAATATTTATTTGTTACTATATTTGATTTAAAATAAATTATTTTAAGTTAAAACGAAATAAAGATATATATTTATATTTATTTTTTATTATTTGTATATGTCAGTATTGTGCGTGCGTGTTTCTGGACGGCAACGAAGTAGTAATGGGACGATCCACTGGAATAATCAATGGAACATGAACAGTATACCAGGAATTTATAACTTTGAGGGTGCAGTGTTCTTGCTTGTCGCTAGCTTGTAAAACTAATATGGAGTCTACGTGTCACGTACTTTGGAAGCCAAAAAAAAGTAAATTGAGTTAGTGCTCATTTGGATTCCACCAGCACGATGTAATTGAATTTAATGTATTATTAATTAAATTTAAATATTAATTTTAATAAAAAAATTTTATTAAAAATTTTTTTAATCAAAACAAAATATTTTTTTCTCAATTATAATTACAATAATTATTATTATTATTTTTAATTTTACAATAATTAATTTTATCATCCGTACAAATAAAACTTTATAGTATTTTCCTTTGAGCCAGGTTGCTATGAATTGGACCTCATTCCCACATTTGTAGAATTTAAGGCCGAAATGGGAATTGCCAGCCAGTTCATGAAGAGGTTTGGTTATTCCAATGGATGATGGCCACATCTGAAAATGTACGAGCCTAACGGAGGCCCACTTATATCGTGACCCAAAGAAGGCCCACTCGAAGATAGCCGAAAATACAAAATGTCGTTGCCCGGACGGAACCGGAGACCTTTAGTGTGTGAGAGTGACTAGATTACCAACTACACCACGACACATTATTGTTCAGCTGCCTAAGTTAAAAATGACTTTGACAGCGATTGCATAGTTCATAAGGTCAGCAATTTCAGATATTTAAGCCAATTGCTTCAAAAGTAGATTGGCTTTTCGTTAAGCTAATAGATAAGCGTCAAGCATTAAGCTCGAATCAGTAAGATGTTTGTTCCATAGTCCTTAGCCTGGTATGCCCGTGATCTGCATCACAAGGAGGTATTAGCTGTGATAAGTCACCATTCGTTGAAGCCGTTGTCTTTGTAGCCGTTTCGATTCCACTGCTTTTTCGATGAGATATGATTAAGTTCATCGTATTTTTAATTAAATTTAAATATTAATTTAAATAAAATTTAATTAATATAATTTTTTTTCGATCGTAATTATAATAATTTTTTTAAAAATCATAATTATAATAAAATTTATTTTCATTTTCAATATCATCACACTTAATTTTATTTCTATCCAAATAAAATTTTTATCAAAATATTCATCGTGGTTAAATTGATTTATCCCCACCGTGCATCTTGACATGTAGTAATAAATTCACATGTAAATTATATATTAATATTCATAAATTATATAAATTTAATTTTATTATTATTGAATCGAATTTAAATAATTAGATTTATCGATTGAATTAAATTTAAATATTTTTATATTTTATTTAAATAATTTTCGAGATTAATCATAACATTATATTTTAATATATTTTTATAATTTTAATTAATAAAATATATCAATTTTAAATTTAAACTCAAATATAAATAATTAATTTTTTTATAAAATATAAAAATTAAATATATTTTTATATATTATTCGAATAAATTTAAATAATTTAATTTTTATTATAAATTAAACTTAAGTTCGATAAAATTCGAATAAACTCAATCATTTTTTGAATTTCAAATTTAAACTCAAACTTAAACGAGAACGTGATTGATTAGACTCTGCCGACAACGAGGTCGTCAGTCATCCTTTGAATTTCAAATTTGAACTCAAAATTAACTAGAACGTGATTGATTAGACTCTGCCGACAACGAGGTCATCAAAAGAAGTATTGTGTAGACAAGATCGCAATGGCCAAAAGTAAGAGGTGATTTGTCTTGTCTAGGCATTGAACCATCAGCTGTGATGCCTTGTTGCTATAGCCCTCTGAATTTACGGCTGTGAGAAGTGTTAGCCAATCTTTTTGAATCAAAACCACCGAATTGTAAAGCAAGACCAGGTCCATTATGTCGGCTCGAAACCCGATTGACCCATTAACTATTCCTAGAAAAAAGATCAACAAAAACGTACCGACTGGGTTTAGAGTTCATTTCTTCAAAGGTCTTAACTGCTCTTCATGAATGCCGGTTTTCTTGATCGATTATCCAAAGCCAGAATCCGACGGCACAACAGCAATAAAAACCAAAACAACAAACGAGTAATCTAATTGAGAAGGAACCCTAGAAAGTTAAATGTGCAAATCGAATATTTGAAAGCTAATATTAAGAACTCTATTGGATTTTGATATGAAACTCAGAAACAACTTTCATTGCAGATTGAAATCATGACACATTCTAACAAAGGAAGCTAAGAAAACAAAACCTAAACCATCAAGCTACACAACAAACTGTTGTGAAAAAGATTTACAAACTCAACCAATCGACCCCTCAAATCGACTTAACCACCGAAACCGTAAAGAGTCCTACCCTGCCTCTTGAGAGCGTAGACAACATCCATGGCGGTAACAGTCTTGCGCCTGGCGTGTTCCGTATAGGTAACGGCGTCACGGATCACATTTTCCAGAAAGATCTTGAGGACACCACGTGTTTCCTCGTAGATCAAGCCACTGATTCTCTTCACGCCACCTCTACGAGCCAACCTTCGAATCGCCGGCTTAGTGATGCCCTGAATGTTATCCCGGAGCACCTTCCTATGCCTCTTGGCTCCTCCCTTTCCCAATCCCTTGCCTCCCTTTCCACGGCCCGACATTTTTAGTTACTTGAGCGAAAATTTGAACGCGAAGTCCGAAACGGATTCTTTTCTTTCTCTCTCGAGCTTTGGCTGTTGGTAAGCGGTGCGACGTGGATGGGATTTAAATAGGCAGGTGCTTGGAGTGTTTTTTGGGGTTACCAATGGGAGAGGAGAATATTTACCGTTGGATTGGAAGATTTTCGACGGTATGAATTAGCGATCCGTGGATTTTGATGTTATTGGTTGGATATGGAAATTGAAGCGGATGCAAGGGGAAGGTCGCCGTTAGATTAAGATATTATCCAACGGTCAATACAGCGATCCGTGTCAGGTGTATTTGTGTAGTTCAGTACTGTCGATTAAGTTCTCATCTACGGCTCTTGATTTCCCTAGAGACTTAATTGGTGAACTGGGGTGTGCTCGGATCTCTTACGTGGATTGTTTCCATAATATCCAAATTCCCGCCCAGATTTTTCATTTTTTTGCTTTTTCTAACCATGTTTTTTATATTTTGTAATAAATATATACTTTTTAAAGTATACAAAAATAAATAAATTTCGAAATATTCATTCAATCAATGCAATTAATTTTGAATCAAATTATTCAAAATTAAATTAAATTATTTTATTTTTATTAATCAAATTAATTTTTTTAATTTTAAAAATTCAATAACTAAAATTAATTCAATTGATTTGATTAATTTCTTCTATTAAATAAATAATTAAATATATATTTTTAATTTGGATTGTCGTGTCACAGTTCACAGCCAATTTAGTTCAGCTTTGCAATTTTAACAGTTTATGAGAAAATATATACTTTACTATGCCTAAATTTATGAAAAGATTCAATTTGCTTAAGTTGGACAAAACAAGACACCTGTACGCTGTAGTGAAGGGACCAAACAAGAATTTTGTTCCAATGCTTCGTATTAAACTCAGGGGGGGTGGTTCATATACAATCACTGGTCGAATTGGAGAGACAGCATAAGAACAAGATAAAAATTTAACAGTTAGATACATGTAATAGCTTGGTGAGAAAACATCATAGAAGAAACAAGAGATATCTAGCCGGTTTGCTTGATGATCCCATTTCTGAAACCAGAGAATATGACACGGTGGCTACCATAGAACAGCTTAACAAGAAATGAGAGATATGCAGAGCTTTTTCTGAATGCTCCAGCAGATAACCATGGCAGATTGCCTACCTTCTTAAGCTTTGTACTCCGACTGTAAAGGACAAATCTCTTTATGAAACTCATGACTTACGCTTTCGCCTTTTCTGAGGCTGCGATCTACTCCCTAATGACAAAGTAGAAACCAGAACGATCAGCAGCATGCATATTCATTCAAATAACTTTGTATATCTACCTGAATGTACCAAATAAGATGCAATATACTGTAAGTGTACTGCTATGAATGACAAGAAACACGTATTCTTCATTGAAAAACCATTTTCCGAGCTAAATGTTAGAGAAAGCTCAGCACTGCTAACTGCAAATGGAAGGATGGAACATGTAGGACAAAATGAACGTATGACCTGCATTGATCAATGCTGTCGTTTCCGAATGGTAGGTAATAGGGATTGGATATAGGCAACCAAACTTGAAAAAACTTGCAAAGATAAGTTATTTTCTTCCAGAAGCCAACGGAAATTAATCATGTTTTAAAAGAGACAAACCTGATGGTTTCACGGCATTCACCTCTTCCTTAATTCCTGTGATTGTACGATTCTAATTGATTTGAGGTAGAGACACAAAAGTTAGTCTTACTTGAAATATAAGCAAAGAGAAAGACTGGTGTGCAAAGGAGAGAGCAATTTTTCAAACTGGGTGTGGGGAACTAAAATTCTAGACGGGGAAAGCAACATGTAAGCCAAAACGAAACAACAAACCTGATCATAAACTGGAATTTGGTTGCGCCAAAATTCCAATGGAGGTAAAAGGACTCTGCCTGCAACATATAGAAATAAGTTAAACAGTTGATTGAGCACATATCTAACGAAAACGATAATTAATTTATGCAAGGATATTCAAACCCCCTATAATAATTTCAGTTACATTTTCCCCATCAGAGGAACCTTACACTTTAAGAATAATGTATCCGGTAAATTATATTAAAAAATAATAATTCCACCGAGAAGCAGAAAGGAAAATTTGTTACAGGTGTCATTTGCTTAGCTCTTAAATTTGATTAAAATAGATTTGATCAATTGCATTTTAAAAATGAAGCAAAATTCACTGAAAATCGATTCTTTAGCTGAAAAGTATTTTAGTTGAGAAGTGATAACACATAAATCTAAATTCGAAGGGATATTTTACTACCAAATACAAAGGAACAGCACCATTACTTAGCTATGCAGAAAGATAACTTGTACACAAAAATAAAGGGTGGTAGAAAAGCAACACAAGACTGTTTTGGACCAATGGAGAAGATAGTTTCTTAAAAAAAGATTGTAAACTCACCTGCTCTTGAATATTTGAGATTCAGGGACTTGGGAGAGATAACAGATTGCTTCTGTTTTCTTTCCGGGGATACAGAGCTTGCCTAAGTGGAAACATAAACAGTAAAAGATTTAAGGATGGAAAAAGACTTAAGTAGAAATAGTACTGCAGACACTCATACACGCATAAACTAGAGAAAATATACGTAAATAACAACAGAATAACAAAGTAAAATTGGGGAAAAAATCATTTATCCAGAGAGCAAATTTCACACCAACACGTAATATCAAGCAAGCAGTATGTCTCAGACTGTTTTTTATAAGTCATTTACTGATTTTCATATGCCATATCCAATTAAAAGAGTGAAACAATTACATCTTAAGTACAGCCAGGCAAGTATGAAATATGAAATTACTGTCTGTAAGTCAAAGGGAACATTTAAATTAGAACTAGAGCAGAAGAAGGCTTACAACTTTTTCAAAATCAAGTTTTCTCTGAGTCTCCTTCCTGGGTGAGCCTCTTTGTGTGCTGCGTGGTATGCTGCTATTCAGTTGTTGTTCATCTTGAACCTTCCTTGTCGAAGCTCTGTCCTTTTGCATTGTAGAACAACCAACCTCAACATTCTTTTTCTGACTGCTGTTTGTAATCTGAACCCGACCTTTGGTTGTTCTATTTCCAGAAGTATATGGGTTGACATTTACTATTTTGGTTTCTATGTTTGCCGGAGCATGAGTTATTCTCTTCTCAATAGATCTTGGCATGTTAGCTGCATGGTTGTGTGTGTTGGAGGCATTCAAAACACGAACATCAGCAGTAGCCAGCTCCGAATAATCCATCTCAACTCCAATGTCAAGGTTTGATCTCTCTTCAACCATACTGGACAAGTTAGCAGCTTGGTTGAGCACATCCGAACCCCTTGATGCATTCTCAACACAGCTCATTTGAACACGCTTATCTTGACTAAAAACCTCCTTATGCTTACTTGGAGTCGAAATTAAGCTAGGATCTATCATGTCAACAGACAGAATACAAAGAGACATATGCAAATGTTAATGAAATTCTGTTGAAAATGTTGGGTAAGCAAAAAGGAAGTCATATGATGTAACCAGATAAAAAATGCATGTATGAAAACCTGGATCGCTCGCTGACTCGCTAGAGTTGGGAACAACTTCTAATTCAATGTCAGAGGTTAAATTTTCCCCCAAACACTTCTTAGCATATTCTTCCCAGTAAGGAGGAAAGCCAAAGTAGAAGTGAGTAAAGACCTGTGAAATTACTGTGAAATTAATCTTGTGGCAATAGCAATTACTAGCAAATAACATCATTTTTTTTCATCAAAGACTATGAAAAATAACATTAAAGATTCCAAATTCTCTCAATTTTATTGAAACAGAGAAAGAAAAGAAAATCCTTGATACCTCAGAAGAAAACCCATTTTCATGGGTACGTTGTCTGTTAATGAAACCTTTGATACAGACACAAATTCTATCAGCTGTCTCAAGAGTAAAAACATCGTATCGTTTTACAATCGGTGCAGAGGTAAACAACCGAACCGCTTTAAACCTGTTTCACCCAAATTCAAAGATAAAACAAAAATAAATTCAGAAAAAAAAAAAAGAAAACCCCGAAGCACAAAGGGAAGCTTGCTTACTCTCTTGATGTGGACCCTGCAATAGCTAATCTCTTCCCTTCAAAATCTTTGTCGGCTTTAACCAACCACCAATCGTGCAAACAAACCTAAAAAAAAAAAAAGGCATGCCATTGAGATAGAGTTTTGGTTTCAGGGAACCAAAAAAAGATAAAAGTTTACTGTTTTTTGAAAGTATGATGAATGGCCGTCATTGTTGTCGTTTTGGGTGCATTTGTTGTCTTTTCTGCTGCGAGTTTTGGGAGCCATGGGCACTAGAGCCAGGGGCCAATATGAATTTAAAAAAAAAAAAAAAAAAGGACTAACGCTTATCTGATTGAAGACTGAAGTAATTATAAACTTCTGGTTTTGGAGATTCCCGCCTAGTTTCCGACTTTTACTGCGCTGTAAGAAGGGAATCGCCATTACCCATTGTCTATTGAACGATGCCGTTTTGTTCTTGCAGCCAATTTCCCCTTTAATACCTTTCGAGGGTTTTATGATTTTTTCAAATTATTTCTCTTTTGGACATCGAAGCACCAATCCTTTTGATCGGGGCCTTTTAGGGAGGAGGAAATGGCTATAATTGGAATTTTGGGGCCTTTTTTTTTTCAACAAATTCGACATTATTTGACCAGTCCACACTGCCACTGCCTTTGCTTCTGCCGCATCTCGTGTTGCTGAACAAGCACCTCCGACAAGCAAAGTAAAAATGAACCGAAAATAAGCCAATGAACCGTTAAAATTGTCAACAAAAGTCATTTAACATTTTAGATTTTTGAATTAATATGACATATTTAACCTTACGTTAATTCAGTTACGTCATCATTCTATTCCCTAAACTCTTCAACTAATACTAGATACTATAATTTTATTCTCATTCTACTTGTATTTTTTTTTTTTTCATTCTGACTTTTCTTATATCGATTTCTGGCGTTGTAATACAAACACAAAAAACACTCTTTCCCTTTACTTTTAATCGATCTCTTCTTTTTTTGTGATTTCAAGATTTGGACCCTCACATCAGAGCAGGCACCAACAATCACCAAACTAACTTCAGCCATTGCCATTGCCAAATGAATTGTCTTGGACAATCAACGCATGACACTACACAACTCATTTGTTTAAAGGAAACATGATCGAGCACAGCTAAGTCACTCCTTTCGTTTCAAGACTAGCAAGTAACTCAAACCGGCAGTGGTGCATAAACTGATATTTGGCTTGAATTATACAAACTACACACATTAGTACAACTGTGTATAAATTTTCATGTTGCTTGTTGATTGAAATAAGCCATTAAATAGTAGAAAGTTAGCTATTTAGAGAACACCAAATTAATGGGACAATAGCACAACAAAGGCCTTAAGTATATGTCAGGAGGAAATTGCCCCTGAATAGAACTACTTTCTTCTGCCCGCTGAAGATGGAGCCTTAATGTGTAGTTGTTCATCTGCATCAAAAAATAAAAAGCTTACAGCTAAAACCATGGGCAGAGAAGGTTCGAAATATAGAGAGGAACAAGACTTTGATAAGAATTGAGCTAATGGTGACTTGTGTAGCAAAACGGCGGGATGAATCGAACATCATAACAAATACCATAAAATTGTCACTCTAGCAGTCTAGCCAAATCTACAAAAACCACAAAAAAGATATGGACCATGTATGGGCAGAAACAGTTGCTAAATTGAGAATGTAAAAATGTGAATACCTCTAAAGTTCGAATTTGTTCTAGGTACCGGCCGAGCATGAGCTGCAAGTGTTATGCTTCTCTCTCCTTTCCCTCTTGCTCTAAGTTGCGTTCATGCTGACTCGCAACAGCTCTCCTCAAAATTTGATTGTTATCCAACAAGCTCTGCAAATTTTCCTTTAAGGAAGTATACTCAATCTGCTTCATGATCATGCTCCACAGAAACCGATCGGCATGTGAATCATGGAAGTGAGGCTACAAAAAAGTTGGTGCTCATCTTGGAAGAAAGCTCGATGAAAACTTAAAAGTTTTAGATTACCTCTTCAGCAGCCCTTTTATTATTAGTTATACTTCCCTCAAAGGCTTCTAAAATCCTAGCAGCACGCCCCCTTACATCGTCAATATTTTTTGCACTCATCATCTCCTGCACAAACAAATCTACCCACTTGGGACTATCAATCGCAGTTCCATTACCAAACTTCTGTTTGATATTATTTACATCTTCAATGTTGTGCTCTGAGATTTGACTACCTAGTTTATAAAGAAAGCACCAAATCCACCATAAGTTCAAAGGAAACACGACATACAAACTCGATGTAAAGTAATTAATAAACCGAAACCAACAAAACAAGAACAAAGAACTTACATGTAGAAGTAC
This sequence comes from Durio zibethinus, assembly GCF_002303985.1. Next base: position 24,767,777 of record NW_019168492.1, read on the forward strand.
CCTCCATAGGAAGATCAGAACAATTTCCAATTCTCTCAGAATCAAAGCTATGTGGTTTATTTCTTTCTTCAAGATCGGAGGAAAGTGCAGTCCAACTCTCCCTAGGATCTTCAATCTTATTGTTGTGATTTCTGAGACTGAATGTCATTAACTAAACAAAGAATCATAAAACAAGATTAGCACATGATTAAGGTTTTAAGTAAAGGAGATATCATGCCAAGCGCCAACAAAGCAAACTCCTTGTAAGAAACAAAATCCAAGTTCAAGCATTAACAATGAGTTTAAAGCCATTTCTACCGAATAATCAAAATTCCATAAGTATATGAAAACAAAGCCAAACAAAACATAGTATATCAGACAAGTACTAACAGTAGCATTGAGTTTTTAGTACAATAAGAAAAAGATTAGAAAAAAGAATAAAAGAAACGAAAAAGAAAAACACTTAAACAGATATGAACCTCAGGATCCAAAGCAGGGAACATCTGAAACAGAGTTGAAACCGGGTCCTCGGGTCTAGACCCAGCATCCGACGATTGGTTCAGAGATTCGAACGTACCAGGAGACAGAGGGAGTTGAGTTGAGTTGAGTTGCTTTGGGTTTGATCCAGTGTATCTCGGAGTACCGGTGTTGGATCTGATGATGATGTTAGGTATGCTGATGGACGGTCCTGATGTCTTGTCGGAAATTCTTTTTGATGCAAGGAAAAGAGAATGTGACGTAGGAAAGGGAAATGGCTTTGGTGTAAACGGCAGGAGCATATCATTATCCCCGGCAGCGATCAGTAGAGTTAAAAAAAAGCTTCAAAAAAATTAAAATTCTAGTGGAAATATTCCATTTGATTTGAATTAAATTTTTTATTTAATATAAATTGAATTTAGATATAAAATATGTATATTAATTTTATATTAAATTTTAAATAAAAATGTAAATAATTTAAAAATTTTGAATCAAATTATATATTTTTAAAATTTTTATAAAATAAGCATAATTATTTTATATATAAATTTATCTAAATATATTAAAATTTTTATTAAAATAATATATAAAATTTTAAAATTTAATAAATTAAACCGAACCAATAATATTCGGATTGATTTGAAGAAAAAATCAATTTCAAATTCATATTAATTTTTAAAATTTTTTAAAATTATATATTATGAAAAAAAATTAAATCAAATTTAATTTAATTTAAACCATTATTACCCTTAGTGATTGAGCCACTATTATTTTATACGGTTCAAATTTTTAAATTAAAATATTATCATATTATATATGTTATTTATATCAATTTATTAAATATTTTGTTAAAGATAGAGAGGTTCATGATAAAACTTCGAACACAATATTAATATCTCATTTCGTTTTTTATGTTCGCCTTTGAAAATACCGAATAGTATATAGTGATCAATGGTTAAATTTTATTAAGTAGAAATAAATTAATTAGAAAACACGAGTCATTCTATATTATAAATAAGATTAATAATGATTCCATTTAATACGATTTTGAATAAAAATTTTCAGTTAATGAATAATATTTTGATTTTTTAACTTGAACCGAATAAATATAAAATTTGAATCAATTCAAATTAAATTTCATTTATTTAAATTACTTTAAATTATCATCTTTTAAATTTTGAAAATTTTAATTTTTTAACATTATTTTTACTTCACATTTTCACATTAAAAATAAAAAATCAAATCAAATAAATCTTTGTATAATAAAACTCAAATCAAAATCGAATCAAAACATTATAATTTGAATTGATTTTTTTGAATTTTGTTATCTACCTAACTATGTCCATATTTGTAGAGCAATTGAGCATGAGAAACATATAGTTTTGACATGCGAAGAGATCTTGTCTTTCAAATTAAAACCAAAAAATAAATGGTCAAAATGAACTTAGCCTGAAAGAAAAGTTAAGATACCTTATCCAACAAGAGAAAAAAAATTAAAATAATTGGTTTTAATGATATTTTAGCTTAATGGTAATAATAGTAGATATAATAATTCGTGTATTTGTATCATATAAAATATTAAAATTTATATATTCGTATCATATTTTATATAAAAATTATGTGTTATAATTTGTATCAATACAAAAATATAAAATATAATTTTTATTTCGTTAAATTCATAAATAATTATTATTATAATTTTAAGTTATATCACTTTTATGTCTTAGTATTGTATCATATCGTATTTTAAATTATCAAATATAGCAAAAATGAAAGCTTAGAATTTTGAGTTTTTAAATTGAAATTTAATTACGTGTAAAAATAATTATTTAATTATATTATAATTTATTAATTAATTATTTGATAATTATAACTTTATTATTATTGTAACAATTTAAAAAATACAATAAATAGTTTGCGAAGTAAAGATAGGAAAAGAAGTAACTAAAACATTGACAATTGAGCTTTTAAAATGGATTGAATCTCAAGCTATAAATGAGATGTGGAAGCATGTAATCACTACTCAAAACTCTATACAATTTGGATCATATACCTTTAACCATGATAATCTTCTTAATTTTTTGTTACTTACCTAGTTTAATTTGTATCATTTATTTTTCACTCCATCACCATATTTCATAAGGCATATTTGAGGATTTAGAATATGCATAAAAACACAATTTTCACTATTTTATCCATCACGTAATAAGAATCAATCATCGCATATTATTTTTTATAAAGATGATCATAAATTAAAAATAAAAAATGAAATTTAAATATGTTGGATGTTATTTTTTAATTAATTAAATTAAGTTTTTAATTTAATGCATAATACTGATATATGCATAGAAAATTAACAAAATATTTGCTTATTTTTTGGTATATGGGAATATATTGAATCAAAATTATAAAACAAAGAGAGATTTAATCTTATCCCCTATTTGAATATTGACATATGGATAAGGAAGACAATTTGACTTGTATCCGAAGAATTTTGATCTGATTCGATTTTTAAATTCAAATTTTTTTTTAAATTGAATATCGGATCGGGTGATAGAAAAAAAAAATCGAAGTTGGGTCAGGATTGAATTTTAAGTAAATTTGACCTGATATATATATAAATAAATAAATAATATATATAATAATATTTTATTAATTTTAGATTGAATTGGGTCAGATCAGATATAATTTTATACAATATCAGATCGGATCAATTTTGGATATAAAAAATTAAAAAAATAAATAAGATATTATATGTATATATTTGAGTTAGGTCTAGTCGAGTAAGAATTTATTTATCTTTGCATATAGAACTATTTAGATCTAAGAATATGAAATGATAAAAACTCCTTACAAAACCTGTGGCTGTAGTTTAGTGGTAAGAATTCCACGTTGTGGCCGTGGAGACCTGGGCTCGAATCCCAGCAGCCACAACAAAATGCTTTTTCCTTTGTTTTTCCATATTCAATTTTAATTATTACTACAGAACAACTTTCCAAACGACCTCGTTTAGGAACGAACTTTCGAACAGTCTTGGTCAAACGCTGTGACTAGTTTTTCTGGCTCCTGAGATCTGAGTACTTCTGACCAATTCGGAATTCTTCGGGATCGTCTTCTTCATTAGTATCATTACGCACAAGCTGTCATCGTAAGAGTTTTAAATTTTAGCATTAAATGTCTTTTTTTCAGCTATTTTCTCAGAATTACAATACGATTTCCATTTCCCAATTTTAGATCTTTTCAATTTTTTAGTTACGTTTGGATTTTCGGTTCCACAATCCTGTAGTTCAAGAAAGATTCAATCCTTTTTCCCCCAATTGTCTATGTCTGATCCATAATCGCTTCTTAACAGATTTTAGTTCGTTGTTTACTTTTTGAGTTTCTTATTTCAAGCTTTGATCTGAATAATGAATGCGATGGCCTCACTATATTATGACAATGTGTTGAATTCGATTGTGTAGGAGTTAAAGAACTCACCATTTGGATTTTAAACCAATCATTGATAGTAATTTCTTGTTCGATTAGTTTTGTTGATTGAAAAAATGAGGGCTTGATGTTCTGATAGACTGTCTGCTGTGTTCTGATATGTCTGTATGGCTGCTTTTTAAATGAATTCAACATTAGGTTAAGGAATACGAATACAGAGAAGAGTACAGTGTTAATTAGAGTTCACATTGCCTCAAATGGCATTCATGGACTTCAATTTGGGAGCATGATATGGCCTTTGAAATAAGAAGAAAATTATGTTTTGAAACTGATTTTTTCTGTTATTTTTGCTTGTAATGTTTCAGATGATTGACGATCAGGACCTTGGCTTCTTTGCGTCTTTCCTTGGAATCTTCATTTTCGTTCTGGTTGTAGCGTATCATTACGTGATGGCTGACCCAAAATATGAAGGCAATTGAGGGTTGTTTTGAACAAAATTTTTTAAAGTGTCTCCAATGGACATTTAGATGATTGTTTTTGTGGACTGATTTGTTTCAGAAATGGAAACCTTCGACAAATTATTGCTATAAATGTCATCTTATTGTTTATGTTTTGCTTGAGGTTTTTTTATATATGTTTATATTGTTTTTGCTTTACATGGACAAGTTCTCTATTGCTTTAGCAGCAATTGATGGACACTGAGTTCCCCAAGCAACTTCTTTAAAGATATAGTTCAGCTTCAGCACTTGAGGCAGCATTCTGCTGGACATAGCTAATGTCTTGGAGCTGAAAGTGGGAGGTGGCATTGTAAAGGAGGGTGGTCGATCATGTGGTCCATGCTGTTTCAAGTACAGTCTTAGATTCCTGAAGAATTCTGTAAATTGCACTGAATCCTCCTGTACTCACATAGATTTTGAGAAGCCTAGTTCACATATTCAATTTTGTTGGCTCTTTATCTACTTCCAGAGGAAAAAGAAGAACGAATTGGTTCTGAATTATTGATATAGCAATTGAGATCAGGTATTCTTTGTGTACATGAGGTTGTGGGTAGCTAGTTGGCTGCAAAGCCTCTCCCTTTGTGTAGCTAGCAAGTGTTGGACTAGTGTTGCGGGCTATATATTTTTCATGTGGCATTGAGCTTAGATAGCAGTTCATGGAAATTTACATGCCTTGCTGGATTCTCCCATTTCAGTAGGTTTGCTATTTCTCTACTTATTTCTATGGCTTCTATCTTTAAATTATGAATGCTGAACCCTAGGCTGCTTTGGCAGAGAACCATTTGGCTCTTAAGCTTCTCTTCAACTTAATTACCCTCGGTTTTATTGGCAACTCTCATCGTATGTTGAAGAAAAGACTTTCTAGTCTCCGCAATGTTGTTTTCTTTAGGCGCCAAACATTGTAGAAACTTCTGCATTTGGTGATTTTTCCAACTCGTGGTCATGGGATATGTTTTTCATTTGCAGCTCTTTTTCAAGCTCTGCTAGGGACTTGATCAGTAACACCTCATCCAGGCATTTCAGAAAAGAGCCAGTTTTGTCTGTTCGAGATCATTGTTTATCTGTTCCAGGATCTCCTCCCAAGTAATTCCCAGCCTTTGGGATGCTTGTGAGAGATTCAATTTGATGGAACGTCAGGGGTAATAAATCTGCCATTTTGTAAATAGAGCTTAGAAGCTTATTGTAGCAACCACAATGAAAGGCAGGAACCATAAATTAGGCACCAACTCAGCCTCTGCAATGAAATTATCCAATTCACCGACATGAATCTATTACTTGAAAGCAATCTTGAAGCGCTTCTAAGGTCCCTGAAAGTTCTAATTTTGCTAGGATGGGTGGCAGATCTTGTTGGATGCTAGAGAATCTCCACTGTGATGAAACATATTAACCCAATTGTACCCTCTGTGGTTCTAGTAATTGCAAATTCGCTTGGAGTGCCATAATTTTTCCTTCCCAAGATCAGTAATGCCACCTATAACTGCTGCAATCCCATCGCCACCGGTTTTGGCCAGACATGCGACCATGCCTCATGAAAATGATTCAAGGAAGTACAGTAAGAACCTTAAATCCGTAAGCATTTGAAAAATAAAGCAACATAGTATTCTATTTCATATACTGATGCCCCCCAGTACTCAGGCATTAGCCATTGTGAATGTTGCTTGTGGCCCTGTTACAAAAAGTTATTGTAACGGTTAGACCTAGAGAAGGTGAGCACTTGATTGCAAAAACCAAAATTTCAGTGCCTAGCTGCTGGCTGAAACTCAGCAGATTGCATCAGATTTGTTCCACTCTACTTTTTTCCTTGCTTCTTTGGCTGATTTGATTCTTCCATTCTTTACGATGCACTCAGGACCATCTTGAAGGAGTTATATCCAGTACAAGAAGAAGGGTGACAGATCTTCATGGATTGTTGAAATGGCTTCATGGATTCTCACGTCGTCTCTGGAGCTGTTTCTGCATCAGAAGGCATGGAATATGTGGCTTGTTCGACTTGTTTTTCTCTTGCGTGTTGCACAAAAGTAAAAGCAGGCTAAAAATCCAAGTCTTTGTCTTTGATTTTATGTTTTCTTTTTCTCCACGGAATCTTCCTGGACGGTGACGGTCCAATGGGAACAACCGTAACCAAATGCCCCATTCCTTCATGCATTCTTTTCAGCCACTGAGCGTTCGATCTGAACGGACGGTCTAGATCCCATAAAATACTGTACATAATTACTTTAATGACGTGGCAGGATTTTACTGGATAATTTCATGATCGGACGGCTCATAGAGTCCACGGATTGGAACATTCTCGAAACCAAACTTCAAAAACCTCTTTATAAGCCAACTCATTTCCGCTTGTTCGGCCACTTGAAACCCTAGCTGTTTCTCCTGTTAACTCGTTTTTCTTTTTATTCTTTGTTCTCTCTATATTTTTTTTCGTCGACACAACAAAAGAAAAGTTATGGCTGGTAAAGGAGAAGGTCCAGCGATCGGAATCGATCTCGGAACCACTTATTCTTGCGTTGGCGTTTGGCAACATGATCGTGTTGAGATCATCGCCAACGATCAAGGTAACAGAACGACGCCGTCTTATGTGGGCTTTACCGACACCGAGCGTTTGATCGGCGATGCAGCAAAGAACCAGGTCGCCATGAACCCCGTGAACACCGTCTTCGGTAAGCTTTGACTCTGTTTTCTTTTCTTATCAAGACTTTAGTTTCGTTTCGTTTGCATTGTTTAGACCTTGTATTCTGATTCGATCTGGATTTATTTAGCTTAGATCTATGTTAAGGTTAGTTGTTTGTTAAGTAATAAGATACAGATCTGAACTTTACTAGCTAAGATTGCTAAGATTTACTAAGAACTGCTGTAACTTGAGGTTAGATTCTACTCCAGATCTGAAAATCTGTCTTTTTGAATCTATTTAATACTGTTGACTATTGTTTAATGGGACTTTGACTTTTTATTAGATCTGTTGTTATGTAGTTTTCATTTTAATCATAGTTTTGTTTGACCTTTGTCTGTCATTCTTAAACATAGAGTTATAACGTAGATTATTGTAATTGTTACTGTTATCTATTTTAAAGCTCGTTTTGGGTGAACTAATGTGTTTTTATCTTTAAAGATGCAAAGAGGTTGATTGGACGTAGATTCAGTGATGCATCTGTTCAGAGTGATACTAAATTGTGGCCATTCAAGGTCATCGCTGGACCTGGTGACAAACCCATGATCATTGTTAATTACAAGGGTGAGGAGAAGCAATTTGCTGCGGAGGAGATCTCTTCTATGGTACTCATGAAGATGCGTGAAATTGCTGAGGCTTACCTTGGCTCTACTGTTAAGAATGCCGTGGTTACTGTCCCTGCATACTTCAATGACTCTCAGCGTCAGGCAACAAAGGATGCTGGTGTCATTGCTGGTCTTAATGTCATGCGTATTATTAATGAACCCACGGCTGCAGCCATTGCTTATGGTCTTGACAAGAAGGCTACCAGTGTTGGCGAAAAGAATGTCTTGATCTTTGATCTTGGTGGTGGTACTTTTGATGTCTCTCTTCTTACCATTGAAGAGGGTATCTTTGAGGTGAAGGCCACTGCTGGAGACACTCACCTTGGAGGTGAAGATTTTGATAACAGAATGGTGAACCACTTTGTGCAGGAGTTCAAGAGAAAGAACAAGAAGGACATTAGTGGTAACCCCAGAGCTCTTAGGAGATTGAGGACAGCTTGTGAGAGGGCAAAGAGAACTCTGTCATCCACTGCCCAAACCACCATTGAGATTGACTCCTTGTACGAGGGTATTGACTTTTACTCAACAATCACCCGTGCCAGATTTGAGGAACTTAACATGGATCTGTTCAGAAAGTGTATGGAACCCGTTGAGAAGTGTTTGAGGGATGCCAAGATGGACAAGAGCACTGTCCATGATGTTGTGCTTGTTGGTGGTTCTACTAGAATTCCGAAGGTTCAGCAGCTTTTGCAGGATTTCTTCAATGGAAAGGAGCTCTGCAAGAGCATCAATCCCGATGAGGCTGTTGCCTACGGTGCTGCAGTCCAAGCTGCTATCTTGAGTGGTGAGGGTAATGAGAAGGTGCAGGATCTCTTGCTCTTGGATGTCACCCCCTTGTCCCTTGGTTTGGAAACTGCCGGTGGTGTCATGACGGTTTTGATTCCAAGAAACACCACAATTCCCACCAAGAAAGAACAGGTCTTCTCTACCTACTCCGACAACCAGCCTGGTGTGTTGATCCAGGTCTATGAAGGTGAGAGAACAAGGACTAGAGATAACAACTTGCTTGGTAAATTCGAGCTCTCTGGTATACCACCAGCTCCTAGGGGTGTTCCACAGATCACAGTGTGCTTTGACATTGATGCTAACGGTATCTTGAACGTGTCTGCTGAGGACAAAACCACTGGGCAAAAGAACAAAATCACCATTACAAATGACAAGGGAAGGCTTTCCAAGGAGGAAATTGAGAAGATGGTTCAGGAGTCAGAGAAATACAAGTCTGAGGATGAAGAGCACAAGAAGAAGGTCGAGTCCAAGAACGCATTGGAAAACTATGCTTACAACATGAGGAACACAGTGAGGGATGAGAAGATTGGTGCCAAACTTCCTCCAGCAGATAAGAAGAAGATCGAAGATGCAATCGAGCAGGCCATCCAATGGCTAGACAGCAACCAACTTGCCGAGGCAGATGAATTTGAAGACAAGATGAAGGAATTGGAGAGTATCTGCAACCCCATCATTGCAAAGATGTACCAGGGCGCTGGTGGTGACATGGGTGGCGGCATGGATGAGGATGTCCCAGCTGGTGGAAGCGGTGCTGGCCCAAAGATTGAGGAAGTGGACTAAGAAATTTAACCTATGTCTTTTATATGCTTCTCAATTATTTCTATCTCTTAGGTGTTGTTTTTTTCCTTTTTTTTTTTCAATGAATCGGATTTAAACGATCATTTTCTGGCTTCCGACCCCTTTGAGTATTTTGTCCAAAGCCAGTTTTAAAAATTTTAAGCATCCTGTTATTCTTGTTTTGGAAACAGGTGCTATTGCCAGGTCGCCTGAACTTCAATAAAGGTTTTTATTGCCCAACTATTTGGTGGTTTTAGTTTTGATGTTTGTTTTCTTGGGGATCCTTTTTTTTCCACGATAAGGTTAAATATTCTGAAGCAAAATTACATGGAATGACGAGGCGCGATTTCACGGTAACTTGTAAGATCATTGACTTTTGGTAATTTGCGGTTAGATGAAGTTTTGTTGAGATTAATTAGTTGGCTTTATAACAAATATAAAATTGTATCAACAATATATTTCTACGTGATTGATAGTGTATGAGCCTGATCAGCTTCAACTTGATTCATAGGAGTAGGGGACGGTTGTGGTCCCTTTGGTTGCATATATAATTTCTCCATTTTCATTCTCCAATAAGTGGGATAGTTGTGGAAGTGAAACGGGTTGGTGGGAAAGGGACTGCAATGGGTTTGAACTTTAGGTCGGCATGGCTTCTGCCAAGAATTTGACCCAAATGGCCTCGTGGCTGCTCTTAAGTCTTAACATAAAACTAAATTTACTTTTAAAGATGAGAGAGAGTGGTTCCCATTTCAATATTATTATTATTAAAAAAAAAAAAAAGAAAAGGAGGTGAGTTCCGCTGTCCCACATTCCACAACCCACGGTCCTCAACCGTGCTTAACTAAGAAAACCATGAGCTGTTCTCACCACAAAATCTCAATTTAAATTGAAAGATGGGATGGGATTGGCTTTTGGAGTTTGGACTATTACATCTTCTAACTTTCTTATCACCATGTCGGGACGCAAACTTAGTAGAAGTCTTCCTTTCTAAAATTCCAAGCAGACGCCAGCCAAACTTGACCTTGGTTTTAAAACCAACGCTGGGGACCCTCTCACTAAGTTCACCTATACTCCCAGGATACAAAATACAGGATCCACTTCGCTTGACTTTTGGTCCCCACGATCGCTTATTATTACACCTCTTTTCACTTAAATTATCATTTACATTTTTCTTTATTGATAAAAGGATGTAGTTAGGTTTCACCACTTTATTGGCTTTCTTTGGTCCCAACTCTCCACCAAGTGTTCCTTTCCACGTTAGGTAGCATTCCTTGCAGATTCATTGTGTGTTTTGGAATCAGATGACAAAGTCTCGTCAATGTCGTATTCTACTTTGGGTTCCGTGGCTAAAACTTGTTCCTTGAATCAATCAAACAAAAGGGTATAAAGTATCTTTACGTTAATGACTATAATCAAATGCAGGTTTCAAAATCAATTATAGTTACAGTCAAGTGATAACCAGAATCATGGGTTAAAAACCATAGAAATTAGCGAGTAAAAATTGCAAAAGACAAAATGTAAGACGCACATTTTGTTTCATATCATAGATTACACTGTATGGTACAAAGTCAGTAAAACAATGAAGCACCAACCATAGCAACAGACTTTATAATTCTCCATAAAAGCTAATTTATGTCAACATGAGATCATTCCCTACAAGCTTTGGGCGGAGGCAAACACGGATTTCGTGTTCTTCAGGCACCACCCGCAGTTTCGGCACCATAATCTCAAGCACAGAACCTGGCCCATCGTGATATGCTTCTATGTTAGCGTCTTCAGGAATTCGAGTTGACAGTGGGATTTCTCTAACAAACTCCCCAGGAGGGCAATGCTCAGAAGCAGGATCTGTCAGTTTGAAAGTCCTATCATGTCTCTTGATGAAAGGCATGCCAGATGTGCTCACACAGGATATCTTTATGATACCATGCGTGAGAGTATTCCTCCATGAGACTTTGACTCTCTGAAGATCAACGAAAGGCAAGCTGATAATGATCAAGTAACCCGCTTCATCCTCATAGATAGCTTTTGCAGCAGAAACAGGCCCATAGACATTTTTCATTACTCCACTGAGGTCATTTAACCAGTGTGGCTCACTGGGATGAATTTCAATGTCTGGAACTCGGTCAGATGGAGGAATGACAGGCAAATAGCAATCATCATCATTTTCTTTCCTCCTTTTGCTGCTGACAAGTGATAAGTCTATCCCATCACCATAGCCATGCCCAGATGCTTGAGTAGACAAATTGAGACCAGACCCATTAAGCAGCTTCTTATAGTGAGAATTTGATACGCTCTTCATTGGAGGAGGAGGCCTTTCTAGCTCAAAATCAGTGTTTGGAAGGTTTCTCCATGAACTAAAATCACTAGCTTCAGGTGGAATTGTAAAATTTAAATCCCTTCCAGTAAGTTCCATCCACTTTTTCAGTTCTTCCTCATTAAGAGCCATGAGATTTGGTGATGGAACAACCTCGATCCCATGCACGCACTGGGGGTTTGACAGTCCTCTGTAATGCTTCCTTTGCATCCTGTGTGAACGGACAAATCCCTTATCCGCACTAAACGGATACGGACGCTCCCCTTGGCGAGAATGCCCATTCATGTAACTTCTAAGCTGCATCTTACCTAATGCATTCTCGGGTCTGTCCTTGAAAACCCACATGTACATGTTCTCCATGTCGTGCTGAACCATAAAAACATCCAACTTGAGATCTGATTTATCAAAACAAGAAACACCATTGCTATCACGAACAACCTTGGCCTTCGATTTGTCATTTAAAGCAGGTTTAAAGTAAAAACTAAAGAAAAACCAAGCACCCCATATACTATCTACCCGCTTGGCATATTTTCGTCCTGGCTTGGGAACAGTGAGGTAGCTCTCAGTCTCATGAGCTTGTGAACTGAGCCCAACATCCAAAATATCGCACTGGTTACAGTTCCATGGCTGCGGGGGAGGGCTCCGCTCAGCAGAGAGAGGCAAATTGATATCAGGAGGACGAGAAAGAACAGTTTGCCTATTCATTTCCAAATCCAATTCATCATGGGAGGAAGCGCTTGAATCCATTGACAAAACAGTGGAAGGATGATGATTCTCCATTGAGAAGGCAGTAAGGAGAGACTCTCCCATTTCAGCTTATCAATCACCATACGATGTCCCCTCCATCAAAATCCTAGAATTTATCAATCAGAAAACAAATAATAATTCCCAAAACACACATCAATTAAAAAAATTTTATCAATTCAATACCAAACTTATTAATAACAACGACAAAAACGAATATTTGAAAAAAAAATACTAACTTTTTCCCCAAAGAAATGTAAATAATACAATAATGAAAACAAAAACTAAAAAAATCTCTTCAATCTCTACCTAAAGAGAGAGATTGTAAACCAAAGCTGCTAAAGAAAGACAATATCTAAACCTAACTCCAGAATTTCCCGAAATCCTCCAAACACAGGTGGGAGACACTGAATCAAAAACATCAAATCCATAAAAAAAGAAAAACCCAATTCTTATTTTTCCTTTTTATGAAAGAAAAAATAAAAATGATATCTAAGAGTTAAAAAAAAAAAGAAAAGAAAAGATCCAACTTCCAAAAAAAAAAGGAAAATTTTTCTAGAAGAGAAATGAAGGAATCTTAAAAGAGTACCTTTTGGGATAAGCATCGAGGAATCGAGATGAAGAGGGACCTCCATGAACGATTATGATGTTCATCTTCACCAACTCATCATCATGCACAACCTTACCCACCATTTTTTTCCTTTCTCTCTTTCACTCACACTCTTTCTTTCTCTCTCTTTTTCTCAGTCTATTTCTTGTCTTCTCTCTCTTATACGCTTACACTTATTCGTTTTCTTCTTTCTTTTTCATCCTTTGTTCTTCCATCAAACAAGAAACAGAGCATAGAAGAGAAAACAGGGCAAGGAGGAAACAGGGAAACAACAGAAGAACCAAAAAGCAAGAGGAAGTGGAAGAGAAAATCGACACAGAAACGTAAGACACCGTCTCATTATAGAGAGGTTATGTTAGTAAGAGACTACACTAGATAGCACCGACTTAACTTGCCGTTACCTGACGGTAACGGTGCACTTATTATCGCACCATATTTTAGAGGTCAATACTCCACAGTGAACAGTTTTATGCAACCAAATTTTACTAATCTTTTCATATTTTTTTTCCACTTTTAATTTGAACAAGTAGCTATAGCTAATAAATTAATGAAAAATCTAATTTAGTAGATAGTAGCTGGGATGGTAAGATAATTTTAGATATGGTAATTTAAAATATAATATAATAATATGATAAAAAAATTTTATTAAAAAAAAATTAAAATTTTAGTAAAAATTATATATAAAAAACTTTAAAAGAATATTTTTATATCGACATAAATTATATTTTATAATTTTTATATAAAATATATTATAAATACACAAGTTATCAATATTTTAAATAATATAAATATATAAATTATCAAATTTACATAATCCAAAAAAAAAAATTGAATGTTGAATGAAAAATAAAGAATATGCAAGGTTGAATTTAGGGTTTATCTCAATCCATTTGTATAATCATTATTAAGAGTAGTATATAATAAATCTGAAATTAAAATTTAGTACTTTAAATTTTTGTATAATACCGCAAAAATTAAGCAAGGTTGAATTTCTTTTTTCTTTTTTAAAAAATTGCCAAAGAGATAAAAGTCTAATTTTGTAGACAAATATTAAGGATGAGTCATTTGGGTTGCTTCCTTTAGGGATGAAATTTAATAATTTGGTTTTTCATAATTAATTTCTATTACATTCTAGTAACAAATAATGATCAAATTTTTGCCACCAATCTAATTTATTGAAATGATTTTATTGGTTTTGGAATTTTAGATTTTTCCCCAAGGGGTAACAAACAAGTACAATTTGTCAATTTAAAAAAGAATAGTAAGAAAATTAGCAAAATCATCACATTGGGTTTAGCGATTATTTAATTAATGAATATCTTTATAAATCCTTTATTTTGTTTGTTTTCTTCACTCATTCTTGATTATCTTGACTATTTTCATGGGTTTGGTTGATAAGCCAACTGGCTGTCTGGTTTCATATGGTGAATGGAGCTCCTTTTATGCTTAAAAGCCTTGAGGGCAAAGTGTCCCCACTCTCTAACACTCTTTAATGGTGGGAGTGGCTATCAGTCCTTTCATACAGGGAACTCACCAACATTCCCCCTAAACCCTAAAATTCTCGGTCTATTGAAAAGTAGGATTGCTTTTTTATAGTGCACTTCATTTGAGAAACTTCTTGTTTTGGTTCATGAAAGAAAGGACTTGGATCTTCTACTTTTTATGAGTTCATATAATTAATTTTTGATATTAATGACTAGGGCATTCGATCTGTTCAATGGTTATTTTATTCGTTAAATTTTAAAGTTTTGTTCAAATTTTAAGATAATTTAGTCAAAATTTAAAGTTTTGTTCAAATTTTAAAAGAGTTTAAATAAAAAATTAAAATTCGATAAATGTGTTTGAATATAATTTTTAAATTCATTTAAATTTTGGATCACACATTGGATAAAAAAATTAAAATTCTAGCAAACATTTCATCATTAATTGAAAATTTTTTGTATGAAAATTTATAGTTTGTGATGCATTATTAACTTATGCAAACTAATTTAAGACAAAGATCTTAATATGCTCGAATTGCATAGTTAACAAAATATTTTTGAAAGATATTAAAATTTTATTGTCCTCAATCTCTTAGTCTAATAGTTAAATAGGTTTTATAAAAACATAGAGATCTTGTTTTGGGTCATGACCTCTTTTTTTTTTTTTTTTTTGTAAAGGTTATGTTCTCTCCTTAATAAATTTTTTTTTTCATTGACCAAAATGAAACAATAACAAACATGGATACAATTTGATTTTCCCTAACCATTGAATCCCTTAACAAGTTACAAGAATCAGACAAATAAAGTGCATTCAAATTGGGAAAAACACTTTTAAGACAATGTGATTTTTTTTTTAAATACTGAAAACATAAAAATAACATCAACAAGAGAAAAAAAAAATCATGGTTTTGACAAACACTTGAAGAGTGGTACAGGGGATGACACTGACGCTAGACAAATATTTTATCTTTCCACTAATCTAAAGAAAAATGATAGTTGGCCTTGTTTATATGCACAAAGTGCAGAGTTAAGGTCACTTTTTTTTTCTTTCATCCTTAAAATAATGACCCAAACATTGCCTCAGATATCACCTAGGAGAAGGGGTTTGCTTTGTTCATGCGTTTCTGTCTTTTTGAAAATTAACTTGTAGTTTATCGTTTCACATAAGTACGTGGAAAATGGAAAGTGAACTCATCTTACTAATATTTATAGAATTATGGAAGGTATTTATTTGATCAGTGTAAATACTCCAATCTGTCTAGGGTTTACATTTAATTTTTGTTAAAAAATATAAAAATTAATTAAAAAATAAAAATGCTAAAAAAATGGGAAAAAATGGTTGAATTTGGAAAGGATTGAGCTGAGGAGTTTAAACTGAATTAAGGTTTGGAGTTAAAAGTCAGAAAGGATGTAAATCCCATCTGGTTAAGGCTCTCGGATTGAAACCCTATAAATAAGGCAAGAGAACAAACAGGAAAATGGATAGAAATAAAAAAATAGAGAGAAAAAAACAGAAAACAAAAAAATTTGAGAGTTTTTTGTGTTAAAAAAAGGGATTTTTCTATAAAATTTTTTGAAAATTTCATATTTCAATTGAATTTTTTGACGTCGGTTGAATTTTTCGATGACTTTTTGACATCAGTTGAATTTTTTGACTAATTACCCAGTTTTTGGCATCACATCTTTAGAAATCGTTGAACTTTTTGGTGAACTTTTGGTGAAAAACTCAGATTCTGATCAGATTTTTCAAAATTCAATGAAATTCAATCGGTGTTCTTGAGGTTTAGAGAGAGAAAAAGAGAAAAGAAGAAGGTAGAGAGGGGGAAGGAGATATCTGAAGCAAAAATAAGAAATTTGGCCTTTTATACGGCCCTGAAACGACGTTGTTTTGGAGTTAAGTGATTTTCCAGGATTCGCGTTTTCATTCGGACGACCCGACCCGAACGTTGACCCACGTTTCAACCCATTTCCCAGACGCTATTGTTGAACTGAGCCGAGCCAAGCCGTGCACCCCAAGCTACACTTTTCAACCTCCTCCTGTGTCTCAAGCTGAGCCATTTTAGCTATTGAGCCGAGCCTTGCCAAAGGTTTTTTTTTTTCATTTAGTTTTGTTATTTATTTATTGATTATTATTTTTTCTTTTATTTATTTATTAACTAAATTAAAATAAGTTATTTATTTAATTAAACATCATTTAATTTTCAATGATCTCTTTAAAATGAAAATGTGAAAAAAAATATTTTGGAGGAAAAGTTGAAAGTATCAATTTTTCTTGAAAATAAAGTTTTCAAAAAAAACATTTCTTGAAGAAAAATTTGGAAGTACTAATTTTTCTTAAAAATAAAATTTAAAGAAAAATATTTTTAAGGAAAAGTTGAAAGTATCAATTTTTCTTAACAATAAAAACCTTAAAATGCTTTAAGAAAAAGTTGAAAGTATCAATTTTTCTTGTACAAAAGCATGAGTTTTTTTTTTCTTATAAAACACAAAAGAGATCTATATCAAAAATCGAATCATCATCCCTTTTTTCTTTTGCCTTTTTCTTTTCTTGAAAATCTTGTTTAATGTTAAATAATCTGATGATGGAGTCTCTACAAGAGAAACAATAATTTTTTTGTATACTCTTGAGGTGAAAATTTTTTTTAAATTTTTTACCAAAAGTATTGGAGTTAATTAAGAATAATTTTTAATAATTAATTACTTAGTTAAATTTTTAAGGCTTATTAAATAGCATAAAATTGAGCTGGTACCATCTTTCTATGAGTATTGTGAGGGTGCTATAACCTTTCTCACTTGTAACTAAACTCTCGAATCTTGTTTTAGTTAATGACCTAAACCTATTCTTTTAAGGACCCTTAGTCAAGCTTAGGTGTTATTTGAAAGGATAGATTCCTTAGGTAGTCAATCGCACCTAAATAAAAAATATTGGTGATGACTCCTTAAGTCAATATCTAGCGATAGGTCCTCGGATCTAGACGTTATGACAGTTTGGCGACTCCACTATTGAAAGATTGAGAGTAAAGTCAGCAAATAAATTCGTGTTATCCAAAAAGCCTAATAAAATTGAATTCTTTGTAAGGATTTTTTTTATCTTTCATTTTATTTATCTATGTTGCTAAATATGTGATTGATATACATATACATAATATGAGATCTATACCCGAGCTTCATCCCTCTAAGAGAGAGTAAAGTACCTATATTTTTATTAGGTTTTAATGCTTCCGCAATGACTAACGAAATACTCCAATTCAAATTGAATTTTTTTGCTTGTAGCCTGTAATGGGTGAGAATTAGACTGCCTTATTAGTTTGTGATGGACTATGATGTAAGAAATAATTTGAGAACCTTTAATGGTTAAAATCACTTAACCCTGCATATAGTTTACTCTTAAAATGCCAGCCCTAAAATAGAGCCCTTCCTATCCAATGACAGATGTAACCTAATGTTAGGACACAAGAAGAAACAGTTTATGATCTAACCATTTTATTTCCTTGATTTTTGAGCACCTGCATCATTATCATTTCATTTTATGCATCATTTTCATGCTCATGATTTAACATTAGCATTTGCATCATTTACCTACATCCATGAAAAGGCACATTTCATTTATGTACCAACATACTATGCATAAAGCATAACATTTTTTATCACAATTATGGTATGAAAGGTTCAAGAATAGCTCCACCAAGTAAGAATCCGACTCACCAATACAACACAATAGCTCAGGTTAAACAAATGAAATAAAAAAATTTTAATCGTTTTGAGAGGATAGAAAAAGCCCAAGAGAAGCTAGAAAGCCAGTTGAATAGGATTTTGAAGGTTTTGAATACGTTAAACAAGAGAAAGGGTATAAAAAAAAGTACTAATTAACAAGACCATCAATCATAAGAAGATGATGACTTACTGTACCCTTATGGTTTTGGGTCACATTAAGCCTAACCAGCATAGGTCCACCGTCATAGCAATTCACCAATCTTGTAGGATACATATACCATAGAATATCATCAACTTCAAACTCAGAGCAGTATCAGAGTTTTGTAAATCTTATCTTTATCGAGAAGGTAGTAAAACTAATCCAAGTTCCAGATTTGGATTATTTAAAAGAAAAAAAGAGAAGACGAAAGTGGTTGAATCTCAATAAGACTTAAATATTAGTATGCTAGAGAAAATGTTATGAATAGTAGAAAGAGTTGGTTTTAATAGTTCAGTGGATGCAGCGGGGCTCTATTTAGTCCTGGATGTGGTTATTCTCTTAAAATTCAAGGTTTTAGAGTTTGAAAAGTATGATGACACGAAGTGTCCAAGGACCCACATTACTATGTACTGTCAAAAAATGGTAGCATATGCTAATAATGAGAAACTATTGATGCATGTGTTTCAAGATAGCCTTAGTGACTCTGTTGCTAGGTGATATGTCTAGTTAGATAGGACTCGTATTCGTTCTTAGAGTGATATGGCTCATGACTTCATCAGTCAATACTGACATATCATAGACTTAGCTCCTGATCATCTTTTTTTGTAGAATATGAAAAAAAAGATGACTGAATCATTCAAAGAATACGCTCAGAGATGAAAGGATATGACTACTCAGGTACAACCTCTTTTGGCTAAGAAAGAAACCATAATACTATTTATTAGTATTTTAAAATCTTTCTATTATGAAAAGATGATAGGGAATGTAATAAAAAATTTTACTGACATGATGATCTTAGGTGAAATCATTGAGAATGTAATTAAAAATGACAAGTTAAAAGGAAAAAAAATTATGAAAGATAAAAAAAAAAGAGACTGAAGCTTAAGCAGTGAATTTTGATAAATAGTTTAGGGGATATCAACTTATCCACCATAAGGTTACTCTTCGTATCATCCTACTGTGAATAATACATCATACTAGCCCATACCACAACCATCTTACTCATCTACATACCAGCCTGTTTTTAGCCTTTAAGCTCCCACATATAGCTTTAACATTCAACCTTTTGCAAGATCTCAAATTCATCTTGTTAGCCTGGCAAGTGGTTCACGAGAGCAATAAATTACTCGAAAAAAATTTGTATTTGATCCAATCCTCATGACTTATACGAAGTTATACCGAGAGTTTTATAACAACCACTTGATTACCCTCAGCTATGTAGAGTCGTTCAAGCCACCCTATCTTAAGTGGTATGATTCTACAGCTCACTGTGACTACCACTATAAAATTACTGGCCATTCTACTAAAAATTACACTACTCTAAAGCATAAGGTGCAATGATTAATCAAGGATAAAATGGTAAGTTTTGATCAAAGAGGAGCAATAACACTTAATGTTAGTGACAATCTATTACCTAACCACAATATCAATACCCTGAGTGAGAATAAAAAATACATTAATCTCAAAAGGCCTGGAGAGTTAGAATGAATTACGGAGAAATATATCAACAAAGATCTTTCACCTGATTGCATATGGACATAATTTTGGAGAATGATGATAAGGCTGGTTGGAAGTTTCTTGTCATTTTAATATTTTTTTTTAGAGAAATGCTAGAATTTCTTTTAGGCAATAGGATTTCATTTGTTATCATTTTAATAAAAGGTAAATTAATTCATTTCATTACATTTTTTCTTTCATTCAACCATTGTTCCATACTTTATCACATTTCATAACTTTTCATTCCTATTCTCAAATTTCAGATGATGAATGTTTAGATAATGATAACAATAATTCTGAGATTTAATTTTGAGAACTCATTCACATTGATTTGAGGAGACTATTTAGGTAAAAGAAGCTAGTTACTAACAGATGTTGAATAGATATATTTTGAAGACATGCAATCTTTTATAAAGATCCATGAGCTTATTTTTGTTCCAATAGATGATCTTCAAAGAAAGCATTCATATTTAGGATGAAAAATGGTCATCTTTCTTTACTATTTAAAAAATCATTCATTACTACCCTTTTGGGCCAACTATGATTTCTTTTTTTAAAGAACTCTGACCAAATATCACCTTTCAAACTGAGATTTAATTTTTTTTAAAAAAAGGTAAAACATCATAAAAGGTCTAAAAAAAAGTAAAAAAAAAAAAAGAGAGAAAAATAATGTCACACATGATTTAGGGTAAAGTAATGTGAGTCTTTTGTAAAGAATGAGATGACAAAGGAAAAAGTAGTGAAATGATGTACAGTGGGGCAAAATGCCAAGCTGCATCAAGTGATGATCTTTTAGTTTTGAACCTTTAAACACATGTTTTGAGTTTATTTTATCTATTTCTTTCATAACCCTTCACCATGGCCTATATTATAACCTTTAAAAGTCTATTTGAATCAAATATGAATGCTCGAATTGAATGGTCATATGTTGGGCTAAGGAATGCTCATGATGAAATGACAGAATCATGCTTGGTTACTCTAAAGATTGATGTGAAAGATGGGTAAATGAATGAAAAAAAAAAAGAAAAAAAAGAGAAAAAAAAATAGAAATGAGAGAAAATAAATACTCAAATTAAAATTCGAAAAGGTAATTTGAGTAGAAAAAATCTTTGAACTGAGAGCTAGATAAACGGTTCACATGGATGAAAGATAAAAAATGTCTGAAGATCATTCAAAGTTGGGGCAAAGTTCAACAAGCTCAAAATGACTTCGATAGTTAATGAAATGAGTTTTTAAAAAAGAATCCTAGATTAATGTTTAGAGTTTTTTGAATATTCATTGTTTGGATATACTAGGCATCCCAATGACATGCTTCCAACTTATTTTTTTCCCCATTTATTTTTGTGCCAAACTCGTTCCTCATTGATTATCTTTCTCTCAATTCACCTTGTGCTCTCTTACAATTGTATCCCTAAAATAAATTAAAAAAATGTATTATTACATTGTATTTGTTATGATTTGAAATGATGACGGATGAATGAATATGAAGATTCTTGCATTTCTTTGAATAAAAATCTAAGATAATAATAGAAAAAAAAAAAGAAATGGTAAAAATCTAAAAAAAAGATGATTTGAAAAGGTTCATGGTATGACCAAATGATGAATATGGTAATGGATTGGTTAACATAATTTATGAGAGGTGATCAAATGATGAGAATCAGTGGATAAAATTTATTTTGGAATGGTTAGTGCTGATAAGCCTGTCATGTGAGGTAATAAACAAAACTTGTTTTGACATTGTTGGTACTGAGAAGCCTACGAATGGTGATCAAGTGATAAAAATAATGATGATCAGTTGATGAAGCTGATTCCAAAGTGTTGAAAAGCTAAACAAGGAGACAATGTGAGATGATGGGGTCTTGAAGACCATATTACCACATTTTGATTAGAATTTCATGACACTAACATCCACATTACATGTATTACGTTTATATTGTTGTTTGGAGATTATTTAAAACCTCGGTTTGGATATGTATTTGCATCAGCTAGTAAGCATTTGAATTATGACTTAGAATGTGGCATTATGAGAATCTTGGTTGTTGCATTTGCATCATTAAAAAGGTATTGCATTATTGATCATGACATTCATTCATACAAAATTTGGAGTCACCTGAAAAAAAATTATGAACCTTTTTTTATGAGAGTCTTTGAATTTCAAATAAGAATATTTGAATTTCAAAAAAAAATCTTTGAGTTTTAAGTTTCAAATGAGAATCTTTGGATGTGAGTCTTTAAACTTGAATGAAAAGTTTTGAATTTTTGGATACGAATCTCCAAAATTTGAATAATAGTCATG
This sequence comes from Durio zibethinus, assembly GCF_002303985.1. Next base: position 24,789,844 of record NW_019168492.1, read on the forward strand.
CAAATACGAATTTTGAGATCTGACAAAATTAAAATTTTGAGAATCAAATTTTAATTAATTCTGGCAAAGCTGAAAGGTTCTTGCGAATCTAAACCTTTGAATTACAAACTCAAATTGTGAATATTTGAGTTTCCATCAGACACGATCTATAACTCTTTTGGATATTATTGTCAAAGAGCATTTTATTTTTCAAAGTTGTGGTTGCATTTATTTAAAAGAGTATTTATTTTTCAAAGTTGTGGTTGCCTCTATTTATATGAGCATTTTATTTTATTTTTAAGTTATGGTTGCCTCTATTTAGAGGAGCATTTTATTTTTTTAAAGTTGTGTTTGCCTCTATTTAGAGGAGCATTTTATTTTTCAAAGTTGTGGTTGCCTCTATTTAGAAGAGCATTTTATTTTTTCTAAAGTTATGGTTGCCTCTATTTAAATGAGCATTTTATTTTTCAAAGTTATAGTTACCTCTATTTAGAGGAGCATTTTATTTTCCACAATTGCCTCTATTTAAAGGAGCATTTTATTTTTCAAAGTTGTGGTTACCTTCATTTAAAAGAGGATTTTATTTTTTAAAGTTGTGGTTACCTCTATTTAGATGAGCAATTTACTTTTCAAAATCATTAAGCCTCTGTTTAGAGGAGCTTAATTTATTTGTAAAAAAAATAGAAAAAAAAATGTCAAGTTGATTGGGTTGTTTACGTCTTTATACAATTCATGTTTCACAAAAAATGCACAAAGAGGAGCAGTTGTAGACACCCCAATCTGTCCGAGGGTCTACATTTGATTTTTGTTAAAAAATATAAAAATTAATTAAAAAATAAAAAAGCTGAAAAAACGCGAAAAGTGATTGAATTTGGGAAGGACTGAGTTGAAAAGTTTAAACTAAATTAGGGTTTAGAGTTAGAAGTCAGAAAGGATGAAAATCCCATCTGATTTAGGGCTCTTAGATTAAAGCCCTATAAATAAGGCCAAAGAACACACAGGGAAATGGACAGAAATAAAAAAACAAAGAAAGAAAAGTAGAAAGTAAAAAAATTTGAGAGTTTTTTTGTGTTAAAAAAAAAGAATTTTTTTGGAAATTTCAGATTTTGGTTAAATTTTTTGACATCGGTTGAATTTTTCGGTGACTTTTTCGATGCCTGTTGAATTTTTTGGTCAGTTACCCAGTTTTCGACATCACATTTCTAGAAATCGTTAAACTTTTCAGTGAACTTTCGATGAAAAACTTAGATTTCGGTTAGATTTTCAAGAATCCAGTGAAATTCAACCGGTGTTCTTAGGGTTTAGAGAAAGAATGAGAGAAAAGAAAGGGATAGAGAGAGGAGAAATAAGAGATCTGAAACAAAAAAAAATGAATTTGGCCTTTTATAGGGCTCTAAAACAACGTCGTTTTAGAGTTAAAGTGATTTCTTAGGATCCGCACGTTTTTATTTGGACGACCCGACCCTAACGCTAATTTGAGTTTCAACCCACTTCCCAGACGCTGTTGCTGAGCCGAGCCATGCATCCCGAGCCGCGCTTTTCAGCCTCCTTATATGTCTCAAGCTGAGCTATTTCAGTTGTTAAGCCGAGTTGCGCCAAAGGTTTTTTTTTTTTATTTAGTTAATTCATTAATTATTGATTATTATTTTTTTCTTTATTTATTTATTGACTAAATTAAAATAAGTTATTTATTTAATTAAACATCCTTTAATTTTTAATGATCTATTCAAAATAAAAATGTGAAAAAAATATTTTTGAGAAAAAATTAAAAGTATCAATTTCCCTTGAAAATAAAGATTTTCAAAAAATATTTTTTTAAAAAAATTAAAAGTATCAATTTTTCTTGTATAAAAGTATGAGTTTTTTTTTTTATAAAACATAAGAGAGATCTATATCAAAAGTCGAATCATCACCTTTTTTTCTTTTTGCCTTTTTCTTTTATTAAAAATCTTATTTAATGTTAAATAATCCGACGATAGAGTTTTTGTAAGAGAAATAGTGGTTTTCTTATATACTCTTGAGGTGAGAATTTTTTTTTTAATTTTATGTCAAAAGTATTTGAGTTAATTAAAAATAACTTTTAAGGCTGATCGGATAGCATGAAATTAAGTTGGTATCATCTTTCGATGTGCGTTGTGAGGGTGCTATAACCTTTCTCACTTGTAACCAAACTTTCGAACCCTGTTCTGATTAATAAACCTGAACTTATTCTTTTAGGGACTCTTAGTCAAGCTTAGGTGTTCCTTGAAATGATAAATTCCTTAGGTAACCAATCGCACCTAAATAAAAAAGATTAGTAGCGACTCCTCAAATTAATGCTAACGATAGGTCCTCGGATTTAGATGTTATGACAATCAATTCAATTAATTTTGAATGGAATTATATTGTATTATTTTTATTAATTAAATTAAAAATTTTAATTTTAAAAATTAATCAATCAAAATTAATTTTGTTAATATAGTTACTTTTTCAATTAATTAAATAATAAAATATATTAAGTTAAATTATACTTTAAATTCTTAAATTCTTATATGTAAAATAAATTAAATAAAATTATCTAACAAAAATATTCAAATACAAAAATATTAAGTTAAAAATTTTAATAACTTTAAATGAAATAGATAATTATATATATAAATTTTATTATATTTCGATTAAAATTTCGATTAATGTGATTAATTTGATTTTTAAATTAAATTAATCAAAAATAAAAATTTTTTAAAATTATTTTTAATAATCGATTAAAATTAATTTAATTATTAATCGATTAATAAAATTAAATTAATTCGATCAATTAATTAATTAAAACGAAAATTTGAACACTGCTAAAGTGATGCGCTAAAATATCATCTGAACCAAACGGATGGTTCATGTGATGTTTCTCTCTTAGTTATCTTTAGTTCAAATACCTTAAAAAGTTACAAGAAAGTAATTCATCATTAATTCGTTTAATTTTTTATCGTTCAACCAAAAAAACAAATAAAAAATATTATCCGAAAGGTGTTTGATGATTTGACTTCTGCAACATCAATATATGGGGAAGGGAAAGTCCAAGGCCGTCTGATACTGTTTTTATATATATATATATATATATCCAACAAGAAGAAGAAGAAGGTAGTGCTGTTTTCACCTGGCATGCTTGCTAAGAACTATAGGTTGAATAAATAATTATTATAGGCAAAATTATTTATGTAATATGTTTTATATTCTCATGTACCTACTGCTTATATATAAGATTGAAAATTATTACATTTTTTAAGCTTCTTTTTAGAACATGTATAGTGGTCTATTATTCAAAGACAACAAAAGTTTAATAACTACAAGAGGTTAGTTTATTTATATGAATGCAACAACCTCCCTTGGATATGGACATGATGATGAACCTTTGAAATAGATGGGATCTGGTTTCTATTTGAAAATGGTTCAAAATGCATATGGATACCATATGGCATAGCTTTTGCCTATTTGCCTTTCTTCGTGGCTTGAAAAAGCTGAACGAATTCAATCGTAATCCAAAAATTATAAAAATGGGAAAGGGCGCATTAAAAGACTTGATCAAATCGCATAATTTTTTTTATTATGATGATGACTCAGTTCATTCCATTATTTTAAGAATATAAATGAGTATATATATATATATACTCACACATTTAACCAACTTAATTGATTTTGTAAGGAATTTTTATAATCTATCATTATATTAAATCTTGGGTCCCAATCAAATTAAAATCCTTTTAGCTTGATGAAGAAAACTCAATATAAGGTGTATAGATGTACACATACATAGAATTTTGCTTCTTTTTTTTTTTTGAAAAAAGGGGGATTTGAGCTGCTTTTTGAATAAAAAAAATGCATGCAATGCCTAACTTTGAATCGAATGTTCGGTTGCTTGCGTTATGCATTGCTTTTACTGCAAAGATGAGCAATATTTGGGCATCAAGCAAAACCTAAGTGCCTGGGTACTTGAGTATTAATTATGAGAGTTAAACAGGGCTAACTGGGGATACCCTATTGTCACTTAGATTCATAATAAATAAGGAAAGAAACCATGCTGCAAAATGCGAAAGAAAATTTTATATGGGAGATAATATTAAGAATCTAAAAGAAACAGGATGGGGGATAGGAACAATTTTTGGTATTTAAAACTCAATAATTGAAACAACTTAATGTAGGGTTCTTGAAGGAGATTGGTGGCATTTGGGGATCCTACTCATCTCACTAAGCAAAAAAGTGTTTACTTTTTTTAACTCTTTTTAACATAAGAATATCAACATGCCAACATCATAGTCCATGCCAAATATGTTCATGGGAATCAAATCTTCAAAGCACGCCCAGATGAAATTTTACTTTTTTTTTTTTTACTTTTTGCCCTTAAGAAAAAGATTATTTGGGCAGATTGTGATCTGCCATGTTACAATTTGATGTATAATCTAGGCAGCCAGCAATAGATTAGAATTTTGGGTATTTAAAAATGAGTAGTGGAACATTTTTATTTTTGACTTTTTGACCATAATATGTCTTCTATCTCTCTTCATCTTGGTTTCTTTTTAGCCTATTGCCTAATATGTTTATTAATTTATTTGAATATATTGTGACAATTATATCAATGTGCTTTTGTTGGCATTTAAGTAATCAAAATCAATGTACTTTGCTAGAAGTTAGAAGCTAACTTGGGTTATTCGTAAGGAATTGCCAATAAGAAATGATATGGCCCATGGCTTATAATATTCTAGTCCATGCATGTGCAATAATGCAACCGAGCTATTATTGTCAATTTCTTCTTATCAACATCAGCAAGTCACCGACTCTCCATTATCAGTTGTCCTTTGTATTTACCAAGTGCCCATTTTTCTGTTCTCTTCTGAATATGATTACTGAATTTGTGCTCTTTAATGGAGTCAAGTTATTTGAACAAGTTTCTCAAAACAAGTGGCTGCTGCCGCTGTTTCTCTTGCTTCAACTAAATTTGGTTTTTGTCATTTTCAAGGTTTTGTTTTTTCCTCGTATGTGAACTAATTTGGAATGTCTAGCTGAAGCAATCATTAAGCCTTCCCTTTTGATAGTATGATGCTGGAGAGATTTTCATCGTATCATATTGTCGTTTTATGATTGATTCCAAAACACAGTTATAATGCAGTAGGAATCCTTCCACCAGGCTGACGTGTTTCTTCTTTTTTCTTACTAGTTCTGACTTTATTTTGCAAATACAACTCAAATTATAAGTAAATAGTTGAATCTTTTGGCACAGACATTTGAAGTTCATTGATTTGACCTGCAAAGGCTAAGATCACACGGCGTTTCTACCAATATCTGAACATAAAATTGGTCGTTTTCCTCCCAATGATGTCCGTGCCACTCACGTCTATGGTTATGGATGATAGTGAAAGTGAAGCCTGTAATTTGTTGGCATACATTTTTATATATACAAATTTAAAAGACATAACCTCAAGTCTCACCTAGCAATCAACGCCAATTTTAACTTGTCCACCAACCTTTCCTACCAATCCGACTGCAACCGTGCCCAACTCCTCGATCGTACCATGGATGAAGAAGGTCGCCATGGGTTCCGATTTCACCCGTTTCTCATAGGCCTTCTTGGAGTCATTGCCGGATCCTTCATGGTCGCTACTTATCATTTAGTTTGTTCTGTTTGCAATTGCTACCGCAGGCAGATGCTAGGCATCGCCATTACTAGCCAAAACCTTCAACACAATCAGCAGGAAAGGCCTAGTGACAGAAGCAGAAGCACTTCAACACCGAGATTAATTCCAATATTTAGATACGGCAAAGATTGCAAAGAAGAAATGTGTGCCGTTTGCTTGAGTGATTTCAAGGAAGGTGAGCCAATTCGGTTATTGCCAGACTGTTCGCACTTTTTCCATGTGGCATGCATTGATACATGGCTAAATTTGCACTCTAATTGCCCGCTGTGTCGTGCTGATACTTCTTCACCTCCAGAGCAGGTGGCCGTGTCTTTGCCGGATGCTACCAGAACACCCACCTCTGGAACTTCATAGATTGCCAGATTTTGGGGTGTAATTTTCAAAACGATGGAAGGGAATCAACGGATGGCTTTACTGTGAAGCCAGGTAGCTTAGCTACTCTCCATTAATGATTGTTTATTAGCTTGGAAGTGACTCAAAGCGAGAAAATGCCTAGTGAATTATAGAAAAATTAGATGCATAATGTTTGTCAACGTCAAAAGGCCGTAAATAGCACCGTTTTTTAATGACTTTTGGTCCCTGTCATCACCCTCAATCCACCCTTTATTTTCTCTACACTTCTCTAGGATGATCATGTTTCAAATGCCAAACCTTTCATTGATGAAGCTTACGAACAGTTTTTGTTGCCCAAAAGTCCAATATTAAAATTTGAATATGGATTAAAATAATTAAACAAATTCCAAATCGTTGTCGTCCCTAACTATATATCCTATGAGTATAGCCCTAAGTAAGTTTCAAATTTTCGGAAGCTCTTAAAATTGGGCCTCTTTAGCCCATGTTATTAAGGTCACTGGTCAAGAGTTTTTGTGGTCTGATTACAATAATTTGGGCCTCCTTTTGATAGTGGAAACAAACACTAAATGGGTCAAAAAAATCAACTATTACTGCTGTAATGCTTGTTGATTGAAACAAAATTCATGAATCGGTAACATACGCTGCTTTCATGATGGTTACGTGAATTTTGTCTACACAAACAGCCCCACATTTTCCCTTCAATTATTGCTTTCATCACCATCACCGCTCCCGCACCATTTCTTCCCTTACCTGCTCGAATAAAAAAAAAAAGCCTCAAAGTTTAGTCTTTTACCATTGTATTTTCTTCTTTTTTTCCTCCTTATCATGGAGAACTCACCAACCGTTATCAGGCCACCACCACCACAACCACCGCCACCCTTGCTTGCATCATCACCTCCATTTTCCCAGCCTGATAACACCACTAACGGTACTGTTATCATCAGGTCACCTCCGCCATTACCTTTGTCTTCATCACCCCAAATATATCCTATAGATCAGAACGGAAATGCTGTTATAGTGACCATCAATCCACCGCCACCTTTCCCCGCTTCACCAAGAAGCATCGATTTATCCCCACTTGAATTCATTCTTGCCCTTATGGCAGTTATAACCATCCCCGCTATAGTCTACGCTTTATTTTTTGCTGTCAAGTGCCCTCCTTGGTCTTCCAGGGAACATCAGGACAGCCCTACGGAGCTTCCCAGGGACAACAGTGGAAGTACTGTTGAATTAACTGAGAGGAGGAAGGAACCTGTTTCAGGTGTTAAGTACCAAAATGAGACTCATTCTAAAGATATTGGAAGTGAGTGCTCTATTTGTTTGTTAGTTTTAGCTGATGGGGAAGAAATAAGGCAGTTGAGTGGATGCAAGCACTCGTTTCATGCTACTTGCATTGATTCGTGGCTTAACAACCAAAACAATTGTCCAATTTGCCGGGCTTCTGTTACCGTAAACAGGCCAAATAATAATGATACGGCCTCGTCGGCTTCATCTAGAGATAGTGATCTCCATCAAGGTTTGCCAGATGCAGCCAGTTTGGTTTGACATGTCTAGTTTAATTTCTTGATTTTTTGTTCCTTTTCTTGCTGAATTTTTGTTTTTCCCTTTTGGCATTCCGAGGCTATAATAAAATTGAGAATGGCAAATGGAAGATCTGGTATTCAAAACTCCACCAAGAATTGTTAGTACTCTAGAATCCTGATAGCATAGAGATTAGCCTGCATTTTTTTTTTTTCTTTTGGGTTACTTTGCTGTGAGGAAATGGAATGAATTCAAGGCAATTAAGAGCCAGAGTTTGATCAAAAGTTTTATCTCATGGATGCTTCTTGTCATAGCTTGAACGCTTTAGATAGAGATCGAATTGGTGATTTAACAGGGTACGTATTGGTATCCGCTCTGAAGTGATTCGGATCCGGATTCACAGGTTCAAAATTGAGTTACATTTACTTCTGTTTTCTGTGATTATGCTTTGAGAAGAACTGAAGAGAGATCATAAATGGAAGTAACTGATCCCCACTTTTTCTCTTCAGTCCTTTTTTCCGTTTTAGGTCAGCTTTTTGTTCATGATTGTAAATAGCTTCAGCAATTGTTTGTATCATCTACTTCATCAGTCTTGTAATTCTTTTCCTTATCTACAAAAGCAGAAACAGTCGGATCCAACACGCATGATCCACGTTTTACGTTTCACCTTGACACCATGTTCATTGATAAAGAAGTTACATTTTACGAAAGGATAATTCTTAATCAAAGGGATTCAAGAGAGCAATACAGGGTGTGTACATATATAAAAATGCTCTGCCATCGATTCCCTTACAAATTATAAGAAAATGAATTACACTGGAATATGTGCCTTTGCTAGTTGTTCATGATTGAATACATGATCTGGTTACACGGCTTCCAGGGCCCATTGGTGGGCCAAAGGGGCGGCTACTCTTTGATGGAAAGGTATACCTAACAGAGAAAAAGGATCCAGATTTCTATTCATTGGAAGCTGGTTGCTGCTGTTGTTGCGGTAAAAGAAAGTGGGGGATATTTAGATATATATGTTTCAAACTTATGATTATTACAAAATGTGTTTTTTGCATAATGCATGTTGAATCTTGATGTTTTCCTTTGTTAATGATGTTACAATGTCAATAATTTTCCTGCTTTACTAGGTGGGGGATATATCTCAATCTCAATGCCTTGACGGCTTATCTGTCACTTTTATTTTGGTTGTTCCCATTGTAAATTACAAAAGCTCTCTTCGGTTTTTTTTTTTGGCCACCTAAGCTATAATCTTGTCAATTGAAAGTACATTTTGTGGGAAGGCCAAAAAAAAAAAAAAAAAAAGGAAGGCAGGCTTTCATTTGCCTGCTTTACGCTGCTATGCATTTTGATGAAGGGGTGGTTTGATCACATCAGTTCTGGCCCAAAAAATGGTGAATGCTGATATATTCTCAAGTCCATGAGAGCTTCTTTTCCATGGCCTCTCAAGCCCATGCAAAGTATAGACCCATGAGCCAAACATCTTGCTTCTTTTTTTTTTAGATATAAAGTAAATCACAGTATGAAAATTTTAGGTGTTAAGTTTGATAAAAAAAATTGTATGTGTTGAAATTTGAATTATATAATTATTGAATGTCACTTTCTAAAAATGTTGCATGCCCAAATTATGAATTTCGCTTACATTTTTTTAAAGCAATTGTACCATTTGTCATAAATGTGAAAAAATAATTTACACCAAATTTTGCTAGCATATTAATATCTAGTGATGAGGACAGTTTTGTTATATGTAGGTTGGTGACTATGGGTTCCTTAGAAAATGGATTATAAATGGCGTGTGCTTCAAGATCAAATGCACACATATTACTTGACTTTCACTTTAATCTGTTTGCAAACATTAAATTTGGTTTTGAGTAATGAAATGTCAAACACAATTATGAATCTTATCAATTATACAAATACGAGTCAATCTCATGATCGATGTTTAAATTATAGTAAAATATTTAATATAATATTTAAACGATAAAATTTTTTAGTATAGTATTTATATTATAAATTTATTAATTAATATGATATTTAATTTTAATATTGTTAATTTTAAATAATGATACATGTTAAATAAATAAAAGTTTAAGTAATATATTAATTAATAAATTCATAATTTAAATATCACATTAAAAATTTTTATCATTTAAATATTAGATTTAATATTTATTATAATTTAAAGATTATTTATGATATTAATTTAGATAAACATTAACACTCTTTTTCAATGTAATCATTTTTAAGCAATTTGAGAATTTCATGTAACTCTAAAATTTCATGATTTTTATTTGGATAGAATGGGAAAATGACATAATAAAAATAAAAAAATTTTAAATGTTAATTATTTTTGTAAATTTTTATTAATTAGATAATCTAATATACTTATCATTGACCTTAATTAAATTAATTCAATCAGTTATTTAAAAAAAAAATCAATTAATATGAAGTTACAATTTTAACATAAATTTTTTCTCTATATTTCACTGTATTGTTTTTTTTTATATAAAAAAATAAAATTTAAAGTATTTAAAGAGTTGACATGTTATAATTTTCTAATACAAAATCATGTTAACGGTAATTTACTAAATTTAAAAACTTACATTTTTTAAAATTTTGATTGTCAATTATGATAATTTGACAATTTAATTACTAAAACAAAAAAAATTAAGCGTTAGATCAAACAAATCAACGGTTACAGGTAAATTAACAACAACATTAAAAAAAAAAAAAAAACAACCCGTAACACTACAGTGTAACCGACAATTCAAATTAAATTCCGACCGATATTATTTCCCTCTCCAAGCACGGACAACAGTACAAACTACAAATTACCCTTTTCTTTTCAAATCAAAGCCACCACTTCAACAGAAACCACTTACGCCAACACCGAGTCCGACACTATCATTTAACCTTCTCAAAATTCAAATCGAATCTCTCAAACCCCTCTTAGATTTTAGCTCTCCCGTCCGAAAATCTTCCCAAAATTGTAAATTAATGAAAAGAGCTCAGTTGCCTTATTCTCCAGATCGATCATGGCTTTTGCCATTACTTGTAATCTCAATCATTTCACTCACGTTTCTTCTAGCATTAACTTTTACCCACGGCAAATCGTTGTCTTCCAACACCGACTTCTCTTTTCACCAACGGAAATTTACTTTTTCTGAAGGGGTTTACGGCCGGTTGCCGAAGTTACCGAGGTTTGCTTATTTGATATCGGGGACGAAAGGGGATGGGCCAAGTGTCAAGCGGTTGTTGCAGGCGGTTTATCATCCGAGGAATTACTACATACTCCACCTTGATCTAGAAGCTCCGGATTCGGAACGGCTGGAGTTGGCTAAGTACATGAAATCGGAGGGCGTGGTTAGGGAGTTTGGGAACGTGATGGTGATCGGGAAGGCTGATTTGGTGACTTCTAAGGGGCCCACTATGATTGCTAGCACGCTTCATGCGGTGGCGATATTGTTGAAGGAAGCCAAAGATTGGGATTGGTTTGTGAACCTTAGTGCATCAGATTATCCCCTCATGTCTCAAGATGGTAATAAACATTTTTAATTTTTATTATAATCTGAATTTAAAATGTTGGGTTGTTGAGATTTGGCCACGAATTGGATGGAATGGTCTATGATTAATTTTTTATGATTGGATTATGGATAATTTGGATATTTCTTGTGCGAGTGCAAATGGGTTGGCACTGAGAGGGATTGGATGATATGAAATGGGAGTCAAGGATAGTAGCATTTTTAAAATCTATAATAATGAGTAGGATTTAGATATTGTTATTGGAATTTTAATAATGGTTGAAGGTGGTAGAGCATGAATTTAAGATGCACTGACTGAGTACTGTTTTATGTATTTATTTTTATAATTATAGTGGTAACTTAACAGTTGGGATGTACCAAAATTTTTGTGGCATATGTTTGGTGATAATTTTTGCATGAAATGGTCGTCAGAAAGGCAAAAAGCAACTGCTTATGGTACGTGGGTGACTAAGTGCAAGCTTGTTTCTTCAGGGGTTTCTCCATTATTTGGTCTGCTTTAACTTGGCTGATCCGCTGGCTGCAATTACCTGTATAATTCCTGTTGGTTTTCCCCTTTGTGAATTAGCAATATTCATTTCCATCTGCAATTGCATTTGCAGCAGCTCTCCATATTGCACTCTCTTGAAAAATTAACAAATGTAAAATCTGGCTAGGCCTAGGCATGTTTCAGTAATCTTGCTGATTGCGTATTGGTTTTGGTTTCAGATATGGTGCACATCTTTTCTTACTTGCCTAGGGATCTCAACTTCCTGGAGCACACGAGTAGCATTGGTTGGAAAGAGTGAGGATCCAATACATGTTATTCCGCTTTTTATGCAGTGTACTCATTTACATGGCGTTCTTTGAATGTAATTTATTGTGTGCTTGCAGACACCAAAGAGCAAGGCCCATCATTATAGATCCAGGCTTATATCATTCAAAGAAATCTGGTGTATTTTGGGCAAAGGAGAGAAGATCATTGCCTGCTTCATTCAAGTTATTCATGGGTAATGCTTTTATATTTTTGTTTTTTGTTTGTCATTGATCTCTCCACTCCAAATTATTTGTCTGGTAAAACTTGTGTTACAACATTCTTGAATATCAGTTAAAGTCGATAGAAGCCTGCGGGTGGCAGCATATAGTTTTCATTTGATTTAAGTAAATGGATGCTATGTTACGTATTCTAAAAATAGTTTTGCTGTTGAAGATTGGTATCTGGTTTTCAGTATACTGTTTTAATATAACATGGGAAAAAGTGTTGAAGAGTTTTAGAACTGCTAGTTAGACATGATCTCTAAAATGTTTATTGCAAGGTAACTTGTAGTCTTTGTTGTGAAATGTTTAGAGATCCTTGTGCAACCTTGCATATTGATAAGCTTCTGATGGAAGTAAATCTCTGTTTTAAGTTATGTCTTAGATATTTGTTAAAGTCTGGTTGAAAATTTGCCTGTATTCTAGTCTTTCTAGATTGCTGTTCCTTGAAAGTATCATCTTGTATCTGGAAATAACATATCCAGAGTAGGTTGTGTGAACTTTTAACATATGTTCTGAATATTTGATTATTTATAAATTTTACAAAATCGTATGGTACATGCAATAGATTCATTGTACTTTATATCCTGAAATTTTGATGCACAATTCCAGGGTCTGCATGGGTTGTTCTGACAAAGTCATTTCTTGAATTCTGCGTCTGGGGGTGGGATAATCTCCCCAGAACTCTCCTTATGTACTATACAAATTTCCTGTCATCTCCAGAAGGCTACTTCCACACTGTAATCTGCAATCACAAAGACTACCAGAATACAACTGTAAACCATGACTTGCATTATATAAGATGGGATAATCCTCCAAAGCAGCACCCAATGACTCTAACATTGGAACATTTTGACGACATGGTTCAAAGTGGAGCCCCTTTTGCTCGCAAGTTTACCAGGGATGATCCAGTACTGAAAAAAATTGACAAGGAACTCTTAAGGAGATCCAATGGTCAGTTTACCCCAGGAGGTTGGTGTGTTGGAGGTTCCTTTCCTGGTACAGATCCTTGTGTAATTTATGGGAACCCAAATGCTGTTAAACCTACTGTAAGTTCAAAGAGGCTAGAGAAACTATTGGTACAACTTCTTGAATCTGAAAGATTTAGATCAAAACAGTGTAAATAGTTTTTTGTAATGCTAAGTATATACTGCCCCTCCTCCACCCCCCCAAATTTTGTCAACAATAATGTTAGCTAAACACGACAATTTTAAACATGACATGAAAAAATTATGTATGAATTTAGTGTAATAATGTTTTGTGTTTTAATTGTATCGATGCGATTAAGATAATACATTATTTATGTTATGTTGGTGTTAAACAGTAATGACACGTTCAAGACGCGATATTATTTGTAACATAAAAAAATTTAAAATTTATTTTAATTTATTTTAAAAATTAAATTAGTAATCGTATTTATCATATTATTTTAGTATTTAAATAGAATATAAATATTTAAGTTTTAAATAATTTTTTATTTAAATACTAATTTAAATTAAATTTTTTGTTTAAATAAATAGATTATTCATGTTAAATTGTATTATTCGTATATAATAATATTAATTGTATCGTATTGCATCGTATTATTTGAATAATTTATCGTATCTAATCGTGTTATTCGTATATAATCGTATTAATTGTGTTATATCATATCATGTTATATGGATATAAATTAATTTTAAATATATTAATCATGTCATGTCACGTGTAACTTATATAATAAATATATTATATTTATATTTAAACTATTTATATCATATTAAAAATTATATTTGACACAAAATATGATACGATAACTCTCAATAGCCACCCCATTATTTATGGTAGTAGCTGATTCCATTTCCCGGCCCATTTGGACCAAAAGTTTCGCCCATTTAAGAATATTAGATTTTGGACCCCAATGGCTGGCCTAGTGTCAACATGGGGTTTCTGTTTCTGGACCATAGCTAGCTTTTAAATTTCTTTTTCTTTTCGCCCTCTGTGTATATTTGCAAATATTACAGCCAAATTTGGCAATTTTGTTTGATTTATCCTACAAAAATTATGGTTTGGCATCTTTTATTGAACCCAAAAAGGTAAAGCCAACCTATCAGGAAAAGCAGATCTTATGTTGTATGACCATCTGGTTTTCAACATAATAAAAGTGGTTCTGGTTTTTTTTTTTTTTTTTTTTGTCTCGAGATGAAACATAAGCGAATGAGAAGGGCAGGAAAACTTAACAAAATTGGACCATCCAAAAGCAAATTAAGATTAGGGGTGAGAAAAAATAAAAAAATTAAAAAGTAAAAAATTTATTCTAAATCGTAGTGTTTAGTTTAGTTTGGATCAATTTTTTTTATTTAATTTGGATATTAGATATATAAAATAAATTTAAATAGATTTTGAGAAATCAAAAATAAAAAAAAATTTGAATGAATTGAATTATATATTTTTATTAATTTATATATATTTTAAATTTTTATAAAATAAAAATAATTATTTTATACATAAATCTATTTAAATATATTAAAAATTATATTAAAATAATATATAAAAATTTAAATTTAAAAAATCATTGAATTAGATCGAACAAGTAGAATTTAGTTCAATTTAATTTAAATTGTAAAAAAATTTAATTTGAATTTAAATTAAATTTTAAAAATTTATAATTTTATATATTATTAAAAAAATCAAACAAAATCTGATAATCATTATCATCCCTAATTAAAATAGATTAACTTTGAATGGAAAAATTAGACCATCCAAGCACAAGCACCTCGAAAGGAGTGTGGGAATAGCACTGAAATAAATATATATTCCCATGCACCAATAAAGGAAACGAGTGGGGATGAGAAACATGCCGGACCGGGGAAAAAAAGGTTCCTTCGGTCGGGACCCTTGGATTACTACGCCACCAAAGCACCCCCCCAAGAAGGAACTCTATATATTATAAATTATTATTAATTAAACTCAATTAAATCTCACCATTAATCATAATTAAACCTTGTTAATTAATTAATTAATGTAAGCTGGTTTGCACTCTAGAGACCAACTCTTTTGCATGCAAGAGAGCCACTAATCTCATTTTTCTAAGTATAATAAAAGTGAGAAAAAAACAAAAGCTTATAGGCTAAGAAACATGGCCTTCTCTAAACCCTAAAAAGCAATAAAACAACCAAGAAGTAATTAATTATATATTACCATATAGTATAAATAAATATAGTATATATAAAGCACCCTCCTTTAAAATTTTTTTCCTTCTCTCTTCATTCCATATCTCTCCCTTCTTTCTTTCTTTCTTTCTCTTTTCCTTTTCTTTCTTTCTCTAACACTCTCTCTTTGTTTGATGTGATTCTCCACTACAATTATCCCCCAAAAAACGCAACAAACTTTTACAAAAGGAAAAGAAAGATCAAGAAATCATGGTTTTTACCTCCATCCCAGCTTATCTTGATCCAGCCAACTGGCAACAAGTAAGTGTTTTTATTTTTATTTTTTTCATTGGGTTTATTTTGATGGTTTCATTGATAAAAAGGCAAAATCCAAAAGATAAATATTCTTATTACTTTTGTTAATATCTTGTTGAATATACCAGGTGTTTGATTTCCTTTTTTTTTTCCTTGCTTTCTTGGATTTTTCCAGCATCCAAATCATCAAGCTGGTCCTAGTAGCAGTGCAAGCCACCATCAGCTTCCTCCTCCACCACAACCACCTCAACTACCACATGGAGGAGGTGCAGCTGGCTCGATCCGGCCCGGTTCAATGGCTGATCGAGCTCGTTTGGCCAACATACCGATGTCAGAAGCAGCATTAAAATGCCCTAGATGCGAATCAACAAACACAAAGTTTTGCTACTTCAACAACTACAGTCTCACACAACCTCGTCACTTTTGCAAAACTTGTAGAAGGTACTGGACTAGAGGAGGTGCCCTAAGAAATGTTCCAGTTGGAGGTGGCTGCCGTAGGAACAAACGAAGCAAAGGAAGTAGCTCGAAATCTCCGGTCAGCGGTGACCGACAAACAGCTTCTGGTTCCTCAAGTGCAATTTCTTCAAACAGTACTGGAAGAACTGATATTTTAGGCCTTGGACCTCAGATTCCTCCACTGAGGTTCATGGCTCCTTTTCATCATCTTACTGAATCTGGTGCTAGTGATATTGGGTTGAATTATGGGACAATTTCAGCTCCACTTGGAGGAACTAATGACCTAGGTTTTCAAATAGGAAGTGCTTTAGCTAGTGGAGCTGGCGGGGTTGGGGGTGGTGCTGCTGCTCCTGGTACTTCTCTTTTGACTATGAACGGTTTGGATCAATGGCGGCTACATCAAGCGCAGCAGTTTTCCTTCCTAGGAGGCTTGGAATCTTCTTCTGGCTTGTACCAATTTGGCAGTGTAGGTGTTGAGCCATCGGGTTATGGAGCTGGTCATCAGGTTCGGCCTAAGATATCAAGCTTAATAGCAACCCAGATGGCTTCAGTGAAAATGGAAGATAATAATAATCAGCAGGAACTGAATTTGTCGAGGCAATTTTTGGGGGTTCCAGGAAATGATCAGTACTGGGGTGGAACTGCATGGACAGATATTTCCAGTTTCAGCTCTTCATCCACTAGCAATCCATTATAGATTTGGTTCTCTCTCTCTCTCTCTGTCTCTCTTGTTTCAAGTGCTGAAGCTTCGGTTTTTTTGTCAGTACAGTAGCTTCAATTAAAGAAAAATTAACTATGAAGACAAAGTTACTTTCCAACTCCATATGGCATCAATGATCAAACCTCCAGACACCTTATCCAAGAAGGATCCTCGAGTACTTGGTTCCATAAAAATCGAGTAAAACCCTAGTATTGGTAGCCTTTGTTTTAGTAGAATTGGTAGATTTCAATTCATGAGTATGTTTTCCATAGTAAGTGCATGTATCAGTTTATAGAGCTTGTAATAGGCATATACCTACTGATGATATGCATTGCGCAAAATATATCTGTTTAAATCCTATAATTTGACAATTAATGCCTCTTGATAATCTTCTTACAAGGGATTTGCAAATTATGTTACATTACTAGTTTATATAATTGAATTATTAATCATTTGAATTCAACAATTTAATCAAAACCTGGACGGCTTAGAATCATGCTAAGATTCATTTGTTTGGAGTTAATGACTTCTTTTACATGTCTATTGGCCTTCTTTCTTCTTCTTCCTCTTCTTTTTATAAAGATTTTTATACCTTTTAAAACTTTCATATTTTAGTCAAGTTTCAAGGCAAAAGCTTATTAAAGTATAACTTTAGTTAACCATAAGTCTACCAATATGCAAAGTATCATTTCGTCCTCCTCACACTGAATTCTTGAAAAATAACAGAATTTCGAATTCAAAGCTCTTTTAGTTGATTTGGATAGAATTTCACAATTCATACTTTACTATATATCAGGTTGGAAAAACATTAATTAGCTTCCTCTTTCTCAGTTACTTTATTAGAATATTTTAATACTCCCATGTCACTCTTTAGCACTAATTTGCCTTTGTTTAATTACACTGTGTTTGATGTTAGTTTCTACTTGTGATCAAGCTACACTTTAATCTATAATTGATTCAGTGTATAAACGGTCGGCATCATTGTTATCAGTTTTTCAGTTTTTTTTTCCACTCTTTCCGTCTCGCTTAAGTACGTAAAGATTCGCAAGTTGGAGAAAATGTTGAGGCTTGTCATATTGATCAAACAATTAATTGGATTGTACCAACAATAGATTGACTCAATTGGTAGGATTGTTACTTTCAATGTAAGTGATATTGAGTTCGAGTTCAGTTGGTAATCTTTTATTAAAATAATCTTGAATATACAATTTGCAGTTATTATTCTATAAAAAAAATATATTTTGTTTTGATCTAAGTTATTGAATAATTTATCTATCTTTGGATTGTTTGTAAAAAAAAAAAATAGAGTTAGACAGTTGGTGGTTCATGATACCATCAAAATATATTTCCAAAAGGAGTGCATTCTTTTATTTTGTGCAGCCATAGCTTACTCCACTTGAAACCTTTAACGGAAAATTTTGCTTGCTGCCCCCACAAAAACCAAGAGAAAAAGGGCGAGGGAAGAGGGAACAAAAGAGCAGAAGAAAGTGTTTTACAGCTTATCATGTTTGAGCAAATATGCAAGAAGAGCCTTTGTTGTATGTCTGAGCAAGGAATTATCCACGATGCATGTTCATAAATATCTGATTGCTGCCACAATCGCATGGTGAGACAAAGAAAGAGAAAATTGCGTAAAAATCTACTTTGGTAATGATAATATGTGAAACAAAAAGCTCTCTTCTGATAATTAGGTGAGACATGAGACACTGCAGCCATTTGTAACATGGGAATGATTTTGTCATAATTTAAAAACGTACTTGTTTGTATTGAGATATGTGAAAGAGAGTGTGAAATGCAATGATCATAGTCATAAGAAAACCAACATTTTTTATAAAAAAAAATCTGTAAATTGAAAATAAAAAATAGTTATTAAGATTAGAATTTAAATTTTAAATTATTCAATATTATTTTTAAAAATATGTGATTAATTTTTGAATTAAAAAATCAACATTTCACTCGAATCTATTACAAAAAAATCATCGTAGTATTCTTGAATATGAATAAATTAAGTGTGAAGACAGCGAGGAGAAGGGGAAAAGGACGAAAAACGTCAAAAGAGAGCCACGACAATTGGGTCAAAGACAGAGATTTACTAAGGTAAGGCTACTGGCTTTCGGACAGGAGAATGGAATGTCTGACCCATTTTCTAAGTTTGACGCGCGTGTCTTTGGCACCACTCACTAAAAGACAAAGACTGGTTTGTCAGCGTGTGGACCTGACTGCTGATTCTTGGTCTCCGTGATTGCATCTTACACGCACGCGCTTCAAGGCTGCACTTTTCTTTTTTTTATATATATATATATTGTTTTTTTTATTACTCTAAATATAATAATTTAAAATATGATATAATAATATAATATAAAATTAATATGAATAAAATATATAAAAATAATATAATTTAAAATTTTAATAAAAAAATATAAATATATTTAATAAAATAAAAATTATTTTTTTATTTTTTATTTATACAAATTATAATACATAATTTTTATATGAAATATAATACAAATACATAAATTATTACTATTTTATATCAAACAAATACACAAATTACCAAATCTCTATAAAAAAAAAAACCTCATATTCACTCTTTTCATTTGCTTACGTTACTGACACAACAAACACTCTCACTCGCTCGAGGAGGACTTCACTTCCCATGGTACACTCCTTTAAAGGGTTGTTGGGTTGTTTGACAAACTTTATTAAAATCTATTTAAGCCTCCTAATGGTCTTAATATATTTTATCACCGTATATAAAAAATTAACTCATGTTTTTAAATCCTTAAAAATTGGAAAAATTTCAAGTTTAATAGTTATTTGACATAGTATCAATGACATATAACAATCTTTTATTGGGTATAAATTCAATTACTAAATTTAATTCAAATATTTTATACAATCATTATTAAGAATCAATATTCAACTGATCTAATATTTAAATTTCAACATTTATAATCTTTATTTTTATATTAAATTATGATTTTTTTTTATAAAAAGAATGACTATTATAATTTCTTATTCTAACTATTAAATTCTCCCGTAAAGTATGCTCTAAGTTTAGAGCATTTTTAAGATGGATTTAACTTTACTCATATAGTTGTTGACAAATTAAGTTTTCAACTATGATGAATATATGTGGGAATAGAGAAAAGATTGAATTAAACAGTTGCGTTAAGTTAGCATATATCTATTTTATTCAAATCATGTCATATAATCATATTATTAAAAAATTAATTATTTATTATAAAATAATTGATTAATCTATTAAAATAAATATTTATCATTTAATTATCGCATATCATATATAATAAATGATTAACTTTTTCTGAATAAATGTTTATGTAATATAATTTGAATGAAAATAATACATGTTAACATAGCGTAACTATTTCATACAAAATTTTCTTCGTGGGAATATTATTTTTGTATGGAAAGTCTTTTAATATGATATTCCTAACCTAATAAACTAAATAGTGTGTATATATATATATATATATATATATAGAGAGAGAGAGAGAGAGAGAGAGAGTAGACTTTGAATTAGCCCTCAGCATATAAAAAACAAAACTAGCTACTAGTAAGAAATTCTTTCATTCTCCTTTTGTTAATTTTTGTTTAATCTTTTATTCATTAATAATTAAGTTACACTCTTTCAAAAAAAAAAAAAAAAAACTAAGTTACACAATACGGGGAGAATCATTTTTTGTTCCTTTACCTAAATATGAGTTTGAGACATCAATTTTTCTTTTGTGTTAGCATAATAAATATTGCATTAATATTTGCAATTGACATTAATATTGCACTGTTGGTTAGCTTTCCAAATATTTCCTAATTGCCCGATAAATTTGGCTTGATGTTTGCATAAAGGTGGAAAAAATATTCAACAATAAATTAATTTAAAAACCAAATTCATGATTAGAAATCATGGGAATGGTCGATTTGGTCCAATTTATTTTTAAAAAATTCTAACAATCATCTCAGTTTCTTAATCGGAAACTTCCCTTGATCATCTAACCATAAATATCAATGCCAATAGTACTTAATTAGGCTATAATTACTGTATGTTCCAACTGGAATTGGGTGATGTTTGAAAGCAAGGAATCCGAGAGAGTGTTTGGGTTTGCTTTTTCAAGAACCAAGGCTGCTTACCAAGGACGAATAAAGCACATTCAAGACCGTCAAAGGGAAAAGCTTTCTCTCACTCAAAGACGGATAACAATGCTATAGTTTGGTCGGTCGTTCAGTCATCATCCTCGTTATCTTAGTAATCAAAGGAATATAGAATTTACAATGATCCCGGCCGAAATTGTCGATATTGAAATTAACGTAAAGAAATCAAAAGGCTCGGAAATCCATGGCAAATCAAATCTAAACTCTGATTTCAATGAGTTCCATGTTTGATGAGTGCACATGGAATTGTGTGCAATAGAGCAATAGCTGCAGCTTCCACTTTTGTAATGTCTTTGTTTTGTTACTACAACGATATATCATCTCCAAACAAGATGCCCCGAGCCTGATCTAACCAGATTCTTCTTCTCTTTTGAACCTGAGTCCTTCACGTTCTCCCACATGCACATGTCCATGAATTTTAGATACAGGCCAGCCCTATCACTCAGTCACTTCCCTCTCTCTCTCTTCTTACCCTTCAAAACTTTGCCTGCTCTAGAAAAAGTGAGTAGTTATCATATGGTTGTGTCATTTCCTTTTTGCATGAGCCATATTTATTTAACAAGGCAAAAGAACAACAGCATCAATTTCAAAACAATGTCGTTAAGGAAACCAGTTGTTGCTGTCTCCATCATGGAAATGGGGGTTTGCCTTTGCCTACAAGGACCTTGGGTTGGGTATCTTCCTCAATTTAGGTGAGTAGCATCCTAAGATGTCACTTTTTAGCTGTCCAAAGAAAAATATGGATTTGACCAATTCATACCCCAAGAGTTGGCACTAAAAATTTGATCACCAGACATGCATCATTAGCTTAAGTTGTTTTTAGCCTTTGATGGATGCCAAATCTACGTGGCATTCCGTGCATGAATATAATTTTATATTGGACTATAGGTCGTCGACAACGATAATATTTCTTTTTAAGATGAATTATTAAGGTTTAGTTATGAAGGCATCATCATCTACATGACATGATCATGGATTTTTTTTTTCTTGTCTGCTAATTTATGACTCACGAATACACGTGCATGAATATTAAATTTATCTTGTCGGGTTATTTAAATTGATTATAAACTTATTAGTGAATGTGGAATGTAGCCCAATTAAGCATTAATTCAAATTATATACTATTGGACTGACTTTTAGAGGTTGTAAATTTTTAAAGATTGTGAATTGAAGAGAATTTAATCACAAAATGTTTTCCTTAAGTTATATAAGAATTGGAAGATTAAAAAGTAGATTAAAAATTAAAAAAAAAATGTGGAATGTCTTATTCCAACTTAGCTACATGATTCCTATGATTAGACAATACCATTAAATCATATGTCAAAAATCAAGCTTAATATTCGATTTTCAAATCTCTGAATCATGCCACTATATTTAGGCAGCATTCTATTAGAACTTAAATATAATAGTTAGACAATTTCTTATCAGCTTAAAATTTTAAGATAATCGACCACCTAATTTAACAATTTATTAGAACTTTCAAGTTCGAATTCTGAAAAGCACAACTCTTTTAGTATTTCTTCATACAGTGTATTTTTGCCCATTAGGCTATGCAATCTTTAGCCTTTCTTCAGCTTGCACTTTTATTCTACACTTGAATTTGCTGTAAGTCTATTAATCATTTATTTGGCTTGCATGTGAGGAGATGTATTAGAACTTAAATATAATATTTGAGTCATTTCCTATCGGCTTATGTTTTTAAAATAATCAATCAATCAATTTAACACATTCCATGAAACAACGTTTCATATAAACTATTTATTATTCTATATAGTATAGGAATAGTAATGGAGCGAATATCAATTATTTTTTAGATATCCGTATTCGAATTTGTTCAATATTTATAATATTCAAATCCATTTAAGTTTAATATCATTATCCAAATTTGAATCCATTTAAATAAAAACTATCTGTTTAAATAAACAAATTCATTAAAATATATGTTTATTTAAATTTTTTGTTAAAATATAAAATAAAAATGGATTTAATTTAAAATTCAAGTTCAATCTTAATTAATAATAAATAAAAATTATTTTTTAAGATTCAAAACTTTTTACAAGTATAAAATTTTATATATTTTGTATATGTAAACGGGAAATAGATTCGGATATTTATAATTATTTACTAAAACTTAAATGGATTCAAATATTAAATATCTAAGAGATAATATTTATATTTATTCCAAATTTGTCATGTATAATAAATCTTTCATCCGAATCCGTTAATTATTCATTTATAATTATTCGAATCCGATATAAAGGGATTGGATAATGACAGATATCTGTTTATTTATTATCCATTACCATTCTCTATTTGAATTTGAGAAAAAAAAATTATTTTTGATTAATTTCAACAGCAATATGATTTTAATCTTTTATGTCAAAGTGGGTTTGTCTTTTTCTTAATGCAAAACAGATTTTTCTTGATCGCATTACTGTATTTTAATGTTTCATGAAACATATCTTAAAACATTAATTCTCTCTCGTTTTGCCTTTACACTGTAGTTTTGCCTTTTTTTTTTTTTTTTTCTAATTAGCTCTAAATATTTGCATGGAAATGAAAATGGAAGCTTGCGTGAGGAAGCACTCAATTTGATTATGATTGTTCAGTTTGTTTATGTCCCACTGATTTTTTTTTTTTTTTACTTATACAAATAGAGCCCACATACCAGATTGGTGGGGGAAACACAGATTTTTGTTTTGTTTGACCCATCATTATCAGGAGTCAATGGAAAAAATTAATTGATTTAATTAAACCATAATTGATAGATTAAGAAGAATTAATGGTCAAGCAATTAGACCATAAGCTCCAAATCTGATTAATTGTTTGAAGGTTCAGCGCAAATTACGCTATCAGCTGCCCCAACTACCCCAAGTTTCACACTGTCACAGTAACATGAAATTAAGATCTATATGACATTGCTTCTCTTTCTTACTCTTAGTTTCTTAATTTTCTTCACTTAAATTACATTTTTCCTTTTATCTTGTGATTAATAACGTTATTGGGTTCCTTAGACAACTTTAACAAGTTTAAGAAATTAAGGATCTGGAAAAAAATTATATATATGTATATATGTGCGTGCATATTTTTGGTTTTTTTTTATTTTTTATTTTTAAGAATGACCTATTTTTGGGTTATAATGTTCAGCGTTTCATAGAGTGCATATATTTGGTGAATGTGTCAACTCTGATTATTGAAATGGAAGACCAATATATATCTCTTTTAGTCCTTTTAGCATTAGACGCTAGACAAACACATGAAATCTCTTACAGCTCAGTTTGAAGCTGCCCATTCAACAACCTTAAATTCTTTTTTGTTACCTGTCTACAAGACACAAAGGTAAATTGTCAAAACTCAGGACAAGTTACAAGGTCAATTTCCATTGATCTTGTGTATAATCACCACTTTTTATATGTATATACACACAAAGGAAATTATTATGCCTAAATCAATTGATCAACAGTCAAATTTTAATTAACATAGTTGGATACTTGGATAAAACAATGAAAGCATGCTTAAATAGTCATGTCACCTGCTCTAAGGGGATGGCTTGTCATCTACTAAAGAAAGACTCGCCCAAGGTCCCAATAATTACTTGTCAAGGCAATTATATCAGAAATGACCTATCAAGATCTAATTTATCTAAGATCATCAATGTAATTCATGTCTACTCGAATCATTAAATAAAATTATCATTTATTGACTTTTTCTAAAATTTCACACAGACATCTCATAAATTGTTAATTATCTCAATTAAGTTGTTACGCCTGATCTCAAGTAAAAGATAGATGAAAAATCAAATATGCAAAGTAATACAAAATCAGACCCAACTCTTTTAACTTTCTCTCTATTGAAGCTTTTCACACATACTTTGCCTCCTTATTTTTTAATACTATCTCAAGCATATTGATTTGAGCGTTAAAGCACGCCCAAAATAATAATTTCAATACCCTTGACCGTAATTTTTTAACTGCAAATCATAATTGTGTTTTCCTTCCACCGTATTCCTTTCCTTCTAGGTAAGACATTCAAAAACACGTCAACAGAAATTATTACGATATTTCTTCTTTTCTTCCCCTTTTTCAACATAAAATATTCATCTTTCTGACTGTACCGGCAAAGGCCAAGCTGTGCGGCCGCCTGGAGAAAACTGGGCAAGGCTACATGAAACCCAACAAGTCAGGCCCAGCAAAAGGTGACAAATTCGAAATTTTCTTCCGAAGGGTTGCCTTTGCTGTGAAGTAAATTAAACCTCCAAAAGTTGGTAAGCATTAAGGAATATAAGCAAAGAAAAAGTTGTAACAATTTGATTTTTTACCATATTACCATGTTGGAATTTTCCTGTATTATTTCAGCTGCAGATTCTCCAGACTGTTTATAGTGGCAAAATATACATATCTCTTTCAATTTGATGTTGATTAGCACTACAGTCTACACGGAAATATAATTGCATCAACTTTTTATTTTTTTATTGCTTTTTGTTCAGTTATCTCTGACTGTTGTTTGATGGGAGCATGGGATGCATCTTTCTTTATTTTAGCCACTAATATGAGAGAAGCCTCGAAGTTGGCTAATGGGTTTTCAGATATTTGTTTGCATTTACCTTTGAATATCCCAAAAGGTGGAAAGTTGATGCCTACTCTCCATTTTTAAGGAAACATTCAAAAGACGATAACAGATGGATAAATTTGCTAATTTGTTGAAAGTCGTATAATTTATTAGTAAAATATTAAAAATTTAGTTTTAGAAATCAAGATTCAAATTTGAACAGAAAATTTCTGTTCTAAAGGAAGCATCATCATTATTTTTTTCTATCCAATGAACCAGATCAAGAATTCATGATTATAACATGCAAGGATCATCATGGATGTTTAAAATTCTTCTTAAGAGAGATAGCTTAATTAAGTATTCCTTGAAGTTGGACTATTGATATAGAACTTTGATTGCCATTGAATCTTTAAATTTGTGATAGAATCAAAGTTATTAATTTTGTTTCAATATTAGTCATACTGATCAATATGTTTTAATTATACCAAAGTACGATACGTTTAAGTATAATTTTTCATACTAAACCTAATACTAAATAATACTAATTATTTTCATCAGTTTCGACTAATATAAAAATTATTCAATACTATAAATTAGTTTTCAATTAGTAAAAAATTAAAATATTATTTTATATGATATTAACAACTTCGTTTTAGGGTGAATATGAGAGTTCCAACCCATTTCTCATTTGGTTATCAATTGAAGATTGTGGAAGCCAAATGAATTACAAAAGTATTGCAATTTTCTTTTGCATTTCGACCTAATGTTCTTGATAGTTGATACCCACTTTCCAGCACCTTTGATATAGCCACCTAAACTTTGTGTTTGGCACCCTCCGTCACTCTTTATTTCTCGGCCCAAATGAAATGAAAAGTCATTTTCCATTGGCCCAAGACTTTCACTACAAAAAAATTGTGGCCAAAGATTAACAGCCCATACAAACCCATGCCTCAAGCCTGGTTTTGTCTTTTAATTAAGGATCAATTAGTTTAACTTCTTGTGCAAGATTATCCTTGAAATGAACCATCAAGTAAATATTGTGAAATTCTTTTAGCCTTAGTAATTAATCTATAAGAAAGTCATTAAAAAAGAGCTTAACCTTTACAAAATTTAAAAAAAAAAAAAACTCCTACAGTTTAATTTGACTGCATGGGACGTGTCATGCAAAACTTCTATAACAATTTCTTTAAGATGGTGCATCATCTTATAGGCGGCCAATTCTTCGTGGTAATCCGAAATTTTGGTAAATCCTGATTTCACCACCCAATGTGGCTGTAACGATTACTAGGCCCCAAGCCGTTGCTTGTGTTGGATGGTGTCCATGGCCAACGACATCTAACCAAGACCGAGACGCAGACCAAGATGATGATGGTGTGGCAGAGGAGATTGAAGGTGAATGATCGTATCTTATTGAGGCCGAACTTGGGTTGGAAGCAAAAGAGATAGAAGGTGAATCCCCTGCTCTTATTGAGGAACAAGAGTTTAGGTTTGTAGCAGGGGAAATGGAAGGTGAATCACCTTCCCTTGTTGAGGAAGACCTCAAGATGGATGATGACTCGACAATCCCAGTATCTGTACGAGAAACCTGAGCAAGCTCTTCTTCGGGAGGGGTTATAGGTCTTTCTATATTGTTGTTGTTGTTGTTCTTCTTATTCGGAAGTGGTGGCAAGGATTTTTTGTTGTTGTTTGATCCAGGGCTGTCTTCTTTCCTTGGCGATTCACACTTGGTGTTACTTTGTTGTGGTGGGCATCGTTTCGAGTGTCTTTTTGAATGTGCTGTTGCCATTGATGGAGGTTCACCTTTTATAGTACCAGGCCATGGGATTGCTACCGAAACATCTTTACATAGGAAGTGTTCGTGACTTCGAGCAGTGATCATAGTTCTTTTTCCTGTGCCTGTATTTCGAGGTTCCTCACACCTCCAAACAAATACCTGAGAATCTTCGCTTGCACTTATGACATATTTTCCATCTAAAGTAAATGAAGCTGCAATTTGACTGCTGGTATTTCGAAAGCCTGATAGCCAAGAACATATATATGCATTTCATTGACTGGAATTAAAAAGTAGCATGTTTAAAACAAGAATGAAAAGAGATCAGAAGATTAGTCTTGATTGTTGTTTGTTGAGGGGAGTACCTCTAAATTTACGAATGACTTCTGAACCATCCAAAATTCGTATTCGAGAATCAGCTGAAGTAACGAGTACTTCAGATGGATTAATTGGACAAAACTATTCACAAGTAAATATGAAAATTTAACAATGTGGATTGCCAGAGTATATTTATGAACTTGACTGCAATTGTGAAGGTTACCTGGAAACCTGTTATCTTTTTAATATGAGCCTTCTTCTTGTTTCGAATGGTAATCTGTTCTAACTGAGTTAATTTGCAACCTAGATCATCAATTAAAACGAGAATAATTATAATGATTTCATGCTGAGATAGTAAATTTAAACGAGAATAACCGTATACACATTTGAACCAAGAAGAGCAAACTATACCGTCAGTGCTGTACATTCGACAACTGCCCTTATGTGAACCAATTAAGGCACCCTTCAATGATGAAAACATATGCACAATTTAGAAAGGGGACCAGATTATCTTTGATGTATTTGAAAAAAAAAATCCATTTCATAAAAAATATTTAATCAGGTAAAAACAAACACAGTTACTGATCATGTTACAGATACGAACTCTGCTCAATTGATGCAATTTCACTGTGACTCCACTTAACTTCAAGGAAATGAGAGTTACAGAATATGTACAAGACTATGACATACGTTTGGTTAATATTTCAAATATTATTAAGCACCAAAAACACCTCTAATTAAAGAATTATACTATGAATGTTGTACCAGGATGAACAGTTTCAAGCAATCATTAAACAGCTAAAGTTACTTAGCAAGACCTGGCCATCAGGGGTGTAGCAGGCAGCTGTAACCATTTCATGAAGATCAGTCCAATCAACAACTTGCCGATCTGGTATGTTCCAAATTCTAACTTTTGCATCAAGTGACCCACTAATGAAATAATCGTCGTCCATAGGATTGAAATGTATGCAAGTTACTGCCAAAAAAAAAAAGCTATAATTTAGTAGGATTTTAGTTTAACAGATTGAACATGAACTTTAGTTGAAGGTGAAATGGAATGGTATCTTACCATAGTCATTGTGGGCAAATAACTTTAAACAGCTTTTGGTTTCCAGGTCCCATAACCTTACAGTTTTGTCCATTGAAGATGAAAGCAGTCGCTGCAAATCCATCAAGTCAACCTACAGGTTATATATAGATTAAATCTGTGGATAATATGTGACAAACATTAATGACATGTGGACCAATTGTTTGATTAGAAAAATAAAAATGACTCCATGATTTTTTCTTGATCTACTACATTGGCAAGAATTCTGAGAATCAGACCTGAGATCTAGACCAGGACAAGTCCAAAACATCATCCAAATGGCCCTTGAAAGAACAAAATGGTCTGTCTGATAGCGAAAACACGGTTTCTGGCACATGTACGTATTCAGGAATGTGGTTGCCTTTTTTACTAGATGAGCCCTTTCCCTTCTTCTTTTTCTCATGCAGATTACCTGCAGCTTCCAAAAGTCCTGATTGATCCTGGGACAAGGAGAGCGAAGGATGAAGTGGTGAACTAGCCAGGGATGGATGAAGTGGGGTTAAACACCCTGGTGTTAAACTCCCTTCATTCATGGACATAATCTCACATTCCTGAACTTCCCAAACATGAATTATCTTATCCTCACCAGCACTCGCTAAAAACCTCGTATCTGTACTAAACCTGATGGTCCAAATCGATCCCTCATGCGCTTGAATTTCTTGACATAAATGTAAAGCACTCAACTCCTTATAAGATTTCCCCGTTTGTCTAACTTTCACCCACTGATTCTTGACATTCCTTTGATCCATAGCTAACACGTTCTCCCTATCTTTCTCCCCCCTCAATGTCATAGAATTGGCCACCTCTTTTATACTTCTCAACATGGCTGCACCTCTTCTCTTGCTCATCCTTAAACTCTTGGAAAGATATGAATTGAACTTCCGTTGATTGGCAGGATAATTCATCATCCTGTTAACATTTTCTCGACGCATTAACTCCTTTACCATTGGTGAATACCCCAAACATTTCTCAAATTCCTCCATTGTCAACTGCTTCCCTGTTTGAAGATCACTCAGTTTGTTCCACATCCCATCTTGATCATACTCATTAACTATAAACTCTTTTCCTGTATCCAAATTCTTAATCAAGAAAAAAGCTCCGAACCTATTTTTCGAACCAACTGAGGTTAAACCACCGCTTTGCTTAATCGTAGGACTATTCCCTGAATCTTTAGGGGAAGCTCTAATGTTTTCCTGGTACGGATATGATTTTTCATGTTGGGTTGATATTAAAGAAGATGTTCTTGTGAGAATTTGCTTAGATATGGAACCAAGAAATTCCTCTTTTCTTTTCTTTTGAATTGAAAGTGACTCGATGTCACCATCAGACCTGGACCGTACGAACAGGAAGGGAAGCGGAGAGTGAGACAATTCCTGTTTCGGAGAATCTTTGTTGTTTTGTTGAGGCTGCGCTTTGGAAACACTTGTATCGGCCGCAGGAACTTCGGCTGTCGTCTGAACCTGACCGTTGGGGACATTGTTTGAGACGCCAGGTTTGAAACTAAGAAGTTCTCTGTTGGGAGATAAGCCCATGCCTTGGAAAAGCCGCTGTCTCCGCTCCTTAATGGACCCTGGAGACGCCATCCAGATATCGTAGTCAGGAGTCATTGGGGTTGCCGTCGTGGCAAAAGCTTGGAACTGTGGTGTGTGAACCGATGATACCGCGGAAGCGAAAGAAATGCGGCTGTCATCGAAATCTTCATCGTCATCATCAGAACCTGACGAAACACAATCGAGTGGCACGACGGAGGATATTCTATCGTTGGATTCAAAGAACTCGTCGTCATCGTCGCGTAGCCCATCCCAATTCATGGTCATAGTTTTTCTTCGCTCCTTTCTGTAAGCCTCCATTTTGGCACATTTGATAAACCAAAAACAAAACAAAAAAAACCCTTTGACGTTGAAACTTAGGTTTGATTCCAACACACTTTGTTCTTTGGGAAGGATGGGGAAGGAAAGAGAAAGAGGAATGATGGAAGAGAGGAAAAGAAGGGGAGGTTACCGTTTAGGAGTATGGGAAAGGAAGAGAAACGGTCAAATACGGTCATTTTGTTTGACAACCTGATCTCATATATATCTCCTCACGTCAGTAAGTTGGGGGGCCATTATGCTGGGCACATTCCCATTAACTTGTTTCCTAATTGGAGAATAATAATAATTGTTTGGCACAAGGCAATTTCAGCTTTAATTTGGTCTACTCAACACTCAACTCCAACTCTTCAAAATAGTTCATTATAAATAGAAAAACTAAACCAAACCAATAAAATTGAATGCTTTATTGATTGACCCCAAAGCTGTTGGAATGCACAGTGCGATTTGTAATGGCTTTGAATTGCGAAGGAGCACAGTGCGATTGGGCCTTGTCTTGAAGAAACCAAATGGATGGCTTTAGCCTTTAGTTATGTTCTGAGTTGGGTTTGAGTTTGGAAAGGTGTGTGATTTGTAATTTGATATTTTGGGCTTTCAGATCCCCCAGCTGCTTTACTTTCTCTACTTTTCTCTCGGATGCAAGAGGAAATCTAAATCTAGAATAAACTATTAATGAAAAAGAGAAAGAAGATTAAACTAAAATTAGAAACTTGAAACCAAAGATGGCAACTTCTGTTCTATTCCAAGTCTAGGAACAAATTCTAGCTCTTCTTTAAAGGAGCATAACATCTTGATCATTGAATACAAAAGAAGATGGGGTTCCTGCAAATAAAATATTGGAACTCTTCTATATATGCATAACCAATATCTCTTTTTCTTGGTCTGTACTTTTCTTATTGTCATCTTTCCATACTTTAACTTTACAGCAACATTATATCATAAGTTTCCTTAGACCAATTCCACCATGATGGAATAATGGAATTAACCAATAGAATAAGAAAATGGAACAATCGAAAGAAGAATAAAAACAAATAAAGAAGCAGATATATGTGATTTTTTATATGAATACAAAAAAATTTTTGTTACCAACGCTAGATTAATTAGTACTACTAGCAATTTAATATAAGTTGGTGAAACCATCATAGCTTCTCTTTTGTTCGAGCTTTCTTGACCTTGCGGTGTAAATCAGCTATAAGAGGCCTGGGAAACAAGGACTCGACCTGTTGCGAAAGATCGAGTTGCAGATTCGCTGCACCACCACTACTTGGGGTCGACGCTTTTCTCTTATTCGATGGGAGTGGCTTTGGTTTTTTTGGTGCAGGTGGGCATTGTTTCATCACTGGGATTTTCTGATCCAAAGTTGTTGGAGTTTTGAACCCATAATCATCATCATCGGTTGCCTTGAATTCTCCTAAAGAAATATTCTTCTTCTTTTCTCTCTCATTTGAAGCTGTAACGTTTCTTTCTCCTCCTTTTTTCTCTTCATGATCTCCAAGTGCATCTCGTTCTTGATGATCACCAGGCCTATCATGTGAAGAAGAAGTAGCTGTAGCTTGACACTCCTCCTGAAACTCCAAAGCGGGTCGTTTCAGAATATCAAATTCCATCCCTTCTTCATCACCTTTAACGAGGAACAACTCTGAATTCGACATGCTGAGAAGGGAAATCTGGCTGAATTCTGCGTACATGAAGATCAAACAACAAGAAAACGAGAAGGAAATATTGAGGTAGAGAAAGAATGGAATATAATCGTCAAATCACAGCTTTTTTCCCATGAACTCTATTATTTTAGATTTTCTTTCATTGTTTTTTTCTACACTTTTGGTGAGAGCCAGGGAAAAATGAGGAAGAAACAGTCTTCAGCAGGCAATAGGTTATAAAGAGAAAGAGTTCTTAGATTTTTGTGCATCGGATCCTTCGCCTCCTAGAGGTTGGCTTTGAAAGCTCCACATTCACCAACTGCCCTCTCTCAAATATAAGAATTTCAGGACTATAAATTAATAATAATATCTCTGTTTTGGCACATACTTTTCGAGTTTTCTTCTTAATTTTGTTTTTGTCCTACGGTTTCTACGAATTTTGATGTATCTATCCACGTGGTTTGCTATACAATGGGGACCAACGGGTCTTTGATATGATGATATTCATCGAACCTCATCATCTCATTGTATGATATTATAGGAAACTTACCTTAGATGCTTTGTTTATCCTGCAAGCAAGGGACCAACTAACTTTGACTTTGTTTTATTTTTTTATATGTATGCAATTTTCCTGTATGAAATCATTGTCAAATTTTTATATTTTTTTAGATTTGGATTTCAATTTTTCAATCATGAAAAATATAGGTTTGATCAATTGTCTTTATATCTCCCTACGCCACTCGTGTGGTATGAAAATATGTTGAATAAAATCCTACGTTGGTTTCAGTCAAACCAATAACGTAATACATGGGATTTTCTTTACCAACTCCCTCCCAAGGGATTTCTATGCAAATTTGATTTTAATACTTGTTTTTAGTTAGACAACTTAACCATTCTCTTGTAACATACACATAATTTGATTGATAATATCGATCAAACATGGTTTTACAAGTATAAATTAGTTGGATCAAACATGGTTTTTTCCCTTTTTTTGTGCAAAGATAACTGTATGCTGACCACTTGAACTTTGTTCTGAATCAAGCATCTGATCAGATTCAGGGTTTTAAAAGCAAATAAAATCAGTAACAGAAATGGTATATCTTGTAAACAACTGATTCAGCTAATTGACTGTATGCAGTTATCACTTGTTTTTCTTAAAAGGTCAAGAAAATTTTGCCTATTCATTTAATATTAGAGCCATCAATGCTACCCAATTATGTTAAAACTTGTTCATAGTTTTAACAAATAGGACCACTTCCTTTCAATACCCACAGTTGATTTCTTCATAAAAATTGAAAAACAGAAAGTTTGAAAAACAGCTGTTTATGACTGCCAATGAGGTTGTCTTGCTTTTTGGCATTGGCAGTGACACATAGAGAAATAGATTTGTGGTTTGTATTGGATACTCTCAGCTTTGGCAATGAGTCGGTTTCCATAATTTTATTGCGGTGGAGTAACTGATACGCAGTCTTTGGCGATTAGTAACTTTGGATTCCTTCCCCCCTGAAAATGGAAGGAGTTGAGATTTGGTAACCCTTCCATACTCAACTGACGACTATCACCAGCTCCATATCTGTTCATTATCGATTTGTTGTTTAATTCAGACCAGAAAAAGGCAAGAGCTAATACATTGTTATATACTCAACACAGTCCTGCACTGGAAACGAGGTTAATTGAGTTGGTAAAATTCAAATATTTCGTTTGTAAAGTTTTTGTTCGAGTTTCGTTGCTAAATAATTTGTAAATTTAATGTAAGTTTTCTATGAAACCTGTAATTTGCACTATCTTGAGATGATAAATTGAAGAGAAGAAAGTTGAAGCTTATCTCATGCTTTGAGTGCAAGCCTTGAGGAGCATGGTTTTCATCATCAGATTGTTTCCTGTTGCCACCCCACCCTTCCTTTGTTGATGTAATAATACTTATCCAATCAAATTCTGCCAGCATTGCAGCAAATGAGTATTGCTTCTTATGTGATTGGAGGATGTGAAAATGTTTATTAACAAGGGAGGTGAATTTCGCGGAGGATGGAACATTTTTGGGGTTTAGGGATTTAGGTAGATGTTGAAAACTAGTATAATAATGCCTGTTTAGCAGGAAAATAAGGGAAGAAACTGTTGAAACACGCACTCCCTGGTGTGGAATAATTGCATGTCAAAACACATGGATCATGATTTTGCCCCCATTGCCAACCATCATGCATGTCCAATGCCCACAATCATCTCTTCCAATTTCAACTCCCTCTTGCTTTTTCTTTAACAATCCAACCCCACAAATCTCCATTTCAAGTTTGGTTTTACTTTCTTAACATCCCCTCTCCTATTAAGGCTGTCATTTGACACCCAAGACCCAACTATCTGTATTTTAGGACCACCCCTAGCAAATCAGAACATTAAAAATTTTGGGGGTTTTGCATGTGACTACTTTATTTTATTGATTCTTTATGCGTGTGTTTTCGGGGGAAAAGGTTGGACAGAAGGTTGGCGTTTGTGGTGGAGAGATTAGATCAAAGAAAAGTGCTGTCAAGTACACCTAGAGAGGGATTCATTCATTGCCCCCAAGAGAGTTCCTTAAACCAAATTTTGCTACCAGTCGAATCATTAACCAAATTTCGAATTCCAAACCTTGGGTTGTTCAGTTTATTCAGCTGAGATTCTTTGCATTTGAATTGAAAAGTACTGTCAAAAGAAAAAGAAAGAAAGGGCTAGCTATTACTGGCACTACACCTAAAACCATTACTGCTAGCAAATTTCATCAGTGTATCATGTGTGGGATGGTACATTCACATGAAACTTCTAGCGCTGGTCACTTTTACTCACATATGACAATGCTTAATCAATACAGGAAATGATAGGTCCTGGACAAGGAACATGGGAAGAATGGCTTAGGGGAGTTAATTAACCAAACAATTACCCTGGTAACATTTCAATTACTGAGCTGAAAGAAAGTTCTTTCGGCTTCTGCAGGGTGATGACTGCAGAAGAGTAAATATGTCCTTGGAATTGGGTGACACCTTAGCTGTAAACAGTAAGTTTTTGGATGAAAATTGTATGAAAGCTGTCACCTCCTCCATCTACACAGAAAGGACAAGTTAAGTTTTGAACTTTGAAGTTAAAGAATTTCGTACAGACTATGTATAGTTTTACCAGAGTACTTCAAACCAAACAACAACTTTTTGACAGAAACAAGATTTGCAGCTTCTGGCTTGGTTTCAAGCAAGTTTGTATATATCACAGCTTACATCACAACAAACCCTTTTGAATTTGATCGACTGTTCCACTGTGTAAACCATAGAAGTATGTATAAATGAAGTAGAGATTAGTATGTACGTATTTGGGTCCAGATACTCTGCTGTCAGGTGCATAGATTCCCTTACTTTTGGAAGATGCCTTAGCCAAATTGCCAGTTGGGTTTTTTTGTTTCGGACCCTTTTCTTTGATGCTGTCCACTATGTTCTGTCTCGTCTCTCTTGTTAGTGATATTGGCATCGGCATGTCAGGATTTCCAACGCACCCATGTAACCTGTTAGGCAACCTTTTATCATCATGAATTACACTTCTAAGAAGATTTTGATCCCTTTTTTTTTTCTTTGAAAAAAATTATTTCTTTTGGGTGTATCAATCACATCCTCATCTAAAAGTCAGAAACCGATAATGGTGGGGGCATTCCCCAAATTTCAGTTTCCATGTGGGTCACCATTGAAAAGCAGCTTTTGGGTTGACTCATAACTTGATCATGGTGAATCATAGAGCTGAAACCGGCCATGCCGTGGGAAACAGGAATAACAGACTTTTTCGAATCAAAGACAGGAAATAAATTCAACATTGGATTCTAAAAGAGTTTTAATTCTCTTACATAATCTAACTCTATCTTGGGCAAAAACCTGGTAACAAGATCCGTTGATAATTTGGGGATTTATCTATTTTTCTTAAAAATTGAATTCTCACACAGTTAAAATTCTATCTTCAGCAATTGAAATTTCTTTATTTTCCAATTTTTCAAAGGCCTTGGTTTCTTTTTGTACCAAAATTTATTTGACGCATTACTTTTATCAAATTAAAAAAAAATAATTAATTTATTTTTTTTATATAAATATCATCTTAACAAATGCTTGGTATCATTCTTTAACATTTTGATTTTCCAATATTTGCCAAATTTATACATATCCAAGCAAAAAGCATAGTAGAAATTGGGAAAACAAAGTGAAAAATATTTAAACAGAGCTTGACAGGCAACCACCCTCCTTCAAAGCTGACTGGCTGATCTGCCTGATTTATGGTTATTAAATCGTTGGGTGAGAGGATGGATCAATACTATTGACACTTAGGTGAGAAAATTTTATTTAAAAATTTAAAGTTAATTAAAAATAATAATATTTGATTTGATTTTGATTAATTTTTTTATTTTTTAAAAATAACTCATTATAATTACATTTCATATCACATAATAATTATATATTATTTATGTCAATATTTAAATATTATATTAATATTATTAGATTTAAAAATTAAAACAACTTAATATTCAAAAATAAAATTTAGATATTTAATTAAAAAATATTTTTATTTAAATATCATATTAAAAAAAATTATAATTGTTCAGAGTCAATAGCGATATTATCCCGAAAAAGAAATGAAAATAAAACAAATGGTTTGAAATTCGTGAGATACCGAATAAACTGCACATTTAATAATAATTTTTTTTTTTCGAAAAACGAACAAACTGTCCCTTTTTTTTTTCTTGTTTTATTTTTGTTTATTCTTTCCATTTTTGAAACAACTTGAGGCTCTAAAGGCGGGTAGTGGCTGAGAAGACAACCTCAAAGAACGCGAAATCTCGGAAACCTTTTTTTCATAATCGTCGATCGATTCTAGGTTCTTCTTTTTCGATGTTGATTTTGTCATTCTAGATTATTGTTTTTTTCCCCTTTTGGAGCTTGTCATTTCGATCTCTAACAATGTTTTCTTGATCTGTCATTTTCTTCTGTTAAATCATGTTCTTATTATGTAATTACTGCTACTTGTCATGTTTTCTTACTATTTTTTGGCTGTTGGTTTGGACATTATATAGATTCAAAATGCAATGTTAATTTGCTATAATGAGCTATTGATGATGCTTTAAAATGTTACTCCATTTTTCGTTTCTGAATTGAAATGTTGGTTGAATTGCAAGATGTGGGGGTATTAGTGATTGAATTTTTAAGAAGTTTGTTTCAGATCGATCTATGATGTTGTTAGATGTGATTTCTATTTTGAAATAATCTGTATCTACTACTGTTGTTAATGCTGTTGTTTCTCTTCCAGGTTGTAGAAGATGGCTGATGGTGAGGACATTCAACCCCTTGTCTGCGATAATGGAACGGGAATGGTTAAGGTGGTAGACTGGATTCTATATCATTTAAATGCTATTCCAATAAGTTTTTGTAACTCCCTTTTTTTGTGTATAACATTTTTACAACTAGTTTAAAAATTGATTCTTAGGCTGGATTTGCTGGGGATGATGCTCCAAGGGCAGTGTTTCCTAGCATTGTTGGTCGCCCACGTCATACGGGAGTGATGGTTGGCATGGGACAGAAAGATGCATATGTTGGGGATGAGGCTCAATCTAAGCGTGGTATTTTAACTCTAAAGTACCCAATTGAACATGGCATTGTCAGCAATTGGGATGACATGGAGAAGATTTGGCATCATACCTTTTACAATGAACTTCGTGTTGCTCCAGAGGAGCATCCAGTTCTCCTTACTGAAGCCCCTCTCAACCCAAAGGCCAACCGTGAGAAGATGACCCAAATTATGTTTGAAACCTTCAATGCACCTGCTATGTATGTTGCCATTCAGGCTGTTCTTTCTCTTTATGCTAGTGGTCGAACAACTGGTAAGCCATTCATTTAGTCAAAAGTGTTATCTATTTCAATTTGTTTCCAAATGTTTTGTGTCAATACCTTGTTTTGCAATCTAAAGGAGGGAAGATCACCCGACTTAGCCAACTAATAATGATTTCAGTGTTCAAAGGTCTTTGACTAGAAAGCTTTCTTTCTGGGTTTAATGTTTCTTTGCATGTTTTAATTTCCTAACCTACTTGTTGATCATTGAGTGAACAGAAAGATTCAATTTGAGAGACATAAAATTTCAAGAATAGATATGGGTTATAAGAAATGGTTGTTTTTAGTGTACACAAGGGGATTTTTCCTTTATATCCTATTGCAAATCAAATTATATGGTTATGCTAGGCAGGCAGGTAGTTCTTACTAGGGTAATGCAGAGTTGTGAGATCTTCTTTCTGTGTGTTTCTTGCAGGTATTGTGCTTGATTCTGGAGATGGTGTCAGCCACACAGTCCCTATTTATGAAGGATATGCTCTTCCACATGCAATTTTGCGTCTTAATCTTGCTGGTCGTGACCTGACCGATGCCCTGATGAAGATTTTAACTGAGCGTGGTTACTCATTCACCACCACAGCTGAACGGGAAATTGTTAGGGACATGAAAGAAAAGTTGGCTTACATTGCCCTTGACTATGAACAAGAACTAGAAACATCCAAGACCAGTTCTTCTGTTGAAAAGAGCTATGAGTTGCCAGATGGTCAGGTGATCACCATTGGGGCTGAGCGATTCCGATGCCCCGAAGTCCTTTTCCAGCCATCTATGATTGGGATGGAAGCTGCTGGTATCCATGAAACAACTTACAACTCCATAATGAAGTGTGATGTTGATATTAGAAAGGATTTGTATGGCAACATTGTGCTTAGCGGTGGTACCACCATGTTCCCCGGTATTGCCGATAGAATGAGCAAAGAGATCACAGCTTTGGCTCCTAGTAGCATGAAGATTAAGGTGGTTGCTCCACCTGAGAGGAAGTATAGTGTGTGGATTGGGGGTTCCATATTAGCATCCCTCAGCACTTTTCAACAGGTAATTTTGTTATGCATTTATCATCAAGTGTTCTTATCAAAGCACTATATGAAAATTTTTAATGTCCCTACTTTTCCCTTGAGTGCAGATGTGGATTGCCAAAGCTGAGTATGATGAGTCTGGCCCTTCAATTGTGCACAGGAAATGTTTTTGAGCATAAGTATAGGCTTCTTGCATTTTCATATTCTGGTTTCATCATCTGTTTTTCCTGTCCCATCACCCTTGTTTGGACAATAACCTTGAAAGGATGGAAGATTGTTGGAATATTTTCGGTTTTCATTTTCTTTTTAGTGAGGGACAATTGCCAAACAATCTTGTTGCTAGTATGTTAATTCATATTATTTGTTTCTTTTAATCGCTACATTATTTGTTAGCTACCACGAATTTGATGAATGAATGATTAGTTCTTTATGGTATGAAACGATATCAGTAAATTGTAAATGTACAACCATCACATTTGCCCTATATTGTGTCACGCAGCTTTTACATTCAATTAAATTGAAAATGAGATTTGATGACAAACGACTTACCCTAACCCTCTTCTTGAGTGTGAAAGGGAGGGTAGCTTGTGAAAAGCAAGAAAAATCAAAATCTTAACATCTTTGGAGTCACGATTTTCATTAACATTTTAGTAATGACATGTAAAGTGCTGCATCAGATGGAACAAGATAGCTCAAATGCGGTGGACCATTTAGTTCAATGATTAATGTAATGCAAATTCGAACATTTGATTTAATAATTATTTTTTAGACGAGTTTATTGCTTTTGTTCGTTTTATACCCATCTTAGAACTTTGCTTATGTTAATAAAATTGCATTAACTTTCATATCTTTTGTCAACGTTTGGTAATCAAGTTCAGTGGATGATTTGGAATCAACCAGTGTGACTACCATCTGGCTAATGCTAATTTGCCAACACATAGCAATGAGTCGCCATGGGTCAAGGAACGTGAGATTGACCCATGTTTGTAGATTTGAAACTGGAAACACAAAGTTGACTTTTAAATGTTTTAAAAACTGGATTGGATTGGTCCCTCCATTTTACCTGAACCAAGCTACTGCATTTCAGATTGAACTTGTTAGAATTTGGATTCAAGAGTCAATCAAAATTTCACCCATCCATCCAGATTACAGTTGGCTTTCTTTTTTTAGGTTTTCCAACAGAAGGTATTCGACAGTGACAGCTTAAAACTCCAATCCTAAAGTCACCTTTGAACATTAATTGACATTTCACGAGATGTTAAACGCCTTAACCAACCAGCAACTGTACAAAAAAAAACCACCAACGTCCATGTATCTTAACTTTCTGTGCATGAATCTGAATCATGGTCCAAACGATGTTCCATTTATTACAATGAACCTACCAACTCTTCTTTATCATACCCAAAGATCTAACTGGAAGCTTGGACAGCGCCAGCTTTGTCTTCTAGGTTGGTCAAAAATTACTCAATTATTGTTCCTACAAACTATTTTAACAGATAGTTTTGGAGTTTGAAACTCAGGCCTAAGTCATGCTATCTGACTTTTTCAATTTTCCAGGATGTCTGACATATTTGTTTCCAAATATCTACAACCTGTTGGAGATTAACGACAAATGAGAGGGGTGATTGACTATTGCAATCATGTCCAACTACACACTATAAACCTGAATTTTATATTGTGTAAGACGATGATAATAACTTTTATATTTATTTCTAGAAGAAATTTTAACTATTCAGCCATTGAGAGTGTCTGATTTTCAATTTTTTATGCTTAAGTATGCAATGATGCAGTTAACACCGGTCAGATTTGCTTAGTGGGAACCCAACTTTAAGGAACACAAACTACATCAGCAAATTGTAATCACAATTAGGTTCTCTCTCAGATGAGAAGATCACAGCGAAGGAGAGGACAAAAAATGACAGGAAAGCAGTTGAAGAACTTGTGTTCAAAGAAGTTGGATTTGGTAGGAAGTAGATGCAAGATGACTTCATTCCTTTTTTTTTTTTTTTTACATGAACCATTGTTAAGCCATTAGCTTCAACAGAAAATTTTGAATATGGAATCAACCATTTGAATTTAAAGAACAGTATAGATTCCAAGTTATGATCTGTGAACAGAAAATTTTGATTCCTTGGACATTTTTTCATTCAAAATGGGCCATATTCAAAGAGGATTGTGGATTGCAGGAAGAAGAATCAAGAAACCATGCATATCCCAAATGCCTAGCTTTAACTATAGAAGAAAATGGTTGAAATAATTATAATCTTAACTTTTTTTTGGTACAAAGGAAGCCAATCTTAGGATGGAGTGCTGAGATTTGAACTTCAAACTCGTTGAATGCCAGCTCTTAGAGGTTACTGCATAAATCAACTGAATTGAGATCCGGCTACATTTTCTAATGTGTATTTATTACTACCTGATATTTCTATTTACTGATGAACGCCATATCCTTCCTTCTAAAGAAATAATGATCACAGAAACATCATCATGGTACATTCGGCGTTGCCCCGGTGGGATCTCAACCAACTCATGGAACTCAAGACCTGCCAGAGAAAAAGGAAAAACAAAGATTAAATAAAGCTAGTGTATTTTCCTAGATATTAAGATCTAGTTAAGATAGAAAATTTACCAGCTTTCTTAGCTGCTCGAATTAGCACTTCTTCAACAAGGTGTTGTGCGGGATCTCCTTCGGGAAATGAAGCAGTGAACCATTCCACTTCAGAGACAACTTGTTGATTAGTGAAATATTGATAAAGTCCATCAGAGGACAGTATCAAAAATCTGTCCTCAGTGCTTAGTTTATAGTGACTTAGTGAAGGAGAAGAGGTGATGTATGGGGATGTCCCGACATAATTGATTCTGAATATTTCGTAGAGCGCATCATTCCATTTAGGCTGCCAAAAAAGCAACAGAGCAAACATCCATATTAGCTCCATATGAAAGCAAACCCTCGGGCTTGAACTGCCTGAGAAAAGTAAGAATTCAAAACCATTTAAAGGGATATATCCATCTTTTGACCTCTGCTAAAAATAAGCTTTACTTTCTCACTGCTTTTACCTGTTTGAGAAAGCCAGCACCAAAAGCCCGAGTGACCTTCAAATACCCTTTCACTCTCTCATTAACAACTACCTCATCATCATCTGGATGTTCTTTCTTGATTCTCTGAACTTCCTGGTATTGAAAAACCCACGTCAGTTGATCCTGAAAGTAAAGAAATAAGCAGAAAAATACTATAACATCAAAAGAGGGAAAAAAACCTCTTCGACATCTGCATTATGATCCATTGTGAGCTGAAGAGGAATCAAATGAAAAGGCGGTTGGATCTCACGCTTAGTTTTAGACCCTGCTTTTTGTGCCAGAATGGCTCTGCTATCCCCCAAATTCATCAAATAAACATCTTCTCCATTCATCAACATTACCAAAACACAAGAACCCATTACATGTAACTCAGGTTTTAAATCAGCCACCTTTAAATAAGTCTCCTCAGTTTTACTCAAAGCCTCTGAAAGTGCCTTCAGAACATCAGAATGTTCAAAACTTTCCATTGATGAATTCGTCGAAAGCTCCAATTTTTCACTGTCCCATTCACACTTCCACTTCTTCAAACTTTTCCCACAATTTTCTTTACCTTCGAAAGAATCCAATCTCTCAGCTTCACCTGATTCGGCCTTATCTTTATCCCATAGCAGCCCTTTAAGCTCTTCAAATACAGCATTGAAGAGATTAGTAAGCAAGTGATCAGGTGCATCAGGTCCACTAAAACCATCATAAATCCCAACAAAAATCCACCCATCTTCTTCTGAAACAACGAGATGAGTTCGATCCTCACCAGCTTTTCCTTGTGCCCATTGCAGATTCTGACTTTTCATTGAGAACTGATCACCATCATCATCATCCTCATCATCATCATCATTTTGATCACCATGGTCGTCAACACTCAAACTCCCTCTACTGCTAGGATTAGTTTTAGCAAGAAAATTCCCATTACTTCTTTCTGTATCTGGTGATAATTCTTTATCCCGAAACAAATACTTTAAGCATTTTATTTGATATTGCTCTCTTGAAACTCTTCATCAACGACAAACTTTTCTTCTTTGAGTTAAAACTACCATGAGACAAGCTTCTCTGGAACTTATCAATCGGACCTGATAAGAATCCGCCTTCCATTGTACCCGACCAACAATAGGAGTTACCAAGTGACACAGGTTGCAGAGAAAGGGAAGCAAATAACTCAGAACTTTCAAACGTGGAGGAACGATCTGGTAAAGGGGATGACGCCAATGGAACCGTTGTTATGTTGGCGCTAACGGAAGCTCCGGAGATGGAACGAAAGGTTGTCGTTTTGGTGGAGGAAGAAGAGTCGTTCAAGGAGTGGACTTTGGAGGAGGAGAGACGAGCCGGGTCGGGTCGAACGTAACAAAAAGAATGTCCAACGAAGTCTTGGGACGGGTGGGGCATAATGTGAATCGCCATTTCATGGCTTCCTCCATTGCAAGAACAGCAATGGCTTAGCTTTCTGACACTGTTTCCCATAATTTAAATTCTTTGGGTTTGTTTTTGTGTTCTTTTAAGGTTGTAAGAAGGAGAAGAATGGAACTGTAATAAAAGAAGGGAAGAAGGAGTTGACTTTTGAGAGAGCTTTGTTTGAAGAAGCCAAAGGAAGCATTTTATAATAATTGCAAATTGATTTATTTTAGGAATTTTTGGGAGTTGACTATGGATGATGTTAAGCGCGTGGAGGAGACGAAATTTGTAATAAAATGATGGTTAAATTATTCTGTTAGTCCCTCTACTTATGTGAAAATTCTGATTTAATCCTTATATAATAATTTGAAAAAATTGAGTACTTGTTGGGATTTCAAATTTCAATTTAATTGTTACCCAATTTTATTTTCCATTATTAATATTTTTTGACTTAAACATTAACCTATTAACGTAAAATTAATCGTTATGATATGACATTAATTAGCTGATGATATGAATATTTTTATCCATGGTTTTCTTAAATTTTTTAAGAACTATCCATAACCTTATTGGTGTATAATATAAAAAACTATTGTCACATATTTTATTTTTAATATATTATTAATCTCAGTTATAAGATTTAAAATTTTTTTTGAAAATGATATAATTTTTTTTAGGGAAATATGAATAAAGCCAAGTGGATAAAAAAATTCACTTCATTAATTAGCCAAAAAAATTCATATTGTTTATCCATAGAGTTAGAGTTCAGGTGAAAAATAAATTATGTTAATAATTGGATTGAAATTTAAAATTTCAAAAAAAAATACATAAACTCAATTTTTAAATTGTTGTGTAGTACCCGATTTGTATTTTCTCAAAAGTACAAGGACTACTAGCATAATTAGACCTAAAATGATTAAGGAAATCTCAAAGTCAAAGGTTTGGGGATATTAGTGGGTTTATTTATTACGTTTTATTAGGGTAAATATGGAACATCATTACTTGAAATAGGGCTATTAATTTTAAGTACAGCTAATGGATTATTATGCAATGTGTATTAATCAATTACCCAAAGAATGATTTGTCAATTGCTCTGTAAATCTCAATCTCTCAGATTTTGTCAGATCTTTTTTAACAATTTTTAAACCAAATTTTCTCAAATTTTCACATTAAAAAAACTTTCTCAAGCTTTTTTTTTTTTTCATAATAATAAAAAGTGAGGCTAGTATATGTTAGCATTTTGAATTTTACTTTTATCTAGAACTATCACATTTGATTTATTATTATTAAATTTTAATAATTTTAAATAAAAAAATTATATTTTATTTTTAATATTTGCATTTATTTTGTAGTGATTTTGAAGCAAGCGCATTATTGGCTGCTTAGTGGTACTTTTCTTTTCAATTCAGGGGGTGACCACGGTTTTGG
The DNA here is from genome assembly GCF_002303985.1 of Durio zibethinus. The sequence continues at coordinate 24,834,705 of NW_019168492.1, forward strand.
AGATTCTATTTTGCTTTTGAGGAACTTGAATCTTTTGTGACCACTGCCAATATACACTTCAAGAATCAATGCCCACCAAAAATAATAATAAAAAAAAAAATCAGCTTTTAGGTTTTTTTTCCAAATTGAGACTTTATATTATATTCTATAACTGGCAATCAGAAAAAAAAAAATTGTGGTTCTTGGTTTTATATTATATGAAATAAATATGGATCCATGATTTGACAGGTATAAGAAAAACTCTTAAGGTCTTTATTTTATGAAGATTGAATAGCAGTATTACTCAAGAACAATTTTTCCTTCCTCCCCTTGTTTTCATGGTAACTGAACAGCTAGTGAAGCTGCAAAATTCATCTTAATCAGTTGATGGACTGAAAAGATTGGAAAAATGCAAGCGTTTCCTTTGTAAAGACATAGGAATTGCTACTATTCATTGTATGTTGGAACATATCATTGCAATCTAGTGCTAAACAAATGTTGGTTAAAAGAGATAGGTTTGACTGTTACTTGATAGTATTTATTTCAGCTTGAATCAGGTTCAACAAGCTTGTAACTGAAGTCATTTGTCGGTCAAGCAGGTCTGAAAGGCAATTTAAAGCACATGCAACACAACAGCTCGAGCATCTCAATCCCTTCATGTTCTTAAGTACCAACATTGGCATTGGTGTTTTATGATCTCATTCGAAACCGAGAATTTTCCTAAAAATTATATTCTTCGAGCAGTACATTGGAAAACAGATTGAAAACTAGTGGAAATTTGAATTTTAATTAGAGTTTGATACTTGAATAAACGGATCGTTATGGGAAAGCAAAATGTTATGAATGAGATTCAAACATCTTAGAATTTGAAACATGCTATTACGGAGAGCAAGAAACAGAGGCATCGGATTGCCATGGATGCATCCTTAACAAAATTCCTCACAAGAAAGGGTTTTCCAAGGACTTGACAATGGACATTGTTAATCATTTTAAGTACCCTTGAAGCATTAGATTCCTTGTTTCTGCAATGGATTGCCACGGAAGAGAAGAAGGGATGGTTTTGCCTCGCAGGAGAGGCCCAAAAATCCCTGGGAAGAATGCTTTCCTCACATGAACTATATTCTTATTTTTATCTCAGTGAGGATTCTTCTGATGCATATTCTTCAGATATGCCAACTACTGTCGTGGATAGCACTTTAAGCATAAACAGCTTAACTGAACAAAACATTCTAGATGTTTAAGAGGCTTTGGGTTACTGCTTGCTCAGTGCTCACAATTAGATACCCTTGAAGAAATTGAGTCCGAAGAGAATTTGATTGGAATTACGGAAACATTTTCAGTTTCTTCAGATCTGTTAGCATCAAACTCATCTATAAACAGAAAGACAATAGCTCAGGTGGGGAAAACTAGTGATCAGTCGGGAAACTTGATGATAGGGGACAATGTTTCTCAAAGTGAACAATACATTAAGCCTGAAATTATAAAGAAATAGATCTTGGATTCTTGGTCTTTTTCATACATATTGTACAGTCATTGACAAGTGGGAACACTACTAAATTTGTCTATAAAATTAAATCATGCATGTTTCCTCGAGGAGGATTTTTAGGTTGTACAGATTCATTAACTATAAGAAACTAACCCAAACTTTCTTCTCATTTATATCTCTTGGAAAAACAATAAACCTCTTGTTGGTGCAAGAACTCAATCTATTTTATCTTTATAGTGTTCCGAATTCCTGCTTCGCCAGATACATGCATATACCTTGAGGCCTATAAGATGTTACAGTTTCCTGGTTCCAGGTTTTTGTGAATCTTCATAGCATGAAGATTCTAACCAATAGCTGAAGATTCCGTTTTTAAACCTGTCTTATTCTCTCTGCTGTCGTTGGTTAAACGTTAGATACAAGGAACTCTAGGGAAATTGAGCAAAAGGCAAAAAAGTCAACCTTGCTTGTTTCTATTAACAATTATCTGCCCTTCAATCTCAACATTTCCTCTTTTGAAATGATGGCATATAATTAAGGCTTAACTCTTAAGGTTCCTTGACAGATATAAATTTGCTTGGAAAACCATCGTTTACAGCTCTTTTAGCAAACACCAAACAGTTTCTGAAAAAAATGATTAACTTACAACAACTCCATCTGCTCTAAAATGGTGCAATCAAATACAAAAATTGTGAACCATTATGCACTTTTGCTTCGTTTCCAAGGAAAAATGCTGACAAATTTCTAATCAAGAAGGGAATGGAATCTTAATAATGTCAACGAATCTTCATTTATAATTGAAGACAGCAAAGTACGGTAAATGTTTGCGTAATTTTAGTTATTGATATTTTTAATTAAAATTTGTTTTTTGGGGTCAATAACCAAGCCCGTCTAGCTCAGTCGGTAGAGCGCAAGGCTCTTAACCTTGTGGTCGTGGGTTCGAGCCCCATGGTGGGCGTAAGTTTTCCTTCCTCGCCATTTTTGTTTCGGACTCAACTGATCAAGGTTCAGACAGGATTGGTTGCCATCCGGGCAAACTAACAAAACACATCCAATGAAAAAGGGACAGAGTGAAGTACGCTGCTATTGCAATAAATCAGATTGATATGACACCATTTGCATGACCATTGACAAACACAGCCTATCATTAAAGTTTGCAGCATTTTTCAAAAATCAATAGTAAACAAATCGAAATTTGATGGCCACTTCAATAACAGCTTTTTCCATGCTAAGTTGTTAAAAACAGCTTGTTTTTTTACTTCTGTGATCTGATAAGAAGCCACCTGAAACCTTTTGCTCCGCTCAGATAACAAGCCCGCACAGTAAACAGATATGGGACGGGTTTGATTCTGTCATATAGTAGCTTTAATTAACAAAGTGATTGTTAATGTTTAATGGCAATGCAAAAACCTAGGGCGAAGCACGACGCATGGGGCATGGGGCGGAAGAATACGCATGCATGTAAAAGTGATATGCTTCCATATGCCGTTATGAGATTAAAGCAGAAAGAAATGCTTTCAGAAATGATGAAAGTGATTGGACTGTCTGAAAAGATTATTCCCACATCCACAGCAATCGGACTCGGTGCATTTTGGACCCACCATATGAGCAGTGCCAATGGTAACTGTTTCTATGTGGCTCTATCTATTCGTTTAGACCTTGTCTGCTGACTGATAAGACCCTTCACCCTGCCCTATGGCTAAGATTAAAAAATAAGAAAAAAAGGTGCTAATGCATTATTGTATGCTGCCGAGGGGAAAAAAAGCTTGAAGAAAAGGTAACACAGAGATAAGCCTCAGCCACCCTTTTTGCCAAAAAGTGCGTAAGAGAATCAATGGCATTTTGATTTCATATTTCATCTTTCTGAATTGAGCAAACATTAAGAACTTTTACTTATCCAACAACAGAAAGAAAATGAAGAATTTGGGTTCTTTACTATTAATAATGTTGATGTCGAACCCGAGTTGAAAGACAAAATTTTGAAATCATAAAATAATAATAATAAAAAAGATAAAAACTATTTTTTTGTTTATATTTTGATATTCAAAGATGATTATAAAAGATTAAAAAAAAATTATAAAATAAATTAATGATATGAGCAAATTGACGGGATATTATATTTATTAGATCGATTTAACATATTAAATTTATCTAAAAATTGAAATATTTTAATTGTCTATTGAAAACTTTTACTAAAAAAATTAATTTATTTTTTGAACTTAAAAATATCTTTAACAAATAATTTAATTCATTTCAATGTGGGAGAATATTTTATAATTGACTATGCTTTCCCCTTTGTTTATTTGCTTGAACAATATCTATATTGGCATCTAAATTAAAAAGCAAAGGCTTTGTTATTTGTGATGGTCCTCCTCCATTCTTTCGAAAGGCAAAGCAAAAGGAAAGGGTTTTTATTTTCTATGATACACGAAAATCAGGAGAGAATCAAAAGATGGCTCTTCTTTTTCATTGGACCCATGAAGATTATTGTAGATGGGCCCTACCATTTAGGCCATTGGCGACCTTAGAAAGGGTCATATGAGAGTCCTTGATGATTTACTCTTCACCGTTTGATTAGTTGAGAGGTAGGTAAAAGGTTATCCTTAGCTTTATTATAATAATTTGTTAAACTTATCTTTTGGGCTAAGATTTCGAAGCATTGACATTTTCATTTCGTGTTATGATATGCCTTTCTGTTCCGTTTCATTTTCACCGCCACTCTACTCCACACCTGTTCTACTCCTCCACTTATTTCAAGGAGATTGTCTGTTCTTACACTCGCATTCAAGGAGGGTGCAAAGCACTATCAGATTATCTCAATGTTTTCAATTCCAACTGAAAAAATTTTGAAAAAATTTAAAATTAATTTAAAATTATAATATTTAGGATTGACGGTCTAACTTATTATAGATTTCAATTCAATTCGATCTCATAAAATTAATTTTTTTAATTATATTTTAGATCAAATCAGATTGAATAATAATATAAAAAAATCAAGATTGAATTAGAATCAAATTTTAAGTAAATTTGACTTGATTCGATTTAATATATATAATTATTTTTATATATTTATATATTTATTTAATTTTATATTTATATTTAAAATAATATTTTATTAATTTTAAATTAAATCAGATTTAATACGATTTATACAATATTAAATCAAATTCACGTATAAAAAAATAAAAAAAATTCAAATCGAATTCAAGTTTTATGAATATAAAATCGGATCGAGTTCGAAACGAAAAAAATTCATCTAACTCGACTCGTTTTTATCCCTAATTATATTTAATTTGATTTGAATTGATTTATTTTATTTGATTCAAATCAAATTTAAATATTAAATATATATTCAATTCGAATCAATTTTTAAATTAAATTATAAAAAATAAAAAAATAATCAAATTATATATTTTAATTAATTTTTATATATTATTAAATTTTTATAAAATAAAATAATTATTTTATATATAAATTTATTTAAATATATTTAAAATTCTATTAAAATAATATAAAAAATTAAATTAAACTAATAAATTAAGTTCTAATCAAATCAATTTTAAATATCTATTCATATTTAAATTAATTTTAAATTTTATAATATTATATATTACTTAAAAAATTAAATTAAATTCGACATCAATTGATCCAAACTATCATCACTCTCACCAATTATTACTTTATAAGTGCACTCGTCGTTCGGCACGCGCCTCGGGAGCGTGAATGTGGAAGTAAAGTTAAGATAAGGTAAGCAAACCATATAACTAATCGAACCCATATTTTCATCAAAAGTCAAAGACAAAAGCAGACCGTAATTTGTTCTTGGAAACAATCATGTTTCCGTGAACTACTGCTATGCCCAACTTGATTCAAGTAATTTAATATTTAATAACTTTAAAATTAATTTAATTAATTCATATATTAATATAATAAATTTAAAATTTGAAACTTCCTTTACATAAAAAGATCTTAAATAAAATACATGCAAAAATACCAAATGGTTTCACCAAAACAAGTAACGATGCCAAATGGACAAATTAATGTGGCCCATGATTGGAGATTGGAAATCAAAAGCAACACGTCTCAAAGGGTGTTCACGACCTAAATCATCACCGTTGATTTGACTCTTGATTGAGTCGCGTAGGTCAACGGTGAATCAAGATAAGGAAGAGGAACACCCTAGAAAGTAGTAGAGCATTCCACCGTATAAGAGAACAAAAGGAGGAGAGATAATATCGACAGATACGTGGTAGAGACCAGGTAAGCGGGTACTTGGAACGATAACCGCGGGATAAGCACGATGTAAAATCATGACACCTGGCGGTTAACATTTAAGTTCTTTCGTCTGTCCCGGTCTATAAATCAAGGCCTTGGCTCCCATTCAATTCGTTCAATTCCGAGTATTTGTCTACAAATCTATAAAAAGTTTCAGCAAAATCTCTTCAACTTTTTAATCAGAAAAGGGAAAATGTCTTGCTGTGGAGGAAACTGTGGCTGCGGCTCTGGCTGCAAGTGCGGCAGTGGCTGTGGAGGGTAATTTCCTTAATCCTGCCATGAAAATTTTTTTTTTTCAAATGAGTTAAAATTCTCTTTTCCATCGAAGGGTCTCAAAATCGTTTATTTTTGTTGTTGATCAAACTCTCTTATTTGATTAATGTTATTGCGTTCAAAGTTTTGAAATCCTTTTGTCGATGATGTTGTAGATGCAACATGTACCCTGACATGAGCTTTGCCGAGAAGACCACAACTGAGACTCTTGTTCTTGGCGTGGCACCCCAGAAAGAGTACGTATCAGAAAGATCAAGACAACAAAAATAAAATCTTCTTGTAAAGTTTTGGTATTTTAAGTTTCTGATACCTTTTCTTTAATGCATGCAGGCACTTCGAGGGATCTGAGATGGGAGTCGCGGCTGAGAACGGCTGCAAGTGCGGAGACAACTGCACCTGCAACCCTTGCAATTGTAAATGAGAGAAAAAGATAGATCCATGGAAGCAGAGAGGCCTTTCTCTTTAACCAAATAATTCTAATAATCAGTATGTATTTGGAGTTATGTGTGTCTGCTTTCTTAGAATAAAGCTGCCACGGCTTGTCTATCAGCAAATCTTCACCAGGATTTGCCTGGTAAGGCCATGGTTGCTTGGCGTGTAGTGTATATGATATGTAGTGAGGTAATAGTATTTACTAGTTTTTATGAGCGTCTCTGCTGTCTCAGAATATCTTACGACTACATATATTTTGTGTAAGAAAGTGAGTCAGTTTTCTAATGAATGAACGGAAGCTCCTTTCTCTTTGCTTAAAGATGTTCTTTTTTTTTTTTTTAATTTTTCAATGTGATATTTCTCGGATGGTATGGAAAAGATTAGGGGATTTGGATACAGAATCATATAAGGCCCCCACAATATTTGGTGGGATATAACTTTCATTCAGATGTGAACTGAGGAGTTGTGATTTCGGGTGGCAGTTTAATGAGTGAAAATAGTGAAAGAATGGTCCACATCCAAATTATAAGAGCCTTCTTTAATGTGAAGCCAAGTTCCTCAATTTCGTTTGGCATTGAAAAGGACATTGGGAAACCAATAATTTAAGCTTTTTGGACGGGTAAAATTATATGCACATGGAAAAAGTAACCATCAGGTAAAGAGTGAAAATTCTGTGAACGTGAATGGGAAGTAATTTTTGCTCCAATTATCTTTCTGTTACCTTAATCATATGGTAATAATTTTCAGGTAAATTTGTGCAATTGGGAAATTCTACTGCCCTCTTCTGAATAATGAATGTACTGCCTGAAATCATGATGTCAAGAATATTGTCTTTCGTTTTTTAGTCTAGTGGCTACAAAAGTCTTTAAAAGACATAAAAATCTGGTTTCGAACCAAGGCTTTGCCTTCCTTAAAACCAAAAAATATGAATATTAATACAATTTTAAAGTGACAGACAAAGACATAATGGTTTCAAGATATTGCAACTAAGACCGTTGCAATAAGAGAAAGGATCTAGCTTCAAAATGCAAGCATTTGTTATGAACAAGTGGGTCTGGGTGTTGCAATTTCTTGTCTATCAAATATTCCTTTAGCAGCTTTGCTCAACAAGTTGTAAACCTGCTTTGATGAAAGGCCGATCTTTTCCAAGTCACTTAGCTGCAACAAGTGAAGAAGCAGACTGCTCAGCTTTTCTCATTATTCAAAAAACTTGTTTTAGAAATAGCATAGAAAAGCCTACTCCATACCGATTTCAAAGGGCTGGTTTCTCCAAGTTCAATTATGTACGCTGTCATCTTCTCTCCAATACCCTTTTATGGAAATTACCAAATAAATTAAGAAAGAAGGATAATAAGATGTTATCAGAAAAAAAAAAATATAATAGCCCAAGTAACTCTTCTCTGCAAATATAATAGCCAATGAAGAAATCAGCTTCACTTTTCACCCCAAAAAATGAAGACAATGATAATATACAGGTAGAGGTTCTGACACAATAAAACTGACCTGCTAGCCGTATTCAAGAACTCGATGTATTCTTGAAGAAGAGAGCTCTATACAAAAATTTGGAGAAGTAAGAACAACGGCTGAGATAGCGTCAATAGAAATTTATTAGTGTAATACATATAAAAATACCTTAGAACACCATGCGTTAAATTTATCATGCGGGGTGCCAACGTTTGGGAATTTGTTGGTTGAACTGGGAGGCGTTTGGGGAGTGTTTGGCTCATATAATAATGAACATTGGTCCTTGGATGATTGTTCCTTGAGGGGTTCTGGAATTACATTGGAATTGATGGGGGATAGGACCTTTCTTAGAGGATTTTGCATTGCAGTTTTTCTCTCATTAACCGGAGACAATCCAATGGTATCAACCAAGTTTTTTAAAGTTGTATCCTCCTCCTTGCTAGATGGTTCTTCTAAAAATTGTGTACGGTCAACAAGAAACTTTTTGCCAATCACTTAAACAAAAAAGTCCAAAATTTTGATTAATTCAGCACAAGGCAGTCCGGACAGATTGTTGTCAATAAATTCCATAGTTAAATAACATACCAGCTAAGTTCACGGTTGATTCCAACATAATCTCCTCAACATCGGATCAGGTTTCCCTTTTACTGCCCTCAGAAGAAAAGTGGGAACTCTGGAATGGAACTCTGGTATTTGAGAAATGCAGAATTGTAGATTCCAGAAGAAAGTAAAAGCTAGTAATATTTCTTAGTTAATAGAACTTACCTCCAAATAAGAATCCTTCATTGTTGAATAAATTTCTGGAAGTCACAGATAAGGCCCTGCATATTTGTTTAACAAATGAAGCAGTGAGTTTTAGAGCTCAGCCAATTCTGAAGGAAATTCAAATACTAGTTATTCTATACCTATCTTTGGCTGAACTTTTGACTTTACAAGAATTAAGCTTCTTCACAGAACTTATAGAACTGGGTGTTTTCCTCAGATATCGAGAAGCAAATGGTCCTATTCTTTGTGCACCCTTTGTCTTGCCTTTTGATTCAAGCCAGGCTTGCAGTTTTGCTTCCGTATCAACTTTATCCTTTGGTGTCTCTAGTTTTTGGGCTGAAGAAACAACATTTGATATATGACGAGACCGAGCAGCCAAGCAAACAGTGTGAGCAGATTCTTGGTTCTCTCCAGGATTCTGTCCATGAAAACAAGGGGAAAATTGAACAAAATTTGAGACATTTATGAGTAACATGGGTCAAAAGGGTAAGATGACCAATGATTTCGGGCTAGCTGAGAAATCCCTACCAGGCAAGCAACCATCAAGGCACGGCTAGTTCCTCCAAGGGAGTCCTGCAATATTCGAGTCAATTTGCTTTCTCGGTAGGGTACTCGTGGTTTGTTGTTGTTCAATGCATAAATTACATTTGACGAAGCAAATAAGGACTGGTTGATCTTAACACTCTCTTGAAGACGAATGCCTTCATTGTAGGTCCTCCTATTATCCTCATTACCTTCTAATAAACCATAATTACACATTAGCAATGTGACCTGCAAGATATTACCTCAAATACCACAAACAATTCAAAATGTGCAGAAATTAACAACCTGCTAAATCTATGAGGTTCAGCTTCCCCATCAAAACAGGCCCAGAACCATCACTACAAGGAGTGGAAACAGCAATCACAAGGACAACATGTCTTCTACTAGAAACATCATTGAGACCAGTATGTGCAACTTTCCTTCTCTGAATTCCACAAGAGAAGACTTCATGAAATTCAGACATGGAATTGATAGGCACCAAAGCTAGGCCCCTTAGATGAATCTGCCCATCTTTGTCATCCAAAATCGAAATTTCCTTTGTTTTGACTTCTAAAAGATCATAACACCTATCCATGTAGACCTCATAGTATGAAATCTCTGCCATGCGACCTGTGCTTTGGCATATAGACAAAATTGTGGGCATGGCCAAAGGCATTAAACCTGGCAGCTCGTCTGTACCCTGCAACATCAAACATGTGGTTCATCTCATCACCATTAGCATAATAACATTCTAAAGACAAGTAATCAGAAAGAACAATAGAAGCCGAACTTAACCATTCACTTAATCAAATTTAATTGTAACGATAAAGGGGTTTGAAAGATTGAACTTGGCAAAAGCCTTGACATTAAGTTTAATTGTAAAAATCAAGTCATGTATTAAAATACCTAAAGGAGAAAATCATATAAATAAGAGCTTGTCTTTTCACCATACCTGCATGGTATAAGTTTTTCCACTACCGGTAGCCCCATAAGCAAACACAGTGGCATTGAAGCCATGAAAGATTCCTGGAATCAAAGAATTCACTTCTCTGTAGAATATCCTTCTGACATTATCATCTTCTTGGTCAAAGAAAGAGTCCATCTATAACATTTATTTCGGCTATTCCATCCGACAACAAAAAGAAAAACCCATAATCAAAAACAACATTTATTCCCTTTGCACAAACATCAACCTCCTCCCAAAAGAAAGAATCAATCTCTCACCTGGTAAATGGATCTTTAAGATGAACAGAAACTTCATCAGACGAGTCATTATCTTGATGATCCAGAAGAAAAATGCACGACTTTGAGTTGCCATTTCTTGCAGCAGTTTCCTGAGGAAGAAAAGGACGGACTCTAACCACCACCCTGACCTTAGAAACGATGGCTTGTTTCCATTAAAGCAAAAATTTTTGAGAGTAAGAGAGAAAATTTTGCAGAGAACGTGGACACAAGCGGTTTACAGACAGCAACTAGAAGGTTGCTTAATGCGGATTTTGGATTTTAAAAGATTTGACCGTTGGGAAAATGCAAAGGAAGGAAAGTCAGCCGTCAGCCTTTTTCTTTTCCATTTGAATTTGTCTCGTCCGTCGGGATGTGGGGCCACTATTATTAAAAAAAAAAAAACAACCAGGCGGTTGATTGAAGATAAATGGAGATGCGAGGGCTTGAATGCAAAGATCGGCATCCAATTTTAATTATCGAATTCTAAATATTATCTATAATTATTTATTAAAATTGATAAATAAAAATTAAATTTATTTATAAATTATTCATTTAACGTTTTGTTTATTTTTAATTATAGTTATATAAAAAGTTATTGAAAGTAAATTCGCTTATTATGCGAAATACAAATAAATTGTAAATTAAGGAATGAATGTATACTTATAATTTATTCATTTATGTTTTAAAATTATTCATGTTTAATTTATGTTTGATAAAAATATTATTTATTACGTTCAAATTTAATTTATTTAAATAATAAAATATTTATGTTCATGTTTGATTCATTTAAATTAAATAAATTTATAAATTCTAGATAAATGAGTTTTAAATTCATTTTAAGTAAATTTAATTGTGAATATAAATGAATTAAATAAATATATTTTTATATTTAATTTATTTAATAAATAAATATAAATATATTATTTAAATTATTTATTAAGTTTAATAAATAAAAGAAAATCAAATTTATTTTTGAATAATCATTGAAAGATCTACGTCATTATCACAATTCAACCGTCCCAATTAAACAAAAAAAAAAGCTTGTATCTAGTTATCAACCGTTGATCTTCCATCATTAAGACTTTCCGAGTCCACACAAAAATCAGTTAAAACGTATCTTTCCATTCTCGTCCCTTTTTAAACCTCGAATTCCATTCCCCAATCCAACGGTTCAAAACACCCGCGAAACCTCATGGTGGATCAAACACGTGCCAAACTTATTCGACATTTAACCACTATGTGGGGCACTGTCCAAGCCAGAGTGCCGTTTGAGGTTCAAACCTTTGCCACCACCCCACCCCTAACGTTAACTTAGTACCGTTAACACCCGTTAAGTGATTAGGGCGTGAACAACAGAAAAAAAACGCCTTAATTCTCCATACCATAACGGCAGTTAACGGGGACGTCGGTGTGATATATTCGTTATAATAAAACCTTTACCTTTTTTATATTTATTTTCCTTCTGTGTGTTTTCTCTCTCTTTGTTTCAACGGGCGAGGATTTTTCGAAACGAAGGAAGAAACTTTGGAGTTCCTTTTAACAAAGAAACGTTTTCTTGTTTGGCTCGAAACGGATTGTTCTTGAGGGAGCTGGGAGTTTGATTCCCGCCACTCAGGTGGGTTTAGCTTTCTTGATCTTGAATCAGAATTCTTTGGTTTTTGTTTCTTTTTTTCTTTTAATTTTTTTATTTATTTTCACTGTTTTGATCATGTTTCCTGAACCTCAAGCACCTTGGATTCGTGAAACGTTTATGGGTTTTTACTTTTTTGGGGTTTTAAACCCTAGAATTATGTTCAAGTGATGTCGGATTTTGGTGTTTTTGATTTGTTTTTGATCTGATTAGTGAATTTAAGATCTGGGTTTTGTCTTTTTCGGTGTTTGGTGGTGTGGGTTTGGAGATTTGGGTTTAAAGGTGGGATTTTAAGGGTTTGCCGTGATCATGAATAAGTTGTTAAAGGTTTTTCCTTTCTTTTGTTTGTTTGTTTCTTTTCTCTTTCTTAGCGTTTTTGTTGATTATGATTTTGGGGTTTTGGAGTTGATTATAGAAGGAGATGGCTGAGTTAAAGATAGAGGAATCTTGTCTTGAGAATAAACAATTAACAACCGCTTCAAGTTCTTCGGTATCCGAAGGCGGTGGCATTGCAGTTGTAAAGTCCCCAGGCATATCCAGTCCAGCACCAACATCACCAAATCATCGGTACTGTCCATTAATAAGTTCTTTAGCCTTTCTTTTTTGCGTATAGCTCAACTTGCTTCATAATATGGTAGTTCTTTGCATCACAATTGGGGTTGGATTGTTTTGTTAAATGTAGCATTAGGACTCTGCTGATTTTGCTTTTGCTTTTGCTTTTGCTTTTACACCCTTTTGTTTGTTTGGTTGAGTTAACAATTGCGGATTACATTAGATGTGGATGCACCAGCACAGATTGTTGAGAAGTTGCAGTTCTCCTACTCACTAGTGCTCGAACCTGTCATTTAACCATATATATTGAGTTTTATTATTTTGAACAATGTCTCTGCCAGCTGAGAGTAATTGTGTTATACTGAATTTGCAGGAGGACCACTGGTCCTATTAGGCGGGCAAAAGGTGGCTGGACACCAGAAGAGGTAAAACATGTTTTTCCTGTTGTATTTGCATTAATTTATACGAATTAAAATTCTTCTTTTTATTTAGATCCTATAATTTGGTTAGATAATTATTGTGAATTCAGTCTAGGTGAGTTGTTTAATACTCTAGCTTGGACTTGAGAACAATTAAAGCTTCATTCAGTGTTTACTCATGTTCATTCTTTGCAACTGGTGCCTGTTTGTTAACCTTGTTTTATGTTTTTTACTGATTACAGGATGAGACATTAAGAAATGCTGTTGCATCTTTTAAGGGGAAGAGTTGGAAAAAAATAGGTTTCCTTCATTCCTCAGAGTCTTCTTATTTGTTATTTTTGCTATGTTTATCCACTAGCTGTTTTTTCCAATATGACAAATCTGATATTTGATTTTCTTGCTAGAAGTTGCTATATCCTATCTAACAAAATAAACCTAAGTCATGAATATTGAATAAAAGCATCATGCTGACATTTTCACTAGTTGTAATTATTGTAGCAGCTGTCTAGTTGACTTCCTGTAACTGGTCTTAACATTTTCATATGCTTGTGCAGCTGAATTTTTTCCTGATAGATCAGAAGTGCAATGTCTACATAGATGGCAGAAGGTCCTAAATCCAGACCTTGTTAAAGGACCTTGGACTCAAGAGGTAGGCATTTTAGGGTCTTTCTTTTATGCTACCTATGTTTGCAGTTCACAAAAAAAGCATTAAACTTTCTGTTGCTTTTCTCTCCCAGGAAGATGATAAAATTATTGAGCTTGTATCAAAATATGGGCCGACAAAATGGTCTGTTATTGCAAAATCTTTGCCTGGTCGAATAGGGAAACAATGCCGCGAGAGGTAATTTCAATTTTTACTTCTTTTTATTTGGATTCCCTAAGAGTTCTTCAAGTGCCGAAGATTTTAATTTTGATATGATTTCCAACACTTCAAATGATGCCTGCCTTTTATTTTTATGCATATTAAGTAAATTATGAACAAAAGTTTATTGACTAAGTTTTGTATAATGAGGCTATTGATGTTTTTTTTGTAATCCACTTTCTTGTTGATTTTTCCATGCTTAATCAATGTTCTGCAGATGGCATAATCATTTGAATCCTGATATAAAGAAGGATGCTTGGACATTAGAGGAGGAATTGGCCCTTATGAATGCGCATCGTATATATGGGAACAAGTGGGCTGAAATAGCTAAAGTTTTACCTGGAAGGTATCATTCCTTGCTAATTTATAGCACATGTTACATAATTCAAGTTCTAAAGCTTACTCTAGCGTAGTTAACAAAAGTGTTGTTGATAAATTATTTTGCATGCCATTTGAAGAGTTTGTAATAGCATACTAGCTCTAGCTTATGGTGAATTTTGTTTATTCAGGACTGATAATGCAATAAAGAATCACTGGAATAGTTCCTTGAAGAAGAAGTTAGATTTCTATTTGGCTACAGGGAAGCTTCCACCATTTGTGAAGAATGGTCTGCAAAATGGGACTAGGGATATAAATACACCTTCTGCATCCAAAAATTTGCTTGTTTGTTCAGAAAAAGAATCAGATTCAACTGCTCAAACTTCATCAGGAACTACAGATATATGTAAGCCAGAGGAAGATGGAAAAGATCAGTTGGAGTCCTCTGCTCCGGTTCGATATATTGCTGCTTCATCAAGTGTTATTCCAAATGAGTCTGCTGATACTGAAAGTGCAGAGGGCAAGACCCGGTCATTTGACGTAAATACTTGCTGCTGTAACTCAGAGTCATGGGCGGAGTTCGAGAGTCACAAAATCAGTGCTGCAATTGTTGAAGACAAAGTTGTTGAGAAACAAGTACGGCATGATACTCCAATTTATGGTTCTTTATGTTATGAACCACCAAGGTTACTAGGTGGTACTTCATTAGATTCTGATAATTTAAACAAGAAAGGCATGCAGCATGAATGGACCTTTAGTCCTATCACATCACCCGTTAGCTTCTTCACTCCGCCTTGTGTGAAGGGCAGTGGTTTAAGTGCACACAGTCCTGATTCTATTCTTAGAATTGCTGCTAAGAGCTTCCCGAATACACCTTCTATATTTCGAAAGAGAAAGACAGGAGCTCAATCACTTACACTCCCTAATAAAATTGGAATGAATGAGGATGGGATTCAACCATCTGGTGAACAGGAAAGAACTGAAAATAGTCTGGAACAGGCTCAGTGTCATGATGGGAGTTCATGTGAGAGTCCTGCTTGTCAAGGCAATAGCAGCATTGGGCCTGATTGCACAGCATTTAATGCATCTCCTCCATACCGGTTAAGATCCAAAAAGACTTCTGTTTTTAAGTCTGTGGAGAGACAACTTGAGTTCACATTTGATAGAGAGAGGCATGAAGATAATCCAAAATCTTCAGATCTATCAGTGAATGGTAGCTCTCCTATTGAAGATTGCTCGCATGCAACAAAGATGGGGATCACATAGGGCTTAAACTGTAAGTTATGGTGTTGCATTTCTTACTTTAAATTCTGTCCAATCTTTGCTCAAAGCACAAAAAGTAAAGAGAAATTTTATACTTTTTCCGTGGTTTTCTACATTGATTATGTTAATGCTTAGGATGAAACATCTGCAACTCCCCCCCCCCCCCCCCCCAAAAAAAAAAAAAAAACTTCACATAGATTAAACTATCACTGTAAACATTACCCCTACTGAAACTTTGAATCACCAGTTTTTCTATCCTATTCAGTTCTGTATTGTTCTACCAGTAATATCAAATTAAAGATGTAACAATTCTATCTCTCTCTCATTTTTCTTATAGGATAAGGCGAATATTCTCTTGAAGTTGAGTATCTGTTTCTCTTCAGCAATGGCATCTGAGTTTCCAATCCTAGCATACTTTGAAGATCGAAGAAGGTATAATATTCTTTGTCAGGAGCATCTTCAATGCCATTGCTAAATCAATTGGTAATTGACACTAGTCATCATATCAAGACCTACATCAAGCCATCATGGTCAAGATTCTATGGCAGAAATTTTCCAGCCTGTGTCAAAATAAAAAGAGAGATGCACCCAAATCCATTTTGAAGAATATTGACAGACCCTTCTGTACAGTGTGCCATTTTAAAGGAAAGATCTCAATATTAGAGTTGTCTCGAATAGAATGTTAAAGAGTAAGATTCTTTTAGACTTCAAGACATTTAAGATGGCTACCAAAACAATCTGTAATTAAGGGTTTTTGGGTCTTTCATTATGATCAGTTTTCCACATTTGAATAGAAAATTAACAATACATTTCTTCAATCTGGTGAAAGTTGATTCTCTTGCCAAATTACCCCTCCAGCCGGACTACAAATGACCAAATGAAGTACCATAGCCATAAACAAATGCAAGGGGATCAAAATCATAAAAATCGAACTCCTTTTCTTTTGCCTTTCCATAGATTATATGAACAAGTTTTTACTAAAATTTGCGAGTATGCCTTCAAACATATTTAATGGTACATGAACACCTAAAACAAATTTTAGGCTAAAACCATATAAACTTTGGTACTTACTTTTTAAGTGTATCAAGTTAATTGATGTAACATCTTAATGGTAGAATTTAGTTTTTCCATCTAATCTGTCAATGGTGATATAATGCCCATTCAAATAAATATACCTCAAGTATGGATCTATCACGTTTTGGGCGGGGCAATTCTTTCCCCAGCAAATGGTTGATTAACTTTTTCCTAGACAATTTCGATGTTAACCTCACCAAACACTAGAAAATAGAACAGGATAATATTTTCCTTGAACCGAACAGTAACCTTGGGAAAGCCATTCATTAAAGTCAAAACACATTTATAAGCACTTACAAAACCAATCCAAGTTCCCAATCATGTAAAAAAAAAAAAAAAGAAAAAACCATATGCCACCTGGAGTTCTTATGGCTGCAGCCATCGACTTGAACCAGAATCTTGGAAGGGAAGAGCTGTTGTCATGTGAAAATATTCAACTATTTACAACATACTACAAGCCCATAAAATTATGATTTAACCCCTTTACATTAGAGACTGTAGCTGCACTCTCCTGGAGATGAAGATGGAAGCTCATGTATCCCCAAAGCCCGGCAAACAAAGGAGAGAAATAAAGAGAAAACGAAGAAATAATTATAAAAAAAAAAAAAAATTCAAAATGTTGTCCCACTATGTTGTCTCAAACCATTCTCTTTATGCCAGAAGATGTTTAACTGAAGACTCATGGATCAAAGCTTGGGACTCATACTTGCTGGGGGTTTCTTCGATCTAACCATACATTGACGGAATGCAAGACAAGGAAGAGAATAGCAAAAGTGGCCGGATCAAATGTGGGAGAAGAATCTTAGCAGCTACCAAAGAAGAAAAAAAAAGAGAAAAATAAATTGGGTGAGGCATAATATCTTGATAGATTCTAGCAACTTAGAATGATACTTGTCTAACAAAAAAGAAGAAAAGAGCCGCTTTTACAGGAAAATCTAGGACTTCTGTACCTTATGCATGCATCATTTCCATTAACATATTCTATGTTCCTTAGAGAAGAAAGACACACAATGAGAAAAATGCTTTCGAATGATTCTATAACTCAAAGAACTCAAAAGAAAAAAAGTAAAGGCCACAAATAATGCTCCACCAAACTAACCTGATTAGCAGAATGTCCAGCCACAATGGCCACATGCCAACATCAAAACCAAGATCCCTAACTTAGTTTGCACAATAATTTATGGATACTGGCAAACTTCAGTTTCGCATAACCATTCTATGCACTTAATGATAATTATCCAATTCAAATACATCGCCACCTAAAAATCCAGAAAGTATTTAGCCAACAGCCCAAGCATATTCATGATTACTAGCAAATAAAAAAATAAAAAGATGCAAAAGGTCAACCACCACCTTGGTCATCAAACCAAACTAAACCATGAATAAGGTACCAATGATAGTTTGGCTGAGAACCTTTGAACTCCTATCAAGGCCATGAGAAGCAACCTATTAAAGAGAGAAATAGATTATTTATGAATATTATAAAATAATAAACAACCTCTAGTGTCATGGACTACAAAACAAAAAGAAAGATTCCCAAATCACCATGTAAGTTAGAGCAGCATAACGTTCCTCATTCAAGTACAATGGTTTTCCTCTAAGCATTTCAATATCCTGAAATAAGAAAATGATGTAGAATAACACAAATAGATCATAAGAAAACCCTTTAATATGACAAGTAAGTAAAGAAACACAATGAAAAGCCAAAATGTGTAGACATTTTTTAAAAAGTCACTACCATAACATGCCAATAGCCAGCCATATGGAATTCAAATTAAGAGTTCTGATATCTCATAGAAGTTTCAAGCAAATATATAATTTCTAAAGAGCACTTAAATCTTTTATATACCTTTTTATAGCAAGGAAAATAAATCAGCTCCAGAATTTCCAAATTTTGGATAGGTTCAACAAAGTTTAAAAATAAATTCAAATAGGATATCGAGTAGATTAGCCTTTAATAATCATTCATTCAAATATTCCCAAGTCTAGTAGCATTGAATTGTAAAAAAAAAGTATTGAAGTGGTCCCTTCATGGCCAAGATACTAAAAAAGCTCTTAAACTACTTCACTTTTCTTAAATAAGACCCTATACTTTTACTATATTCAAATTGGCCCTTATACGTTGATTCATATCCAAATAAACCATTATTTCAAATAAAAGAATGATTTATGTTAAGAGCTTTTTCAGGTACAATTAAAAGTTTAAGGGCTTATTTGGATACAAATTAAAAGTTAAGGACATATTTAGGTACAAATTAAAAGTTAAGTAAAGTTGTAAAGTTCATGGGCTTTTTTATTATTTTAGCCTTCCTTGATTGATGAGTAACTAGGTTGGTAGGGTGAGATTATGCACCCACTTCCCTTGGGATTCAATGGTAGTATCTACTCTTGATTTGGCAATCAATTATTCAAATTTCTTTTCGGGAAAAAACTCTTTCTGTAAGGACATGCACTCCAGATTACCAAATAAAGTCACCTAATATCCTCTGTGCTTTGTGGGATATTTGACTCTAATAGCTGCAAGGGACCTTCTGCCATCCTGAGTTATTCTCCCATCAACTTCATTTTACATTTAGCAAACTGTACCAAAGGATTACTTTAAGATGAAGATAAACCTGAGATAGTTTGTCTGGGTGTGCAAAAGTGTGCAGGTGTAAAATTTCATTCCTCCTCAACAAGCCAAGTCATTGTCTCAATCACCAAACTACCTCTAGGCCGAAAATAAATATTTGAAACTTAAGCACAGCAAATGTTAAACTGCTGTTTATGTCCTGCATTTAACTTACAACAAATGGCAAGGTCCAAAAAGGCTCAAGAACTTTACAAACTTAGTAAATTAAGGCCCTCATATAGTTGCAGTGCAGGAGTATAAGTGCTGATTGTGCAATATATCTGATCCTACAACACTCATAGCAATCAATATTTTATTTGCTTCATCCTAGAGTTTCCAAGCACGTCATAGTTACAAACTTTGGTACTAAAATGAAATCTTTACCTCTTCACCAAATGCATCCAAATATGGAGATGGCCAAGGAGCTTGACGTGCACATCTTTGTAGCAGGATTGTTGTTCTCTATTACAACAATAAACTGTTAGCTATTATCATGAAATATTAGGTAAAAGTTCCAAACAGAAAACTAGGAGATCAATACCCTTATCAACAGAAATACACCAATACCAGAACCGCAGGTCATTGCATGAGCCATGCATCCACTCTCCCTAGGAAGGAAAATATTGAAGAAAAATGTCAGTGCTTCAGATTTAGTATAAAATCTTAACAATGAGAATAACAAAAATCATGGATAAATGCACAGGTTAAGCACAAAATCAGCTAAAGAAAGGAAAGTTGAACATTAACCTGCAGCAGGGTTTCCAACTAGGAGAGCATAATCTACCACACAACAGGCATAATGCAGGCTCATTAAGCATAGCTTTGCAGTCAGGGCAACACTGCTTTATATACCTGTTGAAAGATGCATCTTTTCTTATGAATAAAGACATTCTTAAAAAGAGGACCAATATCAGCATGTCTAGGGATGAATTTTGCAACAAACCTTTGCACTAGGTCTTCATAAACATGAGGCAGACTCATCAACTTAAATGGAACTGCAGGATTGCAGTAGAAAACATTTTGGAAACTACAGGCTTCATATACCTTGTGGAAATGATGAAACCATTTTAATGCAAATGATCGCAAGACTTCATCCTCAAGAACAAAATCTATAGGAGGAATCTTAAACATCTTCTCCAGTTCTTGTACTTCATTAAGATCCACTAAAGTACTTCCATTTGTATCCATCATATCACTCATCACATAAGATGACTCCCACATGCTATCCCTATCACAGAATGGTGCTGGGGCAGAAGACTTAAGCAATTTCCACAACAATGCACACCTCCGCAAGTAAGGGAAACTCAATCTTCGGATCATATCTTTAATATCACAAGAAAGGTCAAGATCATTTGATACAAAATACCACCGAGCACAATCAGACCCTCCAAGAATCCCACAGATATCAGTAATAAGGCAGTGACGGGAACCTAACTCATTGATGTTAAAACCATGTGTCCCACATGTAATTACAGCCTGAAATCAGCATATCACATTCAGAAATTTTGTTGTAGAGCCAAATTAGAGTGACTAATATTCTTGTTCATAGAAAATGACTGATTTGAGGAAACTTTTATAAAGAAAATATCTTACTTTAAAACAAAACATCTCTTATTGCTTGTATAAAGCAATAGAAATATCTCAAACAATTTAGAAGTTTCAAATTTTCTTCATATTTTTTCATTTGACCATAAAACATTGTCCATAACCAAATTTTGTTGTTTATATCAGAGACCAGAAAATCCAAAAAAAAAAAAAAAAGCTTAAATAGACCAAAGAGATCTATATCAAGAGAAATGGTGGCAAACCTGAACCATGGTGACAACATAGAAGACATGCACAAGGGATAACAGCGACTCCTCACATGATATAAATGGGCATGGGAGACAGAAGAGAACCCACATCAATGATGAGAAAGGATCACGAGCAAGAATAGGATCAGATGCCCGATTCCAAAACTGAATATCAGGTTTTAATGCTTCCTTATCATCATGGTTCAAGATACGAAGGGGTTTATCTGTCATCACACTATTATGAGTCTAACATTTAAACCACAAGCTTCCAAAGCTAAGAGAACTTATCTGCTGTTTGATAATTTATGTACACTTAGGATATGTTTGATATATAAGATTATGATAGGATAGGATAGGATAAGATGATATCATGAATATCATTAGATTAAATAATGTCATCCTATCTTGTGTTTAATGTGTACAAGGATTAGGATAGGATAATTTATTTATTGGTTAAAATTATACTTCCTCAAAGTTTATACAATTTAAATTATTGATGTAATTTTTAACGGTATAATAGGACATGTAAGTTTAATCCCATGGATTAAAAATAATCCTTTCCACTTGGGGAGGATTGAATCATCTTATACCAAGAAGATGATTAATCATCTTCGTAATCCTATTCCTTTCTTTAGATACCCACCAAACATAATTAAGGATGATTATCATTCTATCCTATTCATTATCCTATGCACCAAACATGACCTTAATGCCATAGATGATAACACCCACTCACCCACACATATATAATAATGCTGCTCCTTTCATTAAATTGTTAACTTGTTTAAAGAAACATTCTCTCCCTCTGTCCCTCCATCCCTCTTGTTGTTGGTTAAGTAGAAAAAAGCTGTTTCATTAGCATGAGTGGAATATTTTACCATTTCACTTCAGTTTTTGGCATGACCTATTTGGATGAATTTGTGATTCACAAACAATCAAAAGACCAGAATAAATCCTTCATAACACATCCAGAGTTTATCAAGAACCTACTTGGAAAACCATGATTTCTATTTTTAAAATACATCTACAACCTTTAGAATTTACCAGCAGATATTCTGCATAAATCTAAGTGCCAAATTTCAAGCGATTCTCAAAGCAATAAATAGTGAAAATCATACCTTCCTGTCTATGTCTGGTGCTGTGGTAATCAAAGGAAACCCCGGAGCAAATAGACTCAGCAAACAGTAGGAGACCACTGAATCTGTGAAGAGCATGAAGAGAATTTGTACTGCACAGGTTCTGTACAACTCTTAGCAACAAGGAAAATATAAATTCACTAGAGGATTTAAATTCCTTATATAAAGAAGTAAGAGTATAATTTGTGGCCATAGAAGTCTTTCCACTTCGAGCAGCAATTTCTGTTGACATAAGAGAATACTTAAGAGTATCCCATAAAATCATTGGGTGGCTTAACCTCGAAGATCCTAAGAACCTATCCTGCTGTTTTGAAAAATACAGTTTAGACAGCACACGAGATATAGGTTCAAGATTCTGACTTGTTCTTTCTTTTCTTTGAAGAGAAAGAGCTTCAAAGAAATGAGGCTTCCCAACCACCTTGGCAGCGATTTTTAGAAGAGATAACCCTTGCTGAAGCAGAAGGGGACAGGTTTCTTTATTTTTTGCAGATGGAGAACCTAAAGCAGGCACTGGATCAACAGTTGCAGTCATAGGCTGTCTTCCAGCTTTCTGGAAAGTCCCATTGACCACAGGCAAGACAGAATTTGCTAGTCGACGACACACAGGACACAGAAACTCTCCCTGACAAAGCAAACAAGTACTAGATCAACATCGAATGTAAGATAAGGATTTTGCAAAAGAACAATTTTCAGGAAGCTTGTACCTGATCTGGATCCACAATATGTGCCCTCTCAAAGAAACTTCTTCGAACATATCTGTGACCGTAGAAGAAGAAGATATGTTAAGCACTTTCATGCAAGAGCACTTCTACGCAAGCACATGTACGGACAAACACATAATAAAAAGCATTTCCGTGACTTTTAGTTCCTTGTTAAATGGAATTACAAATAAAATCGACAAACCATCCAAGTCATAAACTCAAGATTCCTCAACGTGTCTTCAAGGTTCAACTAACAAAACTCACAGTTATAAGAGACATTCTGAAGCTCAAATTAACCCAGGATACAAAGATAGTTACAACATGGTTAGGGGATTTAAAGGCTCACATATACCTTATCTGTTGCTTGAAATATTATATACATATATATATATATATATATGTTTACATATAAACTTTTAAATTTTGACAAAGCTTATACCTTTATTTTCTCTAATTCCAACCGTGGTCCATCACATATTTTCATCTCATAACACAATCTCTTACTATTTAATAACTAGAACACCAAAAGAAAATTTGTGCAAGGAACTCAATTAGATAAACTATTATTCCTAGATCCCTTTCAAATGCAATGTAAAAGAGCATAACATCTTGCCACCATATCCTTTTATCTGACATACGTCTCCAATGCAATTGAAAAATTACAAACACTGACAAGCCACAAGTAAACTTTCACCATTGTCACTCTTGTGCACCAAGTCTCAACTCTTGAACTAAATTTAGGTACTGAAAACTTCAATCTTGTGATTCCTGCTGCAAAGTCCATAACACTTGTAATTTCATTAACTATGAATAGCAATTATTTTGACTGATAAGTTTGTTTAAGACATTTTGAGGTTCCAATAGAGCAAAACCTTAATAAAAGGACAATATGGAGTCCAACACAAACAGAACTAAAGTATAAATTCAAACCACACAATAGTTGTGAGAAAGATCAATCATATAGCTTTGCATGAGGGTTTAAATTTCATTTCTTAGAGACACATTCAGAGTTACGTTAAGAATAAGAACTAAAAAACTTTTTTTTGAAGCCTTGCCTTTCCTTCAGCGATGATAAATAGCGATCAAGACAACCCTGATGTACAGCATGCCCACAGGAAGAAAGATAAATCCCATCACAATCTAAGGGGCCAAATCCATCATAAACAAGAGGCTGTGAAGTAGATTCTATCAACTCCATGTCACCATTAATGTTTTTACAACCCAAAGAGTTTTCACTTGTCTCACTTGAAACAGCAGCAATGCATTTCCCAAGAATGTCAGATTCAGTACCCCTGCTTTCTGGAGAACTTTCAGGAGCAGAGGATACTTCATCCTTTTTAAAGCTTGAGCTTGATAAAGTATCACACATTTCTTTACAAATACATAAGTACATGTCTTCTTCCAGTGTCTCCAAATTATATACAGTACTGCCCCTCACATCACTAGAAGTTAAGGGTGCTTGAATGCTCCTCACCAGAGGAAACCTAGACTTGACAAACTCAAGAATGGAATTTACTTCACTACGTCGCCGATGCTCATTACTGGCAGTCTCAACAACAGGATTTTCGGTCAAATGCGCTGATTGAGAAGCCAATCCTGAATTGCTGGAAGAGCCATTTGATCCAAACTGATCGGTCACCCTATTTGTGGGAATAGAAGAACCTTGCTCCTTGTCTGACCCTCGATCCCATGATGGGGGACCTCTATCAACAAAGCTCAAAAGCCTAGAGTTCTTTTTCCAAGAAACAATAAAATGTTAATTCTTGCAGGGAAAGAAAAGATTCCATTTGTCTCAAGTAATAGGTAACCTAAAGACTAATCACTTACTTGGAGAAGAATCAAGAAAGAAACAGGACTTTTGGAAGTAGGATCATGGCAAAGAGAGCAACTATCTTGCACAGCACCATATATTTCATGTTCAGTATCAGAATTAGACATTTCTACTTCAGATTTTGAATCATCATCAGCATTGGAATTGATGCTTGACAAAAATTTGGATTGCTCTGCTTTCATTTTAGCCTGCAGGAAAATATTACGAGAAATTGATTCAAGCCTGAAACCAATTAAAACACTGAGATAATGTTCCATTTAGTTTAACTACCACATGTGATTGGTCGGATGATGACCAAAATTCAGCAGCACAGAATTGGCACAGTTAAAGGGTGCTATTCAGTTTGTTAATCAATAGTCAGGCAATGCACCTAGCACTTAAATGCAGGAAACTGTCTATTTAGCATTTAGTACAAATTATTTGACCAGATCAGTAAATAAATGACACATGGGCTAATCAAACCAGAGGCAATCTGACATGATGAGGGGAAACCTAGACCACTTACATGAGAATCTCAGATTCAGAAGAGAGATATTGGGCCCTGACTTAAATGATCCTCATTTTAGAGGCAATCACACGTGGTATTTTACACAGTCAAAGTAGAAGCCTTTGTAATTAATGCTAGCTGAGAAGCAAATCTCTACAAATCAAGATTGTTTAGATCTTTCACCTGCACCATACTAGAATTTTCTCAAGCTTCCTTCAAATACACTTCTATATTTGTCCTATTCCATACAATTTACAATTACAATATTATCCATT
Source organism: Durio zibethinus (assembly GCF_002303985.1). The sequence goes on from NW_019168492.1 coordinate 24,860,074, forward strand.
GAAGTTGAATTATATATAATTTAACAGCATTTCTCTATCAAAGTGCATAATTCCTTTTCATTTTTATTCCTAACATAAACTCACGGAATTCTGAGGCAAAATCTCACCAATACAGCAGCTTGTCTTTCGCGAGCTTTCGCCTTACGCATCTCACTATTGGAGGCTGAACCTTTTGTACTCCTATCACTAATAGGAATAGATTTTGATAGATGGCTGACCACTTCGGGGGCAAGTTGTTGCAGTTTGGCAATGCAATGGGAATCAACTTCAGCAAACTTTTTTAATAAATTTTCAATCAGAGGAGAAAAACTGAAGTTGCTGGATTCCAAATAGTTGTTTTGATTATCTTGCCAATGCATTCTCATTAATGCAACAAGAAGTGACAACAAACTTTGTTTGCCAGCAGTGAAGTCTAATGATTCACTAATTTCTTCACCGGCAAAAGATAGCATAGAATTTGAATATCCTATATGACGTTCCACGTCACCGGACCCATTCTGCTGTAAACAGATGTCTAATGCCAATGAAAGTAAGTGCAATGCGGTCATAAGGATACCATCAGGAGCACGTGATTCAGTGAAAACAGCATAAAATAACACTGCACGAATAATCTGTAGTGTCACTCTGCATGTAGCAATTCTAGCGACTCCCTCAAGAGGAGGATATATTTTTGTCCACCTAGGCAGCTGAGTAGTCATTGCAGAGACACCACAGAAACGCAAGTATCTTTCTTCTGCAACTTGCAAATCCCTTGAGTTCCAACGAGGGTGGTATAAATCCAGCTCCTTCCAATAGGCCCAACGCAATGAATACATTCCCTGACATACATCATTATTAAGAAATATTAACTAATCAAACTATTTTGTCAACCCATAAACGTTAAAAAGATATTTCAGACCACAAACTCCAACCTGATTAAAGCCTGATGGATTAGAGTATGAAGCAACCCTGTCTAAAATTTCTTGAAGCTTGTCAAACTTAGAAAGGTCGCGAGGTAGAGATTTCACCAGTTGACTATGAGTAGCATCTCCAATGGCTAACTTACAAATCAACTCTCTTTTCAGACTGTCAGCTGTATTGCGTCCACAAAATCGTCTTTCTTGTAAAATTTGCAGAATTAGAGTGAGCATTTCCTGAACGAGAACTGGCTCATACCTGGAAGGCAGTATCATTTAGCAAAGTAACAGTATCACATTATATCCAACATGAATTCAGAATCTTATAAATGTCTCTAAGGCTGTACATGCAGAATGGGAGTGAGAGCGTGTGTGCCATCTTTGCTACTTGATTTTTGCTGCCCAAAGGTAAAAATAACATTTGGATATAGAAAGAAATAAAAATTAAAAATTGACTTTTATGGATAGCAAAAAGAATGATTTCACCTCAATAGGGATTCATCATGCTCTGTTGGATTTATATTTTACAAATACATTCTTGCTTTTTGCTATTTACTTATGAGTGACATTGTCCACTATATTCACCAGTAAACAGCATGTACTATGTTACCCATTTTCGAGCAAACAGATCTCTAGTAACCTATCGATTTATATTTTACACATACAATCTTGCTTTTTGCTATTTACTTTTACTTTATAGCAAATTTTGATAAAGTAAATTGTAGGCACAAAAACCAAGTAGCAAAGGTGGCAACCTAGTGAAGCTTTAAATTTCCTAATAAATCGGTGCACCCATTACTTAAATATTCCATTCAAGTGGACAATGCAAGAAAGCCTGGACCAAACTAGCAAAAGGTATTCCATTATGAGTGACATTGTCCATTATATTCACCAGTAGACAGCATGTACTAAGTTACCCATATTCAAGCACACAGATCTCTAGTAACCTATGGATTTATATTTTACACATACAATCTTGCTTTTTGCTATTTACTTTATAGCAAATTTTGATAAAGTAAAATGTAGGCATAAAAACCAAGTAGCAAAAGTGGCAACCTAGTGAAGCTTCAAATTTCCTAATAAATTGGTGCACCCATTACTTAAATATTCCATTCAAGTGGACAATGCAAGAAAGCCTGGACCAAACTAGCAAAAGGTATTCCATTATGAGTGACATTGTCCATTATATTCACCAGTAGACAGCATGTACTAAGTTACCCATATTCAAGCACACAGATCTCTAGTAACCTATGGATTTATATTTTACACATACAATCTTGCTTTTTGCTATTTATTTTATAGCAAATTTTGATAAAGTAAAATGTAGGCACAAAAACCAAGTAGCAAAAGGTGGCAACCTAGTGAAGCCTTAAATTTCCTAATAAATTGGTGCACCCGTTACTTAAAGATTCCATTCAAATGGACAATGCAAGAAAGCCTGGACCAAACTAGCAAAAGTTATTCCATTATGAGTAACATTGTCCATTATATTCACCAGTAAACAGCATGTACTATGTTACCCATATTCAAGCACACAGATCTCTAGTAACCTATGGAATCAGTAAAAGGTATTAAAAGACTTTAAAAGCATTTTAACAAAGTAACATAGAAGTTAAGGGGATAAATGCATACTCGTTTGATCTTTCAAGACTTAGAGAAAGGTAGTTTAATAGCCCAAAGCGCTCTACAATTCTCTTAACATAGAGATCAGGAGGAGCTACTGCAGCACAAAACTGCAGCATAAATAAATCAAGCTCCAAACCTTGTTCAGACCTGCAAGTAAAGAATCAGAAAGAACTTGACAATTAAAAAATGTAAATTTAGAGGGAAACTTTTTCCCGTAATTACATGCAACATATAAAGAAAGCACAATTTACATACCAGCAAACTGAGCGGTACCACTCACAAGATACTAGGGCAGCATCCCCATTCTTGCGCCACATCCCAGCAATAACTTGAGCACAAAATACCCTAACCCGTAAGGGATGCTCCATAACAGAGGCAGAGAACCCAAATGGATGGCAGCCCCTGAGGATGTGGCCAAAGAAATCTGCATAAGTTGCTGATAATGAAGTTGCAGAACAAGCATTTGTCATGTTTGGCATTACAGATTCACCATAAAACATTCTTAATGCCTTCTGCAGAAGCATGGAAAGTAATCGATGTAATGGAATGTGAACAGATATCTCTTGCGAACTAACATCATAAATAATATCAGGCCATTCGCACAAACTCAGAATACGTAGCATAGCTAGTCGTGTACCACTGTCTGTCTCCATGGTACTGACACCCAAACCTATAGAACCACATGTGGGTGGATCAATTTCAGCTGAAAAGGTTTTAGCATCTGAGCTTAAATTTTCAGCAATCTCCATGTCATTACTTGCTTGATGTCCAGTATACACTGGTGATGAAGATTGTGAGCTATGATTTTCACTTGAACCAGTTAATTTACTGAAATATTTTCCTTTTCTAATTTTGTATAATGTTTTCTTTATTCCTAAAAAACTGCTTTCAGGAATGCCACTACTATTTGGAGAGGATATATGCTGAAGAGCTGCAGCGACACCGTCATCAACTTCCAACCAAGTCTCCATAGCCCTTAAGCACTCATGTATGAGCCAGATTACAGAGGAAGGAATTAAAAGATGAGATGTGGAATCAGATCCAACTTCAGTAACCTTTGACACAGTCCTTTCTGTTACACTACAAACAAAACTCTCTTGGGATAGCCTTCCTACTTTTGCATGCCTCATGCTATCTCCATCATCCATATCTTGCTCATAAGTATAAGAAAGAACACTTGCCCCTTCACTTGCAGCAACAGAAAATGCCCCATCCACCAGAAGGGAGTGAATATTGGCAATAGAATGGCCTAAAACAAAAGGCGAAGGCATATAATCATTTTCTTCATCTATATGGAGGCCAGTTTCCCTCTTTATAGGGTTCATCCCTTGCACAAAAGCCAAAAGCTTTAGCCAAGTTCTCGAGATGTCCTGCTGCTCATGGGTCACATATTTGGAGACTACATCATGGCTCATAACAAACCGAATATCTCCAACCACACGGTTAGTGGCGTTATACAAACTTCCCCACTTAGCAGCCTGCAAAAGAACCAAAAACAAATACATACCTATTTTATAGTCAAATCAAACACAATAACCAGACTAGAACCTAAGCCCAAAAAATGCCCAGGCTAGGAATCAACATGTAGACATCTCCATTTACAATCAAAACCTAAACATTATCGTAAAAGATTCGATAAGAGTTCATGCAGATACAAACTTAGAGGTTGTCTGTGTCTTCTCTCTATGCTAGCTTCTCCCCCCCCCCCCCCTAAGGCCCCAACAGACAGATGTATTAACAGAAACTCAAGTTTTTATAGCATTTTTCTCCAATAATAGAAGGAATACCAATGAAAAACATAATGTGCACTATGGTGATATGCCACGTAAGACTGAACTACTCATGTATGTCTTTACTTATAAAGTCAGCACAAATGGGATTACATGCATATATCTAAGAAGCCTCTCATAAAGCTCATCTCAGGATGCAAACAAATAAAACGAATTAGGAAGACCATAATGGAGCTTGTCCACAAGCAACTGTAGCCCAGTTCATAGAAGGAAACAATAACAATTGCAATTACCTGCAAACGGCCATCTTCCCGAGCGCAAGAAATAAAAATGTCTCCCAAGCATTTCAGTAGCACGTCCAGTAGGTTCATATCCTTCACCAGACAAGGGGTAAGGGTTGGGACTGTGAAGATTTGGACAGAGAAAGTTGAGATTAGCGTGTACTTATTTTTGAGAATGTCGTCACTGCCCTCTTTTATGGCTTCATTTATAACAGTAGGGTAATAGCTTAAAAATGCTTTAGAAAACTCATTTTTGAAGAAAGGCTCTGCCAGCAATTTCAAGAGCAGTTCATGGAGTTTCTTCACAACACCATCACCTAAGAATCTCTCTGCTCTGACCAGAATATCCAATAAACTATCTGAAGAAATCACCCGTCTAGACACAAAACTGAGCAAACTCTCACTACACTTGCAAAATTCTAAAAGCATCTCAACAACCACATATGTTAGCTCATTTGCAACCTTCCTCTGTTCAGCACCATGATCACTTGCTCTCATATTTTCCTGAAAGATACCTTCCACAGAGAATAGCTTGTGTTTCCAACAAACAAAGAGTGCATCAAGCACTGGGCCAACAGAAATTGCTAAGTTCTCAGGAAGTGGTTGAATCTGTTCAGCACCTTTATGCTTTGAGCAAAAACCCTCACGTTTCCATGCCGTTTCATCCCCACAATCACAGCAACCACCACCCGTATAAATAATAGAATAATCATGATCCTTATGATTCCCATTCTGGAAACAAGGAACACAAATAGCACAAGTTGGATCATGCTCACATGTCCGGCACCTATATGCAATGTCATTCAATCCCCAAACTGCACCACAAACACCATGTTGACCAATACTCAATTTTGCTAGGTTGCTCAAAGCATTCACCGGCTCACCCAGAAACATCAGCCACTGCAACCAAACCATACTCTCTCGAAACTGATTTTTCAAAGCTTCCAACATCAATTTCTTAGAATTTAACCTAGCATCCTGTATATACTCCGCCACTTCTTCATCTGTAGGTAAGATTGCGTAAACTACTGCTGGCAACAGTAATCCATTAGCCATAACAAAATCAACCATCCCCTTATAACTCCTATCAAGGTACTCCACTGGAATCCTTAAAGCAGCTATCCTCTGATAATAAATCAATAGAACTTTTTTTCAGATATTAAACTCAATATTAACCAATTCAAGTGCTAAATAATTAAAAAAATTCAACATTTTCACATTTAACCTAATTGAATAATCAGAAAAATATATAAATAAACGAAAAGAACGTACCTTTACAACTCGATCATGAGGCTTAAGCGGCGGCGAATCTGAAGGCGATTCCATTTTATGACGGAAAATTAAGTGGCAGAAACGAAGCAGCCAATCGGCGCAAGACAAACACGGCCCTAATCTGGAGCCTTCTTCACTCCCCAGGTTTACTTCTTCCACGAATTTTATCAAATTTCCAAACAAAACCCTAATTTCAGAAGCCCTGAATCATTCCCAATTCCCAGTCATTTTTCTAATCGGTCATTGTCGGCGATCAGTGAACCAAATAGGCCCTTCGATTCTTCTCATTATTATTTTTCTTTAATTCTTTATTTATATAAATAATATATATCTCTTACTGCTTTCCTTCCTTTGATATGGCGGTGGTTGAAGATCGTCGGGAATAATCTTTGGAGGGATAGCGTGTTCTTGCTGCCCTCTGTTTGGATAATAATTTCCTTTTATTTTTTGCTTTCTTTTTTAGTTCATCCGGTTTTGGACTTTTTTTGTGAAGTTGTTTCAAACTTTCGGTTCTGACTCGGTGAAGTCATGACTCGAGCCAAGTCTATGGTTCTTATGTGGGCTAAGAAATCCAATCTTAATGGATTTGATTGAAACCATTTAGATCCTCTCTCTTTTTTTTTTTTTTTGGTACATTTTAATAAAAATATTATTAAAAATAAAAAGGATTTAGTGTAGTTAAAAACTTAATTAGAGACATATGAATGTTATGTCTTAAAAATATATATATAAATTAATTAAATTAAACTTTAGATTTGATCTTATTGTATTTTTATCTTTTTTCTCGATGAAAAATACAACACGTTAACTTTTATATCATATGCGTTAGAATCAATTGTACGAAAAATAAAATAATAAAAACGGATTACATTATAGTTTGAATATTTTTATGCCACTTATTTTTATCAAATTCCTTAATCATCATATTATTTTATTTTTTATTTTTTACATCTATATTTTTCATAAATTAATTCTAGATGTTTTGATCTCTTATAAATCTAAAGACTCAATTGTTCTAATCGGTACACAACTAAACTTATATTTTACATATCCAAATCATCGTAAATGACACTCTCTCGTATTCTCTTCAATTTGAACTACTTTTAACTTTTCTCGAATATTTTCACTCCTGATTTTGTTTTTTTTAGTTTACCACACATCTATCTAAGTATCTTCACATTCGTTACATTCATTTTCTTCTTATATTATTTCTTAACAGCCTAACACTCAGTTCTATAAGTAATGTAGGTCTTACAGTTGTTTTATACAATTTTACTTTTAACTTTAAAGACATGTTGCAATCACATAAAATATTCGATAAACTTCATCACCTCACCAATTCTACTTGAATCCAATATTTGATATCTACTTCTATCTCAATATCATTCTAAATAATTGATCTCAAATATTGAAGCTGGCTACTCTTTGATACTCTCTTACCATCAAACTTAATCACACTAGTACTCATTTTCTTGTGACTATTAAACTTGTTAGCTCAAATATTTGAAACAAACAAAGAGGGGGTGAATTGGTTTTAATGAAGTTTTCAAAAACAATATTTAATAAGCACAAAATTTGCTAAACAATTAAACACAATAATTGAAAGTAAATAAGAGATAGAGATAGAGAATATAACACCGCGATTTATAGAGGTTCGATCATTCCTTAGGCACCTACGTCCTCTCTCTTAGCCTCTTTTGCTAAAGAGTTTAATCCATTATATGTGTTGAAAATTACAATTAAGCTTCTCAAAGCTTTACAAACTCAACACTACATACTCTTAAGGGTTATTCTCCCCCTTAAGCTTACAAACTTACAATACAAAAATTTAAAGTGTTTTGCAAACTCTAAAAACCTCACAAAGGTTAGGTATTTGCTAATTTAAAGTACACAATAGTATAGACAAGAAAATAGAGAGAAACTGATATAAATTCTGCACTTTTCAGACTTGGAACAGCTTTGAATGCTTGAGCAAATTGATAGGTGAATGACAATAAGTTTCCTTGGCTCTTGTTACCCTTGGTCTGCAGTGGAATGCTTGATTTATAGGTAGGAAGTAGTTGAGAGTCGTTGGGTAGCATTTAATGCTTTAAACTTGTAAAAATTTCAGACAAAAAATAGCCGTTATGAGTTTTTAGCCTTCAGTGGATCGATCCATTGTCTTAGGGGATCGATTGGTTCATGTTGGAGAATGCTCGATTTCGTGCCTAAATTGCCTTACCTGATTGATCCCCTATGTGGGGGATCGATCTTTTTTCTGGGTTTTCGAACTTGAAAGCATTCTGTTTGAGCAATCGATCGATCCCTTTAAAAGGGGTCAATCCCTTACCTTAGGTGATCGATCCTCTATGTGAAGGGATCGATCCATTTTTTGAAAAAATGCATAATGAAAACTTTTTGTATGAAAAAGTGATCGATCCCTTGAATGAGAGGATGGATCTGGTCATTTTGAAACCCCAACCGATCGGTCCTTACAGAGAGGGGATTGATTGATTTATGCCAAAACATGAGTAATTTTCAGTTTTGGAATAAGATAGGATCGATCCCTTTTACTAGGGGATCGATCTGGTAAGGAGGAGATCGATCCCTTCCCTTAGAGGATTGATCCCTTCTATCAAAACTTGCATTATTCAGATTTTGTTCCGAGAATTTGACTTATTTTGGTTCTCAAATATGTTTTGGCAAAATAGAACGGTGGAAAAATATTTAATTTAAGTTTAGAAAAGATTGATTCAAGTTAGGCAAATTTTTGTTTTGTCAAATCAAAACTCTTGATCAATTCAAGGCCAACAAAATGTGCATTTCATATATTTAGTTTTAGATTTACTTAATTTAAAACCTTGTGACTCTAACGAACTCCTATATAATTCTAATATTATATTAAGAGTATCACAAATTTCAGCTATTAAGACTATATATCATTGGCAAACAACATATACCATGTCACTTTCCCTTAGATACATCTAGTGAGTTCATCCATAACTAATGTAAAAGGGAAATTGCTTAGTGCTAAACCTTGGTGTAATCTTAAGGTAATAGGGAAGCTATCTGTCATGCATATCTTTAATTATGTTGATGTACTTTAATGGGACTTTTTTTTTCATTAAGGCCTACCAAAACACCTCTTGAGAAACTCTATAGTATGATTTTCTCAAGTGGATAAATGTCATATGTAGATCTTTCTTTCTCATAGAAAATCCTGCAATAAAAGTCTTAAAAGGTTGATCATCTGTTGTGGAGCGTCTTGACATAAACTCAAATTGATTTTTGAAAATAGTGATCTTACATCGTAACCTACATTCAATTATTCTTTCCCACAGTTTCATAGTATGACTCATAATTTTTATTTCTCTATAGTTTGAACAATCTTGTAAATCACATTTATTCTTGTATAAAGGCACAAGAATGCTCTTCCTCCATTTTTTTGGTATATTTTTGGTATGTCAAATTTTGTTAAAAAGATTCGTTTACCATCTTATCCCTGTTTCACTTAAGCATTTCTAAATTTCAATCGAGATTCCATCTAGTCCTACAGCTTTTTTTAATCTCATATTTCTCAAAGCATCTTTAATTTCGTAGCTTTTAATATTACACTTAAACACACGATTTACATTCTGAGAAGGTATGTTCAACCCACCTATATCATACTCAAAACTGCTATTAAAGAGATTATCAAAATAATATTTTCATCTCTTTTTAATCTCATCGTCTTCACTAAAACTCTTTCATTCTTACCTTTGATACATCTAATGCCATTAAGATCTATAATCTTTTTATCCCTCCTCTTAGCAAATTTGAACAATTTTTTTCTCCAACTCTTGTCTCTTGTTTTCTATATAACTTATCATAGATCCTACTCTTTGAGTCTTGAATAGCCTTCTTGGTTTGCTTTTTTGCTGTTTTATACTTATAATAACTCTTCTTATCCTTATTATTTCATAAATTTTTATAACACTCCCACTTAGCTTTAATTGCTTTTTTCACATACTTATTCCATAACCAAGATTCCTTTTCTAACGGTGCCGTACCCTTAGATTTCTCAAGTGTCTCTTTAACAATCCTTTAAATTCTGGCTATAATATTTTCCTACAATACTTCTACATCCTCATCAAGCTTCCAATTAACTTTTTTTAATAGTCCATCCCTAAATGTTGATATTTTGTCCCTTTTCAAGTTCCACCACTTAACTCTAATGTCTTTTCTTTTACCCCCTAAGGTGGAATAAATTGAGTTCTAACAGTCTATGTTGTATGGCCACACTCACACAATGGAACCTCGCAATTCTTACAACTTTTATTCTCCTTCCTTGTAAAAAAGAAATCAATTTGATTAACATTTGATCAACTCCTAAATGTCACCAAGTGTGATTCCTTTTCTTAAAACACGTTAGTCTATGTTGTGTGGCCACACTCACACAATAGAACCTTGCAATTCTTACAACTACTTCTAGTTTCTTTCCTCGTAAAAAAAAAATCAAATTGATTAACATTTGATCCACTCCTAAATGTCATCAAGTGTGATTCTCTTTTCTTAAAACATTGTTTAATATCGTTAAATCAAATGCAGTAGCAAACTCTAAGATAGTCTCTCCTAGCAAACTCTAAGATAGTCTCTCTGATTTCGTTTCTTTCTCCAAAGCCATATCCCCCATAGGTTGTGGCTCTTTACTTAGTAAGAGTGGTTGAAGAATATTGCCGTTGTTCTATCTTCTTTTCATTGAAATAAAGATATACTTATGTTGACTGAAAATCAAGTCTTAGAATAGACCATATACATATGTTATTCTTTTTTATTTGTAGGTGAAATATTTCATTAACCCCACATATATATATATATATATATGTAAGTGGACATTGGAGATGAATAGAATGGAGAGGTACAAACAGGTAGAACTTCGATTTTGAAATTACATCAGGGGTGAAAATGAATACAATACAATAACATACAAACATTTCATCTCTCAATTCACAACACCCCCCCTCCCCCCCATTTGCAGGTATGACAGGCATGCCTTCATGCATGTGGAATTCGAGAAGAGAATGGGACACATGATCAAAAATGTGCAGCAATGCAGTCTTTTGAAAGCAAAGTGCAGACTGCATCAAAATAGATCTTCCTCACCGGACATTAGGCTCAGCAAGCCTGGTTCTGCACCCCATTTGTTCAAGAAACTTCGTAAGACGCAAGTGCTTTGCAGTCCATTGCTCAGCTAATTTTTGCTCCTTTGCTTCGGCATCCCTCCTTAGCCTTTCTAGCTGTTCTCTGTATTCAGCTTCAATTCTATCAAGAGTAGCCTTCTGCTCTTCCCTTAGAGCCTTGACCTTCGACTCTATTTCTTTCATTTTCTCCCTCCTACGGCATGCCTTCTCTGATTCCAGTTGTAACTCTACCCTTCTTAACCTCCAGGCTGCTTCCTTTTTATGTGCAACCCAAGCATGGTGCCCTTCTTCCAGCTCCCTGCAGCACTCCACCAGTTCAGATACCAGCAAGTTCTCACCACAAGGAGGAACTGTTCCATAGGGTACAATATTTCCCAAAACAACAGGGGTATTTTCTGACATTCTCTCGGGCTGCAGCCATGGGATTGAGGGAGCAGCTGCCACTGTTGAGGGAGATAAGCTTAAAGTCACAGAAGGGGATGGTGGCCTGACAGCGGAGGCATTGCTGGAATTAGAAAGCCAAGATGGAAGTAGAGTTGGTGCAGGTGAAGGTGGGTCGGTATGAAGAAAGCCCCCATTATAAGTAGCCATGGAAAAGGTTGAGCTATGACGCTCTTTCACTAGTTTCTCCGCAAAAGTTTCTAATATCTTATCGTACTTGCCCTCCTCAATTGGATCAACTGTCTTATTCTTCTCCTTCTGTTCCCTTTGTTGCTTCTCTTTGAAGACCTCCCACCACTTGCCCAGTCTTTTAGCAGTTCTGCCAGGGACTTCAGCTGCAATTTTCTTCCATTTATTGCCGTGTTTGGCTTGGAGACAGATTACAAGATGCTGCTCCTCTTCTGTAAGAGATCCTTTCTTGATACCAGGTTTGAGGTAGTTATTCCACCTTTCCAAGCAAGATTTTGCATCCCTGTTTAGAGGTGCGTTCATGCGTTGTGACACAAGGTTCCACTCCCTTGGTCCATATTGTTTCACATATGCACGTAACAATGCGTCCTCTTCAGCTGTCCACCGCTGCCTCTCCTTCATTTCCAGGTGCAAAGACCACTTCCCATTGCCCTAAGCTCCTCATAATGTATCTGCAAGATCAGCAAATTTAACCAGCGCTTTGTTAACACGCAAGTGATAACAACCATGTCCAACAGTAACAAACTCAAAATCGGGAAGAGGACTAAATGACATAGGTAATTAAGGATGAACTTATGACAATGCCATAGCCCATAGAAGAAACATAGAGCTCTTTCTCCACTGCACTTTCTAGTCCTTAACTAAAACAAGTATCATAAAACCAAGGGTATAACACAACAAAATTAGATGGAAAAATACGACGTGCATGACGCACCCCGGGTATCTATTCTAACCGCAATCTTCATGCAGAATTATAACGACCACCCGACACATAAGTCACCACTGTATGGGCTGGAAACTTCTCTAGCATGTACAAGAATAAATTTTCAGACAACTAATAGTGCGAACCAAGAACTCCAAATACCTTCCAAATCTTCTCAACTCAGATAGCTAACAGTTTACAACCATATAGAATTGGCAACTTTTGCTCACAATACCAAAAGCCAGATACCAACAAGTCTGACAGCAAATATGTATAAGGAAACTCATTGAATAACAATGTCAGGATTTCCGCCTTATACAAAGAAAAAATAATATAAAGGCAAAGCAAAATATAACACTTAAAATTCTCTAGTTTAAACGAAGAATTGACAAAATTGCTGGTACACCAATAAATAGATGCCTAGCCAATCATCAAAATGAGGATGCACAATCATGCAGTTAAGCCAATGTGTATATAAATGCTGTTACAAGTTGGCATTGATTATAAAGTCAAATACAAAATTTGAAGCAGCATAATACTACCAAACACTGCACAAAGATGACGAGAAAAAGTTCGAATTGGAAAAAAGAAATGAATATCGCTAGAGGAATGCTTTGAAACAATGACTGAATACAAAACTTTCAGCTCCGCCATAGCAAAACCAATTATGCAGCCAGCGATTACAATCAATGTTGAAGTCCACAAAACAATGTGTTAAAACATGACGTGTTACAATAATCGGTAAAACTCGTACCCATGACTATATAATGCTGAATTTGTGTACATAAAGCTCCCCAACGGCCCCTGACACCAGATTAAAACCAAATTGTACGCCAACAGCTGTTATACACCGCAATACAGGAGACTTTCATCCTTACTCATCTATAAACTAAACCATTTTTACCCTCATTTAGCTATTAACTAAAACTAATCTACTAAAATATCCCACAAAAAGTGTCTAAAAAGCTATATAAACAAAGCCAATGATAGTTTATTCAAGATGGGAAGTAAATAATCAATCAAACAAGGATGTTATGCCTTTGTATAATCCCACAAATTTCAAGATATTTATTCAAATCATCTACCATATTTATGATACAAAATCTTCAAAAAATCACAGCTGCAGGACAAAAGTATAGGATTCATCAACACCCGGGATATCATTCAATTTTAGCAAGAAAAGGGGTTCATAGATAACTCTTTATGTCTTTGAGAAACCCAATTTTAAGAATAAATTAAAAAAAAAAAAAACACTTTCTTATACAAAAGGAGACACCTTTAGTAAAAAGTAAGATCTTTTCGCCATAACATATTATGCTTAACCAGTCAAGGAATTTGTGTACACCGTTTGGCTGCCGAAAAAACTAAGAAATATAAACGAAGTCCAAAATTTAAAAAATTACGGCAAAAGCAAACAGAGCCTTCAAAACAGATTCTTTCGAGTACAAAGAGAACTCCAGGCATGAAATAAATTTCTGCACTTGGACAATGATAAAACATGACAGCTTACCACATTTCCTTTGTTTCAACTATCAAGTGTCCAAATTTAAACTCTGTCTTCGTTCGATCTAATAGATTTAAATCAATCTCCGACAACACAAAATGAAAAAAAAGAAAATCAAAATACAAAATCGAAAATTCGATACTGCCAAACAAAGCACTCCTCAAACAAGGAAAAAATACAACGTCTCCTAGAGAGAGAAAAAAAACGAAGAAATAAAAATAAGAAGAAAAGGATACAGAGAGAGAGTAAAAATTAAAAAAAAAAAAGTTACCGTTCTGGAAAACAGTGAAATTTAGAGAGAGAAAGAAATCTGACAGTGGCGGGCCTGAAGGAGGGGCACGCGTGTGGACTTGAGAAAGGAAAACGGAACCAAACGAACGGCAGATCAAAAGAAAAAGGAAAAGCAAAAAAAGAAAAAAACCGTAGCGAAAGGGTCGATGCTGACGTGTTTTGAGGAATGTGATTGCGTCAGCGTACCCTGCAAAACTCCTTCCTTTCCCTCACTCTCTCATTCTATACTAACTTCCTTTCACGGTTTCACTCCATCCCTACCCTACGTTTCCTATACATTATAGACAGACAAATTTTTTTTTTGAAGGAAAGCTAAAAGTAACCTCGATGAAAACTACCGTGAGAAAAAAAAATGCCGTACGCTCGATTTCAGAGCTTAAAATGCGCCTGCCCGCCTCCAATCTTTGGCGGTATTCTGTTTGGATTTCCGTTGCATAATAACAAGGAGAGGCGGTCATGGAAGGGAGCTATACCAGGGTTGTTTATGGGTTCGGGATAAATCAATAGTTTAAAATATAATACACTGATATTATATATATAAATAATATGATTTAAAATTTTAATAATTATTATATATAAAATTAATAAAATTAAAAAATATATTTTATAAATTTATGTTGATATAAATTATAATATATAATTTTTATATAAAATATAATATAAATATATAAATTTTAACATTTTATATGATATTAATACTCAAATCACGAAATTTAATTTGGACCAAGAAAATTACATTTTAATGTTTATTGGGAACCGGGTTCGGTATTTTTGTCAATCAGATAAAATGTAGGTCCCAATGGTCCCCTATGGCCTAAAGTCCTAACTCAAAATCCTATCGGTTTCGACTAATGTATTTTTTATTTACCAACTAAGTTTTGTTGAATAATAGTAATAATTTAAATACCGATCAAATGATCAAGATATTTTTAGATTCTATTTTAATTTAAGTTTTTTTTAGATAAATGATGTGATTAGTTATGATGAGATTAAAAATAATAATAAAATTTATTATAATTATAATTTAAAAAATTATTATAGTTATAATTTAAAAAAATTAATAAAAAATTTATATTGATTTAATCTCACCATAATTGATATTTAGATTTAATTGATTATACAATAAGCTTAATTGCATTGCACAAAAAATAACGTGAAATCTGAACCAAGATTTAATTATTTTCAAATAATTTTAAATATATACTCTCCACATTTTATTAAAGTATAACAAATGTTTTGTGATTCGAGTAATAAAGAATTCGATTTTTCTCAAATAAAATCTTGGTTTTGAGTATTGTGAATAGAAAAAATAAGTTTGAAAAAGCTTGCTTTTCTTATGGAGTTCGATTCGACTCGATTTCGAATTAATCAAAATTCAAAATGATTATCAGACATCAAAAGTCCGAAATAAAAAAAATATAATAAAAGATATAAACAAATTCATTAAAAGATAGAGATAATAACAGTTCAATTAGAATCAAATTTAGTTCGATTTTTTTAGAGATTATATAATATTATAAAAATTTAAGATTTGATATAAATTCAAATCGAATTTTTATTCTATTAGAATCGAATCAAAATTTATTTATTTGATTTATTAGTTTTTAATTATTAGTTTTTTAATATTTAAATATTATTTTAATATAAAATTTATTTAAGTAGATTTTTTATAAAATTTATTATTTTTATTTTATAAAAATTTAAAATATATATGAAAATTAAAAATTATATATAATTTAATTTTTTTAATTTTTTACTTTTTGATCTAAAATTTAATATATATTTAATATATATATTTAATATTTAAATTTAATATAAAAAAAATCGATGCAAACGAAGCAAAATACTATAATTTTAAATCAATTTTCGTTTTTCTTCATCCCTTTTAAAAGATAAAAAAGTTCACTGAGTCCAGCGATGCATTAATTAACCCGCCGTAGCAGCAAGAGCGAGAAATAAAGCTGACCATCCATAAGTTCTCGTTGGAATAGGACCCACACACGAGGAAAAGTAGTGTCTTTAATTTGTTATTTGGGGCATATGAAAATCCTTCAAATCAAAATATGACTTTTGTATATCGGCTTTCAAACCATCAACATCGACAAATTGGTTTCAAGAATTGACCTGTCATTAAACAACGGTTGTGATCGAAAAGAGGAGTTGTTGATGCGGGATGGGGCGAGGGTGCAGGGTAAGGGGAATGGGGAATGGGGAAAGAAAGAATATTTGAAGGGCTATGATTAGGAGGGGGATTATCGAGGGAAGGGGAGGGTGGGATGCCACGTAGGAAAGTGGGACCCAAAAGTGGTGGGAAGGGGGGACTTTAGTCCGTGTTTCGCGGCACAAGGAGACGAGTTTGATGGAGACTCGACCTTCTGCTCCGCTCAGATGCGCCTCTCAGATGTCAGTGATAAGTTACGTCCCTTTTTTTTGGTTTCTTTTTTTCTATTTTTTAATTTTAATTTATGGATTTATTTTTTACCATGAATCAATTCCAGAGTTAACAAAAAGAAAAAAAAAAATTGTGTCTATTTATATTAGAATGTCCTCACGTGTTTTATTATTTATTTATATTAATATTATTTTTTAAAAATATAACCTAATGAAATTTGTAGTAATTTTTTAAATTTCATTAGAGAAGTTTAAAATTTTAATTAACCATCTATTGAAATTTCTTTTTTCTTTTTTATTTTTATAAAAAGTTTTTAAGTTAATTGTTAAGATTATTAGATTACTTATGTGACATCCCGTAAAGGAAATTTGTGAAAGTTCAATATAGAATATAGTGCGATGATAGATAATTATATATATATATATAGACACACACCTAAAAATTGATAATATGTGATTATAAGGGTGTGATTTTTTTTGAGTAATTTTAAAAATACAATTTAAAATATTTTCTTTAATTATTAGTGAGGTGAATATTTAAATTTAAATTTGATAATTTATATATTTATATCATATCAAATATTAATAATTCATACATTTATATTATATTTTATATCAAAATTATATGTTTTAATTTATATTAACATAAAAATATAAAATGTATTATTTTAATTTCATTTAATTTATTTATAATTTTTAAATAAAATTTTAAATAATATTAATTTTATATTTTTTATTCATATTATATCATCATATAATATTTTATATTTCTAATTTATTTAAAATTTTAGTCACCAGTAAAATACTAATACTAATAAGCAACTGAGTGATAAAAAAAATTAAAGATGTTCAATTTCTTTGCTCTGAATTAATTTACAACTTTAGCAGGGAAATTTGGTGGGCTAAAACCGGAAATTGAAAGAAGAGCCGAAGGGTTGGCGTCTTTGGCATGATAAAGCTGATTTGACCTGTCAAACAGATTGTAAAATTGAGGGAGATCCTCCCCTAAACTTCACCTTCAACACACCAACCCAGCCCCTACATTCCCCCTCCCCTGACAAACCCAAAAGCGTTTTGTGGCTGGGAATGAAGGGAAATTAGGACTGTACTTTTCAACTTTCCCTACCTATTCCTCCTCCTTAAGCGCTTACCCTTTGATTGAACCAAACCATGATCAACACCATTTTAAATGGTCCTTGATTGAGGATTACAGGACATAGCGGTCGGGTGCACCAGTAAAGTACAGTAATAAATGTTGGTACTATTATTTTTAAAGGCTGCAGAATTTGGATGGGGATCGGTGAAAGTGGTGATGGGGAGCGTGTGACCCAATGTGTGAGCTCAATGCTGTCTGCCTGACCTCTCTGAGCCATCTTATCCCTACTGGTTCCGTGAAAGGGAAACATATCACAGGGGAAAATACAGATACGAGTGTTTTCAACTGACCCTTTTTTCTTATTTTATTATCATGTAGTCAGTCCACTTGAAATACTTATAGCTTAGCATTTGGACCAAAGAAGAGAAATGAGTTCAACAAAGTATTATTAGGTCTGACCTTTGGTAAGCAGTTGCCGGCCTAAAATATTTGGCCTCCAGTTTTGTTTCAGGAGAGAAGTTCAACTGTTCGTTGAACCAGGCCCAATAGGTGGTCAATCTTGCACTTCAATGCTTAGCTGTGGAACCCAAGTTCAGACCGAAGACTGGGGAGGTTGTGATAGATCTTGAACAGGTTCAATAGAGGAGACAGGTGACATTCCAAAAACTATTGAAAAGGAACACAATGTAACAACACAGCCATTCCAAGACGGTCCACCAACTACTTCTCCTATACCACTTCATTTTTAATACTTGAATTAGCAGAAAACTTTTTGATATTGCTGCTGCAATTTCTTTCCTGATTTGATCATCCTTTGGGATATTCTTTCTGGGATTTCAGGCAGGGATGAGGGACAAAAAAAAAAAAAAAACCATGTTTGAGTAGTGTACAGTACTTTTTGTTTTGGGTAAAGTATTTAAAACCTACCATTGACTCTGAGATCATTACCACATACATAAGTCTAACCCCTCTGAGAACCCCCACTCCAAGTCCAACTCCAACCCAAACTAGTTCGGACAAAGCTTGGGTTCAACATCACCAAGCCTTTCTGTTTCTTGTTTTTTAAACTACCACACCACCCTTCAAAACTTTTAGAAAAAAAAGGGTTCCTCAGCTTTTATTTTTCCATTGAATCTGACATTGGGTTTTGCCTGTCGTGGGGACCAAAACATGAGCATGTTGTAGATGCTTGATGCTTTTCTCTCATAGTACTCGTATTAGCCAACAGTCAGCTGATTTTAAAGTAATAAAATATTTGTAAATATGAGGAATCTACATCCTGGCTGCAATTATTAGGGATTGATACAGTGTTTGGAAAAAGGAGTGTTTTCCTGTGTCTTGTTACATGCATCTGCCCACCTACAAGTAAGTTCCTCTTATTACAAAATCAAACCAAGGTAGGAAAATATGCTTCATGTTGACTACTGACTAATCCATGTCTCTTAACCTTAACAATCAAACAATGGTAAAAATGCTTTACTAAATCACTGATCAAAATCTAACGGTTACAGAACTCCCACGGTGCATGCATGATGCAACAAAAAAACTCTCAAAACAGGGAATCACATGGCAAAACAACAATTTTTAACATAAATCCAAATGTTAAGACAACGTTCTTAAGAGGAGTTGGAGAAGGTTGACTTGACTAATCATTGAGAATCAACAGGAAAAGTCTAGTCCATGGTATCCAATGGCTCATCAACACAACAACCATGTAGATTATTAAATTAATCTTATCTTAATTTTATACAAGTTTTTAATTATTTAAGTGTTGGTAGTTTAAAATATAGTACATTCATATTGAATAAAAAAATTTAATTATTAATTAATGAAGTTAAGTTTTGTATTAATTTTATTCATATTTTAAATAATTATATTTGAACAGAAATAATTATAATAAGATAAATGCTCATAACTATTTAAATATAAATAAATTATTATTCATAAAAGTCATGATTATATAAAATATCATAGCTATTTAAATAGAAGTTTATGTTTATTCATTTATTATAAATAAATCTTTCAGTATAATTATTTTCATTACTTCTGATTAGAGAGTTTGAGTTTTTATTGTATCATAAAGACATAATTGCTTTTAAAAAAATGTTCTTCATGTTTCAAAGCTAAAATTCTTTTTTATTATTTCTCTTCTCTTATTTTTTTAAAAATAATTTAGAAGCAATTATGAGAAATTTATATTTTACATGAGAAAGATACAAGAAAAAAAATTGACATGATTTAGAGGTCAATATTAGAGTGGATTAATGTTCCATAGACCAAAATGTTAATTTTCATAACGATCTTCACTAGAGGTATATATTTTTTTTTTGTATAATTGTTGGTAAGAAGATAGACTGAGTGAGATAAGCATGTTAGCATTTAATTTCAGTAATATGTCAAGTCAAAACACAATATGCAAAATATTAATTACATTACATAAGTTTATGCATATATTGAAATTGACTCCACAATTAGATTTAATCAATTGTAGTATTATATTTATTTGAAAAATTGATACTTATAAAGACTGAGATGGGAAATAGTCTGAAAATATAAAAGAAAAAGACATGAATTGATTTTAGATCAAAAGAATTATTACTTGTTATCAAGTAATGAATTAAATTGGGTTCTAATAAAATGATCAATTGTTTAATTGTCATGTTTTGGTTATATATAGAACAGGCAAATTGTCCCATAGTTTCTATGAAAATAATAAAAAATGGGTAAAATAATTTACAATGAAAAATTAGATGCAAATGAAGAATATATGCAGAAAATAATATTTGGTTGTAAAATTAGTTTTATTTTTTAATCATAGCACCAAAATTGAGATAATAAGTTGAGTCAAGCAATGTGTTTGATTTTATCTTTATTGGTCATTTATAAATCAAAAGTTGATTTTTTTGATTGGTTTAAATTTTGACTAGAGTTCAATTTTCATGAAAACCAATTAAAATTAAATTGATGTATGTGAATAATTATTATTAAGATATGATGCTTCATGGATTAATTGGTGACTAATAAACTAAATAATTGTTATTATCAGAAACATGAGTAATGTGAAATGTATTTTTCTTGTTAAGTGTATTACACTAGAAGTGATTTTACAAAATAAAATTTTATTGTGAACAATCACAAAGAAAAAGTTAGGTACAACTCAAATTATGTTTGATGGCCAAGATAAGTAAAACAATAAACTCAAGAATTTGGAATATAAATGTCCCTACTGTATAACTATGATTGATGAAATTAACTTACAAAAGGTAAGATATTAAAGAGATGCTTGTTTTAAAAGAAAATATCAAACAATTATAACTATGAGGTTTATAAAGGTCTAGGTTCTAAAATATTATTCTTGTTGATGATAGCATTTATAAATTGTTTGAATTTATAATGTAATAAGTTAATGCAAGTTTATTATATGTAATGAATATATAATTTCATGAAGAATTGTGGTTGATGGTAATGAAAAACACATTATGTAAATCTATAGCATCCCTTTATTTTGTAAATTTTATGATAGTATCACTAACTAAAATTTAGTTAACAATTTATGCTAAATAGATGATTGATTAAAAGAAAAGACATGTCATTAAAAAAAATCGAAACATTTGTTGATTACTAGCATTTGAAGGATGCTCATCAATGTCTAATTAGTCGTATTTATAAATTAGAAAATAACATGCAAATTCAATGTTCCAAAAGCATCAGTACATGCATTTGTTTAATTTCATTTTGTGATGGCATAGAAAATATTGGTATAGTTTGATATACATTACTGAATTGGATGGAATTTTTTTTTTATACATATAAGAAAGATATGGATTATGAAGATAGAATACCATTATTAAATTAATACATTATTTGTTAAAGATAATAAATATATTTTTGCTTTTTGTACTTGAAGAAATGGCTTTTTGTAGGTTGTTAAAATGATAAGTGCACAAGTTTTCGAGGTTTTCAATAATTTCATGACAATGACAAGGATGTGGCTAGTTATACACCATATTAATATATGGACTTAGATAATAATATTAGTTTGTGAAAACCGTAAGCCTTGAAGTTAGCCAATCAATTATTTAACTAATGCAAATTCATCACTAGTTTTTGCATGAAATATTAGTATTATTCATATTATAAATTTTTTATGTTATTTTATGAAAATAATTTTTTATTCATGTTTTATGACTTGCGTTAATATGGTGATCTAGATATTAACATATTGATCACAAAATGATATGGACTCTTATTGTACATAGGCATATTGGTTCCATTAGTAAAATTTTGAATTTATTATATATCTGAAAATGTTATGACCAATTAAAAGTGATAAATAATAGAGATATATACTTAGGCTAAACAATGGTGGAGAAATAAAGTTCTCCTAAAATTTTGAAATCAAGTATAAAGGTTTCAATAGTCATAAACTTGAAATTGGCTATTGGACAATTAATATATGCATTGAAAACTCATGATAACATTTAAGATAGTTGATTTTCACTAAAAGCCTTCACTATAAATGAGATAACTTCAATAGCTAAATCTATATAATTTATAGGTATGATGTGAATTATTATGGTTGGCTTAGAATAGCCATAAGCCAAAACTGATGTCACAATCTTAACACATTGTGATAATTTTTTGTTATGTATATGGTCTAATTCATGGATTGTATAAATTATTTATCATCTATGGTTTTATTAAAAGTTTTGAAATATAGTGAAAATTTAAAAGTATATTTACTTTGGAAGCCATGAGTGATTCAATGATCTTGTGAATATGAAAACTTTTATAATAATAAAAAGAATGTTATTTGATCCATTTTAGTGATGGAAATGATTTTGTTCATGATAATAAAAATTATTAATAGTGTCCATAATTAAATAAATTTATTTAAGTATTTATGAATTGACATAAAAAGTCTTAAAATGAGACTATATAGCATGATTATATTTGAAATCTACTTATTAATGTAAATTCTTATATCGAGTTAAAATATAAAAGTTTTGAAACTTTTATAAAAAAAAAATTAAAATATAGAATATTTATTAGTTATCTTTCACAAATTGTGGATTTAGAGGTCTCCTACTAAAATATATATATATATATATATATCAAATAGTGAAAAGATAAATAAAATGACAACTTAATTAAGTATATATGATATCTTGATAATTGAATGAAACATTTTTTAATAAAAGAATGCATGCTTACATATGATAGGAGTGATAAGAATTAAAAGAAATAAAAATTATTACTATAATGTTGTAAGCTTTTAGTATAATTTTATGAGCAAATTATACAAACTAATAAGTTTAGTATACTTATTAAAGTACAATCATTAAAAAGTTTTTAAAATCTTAAAAGGACTAAAATGGTTTAGTTTATTCATTTAATTTATCCAATTATACTAGAAGTATAATTGTATTAAAGATGTAATAAAAGTATGAAAATAGAATGGTAGAAATTTTTGAGTATAGAGTTGTGGCCACAACCAATACTATTTATTTTTTAAAATGACAAGAACAAGACAACAATATCTAGAACATATAAATGATATGCAAAATAAAAAGTTTAGACATGTTAGCCTATGAAGTGAATATATTACAGATTCAATCTCAAGTGAGGGTAATTACTATAAAAAAAATTAAATTCTAAGATATTTAATCAATAGTACTACAAATAAAATAGATTTAAATCCTTACTATTAGATACCAATAACGAGAACCTAATTTTGAATTAGTAACATCTAATTATAAAGTGTAATAGGTAAAAATAAGTTATTGTTATGTGTTTGTTAAGTACTAATAAAATTCACTCAAATTTTAAAAATTAGTATGATCTATTACATGAGGAGGATGGATTTTTATACTCTTAATGGAGTTTTAAATATTTAAAGCAATAGAGATATAATAGAAACTCCATCTCTATAAATATAGAAGTAGTGTCGCTTTAATTGATGTATCTCTTGTAAATATTTATGAATAGGATAAACATATGGTCATAATAGTGCTAAAGCAGTTATAAACTTCTGATAGAAGAATAAATAAGTATTATATGTGTTATATCTTTAATTCTAATACTAAAAATTGAGATTTAATCTGCAGACACCATCAATTTCGTTAGAATTTTAATATGTATACATTAATTAAAAGTTTAAATCAAGAGAAACTTTTTTATATTTGTAATAAGTATTTATGTGAAAGGTTAACGATTAAACATCAATATTTCAAATTAATAGAGAATTATTGGTAGTTTAAATTGTAGTGCATTCACATTAGATAGAAAGATTTAATTATTAATGAGTAAAATTAAGTTTTGTATTAATTTTATTCATATTTTAAATAATTATATTTAAATAAAAATAATTATTATAAGATAAATAATCATAAATATTTGAATAAAATAAATTATTATTCATAAAAGTTATTATTATATAGAATATCATAACAATTTAAATAAAAATTTTATTTATTGATTTATTATAAATAAATCTTTTAATATAATTATTTTCACTTTAATTAAAAATTTTAAAATTTTATTATATCTTAAAAGTATAATTTAATTATTTCTCTTATCTTATTTGTTATTTTTGGGTCGTGGGTTAATGAAATATGTAAAAATGGAAATGGAAATGCACATGGTTGTTTGTTGGGGAAAACAGACAAAAAAAAAATAAAGAGGTAAAAAGTGAGTCAACCGTCTACAATATTTGGTTGGCCGAGGTCAAAAAAGAGCTACTCATAAAGCAAGAAAGGAAGGAAGAAGGAAAGGGAGCAAATCCAATAGCATAGAAGCAGTTTTTATGTTACTTTTTGGTTTGCTGATCTTTTCTCATCATCATCCAATGCCAAACCCACCTTCCAAAAAGTGAGAAAAAGGGTGCTCAGAAGAGATCGTATCCAAAATCTTGCTGCCCAATTGCCACCTACTACTCAACTTTGATCTTTCTGAACAGGCAAGTTGAGTGTTTTGTGGTTGTCTTTCTCTGTAGGAAGTTTGGCCTTGTAAAAGAAAAAGGAAAAGATTGAAAGAAAGATCTGAGTTTTATTCTGTTTTGATGGGAGCTTGCTGGAGCAATCGCATAAAGTCTGTCAGTCCATCTAGCACAGGTTAGTTGAATGTTGTTTCGTTCTTGATTTTGCTTAAAGCTTTGATTTTTTTTTTTTGTTTTGTTGATTAAAAATGAACTTGCATGCCTTGTTTCCTATTTTTAAAT
Source organism: Durio zibethinus (assembly GCF_002303985.1). The sequence goes on from NW_019168492.1 coordinate 24,884,872, forward strand.
CAACGAAAAGGGCTTGATTTCTGTTGTGTTTTGAGTGTGTCATTTTGTTTATAGTCAAAATTTGATGAGCACAAGCTCAAATTGTAATATAGATCCTGTCTGGAGCTTTAAAAATGTGGGTTCTTGGTGGAGACAATTGTATATTATCTTTGAAAATAAGTGAAGTTAACTATTGTTTTATACAGGAGTTAATTTGACGAGTGCCAGCACAAATGGAAACAATTTGAGTGGTTCAAGCAGGAGGGTTTCTTCAGCTTCTATACCACAAACTCCTCGGAGCGAGGGTGAGATTTTGCAGTCTTCAAATTTAAAGACTCTGACCTTCAGTGAGCTCAGAACAGCTACCAGAAACTTCCGGCCAGACAGTGTCATAGGAGAAGGTGGGTTTGGTTCTGTCTTCAAAGGATGGATTGATGAACATTCACTTACAGCTACCAAGCCTGGTACTGGCATTGTAATTGCTGTTAAGAGGCTCAAACAAGAAGGGTTCCAGGGTCACAAGGAATGGCTGGTTAGTGTCAGTGTCTGTTTCAGTTTCAGTTTAAAGTTGGATACTGTCATTAAATTGACTTACCATTATTCTATTAACACAAAAAACAGTCCAGTTGGTTAGGAATTAGGATTTTCACACAATCTTAATAACTTTCAATTTGGTAAAATTATGATCTGATAAATGCATTTTTGGTGAAGGCTTTGTTATTCAGGACCTTCTCTTATAAGATGATAATTTGATTTTCTTTTATATTTTGGTGTAAAGGCTGAAATCAACTATCTTGGACAATTTCATCACCCTAATCTTGTAAAGTTGATTGGTTACTGCTTAGAAGATGAGCACCGGCTTCTAGTATACGAGTTCATGGCACGGGGTAGCATGGAGAATCATTTATTCAGGAGTGAGTTATTTGTATTAATGAAACATTCATATCTATGAAGTGAAGCATATGTCTCCATTTAGTGTGCCTAATTTAATTTTGGAACAGGGGGTTCGCACTTCCCACCACTTTCTTGGGGCATCCGGATGAAGGTCGCACTTGGTGCTGCCAAAGGACTTGCCTTTCTCCACAATGCCAAAACACAAGTCATATATCGCGACTTTAAAACTTCAAATATCTTGCTTGATTCGGTATGTAACTTAGCTAATGCTTCCCTTTGCATTCTGTAGGATGGTGAAAATATTGGAATTTTATCCACTTTGCTTACGTGCTATATACTGCTGTTTCATTTGATATTGCAGAATTACAATGCAAAACTATCTGATTTTGGGTTAGCTAGGGATGGACCAACTGGTGACAGGAGCCATGTTTCCACTAGGGTCATGGGAACCTATGGATATGCTGCTCCAGAGTATCTAGCCACAGGTATTGCTCCCAGCTATGTTTTCTTCTGCAAATACTTTTTCTTTGTCAATCCATTCGGCATTTATTTTCCAACCCTCTATCTACTACTTTTCTTTGGATGCCCCGAAATTTGATTTTATCGAGTTCTTCAATGAAATGAAGCTGTTGGCTGTATTACGACCAAAAGAAGAAAAGTCATCTCCAATTTGTATGATTATGTAGCATAGAAGTTATTTTGTATCATATCAGCTATTTTCAGCTCTATTTTGTCATTTGTTATTGTATCATATGAAATGAAGTTGATACACTAGTATTGATATGATTATATCAATTTCATTTTCTATTGGAAAGGTCATTTGACTGCCAAGAGTGACATATACAGCTTTGGAGTTGTTCTTCTGGAAATGTCATCTGGCCGACGAGCTATAGACAAGAACAGGCCATCTGGAGAACACAATCTGGTGGAGTGGGCAAAACCTTACCTAACCAACAAACGTAGGATATTCCGTGTACTAGACACCCGTCTCCAAGGCCAATATTCATTAAACCGGGCTCAAAAGGCAGCTAACCTTGCACTTCAGTGCTTAGCTGTGGAACCCAAGTTAAGGCCAAGCATGGATGAGGTGGTAACAGTGCTTGAGCAGCTTCAGGAGCCAGGTGAAATGTCAAAAAGCGTTCAGAAGGAACGCCATGTAAAATTGTAAATGCTCATAACCATTCCAATGGTAAAGCTGTTGTATATATTACCTAAAATATGAATGTTTTCCTAAGTGTTCTTGAATGATTTTTGTGAACACAAGGTTTGTAATAGTATGCATGGTGCAATTTCCTTTTTTTCCTGGATTAGTATATTGATGCAAATGTCTCAGTCGAGATGAATTTGTACGGTTTTTATCCAATAAAGAAATCAAGAACAAGAGTGATGAAGGTGAATTTAACTTGAACGTAACCAAACTTTATTTTTCAATGGAGTAGAAAACAAACCAATCAAGACCACGTATACAGGAAAAGGAGGAAAATCAGTCTGGAATCAAAGTCCTCGCATGCAATGCAGTCAACCCAGGCCGTCCACATCATAGACAAGCACAAATTGCTTACGGACGTTCTCATTGGCGAAACAACATAAATTTTCTCTTCCAGCTCCTTTTTTCTTCCCTGGTAATTCTATTCACTTTTTCCTATTTTTTCCACCCTATTGGTTTCTTTTCAACCAAGGTTGAAGGCAATAAGGAATAGTAATTCATAACTTTTTGACCCTTTCCATTTTTCCTTTCTTTTCCAACCATGACCATTATTGTTTGGTACTTGGTATTGCAGGATATATCTAAAGGATGCTGTGTCCTTGGGTGCAGAGACAGGAAAAGCTGAAAGGCAAGTATAGATTCGTCCTTCCTGATAAGGCCTGTGCTGGAGATATCTCAGTTGCAATGACTTTCACCTTGAATGAACGCAAATGGTTCACCATGAACACTCTATTTATAACATCTGTTCTGCTGTAACATCTACCAACAAGATAAAAGATATATGCTTTAATTTTTAGAATTTGTTTTAAAAAGGAAAAACTTGTGAATGCCAGCTAGAAACTTCTTAGTAGATAAAAGTTTAATAATATAGCGGCAACAATAATTAACTAATAGGGGGAACAAACCAGTAACAAGATTTTTCATTAATTCGGAACAGCTGATCGAACCATTTTTATTACTGTTAATTGAGAAAAACAACTCTCGTAATCATCCAATGCTGTAAATGACACAGCATATATGAACTGATCACAGGAGTCTGAGAGATATCACATTAAAATAGCTGATACAAACATGACATTAATCTTCCATTGAAAATGTACAAATGAAGATGAGAGAAGGTGAAAATTTGGTGAGATGCACGTTCCAGGACAGTTCATCGTCCCGACAGCGCAACACGATCCTTCTGTATTGCCTGTGTCAAGTTGATGTCAAAGAGTTCGCAGCGTATAGGCATCTCCATCTCATAGAAGGGGTTCTTCAAAACGTAATCTGTGTAAAGCTCATAGATGATTTTCAACAGAGCTTCCATGTGCTGTGTCCCAGGTTCACAGACCACAAAGAACTTCGTCCCTGTATATCATAACAATATAAATATCTGCAAAGTCAACAAATGCGAGAGTACCTTCCAAAATTGTACAACACATGTTTGCAAAATACCATTTCAAGTCAAGCGCAAGAAACAAAAGATTTATTCAGCATTGTCACTAGACCAACAAAGAGAAACAAGTAATCAAGCCTTCTAGTTCGCCAATTTTCCGATAATAAACTTTCAAGGGTTAAACTTATCACTAAAAATTCTCACCTTAGATCATCTCAACATGTTAAAGTTGGATCCAACATCTTCCGATATGGATGTCCATCTTTAGTTTCCTCTACATCATGTTTATCATTTTATTCTTTATCCATTTTCACACATTTGAGGCTCCCAGGATGGGGTTCATATCATAAACCAATGGATTTGTAATAAGTAGATATGTCCTAGAAAGATTATTTTTAAAACAGTCTTAGAATACAAAGCTAGAGAGTTGTACATATCAAGTAACCAGACAGGTGTAACAAGTTTCATAAAGCAGCACAAACCAGAACTAAAACAAATTTCCCCCTTCCAATTGGTAAGACTTAACTAACCTACCTCTATCACTAAGAGCACAATCAGACAATGAATTTCTTTCAATTGTAACATCATATCTTCAAGTTGTACCATAAACAATTGCCCAACAGGCATTAATCACAGATTACTTAACTGGCAACAGTTCCAGTACTATAGTTTTAAGCTTCAAACTGGAGGAAAAGCAAGCACCAGAAAAATTTTAAGTAAATGGTTAAAATGAAGAAGCATTGCCAACTGCATCAAGAACACATTATGCAGGCTTCACGGATTTACATAAGCATCAAATAGAAGTAAATTTCCACAAAAATTTTATTTTCATCATCTTACATTACATTATATAAATTCCCAATATTATACAACTTTCAGTCAACTGAGTGGGAAAATCAGATCTACAAATCAGCTTCTTCCGATTCTACTTTCACACTTCAAAATTTCCCATTAATTAAAATTAAATAAGACAATAATAATAATTGATATTTCAAAAAAAATTACCAGTAAGGGATTGAAAACAATGGAGATCAAAGGTATCAGCTTCAAGTAGCTCAATTCCTGAACAACCAGTGGTAGGCGATAGCTGCTGCGAGATCGCGTGCATGGAATGCCATAAACTAGCCACTCTCAAGCTATCATTCGTATCCATGCGACCCTTTGATCCATAATCCTTTAAAAAAAAAAAAAAAAAACATAAAAAGTTTACCAAATATTCTGGAGAAACAAACAGGAAATGTTTCAAAGTAATGATACCTTATAGAAGATCAAACCTCCCGATTTATTAATTATGTAAAGACTGTAAATCGCCGCCATTGTCAAGGGAATCGAATTCAAAACCCTCAAACTCGTTGCTTAGAAATAAATCTGTTAGTGTTTTTTGTTTATTTATTTATTTACAAATTTATTTGACGTTTTTGCCCTCTCTTTACAAACCACTTTACTGTTAAATTACATCGGACTTGGCTCTAGTGGCGCCACGTACAGGAGCAAGGATGCTTTCGTAAATTTAAAGGAAAATGCCGTGCGTATTTGGGAGAAGAGGAAATTATAAATACTTTTGACATTGTTGGTGGGTGAGAACTCAACTACTCAGTGAAATGGCGGTGATGGAGAGTTCGAAACCAACGGTGGAGATCAACGGTTTGCGATTCACGTATCCTGGAATCGACGGTCACCCACCACCAGGGTCCACCCCTCTTATCGATGATTTCTCTCTCATTCTTAACGCCGGCGATCGGTGTCTCCTCGTCGGATCCAATGGCGCTGGTTAGTTAATCAGTTACCGTTGATGGAGAAAATCAAGGAAATTGGAATGATAAATTCAAATTTTATTCAGTTTTTTTGGTTTATTTGTTTCAATGAATGATAGGGAAAACAACGATATTGAAGATACTGGGAGGGAAGCACATGGTGGAACCGCACATGGTTCGAGTGTTGGGAAGATCCGCTTTCCACGACACCGTTTTGGCTTCCTCCGGTGATCTTTGTTATCTTGGAGGAGAGGTTAGTTAAGTAATTTTCCCTGTTTGCATATGTTCATTTAGTAATTCCCCAAAGTTAGAATTTTGAAAAAATTTGCCAATATGACGAATTTAGGATGTGTTTGGTATATAAGATAATGATAGGATAGGATAAGATGATATTATAAATAGAATTAGATTAAATAATATTATCCTATCTTGTGTTTGATGTGTGCAAGGATTAGAATAGGATAATCCTATCCCTTTCTTTAGATACAAACCAAACATAATATACAATGATTATCATCTTATCCTATCCATCATCATATGCACCAAACATGACCTTAAGGTCAATTTATTTTAGAATTGTTGAATGAACTATGAACTGCGTCAGTGAGACATAATTGGTGGAAAAATGTAAATTGTATCAAGAAGGGAAATAATGGGAAAAGTCATTGCTATGGTTTTCTTTCGTAGTTGCATTGAATTCATTTAGCTGTAGTTTGCAAGAAGATTTGACGTTGGTGCTATTGGTTTTTGTGTAGAATTTTATAAGATAAAATAAAGGGTAGTTTTTTCTTTTGCAGTGGAGGCGTGATGTTGCTTTTGGAGGATTTGATGTTCCAATTCAAATGGACATTTCTGCGGAGAAAATTAATTTTGGAGTTGCAGGTATTGATCCCCAAAGAAGAGCTGAACTAATCAAGGTATGCATTTTTATAGAAGTATGATGCAGCATATGAAAGCACCAAGGGTGGTAGTATCTGATAGCTCATTATTCTCCATTGAATGATTCAAGAAAACCGTGTACAAATTTCAATAATTTGGCTAAGCATTTAAAAAAATGATACTTGCTCTTTGTTTTAGGTATTCGATATTGATCTCTCGTGGAGGATGCACAAGGTATCTGATGGTCAGAGAAGACGTGTCCAAATTTGTATGGGTCTTCTCAAGCCATTCCAGGTATTTTCAATTTCCTAGATGGTGGTTTTCTAATTTCAATACTTCCATTGTCTGGTCTTCTGTAGAGCTGTGACCTCCTTTCCTTCCAGAAGGAAGTTTGGAAGTTTTTATAACAATTGTTCCTCAAGGCTGTTTCCTGTTTCTATGGGTTCTTCTACTGGATGAGATAACAGTTGACCTTGATGTGCTGGCAAGGGCTAACCTTCTGAATTTCCTTAGAAAGGAATGTGAAGAGCAAGGCGCCACAATAATCTATGCAACACATATATTTGATGGTCTAGAAAAGTGGCCATCACATATTGTCTATCTCGGTTCCATTCTAAGAACGACCTTTCTTTCAAAATGAATTTGTAAAATAGATGATTTTTATATATCTTCTTAATGACAAAACCCTCATCTTTGTTTCAGGTTTACATGGCTCATGGGAAATTGCAATTAGCAATGCCAATGGATAAGGTTAAAGAGATTAGCAATTTGTCGCTAATGATTAGTTTTCCTGGTAGATGCTTGAAATGTCCTCTGTTTATGAGTGAAGCTTGTTGAACATTGTGAAATGCCTTGTTGGTTTTAATTTGCGGAGAACAGTAGAGAGCTGGCTGAGAAAAGAAAGAGATGAAGAAAGGAAGGCATGCGGTCTTCCTGAATTTGAAAGCCAGATTGAGGGAAGCCGTGTGACAGGGGATCCAGCACGAGCTGCTGTTCGCGCATTGAACAATGGCTGGGCTGCCGGCAGGTTACACTCCACTGGTGAAGAAAACTTTGTCTTCAGCTCAAACAGAGTTTTAAGGCAATAGATAAACTCAACTTGCAACAAGTTGTTTGAGCTTTCTGAAGAACTTTTACAACATGCAACAAATTCTCATCCCCAACGTCTTGCCTAGGCTCTTATTATGTAGAATGAAAACATGGAAATATGTCCATAATTGTTGTCCTTGCAAGAATCCGAGGAATAATGGTGGGGAGTCCGATCATGTAGAGATGTTCTTGATTTGTTGTGTTATTTTTTCATAGTCAAGCCTCTGTAACGTGAGCGTATAGGGTCAAGCATAGCTAGTGTCATCTTATTTATGCATTATGAAAAGAATTCATGTACCTTCTCATACTTAACCCCTCCGCCCCCACCCATACTAGGGATGGTTAGGGTAGGGATGGCATAGGAGTAAATATTGGATATTTTAGAAGTTTAATATTTATAATATTAGACTCTGTTTAAATAAATATTATTTATTTAAATATTTGAGTCGTTAAAATATTTGTCTATTCAAATTTTTTATCAAAATATAAAATAAATAAAAAATTAATTTAATTTAAAATTAATTTTATTTTTAATTAAAAAAATAAAAGAGTAAAAGTTATTTATTAAGGTTCGAAAATTTTTATAAATATAAAATTTTACATATTTTATATATGTAAATAGATAATGAATTTAGATATTTAATTATTATTTATTAATACTTAAATAAATTCAAATATTAAATATTAAGAGATATTATTCTTATCCTATTTGAATATTTTATTAAAATTTATTAATTATTCGTTTATAATAATTTGAATTCAACAAAAATGAATCGACGATATCTATTTATTGAGGTTATAAATAGCTTCTGTTAAAGTTCACATAATGCATTTATGTTGAATATAGAAGATAAATGGGGGGTTACCGAGTAAAGATCCAACTCAGCCGTCTTAGCTCAGCCGGTAGAGCGCGTGGCTTTTAACCACGTGGTCGTGGGTTCGATTCCCACAGACGGCGTTTCCAATTCCTTTTGTTTTTTTTTTTTTTTCAGTCTTTCACCCCGAATATCTGTTCAAACCCAATTGAGGCCCATTTCACCCCCACAATATTCTCTCAAAACGTGATTTTTCAGTGATGCATTAATCAATTTATTTTGATTAAAAAAAAAATCCAATCCCAGGCAAATTGCTATTCAATCAAAATATTATTCCAATTCTATGGCAGCAATTCTCCGACACAAAACTGTAAAACTTGCCACACACTTCGAACCTTTAAGTAAAAACCAATTCCCATTGGCAGAAATTATTTCATGCAAAGTTGATAGTGATCAAGCAAAGAAAATGATTGTTTTTGGCACATATTCCATTTCCACTATTGCCTGTCTGTCTCTAAAAGCCTCTCCCAATTGTTAAAAAAATTATACATATATATATTTATATATCTTTTCACTATTTGGCCAGCATATGCAAAAAGGATAGTATAATACAACTTGAGAATAACCTTTTTGTATGCTTGGTTCTTAAATTCTTCTTGACTTGCTAGTTTAACCGACCAAGACTATAGTTGCTACCTCAAGACTCAATGGCATCATTGAATTGTGTTATACTTTAGTGGTCAAGTCATCAGCATTTTAGCTGCTAGGCCATCAATACTCACACATCTCACATATGATTTTAAGGCAGAAAGTCATATGTTCAGCTAATCACATTATCAATAATAAGGTATAAAAAAAGCATTAAACTAAGCATGTAATTATTCTCAACATTCTTTCTATTTTATTTTGATAACTTCTTTTCTTTTTTTTTTTTACCCTTTTTATTTTCTTTATATATTTAATTGATTTGAGTATTGAAGCATGTCTCAAAATTTAAGTTTTGATGCCCTTGACATTCTTCTTTTTGATAGCCTAACACACTCACTAACTTAACTTTCAACTTAATTCCATTATCACCAAATCTAAAATTGTATCACTATACCAACACATGTTAATTCAAGTGGCTCATAAGTTCAGTTTTCCTTAAGCAAAATTTTGATTTCAACTTTTGTGAATAGAAAAGACAAGTGCTAAGAAACCTTGCCCCCTTATGAGATTCAACCCGGCTCGACCTCGAATTAGTTAAAGTTCAAAATGACTATTGAACACCAAAGATTCCAAATAAAAAAAAAAAAAAGCCAAAAAAAATGCCACTATGACTAATACAAATTGTTGGAAGGAGAACAAATGAGAAGTATCCATTTGCTCATATATATTTTTATTTTTTACCTTTTTTTGAATATATATAGATAGATGTAATAATGATTCAAATTGAATCAGATTTGATTTAATTTTTTCGAATATTGCATAAATTATAAATTTTTAAAATTCAATTCAAATTTGAATCGAATCTTTATACAATCCAAATCAAATCAAATTTTATCAATTTGGTTCGATTTGATTTTTTGATTTTTAAATTTAAATTTTTTATTTTTATATATTATTTTAATATAAAATGTAATATATTTAAGTATATTTTGATATAAATATTATTATTTTTATTTTATAAAAATTTTAAAAATATACAAAACTAAAAAATATATATAATTTGGTTTAAGTTCTTTTTTTTTTGTTTCTTAACTCTCGATTCAAAATCTGATTTCAATCTAATAATATATATGTAATATCCAAATTTGATTCAAATTAAATAAAAAATTTATTTAAGCTGAACTGAATATTATAATTTTAAATTAAATTTTAATTTTTTCTTATCTTATATATAAAATAGAAATTTTACCAATTATTTAAATATTGGAATCTTAACATGACATTGCTCCAACGGCATATTGTTTACCTTAAAAGACATAATATTTTCTTATAAAAAAAATTGAATCTGAAACTTTTATATAAAAAGTTCTCTTAAAATAATAAAAATAATAGAAGAGACAGGCTATTCAATTTGTCTGTGAAAATCAGTGATGTTAAGAAAAGCATCTTTACTGTCACTAGAATGAAAAATAACGGCTAAGAGTTAGGTCAAAACATTCGAATGGTAGTGCAGTTCAGACATGGCCGAAGGATCTGTGGAATGTGATGCCCATAGAAAAAAAGCCCACATTGTTGATCACGCTTGTCATAGAACAAGACCAGAAGCAAATGCTCTTCAATATACCATAGAGAAACACAAACGAATTAATCTCTCTAGTGCTCTTCAATGTAACATAACAACTCTCTAAACAAGTTGTGAACATGAAAGACGTAGTTCAACAGATTTTTGGGTCATTTGAAAATGATACCTAAGATGATATATTCATTCATTTCTATGTTTTTAACGGTTAGTTCATATTCATAAGCAACATGTATATGAACTAAAACTTAATTCTTAATTAATACGTCGATTATTTTTTAAATCAGTTGATATGTTATTATAATTAATATTTGAAAATTATAAATTCGAAAAAATTTATGTTTATAATTAATATATTGATTATTTTTTAGATCAATTATCATATTATTAGAATTAGTATTTGACGGTTTAAAAAAATTTATATGCATAATATTTTTTTAAGAAGTAACATAATAAGAAATTTAAGAATATATTAAAAATTAAATAAAAAAATTCCTAACCAACACTATTATCAGTTACTTTGATGCTATGGACATAAATCAAAGGCTCATAATAATGGCTGTCACAACTACTACATTACAAGCATTGATTGATTTAAGGTGCAAAATCAAAGACACCCTTTAAAAGCTTATATCTTAAAAAGAAACACAAAGATAGCTAAATGGAAGAAGCAATAAATTTTATATAGTAGAAAGTAGTTTATTACAGCAGTAAAAATGGAGATTACTGTAGACCAAGAGCTGCGGGCTACAAGCTTTCTTTGATTTGCAGCCGCTTCAGCCCCCCCCTTGCAACTTTTTAACCAAGCATTTGCTGATTTTTTTTTTTTTTAACTGTTACCACCAGCTCAATTTTTTACTTTTACCCACCCACCGATCACTTCAAACTTTCCGAGAAAATAAAGGAAAATTGAGGGGCGGGAAACAAAAAAAAAAGTTTAAAAGGAAAAATTAGGGGAAACTGGGACCGCATGTTTTTCAAACGCGGAAATTCTTTCCCGTAAAAGTTTGGCCGAACTGCCAATTAGATGGTGCCACGTTCCACGAAGTGGAGGTTCGCTTGTCACTGCCCGTGACTCTAAACGAGAGTGCCTGGCCTACCAAAGCGGCGTTTGACTGCCAGTTTTGACCCCAGTTACGGCTCATGCTCAACCAACCAGTTTTGGTTCCTTTGACGCTCACCTTCACGATATCCCCTGCACCCGCGACGTTGGTGACCAAAACCAAGTTGAAGTAACGGAATCCGTTAACGGTGAATCTGATTCCCCCTCGCTTTCGGCACGGTACTCTGTGAAAATAAACGATTGACTAATCGAGGAAAGGGAAGGGTAATTGTGGACATTAAAAAAGTATAAAATTACAATACTACCCTGACCCGGTTTTTGCATTCCCAAAAAAGGGGTGGGCAAAAACATTTTTTAATAATTATAAGTAAAACTATTTGGTTCCTAAGAAATCGGCAAACAGGAAAAACTCAGGAATGCACAAAATGTATACACGTAGCGTAAAACTCTGACTCACCTACGGAAGGAGACAGGGACAATACCAGCACGGTACTCGGCGATCTTGAGAAACATAGGCATTGCAAGGTCAAAGTGAGGGCGTGGAGGGTTGCACCAGCCGCCATTGTCACTTGGGAGAGCGTAGTTAGGAGGGCAAAAGTTAGTGGCCGTGACAAAAATGGAAGGGCTTCCAGAGTGACACCACCTTGGGTCATTTGCACACTTAATCTCAAAGCAAGCACCGCAGCTAAGGCCATTGTTGAAAAGTGCTGTGCTTAAAGCTGCTGTGTTCACGCCATAGCCTTGGCTGTAGAGATTCCCATACCCACATGCACCTCCTAAACAAAACAATAAGAAACAAATTTTCAGACACATTATAATGGTTTCAGTGAAATGGGAAAACGGGATTTTAATGCTTTTCTACATGAATGAAAGTGTGGCCATTGATATGAATTTGCAGCCCAAAACAGAACAAGATCTCACTACAACAAAGCTGGACTATTGTAGAAAATTATGGTCAAAGTTAAAGATTATAAGAGCAGAAGCAAATACCCATTGTTCCAGAAGCATCACTGCCACCATAAAAAGTAGCATGGGCAGTTTGCCAAGAGCTAGCAGAGTAAACACCAGGGATCCTTGCATTCACAATAGCAAAAAGGGACAGCAATGAAGCAAAACAGAGCACACTCATCAAAGAAGATGTAGCAACAGCCATTGTTTTCTTCTTTAGAGAAAAAGGAAGAGATAAAGAAAAGAGAGAGAAATAGTGGGTGTGTTGATTTTGGGCCGAATGGAAAGCATGAAGAAGGTGGGGGTACTTATTGAGGAGCTGAAAGGGGGAGGACTTGCAAAGGGAATCAGAGAAGCAAAAAATAAATTATTACTATATGTAATTAATGCAATTTGCTGGTCCATTTCTCACAGACCTTTTTTTTTCTTTTTTAAATATTTGGGAGTTTGTTTGATGAGTGTAGAAATATGAAATTATAAGGGAGGTCAGTAAAAAATAAAGGTCAAAAAATCTGTTAATAATTTTATTTTGAAACTCAAATAAGTATTCAAGAAGAAAATAAATAGAAGAGAAAACTTAAGAACAGATATAGAAATTGTGTTCATTTAATAATACCTGAAAAATATTATTTATATTGATATGATACAAATATTAAATCTAGGTAATTCGACGTTCAAATGATAAGATTAGAATCGATGTTGAATTCGTTTAAAAATATTTGACGGGGATTATTTATATTTGTACGATAAATATTTATCTTTTGAATCATAAAAGATTCGAAATAAAATTAATTTTTTATTGTACAAAAGACAAATCAAACCCATGTTCTACACCTGGAAAACATAGAATTGAAGAGGCAAATCCATAGTAGTACAATTCGAATTCAAACCTCACAAAATGTCATCATATTTGAGCTGATAAAATGGTGTCACATCGAAAAATAATACTCAAGAAAAGTGCCCTTTCCCCCACTCTAACAAACCGTAAGCCAGAGCCACTTTTTTGATCATTGAAGAAAAACTCAAGAAAAAAAATCCATGCCCAACTCTGACGTGTGAATCGAATTATTGTTTTGGTTGCTTCTTCATAGCTTATCATTCTTTCATGGCTATATGAGACCAAATTTAATTACAAATAAATAAAAATAAATAAAAAATTAGGGTGTCCCAGTTTTCTTCTACTCTCCTACTAGGGTTTGATTTTGCATGTATAGTTAAGATGGAACAAACAAGTCTTTTGAAACCATTATCACTTGGGGTTTCGTGATTTAATGTCCTTTTGTTGACATTATAAGAAAGAAATAAAAAAGTTTTGAAGATAATGCACTCCAAATTAATCATCACCAGCATATTTTTTGGTTGGTTGGCAATAACAATGGCGGATTGATTATGTGATATACAAGAATTTTAGATACCCTTTTATTTTTTTGATTGCAAAAGAGGATTAGTGCTCTTCCAAGGAAGAGAGGAAGAATGATGGGATCAAATTCACATCTACATGATTTTTAATTCGTCTCTTAACCACTAGAAGTAGAAAGTCCAAATACCCTTTTATATCTAAGGTATTAGATTCCTTCCATAAGAAACCATCATAAAAAAGAATCAATGGTGCTCTCATTGGGGCTTTCATGGTCCCCCGTTTCATTGAAAAATACATTTTTGCTATCGAGGTAAGGATAGCTTTCCATGTTTATAATAACTTATTGCTGCACGTTGTACATGCTATAGAGCCAAGCCTACCTCATTTTGGAGCTCTCTCTCAAGCTTCCATGGTCCAACATTCTTTATTTTGCAGGCCTAGGCTTGTGCCAGTTTCCTATTAACTTAAAAACCCAATTGTATGTAGCTAATGATAAAGGACCCCGGGTACTGAAAAACATTGCTGTCAGTAGTTGTTTTACCTTCCAACATTTATTCACGGCAGTACAATTTTTGAAGGGCTAGCTGGACAGTGTCTTAACTCTTGGGGAAAAGTCTGAATTCAGTTGCAGAAATTTAAGTAGTGAGAGAAGTTTTTTATTATATTTCACATCTCCAGACTCCAGAGTTTATTCGAAAATAAGGCAACAGACATGAAACAGGGTGATATCTTAGTCAAGGGAAGGCATTTTATGGTCATTTATGGCAACCTCAATTTTACGATTTTACAGGACAAGCAGCCATGTTTTTGTAAATTACAGGTCACGATTTTGATGTAAATTTATGAACATGCACTTAAACGTGTCGTTTAGGGAGTAGACAACAAGACAGCTTCAGCTAATTGGGAACACTCAATTCAATTGATATACATAGCATTAATTAGTCTCCTGTCTAAAAAAAAAAATGGAAAAACAATAAAAGAAAAAGGAGACAATTTTCTCCAAAAGTTTTCTGGATTGTGTTTCAACCAACTTCTGTTTCTAGTTGAGAATTGAAGTCTGCAGTAAGGACAAGAACAGTTGTTCCTGTCCCATTTTTACCCTCCTGTTCCTTGTTGCTTGGGAGTTGGGACATTAAAAAAACTTCATCCTACCTAAGTTAAAATTTTCATCTCGGTTCTTCACTGAATTGCCATTGCATGTATGTACCCACTCAAAACTGTTTTAAGGATCAACTTCAACTACCACAACAACTAAACTTCCATAGCTAGGAAGACCAAAAGTGGTTAGCCAGACGGGAGGGAATCTTAGCGCCAACATATTGTGTTCGGTGGGCACTGGTTCACCGGTTCACTGGGGTCAAGTTGAGACTTGTTTTACCAGTGGCTGAAACATTATTACTGCTAGCACACCAAGCACGTGCCTTGAAAGCGTGGTGATCGAAACCCCTAAAACAACTCGCTGTTGGTTGTAACTTCAATGAAAAGTGTTTAAATCATGTGAAAACCCCAGAGATATTGATTAGAATTTTCATTCTGAAAGCAGGAACATTGAGAAAGGTGAGAAAGGAAAATCGTGGGAATATTTTAAATTCATACAATGAGCAAATTGTGTAACACTTTTAGCTTAACTGTTGAATTGTTGTAGTAATGCATGATTTGGATTAAGTCAAGATGATGCTATACATTACTATGTTACTAAATTCTTGGTGGGTTATTTGAAAGAGCAATTCTAGAGTTGGCCTATTGAAACTGCTGCAGTACTGCATAATAGAAATCCTGCATTCTCATACTACCGTCTATTCGTCTGATTCACTTCTAAATCATAGTAACCAATCGTAAATCAATCATCGGTGCCACGCTGAAGGTCAATTTACAGAACAATGTAGTATATATGGGAAGACAATGTATTAGAAACGTATAAAAGGAATGGCTACTGATAATATTTTGTACATGAAAGTGATGCATGATCGAACTTCCATCTTTTGGCATGTAGAATCAGCTGCACTGCTGAGAACATAGACTCTGGATCTGAGAATTGCTTGCGCCTGGCAAAAAGTATGTGGTGGTCTTTCCGCTGGTGGAGCAAGTTACATTTACCTGGCTGCCTAGTTGGGTGGACTGCAATAGTAGTAATTTGCACAGATTAAATTCATGGATTTATATACACTGATATGCGATAATGATTGGCAATCAGAAACTGATTTCCACCAAGTAAAACAATGCTTGTATATAAGCATGAACCTGAGGTCATATATTGGCTAAGGCTCCATATGGAAGACCGATTGATTTTGAGGCTCCAGCCATAAAATGCACCCTCCGGTGTGGTGGGAGCCTTTCAATCAGGCTGCAAAATGGACCCTAAAGGGATAAAACCTGAGGTTGTATCCCTTCCCTGACATCTCGTTATTCTTATTTCTCCAGTTTTGCTGTTCTAACTAACAAACATAAGATTCACTACTTGGTGACATGGTCAAACTATTTGTTTCATAGCCATATGAAAGGATCTATAGTTAGGAGCCATAACTTTGATAAAAGGGTTGAAGCCATTGATATGTGTTAAAGCATAAAGAGAGAGAAGTGTGAAACAAAAAACAGTATTGATTTTGTTACCGAGCAGTATGCGGGCTCTGAATTGCAGCTCCATCTTGAAGTAGGGACGCAGGACAAGTAATGACACCAAGAACAATGATCATTTGCGTCAACTCCACGGAGAAGCATAACCAATCCAAGAGTTAAACTGCAAAATTAGTGTCGGTTTTAAGTGAAAACAGAAGTAAAAATTCACCATGTCAATTATGTAATCAAAGCACCATGCCAGAAAGCTAGTCTATGCGCATGGTACATAGTACTAAACTATGTAGTTCATCAGTCAAAATAGATATCATGTTCTTATGTTCCTCCATTTTTCTTTCACTCTTTTTTTCAACATTTTAAAACCGCAATTTAATAAGAATGTCAGATCATCCAAAAGATAAAATGGTTTATCTGCTTACCCCACAATTAACAGGATCAAAGAAACCACCCACAAAATGTACTGATATTTCTTGAATTTAGGTCGAGCTGAACTTGAATGTCCAGGAGGAGCATATCTTTGACTAACCCATCCAAACTGGGGGCGGATGAAAAACACAAATCCAAGAAGAAAACCGGTGAGAAATCCTCCAATGTGAGCAAAGTTGTCAACATGTGGTAGGATTCCTACTGCTAAATTTATGGCGATGATGACCAGGAGAGTCACAAAGGCTGCCACCTACAAAAGCACCCAAAATTGAAGGCATTTTGGCCTGATAACAAGTAATAGCATACCAGAGTCTCAATATTTGGATGTCTGTAATTCAATTAATGATTGAGCAATAAAGTACCTTATTAGCATAAATTGTCCAATTAGTAATAAGCTCAGAAAGCATGCCTCCAAGTAACCCAAAAAGCGCACCAGAGGCACCAACAGAGATATTTGACTGGATGAAAAGAGCAGACAACAAACTCCCACCAAATCCAGAGATGATATACAGCAATCCAACCAGTACTGCAACACAATCACACAAAAATAAAGTAGGATTTTATGCTAAATTAGTAATTGTAGCATAAAATAGATACGTTCTCATTGTGGTGGCACTAAAGTTTCTCAAAATTCAGCAGACAAAATGATTAAACAAAGTCTTGCAAAATTAACTATGGCACTAAATTCTGTAAATCTATGGTCTTAACTCAAAATCATGTCCTGAATGGTGCTGTATGGAACTTATTAATCAAATATGAGTTGCAGAGAATGCTTCACCTTGATGCCATTCATGCCCTCCAGCAGCAAATGAGTTTGCTTTAATTTGATGCTTATGACAGTCTGACAGATGCAACACAAACTAAAGAAGGGTTTGAACAAATGAGCTAACGATGGACTAAAATCCCTTGAATGACTATCAAAGAGACTAAAGGATACATTTGGAACAAACACAGTTTCGGCTTGATTGGATCGCTTTCAATACTGATGTGGACAACAAGAGAAGAGACCTTATGGAGAAACAGGAATAAAAGGAGTTGGCAGGTATGGCTTTATAAAGTAATTCATAAGGGGGTCAGGTCCATAGAACATACATGCATAAATTGAGCTTTGAAAATAGGTATAGAACATAAACAATTTAATAAAAGCAGCAGTATAGCATGGAAGTTCAGAGGATTCTACAAATTGCAGTCTCTATGCATCAATTTGACGGCAAGCATGAGCTATGAATTAAAGCACATACTGAATCCAAAATCTCTTTCAAGCCAGATTCCAATGACTAAAAGACTCGACATGTTTGCCAGCAAATGAAAAACGCCTGCGTGTAACCAATTGCAAGTGATGAGACGCCATCCCTGGTGTCCATCAACTACTTTCTTTACATCTAGAGCCCCCATCTTCTGCAGCCTAGAACCAATAACCATGAACTCATCAGCGTAAACGTATTAAAAAGTAGAAAAAAAATTTTCAACTGAAACAAGGAAAAACAACCCAGCAAAGCAATGAATTACTTACGTGGCAGAAGAAGGACCCAGAAGAGGATTCTCCTTAAAAGGCTGAAAGGAGAACCTACCTAAGAAATCAGCAATGCAAGAAACAGAATTCTTGGGACAATTATTCACGTACATGGTGATGATAAACACAACAGTATTGGCAACAACAAAAGCAGGAATCAACCAAGGTATCCATTTCTTGAAGCGCTTGATTTCTCTGTAAACGACTGGACCTGGAGTCCCAACAGGTGGCGTTTCTACATCAACTGGGTGTATCAAGTTGCTGGACCTCCTTGAATTAACCCTGGTTGGGATCTGTGGTGAAGGGTCTGTAGCCATGGAAGCTGAAACTGACAAAAGATTTGATCAAAATCCAAACCAGTTCTCACAATTCAGACAAAGTTATTCAGCTCAATTAGTCAAAAAAAGACATGAGAGAACAAGAATGTGAAGTGATTTGGGCAGTTATTCAACGACAGACAAATTTGGCTGCTAGTAGAATCGATCAGAATTCAGACAGCTTCCATATACACGAAATATATGTCATGAACATGTATTTATTATTATTTTTTAAAAGTATTCAATGAAAAATATTGCGGCAAGTGTAACTGTACACCTACTCCGACACTAAAAGTCTAAAACCTACCACATGAAGAAATAAAAATATGGTTCATAAAATAGTATTTAATGGTGTATTTAACTTACCAAAAAAAAAGGTTGGTGTATTTAAGATTTAAGAAGACAAATTAATGTCATATGACAAAAATAAAAAGTCCAAATGATTTTTTTTTTTTTTTTAAATTCATTATCTTGAACAAGTCATCAAATTTATGTAAAGTCATCAAGAAAGCCATGAACTAATTATTTCAATAATTATTGATTTAATTAATTGCTACTTGCCTTAAGCTTGGCTTCCATACTAGACTCTTTCTAGTTCTAGCTATTAATACTTAGTTAGACATCTCATTTTATTATTGAATCTTAAAATATTTAATCATAAAACACAATTATGATGTGACAAGAAATTTTTTTGTCCGGCTGCTAAATAAATTTTTATTTATTTGGCCAACTCAAATAAATCTTTATTAAATATGAATTTTATTAACGAATATTTTTAAAATGTTATAATTTATTAAATTAATTATTATCTATGTATACAAGCAAGCCCACTATGACAGCTCAAAAGGCCCAACGTTTTGTGCCACTGTGGGAAGCCCTAAAACCCAAGTTTACGATCCATTTATATTTGTTTTCCTTTTTTTTTTTAACATTTATATTAATATCAATGGTTTAAACATGTATAAACTTGAAATTCGTGTGCAATGTGTAATTTTATTTATGATTTTAAAGGGAAAAACGTTAGTATTTAGATTCTATATTTGTTGTAAATTTTTTTATATAAAGACCCGTAGATTTTGAGCTTCTCCCATTTTGTAAACTTTATTATATTTCTTTCAAACATTTGAATTTACTTTAACCTAAATTTTAAGTCTTATAAAAAACTTTATATTTCAATTTGCAAATTTATTTTTTTATAATAATATAATAATATATTTAATAAATCTAAAATTCAAATCTTAATATATATAAATCTTTTCGTTTATTTTTAAATTATAAAATTTTAAAATATCAAAATAAATTTAACAATATTAAAACCAATATACATTATTGACTAATTTAAAAGAAATAATTAGATATTCAACTGGCCTTAGACTTTTTATAGCCTTGAATGGTCCAAACTCATTGCTGAAATAATCAAAAGAACCACGCACGGCACTAGGCTTGCCGGCTAAGGAACCCAGGTCCAGTCCACTTGCATTGGGGCCCAGCCTTTTTGGTGCTTTTTCGAAAGCCGCCTAGTTGGATTTTCACTAGCTCCCCAATCAACACGTGGCGGAACACGGAAAGGAAAAAAACAGAAAAAATAAAAAGAAAATCTTCAAATTTGACTTCAAAACAAAGAACCACCAACGAGCATCTTTGCCAGTCTTTGTTGTTTCAATCATTTAAGAAATATAAATATATTCTCATAATTAAAAATTAAAATTCATTTCTTTTTGACACCTCTTATTCTCTCTCGGATTTCGCTTCAGAAACGGGCTGTGATTTAAAAAAAAAGTAATTAAGAGAGATGGCGCCGAATGATCCGAAACAAAGCGGTGGTTTCTTCGCGTCGATCGCTAACAGTTTCTCTAATTTTGGTAGCGCCATGAATAAGTCAGTCAACGGGTATTAAGATCCATCTTCTAATTTTATTTTTTTATTATTTTTATTTAATTTCCTTTTTCTCTGATTTTTTTTTGAAATTCTCATTTGATTTCTTCGATCTTCACGTGGATATACTTTTAGTTCAAATTTGAATTTGTTTTTGAATGCATAATAATTGTGGTTTAAAAGGAATTTGCTGTATCAGATCAATGAATAGAGAATTTAGCTTGAATAATTAGTATCTTGAATGAACTAATTTGAATGTGTTAAAAAGTTACTCATCGAGAATTCACAGTCGTTTTTCTGTTTATAAAGTTTAGTGGGATATGAAGTGCTGCAAGTTGTTAATCCAGAAGGCAGGACTGAAGTTGCGAAAGAGGAAGCAAGAAGAGGAAGGTGGAAACAGGAGGTAATGCCTAATTTTCCTGTTTATTGAAGAAAATAAGTAACAAAAGCATTTGCATTGATGCCTGGTTCTATCATATCATTTGGATCATGATTCTTCAATTTGAAATATGCGGTGCCAGCAAAGTCATTAATTGTTATCAAGGTTATATAGTAGTAACAATTACCTTTACATTGCTAAGAAATCAAAATAAAGCATTGGTTAACATGTAGCAACTGGTTTTGCTGGAACATATGCAACATTTTTCATTCATCAGGTGAGGACTTGCTCTCCATTTATTTGTTTCTTAGAACTTCAAATGTTGCTCAGCATGTGACCCTTATGAAGAGAAAAGTTAACTTTGTTCACTGGCTATGACTAAAAGACTTGCATCCTCAACATTTACTGGAACAATGAATAACTCACCTTGCCAACGCCTAAGTTTTCTTTCACAAAAATGATCAATTTATCTGGTTTGATATGATAAGATTAGCATTTTATTAACTTGTATGGGTATGTGCACTTTTCTTTCTCTTGTTTAACAGGACAGGGACAGTTATTGGAAAATGATGCAAAAGTGTATAGGATCTGATGTCACATCAATGGTGACACTTCCAGTACTTAATTTTGAGCCAATGTCAATGTTGCAGAAAATGGCTGAGGTTTGTGTTTCCATATCCAAACTTCATTGCTGTAATGTTATTGCTGTGTTTGTTTCTTTTTGCTTGGTGGGATTTTATCTATCTCATTGTCTGTGACAGTTGATGGAGTACTCCTACCTGCTAGATCTGGCTGATGAATAATGTGAGGATCCTTACATGCAATTGGTGTACTCCAGTAAGACTTCTTTTAATTTCTATTTTTAAAGTTCTCTGTAAGTTTAATTAGATGGACTAATAGTAGCTAATTGCAGCATCATGGGCTATATCTGTCTACCATGCCTATCAACGTGCCTAGAAACCATTCAATCCCATACTGGGTGAGACTTATGAAATGGTTAATCATGGTGGCATTACTTTTATAGCTGAGCAGGAAGATCTTTCAGACCTAAGTCATGGTTCATTTTTTCTCTCATTTTGATGCTTTGGGCTATTATTTCTGACATTGTTTTTGTATAATTTCTTTAAATGACTGCTATTTTAAGATCCTTATTAGACATTTTTCCCTTCCAGGTTAGTCATCAGTCCCCAATGAGTGCTGGTCATGCTGAAAATGATCATTTCATTTATGATATTTCTTCTAAAGTGAAAACCAAATTTTTGGGAAACTCAATTGATATCTATCCACTTGGAAGGTAAAGCATTCTCTCTGTCGAAACTTGTTCCACAATAAGAGAGCTTACTTACTACTATTTGCTTTTTTGTTTTTCAATTTCACTATCATGTACATCATTAGCATGTTTTGTAAGCTAATAGAAGCAGCATTGATGTTTGGAGTTTCTGATAATTTACAATAATTACTATTTCTTTTTTTGTTTTTCAATTCACCATCATGTACATTATTAGCATGTTTTATAAGCTAACAGAAGCAGCATTAACACCTGGAGTTTGTGAAGTTTTACAATAATTTCTAATTCTGATTATACAAAGTTCTCTTCTTGCAGTTTTATTGATTTTTGCTGGAGAATTTTCTACTTGTAGTTGAGCCGAATATGGGTTGAAAATTTGAGCGAAGTTTTTTAATGCCTGAGTTCTTATGCATTTACCATATGTTGATTTATCTGTGTCCTTCAAAAGAGTAACATTACAATGGGGAGGGGAGAATTTGTTTATATGCATTCTTATGCTTTCAGAGATTGTGTGGCTGTCAAACATAAACTTGATTTTTTACGCTTTCCCACCTAATCTTCTTTTGGATCATCCATCTCTTAGGCTGCATTTCATCTGATCAAATTGAACTCATTTGGATTATCCTTTCACGGTGTTTGATATCAGTGAAAGTGACAACTGAGCTTATTTTTAAAGTTTACAGTTTGTGCTCATGCATAGATTCTAAAATAATTTTGTGTGCAGGATCCGTGTGACCCTTAAAAGAGATGGCATAGTTCTTGATTTGGTTCCTCCTCCCACCAAAGTTAACAACTTAATTTTTGGATGAACTTGGGTTGACTCATCAGGGGAGATGATAATGACAAACCTTACAACATGGGACAAAGCTGTGCTAGATTTTCAACCGCGTGGTTGGTTTGGCTATGGTTTTAGTCTGAAAAATTACTATTCAGCTGAATCTGTTGGCACCAACTGCCAAATTTTCTCCTCTCTGTGTTATTTGAAGACAAAAAAAAATAGCTCATCAAGATTTTGAAATGATTTCACTTGATACATGGTAACATTAGTTATTTAGTTTCATTTGCCAATTTCTACCGTCCGTTGATTTTACACAATTTAACTTTAGGTCTTGGTTGTTCACAGAGCTGGTTGGTATGAGATTGATGGATGTGTATATAACGCCGCTGAGGAGCCAAAGATATTGATGACTGGGAAATGGAATGAGTCAATGAGTTATCAACCTTGTGACAGTGAAGGGGAACCACTTCCAGGCACTGAACTAAAGGAGGTTGGTCTTTTTCAACATTTCTTTAGTTGTTTTCATCTTTTATTCTTCTCATAAACATTCCCTAGTTTTCTTGATCCTTGTAATCTGAAATTCACTTTTCCTGTAAAAAATTTAGCAGAATAATGACGAATCATGTTCTTTACATGCAGTTCTTAGCCAGAAAGCAGATTATTCATGCTGAGCCTTCCCCCTAGTGATTAAATTTGATTTTTGAAACAAATTTGTATCAAAATGGTGAAAAGAGTTTGGTCTTCTTACTGTGTGATATCATACTTTCCTGATAGCTTTCTGCATACCAAATAAATGGTGCTCTGCTTCTCACAATGAACAAGAGAGCCTGGTTTGAGTAGCAAATTAACTGCTACACATGGAGGATGTTGGAAGTTATCTTTACTCATTATAACATTTTCTCTATCAACATGAATATTTTGATTTAAAAATTGAAGCAGTCAAGGACTAATATACTTACCTGTGCAAATAAATTTGTGAAGTTTTCAAACGTTCACAAAAGATTGTCCCTGTCCCTGGTACTTATCTGCTTGTCATTATTCTGTTTTTGCTGTTATGCAGGCATGGAGAGTTGCTGATGCTCCAAAAAATGATAAATTCCAATACACATATTTTGCGCATAAGATTAACAGCTATGATACGGCTCCCAAGAAGCTATTAGCATCCGATTCTCGTTTACGTCCTGACAGATATGCACTAGAGCAGGGTAACCTCTCTAAAGCTAGTTTTGAAAAGAGCAGGTCTTTCTCTCTCTCAAATTAGATCTTGCATTTTATGTTTGCCTTTATACTATTTGTCATGTGTTTCTTTCTCATGAGTATTCTCTCTCCTTCGGTGCATTTCAGTGTGAAGGACGTAGTTTATTGGGGTAAAGGTGTTATATTTCCTTCAGATATAGTGTTTAGTTATCTATAATGCCATTGTTCATTTTATGATTGTCAAAATCATTTTCTACCTGGGAAATGGAAAGCGAACTAATATCGGAAGCTCTCTTTGTTGTACAGTTTGGAGGAAAGACAGCGGAAAAGAAAAACAGAGAGGAAAATAGCCATAAATTCACTCCCAAATGGTTTGACTTCACCAACGAAGTCGCAGTTTCTCCTTGGGGTGACTTGGAAGTGTATCAATTCAATGGCAAGTATGCTGAACACCGGGCTGCCATAGATAGTTCAAATAGCAGTGAAGAGATTGACATTAAGTCGACTGAATTCAAGCCATGGCAGTACGAAGATTTGGCTGCTAACTAAAAGCATATCTTTGCGTGTGCTTTGCCTGTATAATATATATTTTTTCTATTCCTTTTATACTTAGTTTTGTATTGCCTTAGTGTCAATTATAGCTATTCAGTTCTGTTTCATTCTCATTTCCCAAAAATTTTGTTGTTTTTGATCCATAGTTTTTAAGAAAATTCCTTGTATTCATTTCTTTTTAAATTATTTTTGCTGTGAGAAGCAAAGAAGTAAGTTGGAATCATTTTTTTCCCCAAAATCAAAGAAGTTTGAAACTTCTTGAAGAAACCCCAAAAATGAAATTCAGCATTTTTTTTATTTTTTGCTTTGATGTCAACATGCTTGATTCAAAGTTCCAAATGGGTATTTCATCTGGGTCTAATGGTTAAACTACATGACAATGTAGTTTCTTTCAAGCTTTCTTTTATTTTTTTTTGGCATTCTCTTAATCCATGTTAGTAAAAATTTCAATGATTTGGTGGGGTATTGTGGGAAGACTAAAACAGGAAAAAGTTCAGTAACTGAGAAATGGGGAAAACAGGACAGTGAATCAGCGATCCTTGCCCCATTTTGATGGCAAAAAGTTGTCCAAAACACTTCAATTTTCAATTATCCAAAATTCCAAAAAAGAAAAAAATTTATGTGAACAAGATAAGATTAACCAAAATGGATGGACAGCATCCACGTGTCAGCTATGGAACTGATGCGGACTGGCGAGGATCACCCAAAACGGAGGAACTGCCGAACTGGTCGGTTGTTCCAGTTAAAAAGCCACAAGTTATATAAAGCAAGCAGTTTTGTTTTTGTGTGTTTAACTAAAAAACAAGGTTGAAGTTTGGGTGGTTATCACTTTTCAGGGGGGTTTTATGTTGATCAGACACAAACTAAAAAAACCCACTTTTAAAGGTGAGTTTTTTTTTTTTTTTTTTAATGTTTTTATCTTGCTATTAAAACTTGCTAATTTTTCTTTAATTTTTTTGAGGTTGTATCAGACATTTTATTTTGGTTGGTGGAATATTGGACTTTATGTCTAGAAGGAAGTTAAGTTAGTTTCTGTCTCTAAGCAAGGGAGAATTTGAGAAGTTTGATTGCAGACTTGCAGTGCTCTCAGTCCTAAGCTTCTTTTAAATTGCGTGCTTTTTACAATGCCAAGCATCGTACATCTGTGGATTTGAAGGTGAGTGATCCATCTTTGTTTCTGCTCCAGTCTGGAAGTTTATGCACGTCGTTACAGTGTATGACTGTGTCTGTAACGATTCCCAACAATTGACTAACCTTTCATTACCATTTTATTATGCTTTGTGCCTTCCATATTATCTTTACATCAATGGTGTGTTTTTCGTGTAAAATGTATGTTTAGTTCTGAGGTTTCCATCATCATTCGTCCAGGTTTTGGTTTTCTAAAGCAAAGTTTCTTCCATAACGTGTTATGGGAATGGTACAGGATAAGTGGAAGACATTGGTTCATACAGCAAGAATCTCCCTTCAGCAAAGGAGGGGAGAACATGTGCTCCAGGAGCTTTTAGACAGGGTTCTAGCTGCCAATGCCCACTGGTCCCAACAGCTGGCCAAGCAACAGCTCAAATCAGGTGTCTGAGGTAGATCTTGTAAATCTGTGATGTAATGAAATTTCTGTAAATGAAAATCATGTAGTATTCTCATATTCAATGTTGATCTGCAACCGAACTGCCATTGTTGGATAGATTTCGATTCCTTGTAGATGATTTGTTCAACAAACAAGGTATGCATATATGCTTATGTAGTAGCATAAAGTTATTTTCCAACATTGTTTCAATCTTCTCTTTTGTTTTTGGATAATTGAAAGTATAGATTTCTATTTACAGCATTATCACAAATGTTTGAAACAACGCAAAATCAAGCTAAAGATTTGGAGTTTGTTCTGTTCATAGGATAGGCATGAATCCAAGCCACACAAATTGAACCAGAGTAGAAATGTTAACCAGAAATCTTCATGAAATTCTCTGTTGTTTTCAAAATACTCTTCCTCGCTGCTCTTCTAGTTGGATAAAGACCAAGTGGAGATCCGATTCTGTCTGTATTGGGAATGAGACTAGAATTTAAGTGCTATTGGGGTGAAAAGAGAATGAATTTATTTTAGGTTTAACTTCAAACCTGATGTTTTTTTTTTGATAAAAAGACCAAGTTGAAATAAAGCTTTTGCTTTTGAAGAACAAAAGAATATTGGGAAAAGTAACCAATGACAGTAGATTGGTAGCATGGTTGGGGAAGCTCACATGGCTACTAAGATAACAGAAATGGACTGCTGCCCTTCATTGCAAATAATGTTATGATCCTTAATTTGTGATGGCTTTAAGTGATGAAATATTTTATTCTCCATAATCAAAACTATATTCTCCACTGCAGAAAAAGCTTTTCAAAAGTTGAATAGGAAAAAAAAAATCTATTTAGATATTCTTCTTCTCTGATCTAAAATGAAAACGAAGGACAACGATGGATCCGAAACCCACTAACAGAAGGAAAAGGATAAGCAACCTATGTGTTCTTAAAGTGCTAATTCTTGTGCTTGATATTATGTCTATACTTAATTATCATACAATAAAAGGCTAACCCGTTTGTCCCTACATACTTAGATAACATTTCTTTTGGGGCTAATGAACATAAACACTAAAAAAAGTGTTACTTTAAAATTCTAAAATGAGGTGGAGGAAGCATAATGTAATAAAAGTTTTTATTTATTCTTAGGTTTTCATTGTCTTTGCATTGATTAAGCCGTAATAAAAAATAATAGAATTTGAAATTTAATTTAATTAATTTATGTTGTCTATTAAAAAAAAATATATGGTTGAAACTTAAATACTAACATTTACATTTATTTTTATTTTAATTTGAATTAAAGAATTTGACATATGTGTGAGTTAATGAATTAAAAAATTTATAAGATGCAAAGAAATTTATTAGTAGATTCTTTACGAGTGGATCGTTGATCAATCTTAATTTTTTGAGAAGAGTTTGAGTGTGAACAAGCCAATTGAATTTTATTGCATTAAAAAATTGTAGTATTAGTCTTTTTTTTTTTTTTGGCTACAGTATTAGTACTAATTTAGATAAACAATGAATTTGACACGTTTTGGAAATGACTTTCTAATTCAAACAAAATCTTTTTTATTGGGCATTAAGATCAAAGGATTCTTCCATTAATGATATTATTAAGTATTTTGAATTTGACTGTTTTACCTCTTTTAGTTTCTGTTTTGATATTTTCAAGTTTGAGGCCATTATTAGGCAATATCAAAAAGTTGCAAAGCGCCATGGTTTTGTTGCTTCACAGCCACACCAACGTTTTTCTTAATCATCAACATCATTTGACAGTTCAAAAAGGTGAAGCCCCAATTGTACAGCACAAAGCATAGCAAAGGTAATTGTTCAATTCAAACTCGAGACTTTAACTTGAAGTCAAACTCGAGACAATGATTGGAAAGCAGTTTGAGTGGCAATAACGGGAAGAGTTGCGATGGAAATTCACAACTGGAGCTGGTTTGGTTCTTAGCAGTTATTCATGGAGATACGTGTGTCCAAGTAGGCAGAGAAAGTCAACCTACGAAGGACACTCACATTCATGTCCAAACTCCAAAGGTACCAGTCAATCATGTCTCTCTCTTTCTCTTTCTTTGTCTGAACCGAAATTTCTGTTTTAACTTTAACACCTCTTTCTGCACAGCTCTGCTTCTGCGTATTGAACAAGTTCACTCCCGTACTTTCAATCACTGCAAAGCAGCTGAAAGCGAGAGTGATTCATTCACTCGAGTGAGACCAGGTTAAAGGTCAACCAAACTCAATACCTGGTAAGCCAAAACTGACACGTGGTGTTAACTCATTGGTTTAAGACCTACTCAGTCATAATTTTATGTGGAGAGACAAGATTGCGTGCATCTAGTGACTTTTTTTTGTCAGAGTGCTTTGTAAAATCAATGGCGGTTATTGCTTCACTATCCTAGGAGAAAAATATAGTCTTTTTTTTTTTGTTTTGTGAAAGACATCATAATAAGTTCCAATGGAAATGAAATGAAATACACTGCCCTGCCTCCATTTTTTCCCACCTTGTTTCTTTCTCTCTCTGTTTTTGTCTGCTTTGTGTTTCTCTTTCCTCTCTTTCTGAACTGGGTTTTCTCCAGGGTACGTTTTTTTGCTCTTCTTTTTACACCAAAAGTTGATTGGTTTCTGTGAAGGGCTTTTGATTTCCTTGCTTCTCTTGTTGACTCCTTAGTATCGGTTAAATGTTATTGCCACCACTTCAACATTCTTATCTCTTGTTCTTGTTCATTGGATTTTCTCCAGGCTGGGGTGGCTATAACTTAGGCTTGTAGGTGAATTTGCTGAATCTCTTTGTTTATTCCTCTCTATTTACTTCTGCAAAGTGTGGACTTTGTTAGTAGTTCATTGAAAGTTCTAAGCTTTTATTATATTTTGGAGTTACTTTCAATAGCTTTTGGAATATAAAGAATTCGATTCATTGAAAACAAGATGGTTAATCAATAGGAAGTTTCTGAAAATAACTTCATTGCAGTTTGCATTTGTGTTTTCAAGTTGGGAATTTGGTTGGGGTTATTTGCCAGAGTATAGATGTTTATGGATCCTAGGTTAAGAGGGTTTTCGGATTTCCAACTGAGGAATCAAACCGTGTCTATCTTTCAAAATCAACCTGTATCAGTTTTTCCGAATCAGAACATTGTTGCCGGTCCCAGATTCCAGATAGATAACAACTTGAAGGAACTTCATTACCATCCACCTGATCCAGCACCAAGTAATAGAGCACCTATTTCAAGTTTGAACCATGAGGAAGATCCGTCTGAAGAGTACTGTGATTTTTCCGATTCAGTTTTGAGATACATAAACGATATTCTAATGGAAGAAGATATGGAGGACAAGCCATGTATGCTTCAAGAGTCTTTGGATCTTCAAGCTGCTGAGAAATCATTTTATGATGTACTTGGCAAGAAGTATCCACCTTCTCCTGTACAGAACTCCACTAATTTTGCTTATGAAAATGGGGAGGACACTGATGATAATTTCGTTGGAAATTATACTAGTTGTGTTAGTAGTAGCTGTAATGCTAATGGTAGGAGCTACTTCGTGGACAACGGGTGGATGCAAAATCTAGGTGATTTTAGTACCACTCAGGCGCAAAATCTTCCTGTTTCTAGCATATCTCAATCATCGTATAGCTCTTCAATCACTAGCATAGATGCGCTGCTGCAGTCTCCAAATAGTAATCTTCAGGCCCCTGATATGAATGGCGAGATCCAATTAATTTGGCAATTCAGAAAGGGGGTTGAGGAGGTCTGTAAATTTATTCCAAGAAGTGAGGACCTTTTTGGTAATTTGGAGGTCTATGGGGTGGAATCGCAGGAGTCTAAAGCGTGGACTGGTGGTGTGGTGGTGAAGGAATAGAAAAAAGATGAGGGAGAGTACCCACCTACCGGTTCAATGGAAAGGAAGATTTCTGACAGAGAAGATGTAGATACTGAAGAAGAGAGAAGCAGCAACCAGGCAGCAGTTCATTCAGAATCCACTGTCCGAGCAGAGATGTTTGATGTGGCGTTGCTCTGTAGTTCAGGGAAGGGACCAACTCAGTGCACAACTCTTCGTGAGTCCTTGCGCAATGGAACTAGTAAAATGGTTCAGCAAAATGGACAGTCAAAAGGACCTAATGGTGGGAAAGGGCGTGGTAAGAAGCAAAATGGGAAAAAGGAGGTGGTGGATTTGAGGACACTTCTGATTCATTGTGCACAAGCTGTTGCAGCTGATGATCGTGGGAGTGCAAATGACTTGATAAGCAAATGAGACAACATTCATCTCTATATGGAGACGGGAATCAAAGATTAGCTCATTGCTTTGCTGATGGTCTTGAGGCACGCTTGGCTGGTACAGGTAGCCAAATCTATAAAGGCCTTGTCAGTAAGAGAACTTCAGCTTCTGATATCTTGAAAGCTTACCTTCTGTATGTTGCTGCATGCCCTTTTAGCAAGGCTTCTCATTTCATCTCAAACAAGTGAATCAATGTTGCATCAAGAAAGTCAATGAAGCTTCATGTTATAGATTTTGGTATTCTTTATGCTTTTCAATGGCCCACCCTTATTGAACGGCATTCTTTGAGACCTGAGGGGGCCCCCAAAACTTCGGATTACAGGAATAGATTTTCCACAACCTGGTTTCAGGCCAGCTGAGCGAGTTGAGGAAACAGGGAGGCGTTTAGCAGCTTTTGCTGAAGAGTTCAAGGTGCCATTTCTGTTCAAGGCCATAGCAAAGAAATGGGATAACATTCAAGTCGAGGAACTTGACATTAACGAGGATGAGTTTCTTGTTGTTAACTGTCTATATCGTGCTAAGAACTTGCTTGATGAAACTGTGGCAGTAGATAGTGCAAGAAATATTGTTCTCAATCTGATACGGAAGATTAATCCAAATTTTTTTATCCATGGGATTATGAATGGAGTCTATAATGCTCCATTCTTCATAACACGGTTACGGGAGGCTTTGTTTCATTTCTCTTCAATGTTTGATATATTCGAAACTATTGTGCCCCGTGAAGATTGGGAGAGGATGGTGGTTGAGAAAGAGATTCTTGGCAGGGAGGTCTTGAATGTTATAGCTTGTGAGAGCTGGGAGAGAGTGGAGCGGCCAGAAACATTCAAGCAGTGGCACGCACGTAATCTGAGGGCTGGCTTTGTGCAACAGCCATTTTGACGTCTGATAGTGAAGGAGGCAACTGATAGAGTGAGGTCATTCTACCACAAGGATTTTGTAATTGATGAAGATAGCGGGTGGCTGTTGCAAGGATGGAAGGGAAGAATAATTTATGCCCTTTCTTCTTGGAAGCCAGCATAATAATGAACTTGAATTTTGCTTACTTTCAAGGTCTTCCTTTCTTCTCTTGGGTGCTCTAACAGGAAAAATCAGGGAACTAAGGCAATGCTATCTCAATTTTTTCTTCATTCTTGCCATGTTGTCACTTTATCAGATCACCAGCAGATGTGCAGATAAGATAACAGATTGCATTTCAATGACCACAGGTCATGCCACATGGAGCTGATTATCTGGTTTACATCTAGAAGACTGAAAGTCATTAGAACATCAACAACAGAATTGGAAAGTGTACTCTATGCTTGCTTTGTTGTATCTTAGCCGATTTCTCAGGGTTCCATAGGCAACTTGAAAAGGGAAAGAATTGTAATATACATATAAACATGATTGCAATTAACTTGTTGAAGTGGATATACAGTGTCAATTCCTCTCTCTCTCCAGTATTGTCAAAAGCTCCAAGCAAATTGTGTCAAAGATCTTATACAATTGCACTCAAATCTCTCAATACAAATTGATTAACACCAGGCCAATACCATATAAAACAATTTGTTAGAATTCAGCAAATAGAATTTCTGAGAAGTGCTGATATCACTTCACTATAGCTTTCTTTTTATCACTTTTTTTTTTTTAACGGTCACTTGGATTGTGAAACTTAAACCCAAACCTGGTACATTAAAAGTTGACATAAAAAATTGGCAAGCAGCTAATGAGGGATTCTCTTTTGTAATGAAAACAACCCATGTTCCAAAACCATTTCAGAAAAGTATACATATTTTTTTGTTGGTACTTACCAATTATCATATAGCCTTCTCCAAGACATTTGATTATTTATTACTGTATAATCTGGCAAAGTTCCTAAACTGATAATGGTGGTCCAATCAGAAGTGAAGGACATTGTTTGGATTGAGTTAGACTTCCGCAATCGAAGCAAATTTGATTCCTCAACAATGGAAACCAATCACATGGAACCATAGTTGAAGATCATATTCTGTGGGGACCAGATCAGTTATTCTGATTTTTCTCATATGCTCTTTATTTATATCTAATTACATAGCTTTATGAAGACCTAATCTCACTACCATCCTCTTTTTATTTTCATCAGAATTCAGGTTGATCAGAGCAAAGGTCTTGAGTAATAGATCCAGCACAAGATTTGTGAACATAAGGAAATCTTGAGTAATTTTATGCTCCTAGGACTGATCAAAATGAACAAGAAAAATCCTACCTACGGTAAGCTTAAACATTGATCAAGAAGAGTTGGTTTGACTGAGATTCATCCGACCGACGGTGAAACAAGCAAAATCCGACAACCGGGACGAGGAATAAATGTTGCTTTTTTCAGGTTTTGCTACTGTTGTCTTAGTGGTTAAAGAGGTTGTTGAGGTTGTTTATATTATTTTGATTTTTCCTAATCCTGTTTCTGTTTCCAGGTTAGCCTTATCCCGGATTACGCTGCGATTCTAAAGCCCACTCTCCTTTTCCCACGCCCTACTCCGCAGTGGGTCAGGACCCATGATGGCAAATTATGGCGTTTGGTAAACAGTTGCGGCCCATAATTGAGAAAACTTGGGCTGAGGATCTGCCAAACTCCGGAATCAAATATTTCTATTCCGGTTTGGGTCCTGAGCAATCAGTGGACCAGCTTGATATTAGCACTGACGAAATTTTAGGGACTTCTAATGCTTAGGCCAGCTGCCTCAACAACCTTAAACTTTACACATCTTTGTGTCTATCCCTCTTGATAAGCTTGAACTACATTTTTGCTACACCTGTAGTCTGAAAATAAATTACATTATTAATCATTAACAAGTCATGTTCATTCCGTTTTTCATGCATCAAATCTGCCCCCATCCTGATCTGAAGTATATTATATACAATTTCTCCACTATATAAGAGAAATCATTAAATTACATGCA
Source organism: Durio zibethinus (assembly GCF_002303985.1). Next base: position 24,918,102 of record NW_019168492.1, read on the forward strand.
GTGTCATATATTATATTCGGGATTAGTACGGCCTTTGGATCGATTAAGACAACACTGGTTAAGGGATCGGGAACAGGAAGAAGGATTGATTGACATTCCAGTCTATTTTTAACTGAAAAAAAAGGAGAATTTTCCATTTTTTTTATAGATTTAATTATATTTTATATAATGAAGATCAGAACAAGACATTTACATCATCTGAACAAGGAATTGGGACAATATGATCCCACTGGACATGATGGCCTTTCCTTTTTATAATAGTAAGAAGAAATAAACATAGGATCTAAGCTGTCACAGATGTCTCCACGGGAACCTGGCCAGGGTAACTGACTTCAGATTTCAAGTCGGTTTCCCATAGCTCTGGTAATGCCTGCTTGATATTGTGAATGCTTTCTAATGCATAATCTGCAACTTTAGGTCTCTGAGAAGTGCCAACCTGCAAAAATTTTCAATAAGGACAGAAAATTAGCTATTTATCCTCGTTCTAAGCAACTATTTATGTTTAATTAAGACACCCAAATTTTCAAGGACTTACCAGCACAGTGTGAAGACCAACACGTTTTCCAGCCTGGATGTTGCGGACACTATCATCAAAGAACAACTGAAACAGCAAAAATCCAATGATGAAAAACGTCAGTAGACTGAAAAAGCAATAAATTACAATATAAGTGACAGTAAACTTATAGATCATCTTACTGTTCTCTGAGGGTTGATTTTGGCAATCTTGAGAGCACGCTCTACGGCAGATTCTTGTGGTTTGCAGACGATGGGTGTCTTAGGTAATGTTGCACCTGGCTTGGGATGAGCAAAATGCCCAATTATGTCAAAAACTTCAGGGCTGCTAGGAACATCATTTGAAGCAGCAGCTGATCCCAAAAACTCAATGTCATCTTCATCATCAGAAACTGTATTCTTATGGGTAGGATTGAGAGTCTCAAAGCAAATAACCCCTTCAAAACAGCCTTCTAATCCTAGTTTACTAAGAGCTTTAGCTGCATGGACCTTGTCTGCATTTGTGAAGATCTAATTCAACAAGAAACATTAAGTTTTGTTAGGAGACAATTCGATGAAAGTATGGTAAATACTTTGGCTATGCATTGGGGTAGCCAACTACTTACAATTTTTCGAAGAGGCAAGCTCAGCAATAGACTCCTCAATTGAGGATCCGGTTTTAAGTTCTCATAAGGTAGTCTTCCATGAACATAACTGTTACATAGGAAAATCAAAAGGTCAATCAAAAGGAGACAGAAAGGGAAAAAAGGAAAAAAAAAGGAAAAGAAGGATTTCAATACCTATGGTACTCATCATAGTCAAAGTCGTAACCAACTGCCTGCAAAGGAAAAAAGAGAGAAAGAAACACATAAATTTGTATTTTTATCTAATGACAAGGATGTTGGAGAAAAAAAATGGAAAATAGGAGAAATACCCTGAGGCCTGCCATTGTTGTCCCATAATTCTTATACAAGAGGTCGGACAATTCAACAATTTTGTCCTTTTCTATTCGCAGCTTTTCAACCATGTAATCTGAAAGTGGCATTCATTTAAAATTTAGATTGCAATGGAATCTTGACAGTAAAAATGGGAGCACCCAAGTATAATAATTCAAATCCTTACCTTTAATGTTCTTTCCACATTCTCTTGCAAGACCAGAACTAAGGGGATAAAGGGTATCATCAAGATCTGCAAATTCAAGCAAATGGTTATTACATCCTTCTCAGACATTAATTCATATATTAACCTCTTATTGTCATGTAGATTAGCTTACCAAACAGAAGGCAATCATATTTGGGCCTTTGAGTTAGCCTGTATCGGTCCTCGTATTCCATTTTCTCTCTTGATGATAGGATAACCAGCAAGGGAACTTGATCAGAGGACCTTAAATAATCAATGGAAAGTGATTAATATTGAAGTCCAAGATAGCTTAAAACCACCCAAACTAATATCAATACTGATTTTAAAACAAGTTTCCATGGCCTGTATCAAACTAAGGACACACAAGTGACTCAGATTACCACCATCAAATCAGAAGAAATCCTAGTAAGTGGACAACATTTAGCCAATCCCAGGTAGTTGGACAAGAGTTGAATGAGTTCATGAGTGGATAAACAACCACAACTACAAATCGAATTAAAAACAGGTATGCTAGTGTTCTTTTAGACTTTAATATTAAAATTTATGAAGCTAGAAAGTTCCATGGTAATGGTAAGTAGGGAAGGGCATTAAGCTATGATTAAAGACTAAAAGTCATTAAAAGAAAGCTAATGTGATTTATTAACAACACTTTTAGCGTTAAAAACAACTCAAATGATACAACTTGAAGAGTTGCAATTGAAAAGTGATGATAATTTAACCAAAAAAAAAAACCACTATTTTGATGTATGGCACTAAAAGTTTGGTGATGATTAAACAAAGAAAAAGACCCACTTTCTTTTAACAAGAACCCAACTTCTCTATCGAAGAAAATTTTATCGTTGTGCCTTTTTTTTCATTTCACCATGATAGGAAAGCAATGACCAAAAAAAATGATACATTTTTTATGTTTCTTGAGAGAACCCCAAAAGGAAAAGCCTTTGATGAACAAAACACAGAAAGCAGAAAGCTTTTCAAAAGCACAACAAACAATGGTTGAAAATGTCAATAGATAAGCAAATGCAAAGACAATTTAAGTAAGGCTGTAATGAATTAATACCTTACAGGTTTCAAAAACAAGTTAAAGCTAATAAAAGGAAGAGTGTTGGAGAAGGCTAAGAAACAGAGGAAACAGAGAGAAAGAGATTGTAATAATGTTCTCAGGGAAGAACAGAGAGCGAAGGGGGGAAGAAGAAGAGAGGCCAAATGGGTTTTTATAGGCAAAAACGATTGGCTCCATTTGTCATTTTAAAATCAAATTGTTTTTCTTTTTGTTATTCAAGTTGATCACGTTTAATTTAACTTGTGTTGAAAAAAACAGTTTTTTTTGTTTTGGTTATATTCAATGTGTAGCGGAAAGTTACAGGAAGTAACACAACGCAAAAAGCAATCTTTTAAGAAAACGAAAAGTAAAAATAGAGTTAGCTGTCCAAAGAGGACTCTCCTTAATCTTTACAGTTCATGTTTTGTCGCCATTTTTGAACGGTCCAAAGTTATCCATTTGTCTATTGTTACAGCAAAATCCAGAATTCTGCTGCAAAAGTTTAATGCAATTGGGGATTTTTTTTTTTTCAGTTCTAAAAAAAGAACAAAATTTGTTACTACAAAAAATTTTAGTTTCTCTGCTGAGTTGTTAATCTGTTCATTGGAATTTTATAATGAGTTTGGTACAACAGAGAGGATCAGAACAGACGCTGTGCCTTAAAAACAGGTAAGTTTCCTCAATTTTTTTCTAAATAAAATGAAGATGCCAGCATTTGTTTTCAATCCAGAGATTTCAGATCCAACCATTTCATCAACTTATAAGAGCTTCAATCATTCATGCATGAGCTGAAAATTTTGATTCAAAGATACCCAAAATCTTAAACATTCCAAGATAATTCTAGGAATATTGTTTTTTTTTTTTTTTGTGGTTCATTATTCTCAGGGTTTTAGAGGCTCCATGGCAAAAAATATCTGTCCTTTCTTTCTATAATAGCTATGGACAGGTACATGGGGTACAGCTTCTTTTATTATTATTATTATATCTTCATTGATCAACTAGTACTGGTGCTTGTCACAAATTATAGCAAAAAGAATTAGGCCACGTGTTTCTTTGGGCTATAAAAAGTATTGGTTTAAATGTGAACATTGGTTTAGTGTCCTTTTTTTTTTTTAACTATTTTAAATTTTTATTAAATATTATTTTAATTTACAAATTTTTTATTTTAAATTATCAAAAATTAAATTTTAATCGTTAAAATTAAAAATTAGATGGGAACATCTCCACATGTGATGCTGGTGAAGTTTACATTACTCCATGCATCAATCATAGAAGAGAGTGTATGTTTACATGTATCTATCTATAATTATATTTGTGGGATCATTTTCTAGAGTTTCAATGAGAGACCTCTATAATTGAAGAAAAAGACAAAAAAAAAAAATCAATGTGCTAATCTTTTAATTTTAAAAAAATATTATATCATAATCTACATCAATTAATATCAAACTTATATTAAGACTAATAGCTGATAAATTTCTTAAGTTATACGTATCAATAGTTGAAAAAATTAGTTAATTTTTAAAAAAGAAGTTAACAATTTGAAAATAAAAAATAATTATAAATATTAAATTTAAATTTTAAACTTATTTTAATTAAAAAAAATAATAGATTTGATTGCAATAGGAAATGCGTTTAGTTAGCCACCATAGGCAAAATTAATTCTTATTTTGGTTTTTGGTAAAAGCTTCAATCAACCGATGTATATATAATGCATGATAACACTAAAAATGGTTCCTTAGTTGGGTTTGTTGAAAAAAACAATAAAAAATTTGAAAAAACTAAGATAAAAAATTTTTTCATGTAGATGTGTATATAATTGGAGGTAACGCCGCCAATGATATAAGGTGAAAAGGACTAACCCTAATGTAGACCAAGAAAAAAAAGTTAAATCATATATTTAGGGTTCATTTGATAGCGTAATTCATCAAATAAAAAAACTTTCACCGTATCATAATTACATTTTATAATTAAATTTAAATTTAATTATAAAACGATGAGAATATGTTTTACTACCAAATAAACTTTCAATAAGAGAAGAATCGGAGGTTTAAAATTTTCAAAAAAAAAAAAAAAAAAAATTCAAAGAGGAAACGGTGAAACCATAGATTGGGCCTTTCTCATCCACAAATCCATGAATTACAAGGAAGGTGGTTACGTATTTGAAAAAAACATTGATCTATGGTGGAGGACTGGGTCGTTTGACAGGAACGTTTCTAACTCTTTCCTCTCAATTATTTCAACCAACTTCAAAGGGAGGCAATGACTGTGACTTAATATATTGTTTTTGTTTTTTTCATGCTGAAAATTTAGAATTATGGTATTAAACAAATGATCAATGATGGGTATTATTGAAGTCTTTTATCTTCCAATAGGTGAGGTTTGGTTGACTGATGAAAGGTACAACAAAAGGGGATCTGTTCATAAAAAATTTGATTTTAATCATTAATCAAGCAATCACGAATTCTTAGGGATTTGATATTTGTAGAAAATATTTTAAAAGCAAATATGATTTTAAAATTATTTGAACTAAAATTAATGATATTTTAATCTTATACAGAGAGATTTTAAAAATTTGTTATAATATATAAGTAGAAATTTAAACTTAAATTTATGAGATAATTTTTATAAAATAAAATCATGAAAATTTTAAATCAAAACGAATAATATCTCATAAATTAAGTGTTATTTTTCATGATTAATTAGAATAAAATATGAGATATTGCTTAATGGATGATTTAGGTCATCAGGCTACTATATTATTTGTTCTTATTAAAAATTTTGTTGATTGATTTATATATGTTTGTACTAAACACAGGCAATAATTCTCATTGGCCAAAAGTATCTTTTAAAAATTATTCAAAGTGTTGGATTATATGTTGACAGCAAATAAGGTATTGAACAGAATGATACTACTGCCAATCATGGTACCAATATTCAGATCTTGAACTCTTGTTTCCCATGAAGAACTAATCATGAGTTTCTTGACATAACAAGAATTTCTTTAACATCAATTTCTCAAGTATTTTTATCAGGAAACTTATACTTGAACAGATGGTATTTTTGACCCCAAGTTTTCTTTTTAAATAAGAATATCAAATTTCTTCTTTGTCATCCCTGTGTATATACTTATTATAACCTCAAGAGATTAGCTTTTTTTTTTTTTTATCAATAAAATCTAAAGTAAATAAAGTGCTTAGTTCTTTATGAAAAGATAAGATGTATTATATTTTTACGTGTAATGCATTTAAGACTAATATCAACATAGGATTTTTAGTAAAATTCAAATCCGAATCAGAAACCAATGTCGTAATGAGACGATTGACTTGAAATATTGGCAATAAGATGGCAATTCTAAGATGCTATATCTCATGGAGTGTTTGATTGGTATATGCTCTTTGGGGTATAATTGTTTTGCAATTTTTGCATGACAGCAAATGGGTGAGTCGTGCATGATTTGGCTGTTTCTGACCTCTGATCTTCTGACTTTACGATGGCCATGTTCTATGGTGTCCAAAGCGTCATTACAAAGAGAAAATATCTTGCAAAAATACTGCAACAATCTTTGATATGTATTATTTGTGTGATGCCATTTTCATCAGATAAAGCAAACACAATATGACAACACCCAATGCTGGAAAGAGCTGACAGGTGAATTCATTCACCCACTATGATTTCAGGTTTCCTTACCCCATATCCAGGGAAAAGAAAAGAAAGAGAGAAGGGAAAGAAACTGAATCTTTCTAACCTTTTTTGGGTTGAGATGAGTTGTAAAACACAGGGTGTTGAGTCTTTGGTTGTTTTGTCTATTGATCATCTGTGTTATGCTTGTTCATTGCACAAATTTGTGTGCATTTTTGGCTTTTGGGGTAATGTTTTATTTAGTATTCAACTTGTCTTGTTTATAAAAAATGTTTATACTTGATTAAACAAAACTATTAGAACAGGACCAACCTCACTAATTTGATCCACCAATCACATGATTAAGAGCAGTTTTTTTTTTTTTTTATATGAAAAAAGTCGCAGTCTAAGAATGGAAGAAAATGTTACAACTTGAAAGTGCTAGAATTTAAAAATTCCTTGATGCTATTTTTTAAAGGTAGTTCTTGAATCAATTGAAGCAATTAAATAAATTAACAAATTGCATTGTTAGGGGCATTGGCAGCAAGAGTTTGAATATCCTGCAAACGGTAGTAATAAAATTGTCATTTTCTACAGGATAACCTGATCAATCCAAGACTTGAGGGTAAATTTTAAAACAGTTTTGAATTTTTGTTTCAAGCCAAATTAAAAACATCCCCACAAATGATTGGTGATGAATTATTATTGGTCCTGCTGGAGACCATGCTTATCTGAGTTTTGCTTTCCAACAAGGAGGCCATTGATTAGCGTTTGCATTTATTGGTAAGCTTTTTTCTCGCAGTCTTTTACGTAAAGCAACACCAAGTCTTGTCCACTTTCACTTCCTGATAGCCCACAATCCTGCCATTGTTATACCCTAATGAAAAGCATAAATGAACGAAGAAGACACACACTTTCCATGGCCTTGGTTATAAACTGATTCAGCGCAATCAGCACAGCTTTGCAGTTACGGCCCTGACCCTTAAATTCTGGTGTATCTATAACTGAGAAGATAATGTCAATGTACTGCTTGGTTTTCGAATCAATTTATGTGGCTAAATTTAGCTGGCGACAGCAATTGTTGGGACCAGAACTAGGATTTGGACATTATCGAGTGCTCAACACCATGAAATAAAATTTGAGGTTTAGAGTTCTTTGCAGTTTGGTACACAATAGCAACAGCAATTAAGGCTTTCCTCGACTCACAAAACTCTGAACCTAAAGATAAGATGTAAGTCAATGTGTGTCGTCGTACACCACAAATTAATGTCTTTACTTGATGTGTCGGCCATAAGTTCAAAAAACTGTTTTTTTTCTCTGAAAAAATTATCAAGGCATCCAAAAGTGAACCCTACTAATGGAATGAGCATGTGGCCATCAGTCATCCACTGCTTTTAACCAAATGTAAAGGATTAAAAGAAAGATGCTTGGAAAATGGAAAGGCATTCGTTTTCTGCATTTGCGATGTTTCCTATTACCATGCAATCACCGCTGTCCATTCGCTTATTTGGAGTTTTTCAATCATTTTCTTTCTCTGAATCAATCATGTATGACTATACCTAAAAGGTCATTAGGCTGAGAGCCTGAGACAGAAAGTAGAATCAGACAATCAGTCCTTTCATTTGTTAATTTGGCCAGGACAAATTCTTAAAATAACAAGCTACTACTCCATTGAGCTCCGTAGGCTTATATCGAAAATTCACTTTCGCTTTGCAAATTGCGAGATGCCTCTTGATATATCAAAGAATTCCAGAAAGAACATTTCATTTTCAGATTAGGCATTTTGTTTTCCATTTTACTGCTTAGAGTTCAGTTTGGATAAGAAGGGGACGCAAAATGAGCAAATTAACCTATAATGTTAGAAAATTATGCAGGCGCAACCTCAGGTTCCAAGGGTGTTGAACCATCATCCACCACAATTTTGCCCTCCGTTGCCTCCTTGGATTCCTTGTACTCTTCTTGGAACCCTTGCTTAAACCTATCATAATTAGTGGGCTCACTTGATTTAAATGGACGTTCCCCCAGTATCTTAACCAAGTCCTCTTGGTGAAGGACCTCTCTCTCTATAAGCAATCCTGCAATCTGAGCCACATGCTCTTTGTGCTCCTCTATCAGCTGCACCGTTCGTTCATATGCCTTACCCACCCACTCTCTCACTTCACTGTCAATAATTGCACCGGTCTTGCTACTATAAGGCTTGGTCATCTCAAATGCATCATCCCTTTGAGGGAAAGAAAGAAGACCAACCTTGTCACTAAAACCATACACTGCCACCTGGGCATAGGTCATCTTGGTTACTTTCTCTAAGTCATTCTGAGCTCCAGTTGAAATCTTCCTCAACATAACCTAGTCCCCATAAAATATACATGACATGATAAAATACTTGGTTAAAAATCTATCGTGCAAAATAGATATATGAAAATTTATGCCCAAGCAAAATATTTATACGTAATATCAAATGCTATTGAAAAGTGCAAACTGTTGCAGCCAAAACACGTTGGCTTCCTTTACTACCTAAACCAGACCAGTTGTCAGGCATTACCATCTAGGATTCATCTCAACTTGAGATATGCATATCAGACAGATGCACAAGGAAGGTGATTCATAAACTTGGGCATTCAATGTGATCAAAGCATGCATATAGAAGAAAAATGCAAAGCTGCAGCAAATGAGTCCCTTTCTAGTTGACACCTGAAGACCTGATACTAACGGCTTCTGTTTCAACCTTGGAAATAAATGGTCAAGCACCCAGCACACATACATAATTCAAGTTAGAGAAAACAAGCATATGATATTCTAAGTTCTAAAGAAGCCTTTGTCTATCGATTCAGGATGATCTGAGATGTATAAAGAAAAGTGTGAGAAGGTGCTCAGAAGTTTCACCTGCTCTGCAGCTCGACCACCTAGCGTCATGCAAGTCATATCAAAAAGCTGCTCTTTGGTCATCAGGAGATTTTCATTGGGAACATACTGAGCAAACCCCAGTGCTGCAGTACCACGAGGAACAATTGTTACTTTAAGCAATGGTTCTGCATATTCCAAGAACCAACCAGCAACAGCATGGCCTGATTCATGGTAAGCAACAGTTCTCCTTTCTAACATGCTTATAGCCTGCATGCCAGAACAAAAATGTTAAATAAGACAAAGCTTCATTCCATACTGGAAGCAGGAAATAGTCAGAAGGATGCTAAGCAAATCAATGTAGAGCTTCTTTATTGACTGAAAAACAGATAGATCATAGATCTCTGAGACACTACGTCAGCCGAAGAAGGGAGATCAAACATATAACAAGCAATTTAACCGACGTTCTATACTCTATACAAACTTTACAGCTACATCCTGAAATGTATTATACCACCACAGAGGAAAACTGAAAACCAGATTTTGACATTTAGACATTCAAATCACTCTTCCACACACTTAATTACATTTGAGGAAAAATAACCGATCACATAGATTGAATAGAGGTTTCTATTTATAATAATGCAGTGCATAAATAAACAAAAGAGGCAGATGATGAGAAACAACACACCTTGTTCTTCTTTTCTAAACCACCTATCACCCTGTCTATGGCTGCCTCAAAATGTTCCATGGTTATCACTGCACTTTCATTCCTTGCAGCAATCAATGCTGCTTCATTGCAAACATTTGCAATGTCGGCTCCAGCAAAACCTGGGGTTAGAGCAGCAAGTCGCTGAGAGTAAGAAGATGGCTCATTATCCAGTTTTAGTTTCTTCAAGTATATTTGAAAGATTTGGTCACGACCGTTAATGTCAGGTTTGTCAATTGTAATTTGACGATCAAACCGACCAGGTCTCAACAGGGCTCTGTCTAAAATATCAGGCCTATTTGTGCCAGCAAGCACAACGACTCCAGAAGTTGTTCCAAATCCATCCATTTCTACAAGCAACTGATTAAGAGTACTTTCGCGTTCAGCATTGCCACGTGAAAAGCCTCCACGGCCCCTTGCTCTACCTATTGCATCAATCTCATCAATAAATACGATACTAGGGGCATGTTGCCTTGCCTCTTGAAATAAGCTTCTCACTCTTGACGGCCCAACACCAACAAACATTTCCATAAAATCTGATCCAGACATAGAGAGGAAAGGCACCCCAGATTCAGCAGCAGTTGCCTTTGCAAGAAGTGTCTTCCCTGTGCCAGGAGGACCAACAAGAAGTGCACCTTTGGGAATTTTAGCTCCCAATTCCTCATATTTCTTTGGGTTCTTTAAGAAGTGCACAAACTCCATAATTTCTTGCTTTGCCTCATCACAACCAGCAACATCTTTAAAAAAGACCTGGTACGGCAAGTAAACCATTGCAAAGAATTATCATGATGCTGACCTTCAAATCTTACTTTGTATATAGGTAAGATAACAGCACTATACAGGTTCAAAAAAATTTTCTAACGATGAGTTACCTTGTTCTTTGTATTCTTGTCCATTTTTGTAATATGCGCCTTTCCCATATTGAATATTCCAAGACCACCTCGGCCCCCAGAACCACCAACTCCAAATCCACTTCGTATTTTTCTCCCCATAAACCATAAGGACCCTAAGAGCAAGACTGTCAGTCCAAAGCGCATCAACTCTTGGTACCAGTTCACTTCACTCACATAAGTTACAGGAACATGATCATGAGGATCTAGCCCCAATGCTTCTTGGGCTTTCTCTAGCTTCTCCTCGAAGGATTCAACACTCCCTATGTTAAAGTAGTACTTATATTGGCTTATCTTTCTTCCTGCAGAGGCTTCATTTGTTGAAGCTTCTATAGCATCATCAATGGTTTGATTTGCATTGTGTGGTGACCTCCTCACATAAACTTTTGCAACAGATTTATTTGAAACAACAATTTTTTCCACCAAGCCAGGTTCCAGGAGTTTATTTTTGAACTCTTGGAAACTAATCTGAAGAACACATCACACAGCTTAAAGAAAAGAAAAAATTGAAAAGAGAGAGTAGAACTGGAAATTAAAATGGTTGTAAGAAAAAGAATTCATAAAAACTAAAACCTAGCCTAAGACATACAATTTCTTTTTCACCTAATGGTGGTTCCATGTTTTTTCCCAATAAATCCCATAAAACACACAATAGGCATTTACTTCAAGATACTGTTTCTGGTTCTGGTTTCATTCATACTTTTTTTGCTTGAACTTGGGTTTTCTCATGGGTATTAGAGTCACATTCTTGAACAAGATATACACAAAGGGATTAGGCTAAGTCCAAAGGGTTGCTAAGACCAACTGGAACAAGAACCATGAAGATTATCAGTTTCATCAGAGGGAGAATGGCAAATCCAGAGAGCCAATAAACTTGATTCCTCGATATACTAAGTCATCTAAATTCATATTTAGTAACTTCACGGCAAGGCCAATAAAAGGGTAGCTCATGTCTTAACATGACATGAAAAGTTGCCATTGAGATCGTGCCTTATAACAACCAATGTATTATTAAGAACCAACCTGAACAATTTCTAAAAATAAGGGGGAAATGCTGCTAACCTCCTTCTGATCATGAGGACCTGAAAATGTCGAGTACAAAAACCCAACCAACAATAAAGCAGTGACCATATGCTGCATCAACTTTGCAATGTTCTGGGAATTGCCAGGATCAGAATCCTCTGGAGAATCACATTAACATAAATATCACAAGAGCTCGAATTACTTAACTACATTCACCATGAAATCTTCAATTTAGTCAACATCTTACAAATGGTGATGTCATGAACATAAGAAAATATCAGTGATTCACAAGCGTTTTCAACAAAATCTTTCAATTTTTTGTCAACTTTCACTAATCTCAATCAAGATTGTAACTAAATGTGAAAAAAATTTAAGGGGGCGTTTGGTTCGCAGAATCTTGGATTCCAGGAAAAAGTGTAATACCCAGGAAAGTTTGATGCCCGGGGTTTTGTTTGATTTTCAGGATATCCTGTAATCAGATTCACTCATTTGATTGAGGGAAATTTTGATTTATTAATTCATATATAATTACCATAATGTCATTGACAAGCTTTAGGTAACGTTTCATTTTGTTTTAATAAAAAAACCCAAATGACAAATGATGCCTTTAGTAGCAAAAGAAGAGAAAGATTTTAATTTTTTTAAATATACCCAATTACGGTGTTTAACTAGACATCAACCATAATAGTTGTATTAAAATATAAAAAAAAAATCAATTATGACTTTTGGAAGAGCTGAACAATTTATTAACTTTTGTAAATATGTTAGAAAAAACATCAAATAAGACGTTTGTTCAAAAAAAGCCCTATTCGATTTTGTAAATATTCTAGAAGATCGTCTATCAAATAAGACGTTTGTAAAAACAAAATACCTTATTTGAATGGGTCAAATAAGGTATTTGTTCAAAGAAACACCTTATTTGATGCTTTTGCAAAAATTCTTGAAAAAATATCAAAAAAGGCATTTGTAGAAAGAAATGCCTTAATTGATATCAATTAAGGCGTTTGTAGGAAAAAACGCTTCTTACAAATGCCTTAATTACCACATATTAAAACTGAATTAAAAATAAGGTAACTTCTTTTAAAAAAAGCTACAACTGAGTTTCAAACTTGCTTTTCAAAAGGGTAACGGATATATAACAAATTTTTTATTTAAATCAAATTTAGAAATAGGACAACTTTCCCCCGCGAAATCTTAAAATGCCATCAGGAAAGGTAAATTTCTGATTCCAGGACTTTGGGTATTATTGAAAATCTGACATTTTTCCCCGTAATTGGATTACTCTAAACCAAATGTGAGAAACAAATACCTATCTTAAGATTTTGCGAGAAAATTTTAGGATTCCTCCTAAACAAATACACTCTAAAGGATTTCCAGTAAATGACGTACCTTTGGATCCAGATTTCTGTTCATTAGCAATACCCTTCTTGTTCTTTGGGTAGTAATTTTCATATTCTACAATAATTCAGTTAAAAAATAAATTAAAAAAGTGTAAAATTTAAATGAGACGTATAAAAATATCGACGATTATTAACTCACTTCTTTTCTTGGGTCCTTCACTGGAGAAAAACCGCCTAATCCTAGGGTTTGCTAGAATCGAATCCAAATTCGACAATGGCGTACTTGAAACGAGCTGCTTCCCAGTTCCAGCTGGTGCAAAATAACCCCTTACAAGCCCTAAACCTTGATTGACGCGTGAAATCAACGCATTTCCTACAGGCCTAGGGACATGCGATTCGCTCGATAACAGATTTCTCGATAATAAATTCTGCAAAAACGAACACTCAAAACATTACCAGAAACAGAAAAAAAAAAACAAAATGATACTGTTATTAATTAAAATAAGGGAAGGAAATATTATTACTGTTTGGAAAGTGGAGCGAGAAGAGCGGGAGAGAGTGCGAACAATTCTGGAGAAAATCATTGTAATAGTATTGATGATGGTAACATGAATCGATTCAGAATAGTTAACTACCAAAGGAAGGGTTATTGCGCTTCTGGGGTCCGTTTGGTTAATGAGAAAAAAATACAAAAAATACAAAAAAAAAAAAAAAAAAATTTGCTTGATTTTGTTGAAGTTGAAGTACCTGCCTACCTGGGACGTAATACGTGAAAAAAGGTCGGATTTGTTGCAGAGTTCGGGAACGGCCTCTTTTCGTGACACAATTCCCCATTCTAACCTTACTGATTGAAGCGTTTCTGCGATATTTGATAAGGTTTTTTTTGTCATTTCAAATGGAGTTTCTGTTTCGCTTGTGGCAAGAGGTTGTTGTAATCCACAACTCTTTCGTAGAATCCATAATTTTCAAACCAAATGGGCCAAATATTTCATTCATCAATTTGGGTTCTTTTATTGGGTTTTCCAAACCTTCTTTTCCTTTTTTTTTAAATTTTTTTTTTTTTAAACTCATCTTTGTTTGGGCCATTTTTTTTGGAACGATATGATTTATTTTTTTGTGATTATGATTTTTTTTAATAAAAAAAATCATAATTTTAAATTTATTAAATGTTATCTTATATAAATAATTATATAAATAAACTGAATAATTTGAATTCTATTGGATCGTGATTTTACTTATATTTCTAATTCATTAAAAATTCTTTAAAAAAAAAACTTTAAAATATCAATAAAATTTTGCTGCAGTAGTAAGAAGAAAGTTAGAGAAACTTTTAAATCTCAAATTTAAGTCTTATTAAATAAGATTTTTTTTTATTATGAGTTATTTAATTATATAATTGTAATCTTTAGCAATAAATCTAATGTTATTAAAAAATGGCTTGAAAATGATTTAGCAATGTAAAGCAACCTTGGTTAGGAGTATGAGATTGAGAAAATAAATGCAAATTAGATTCTAAGTTAATTTGATATTACAAGAGCACATTAATTAAAACATTAACGGGGGCATACTATAGTTTTAATTAATTGGTTTCAACCCACAAAACACATTCAACTAATGCTAGAGTTTATGCTTATATCAAAGCATGGGTTATAATTAGGAGACCAAGACAGTGGAGAAGGTGAAGCAGGAGGAGAACGGGACAGGGAAGATGAACAGGAAGAGGAATTGGAGGAAATATTATTGTTGTGTGATGGGTTCCTTATCATCCAAGGCACCACATCTTCAAGCAACCCTTGTTGACTAAATCCTTCCAGAGCTAGTTCTTGAGGGCAGCCATGGAATGAGCTTGGCAATACTGCTGTAGTTTCTTGGGGTTTTGTTGTTTGCGAAGCTCCAAAAGCCTGTGATTCAGCTTCTGAAATTACCTTCTTGGGCTTCTTGGTTGGTGATGAATTATCTTGAAAAGGCTGGTTGTTGAGTGGGAAGTATGGGTAGGCAAAGTGTAGGTGAAGCCCTTCATAGGTGATGATGAGTGTATCTGGGTCATCTCTGGACCTCTCCACCTGCTTCTTTGCGCTGCATCTTGGGTTCGTGCACTTGTAATAGCTCCTGTTTCATGCCAATTCAAAGGAAAATCACATACTTAAATTCATGATCTGGGTGGGGATAGTAATGACAAAAGCAATAGGACATGAGCTTTAAATGCGAAGCTGATGTTTGAATTGCCAAGGATTTGATATTCCATTTGAGGATACTGAACACATTCAGATGTTTTAGTTTTCATAAGCAATGCAAATCTATAGTTAATTACCTTGGATTTGGGCTGTTTTTAATCAATTTTTGCCCATATTTCCTCCATTTATATCCATCATCTGCCATGACATTGCCACTGCATTTGATCTTTAGAGTATACTTATTCTCTATCTTAGTCAAACCTCTTTCCAATAATGAATTAATTCTGCGAAAAAAGATTGTTCATTTAATATCAAATGAAGATTAGTCATGAGCTCTAGAAAAATTCATCACTCATACCTGGTTTGCTGTTGTGCTGGGCATTGATCCTTCCAGGTTGTCACTGATAAAGCATTCTCGATATCTTCAATCCTTGGCCCTGAATAGACAGTGGAGATGAGTCGTTTAGAGGCCTCTTCTTCTAAAGTTTTTGATTTGGCTTGAATTGTCTCTTGAGGTAGGACAAAGAAAGGAGACTCATCATCAAGAAGCTCTCTCACAAGTTCATCTTCGGAGCCATCAAACCAATCATCCTTCTGATCTTTCTCCATCACAGCTCTCTCAGCCATAACTAATTAAACCTTGCATTAGACCAAGATGCACTACAAACTTAGCTATTACAACAAGAAGAATCCGGTAAGATAATGCAATATTAAGTAGCTAGGAAGAAGAAAATTTATGGGGAAGGAAGAGAGTAGTGGAGCAGATAAGTTGATAAGAGTTGTACATATATATGTTTGACTTTGCTAAGAATTTCCTGCCCTTGTAGTTGTTACAAAATTTGGTTAACTGTACACTGGAGCATCCCCTCCTTAATTACTTTCTTAATTGGGTTTCGTCTCTTTGCATGCAGTCACCTGTGGCATTCAAGATTCAAGATTCAAATTTTAATATTTATACATATATATATTTTAGATTATGAGTTTTTTTTTCTTATAAAAAACTATTATCATATTGATGGATACTATTTTAGTTAAATATGCTATGTTGTGTTTTTCATATATAGTTAGTGTGAGGGACACTTTTAAATTCAAAAAGCAAATTAATTTTTTTCATCAGAGGCTATTAACAGATAGTTAGAAGTATTATTTATTTTTAGATTAATTTAATATATCAAGTTGACTTGATATACACAATATTATGTCATTATTTTATCTCATAAATCTCTCACTTTTTATCTACAAATAAAACCATTGAAATGTTATTTATTCATTTTACATTTCTTCTACTTTTTTTATTTTTCACTCTCTTTTCGATCTTTAATAATTAATCTTTTATTTGAGTGTCAAAATGTCAAGGTAAAGAGTCATTTTAATCATTTTTTTTTATTATGATTTCAAAAATTTAACTTTCAATTCGAAGTTCGACATCAACAATTAGCTATATAAATTTAGTTACAAATCATCCATTAATATGTAAAATGAAAGAAGTAAATAGGCAGTAACTAAAAGAGTTAAGCATATTCAAATCGCGTTTCATGCTTAGCTGCCATAGATGGTGGCCATCTCAATATTTTGAGCTGATTGTCTCTAAATTTGCCGGACTCTCTGTATTTTTCATTCTGGATTTTGTCTTCTTACGTTGTTTTGATGGGATAGATGCATCTAAGGTGGACCAAAGCCACCGGACACTTGACCCCATTTTCAACCAAAGCAAGAGTCAACCACTAAAGAAGGTATAATTATATACCCTTAAAATCAGTTAAGCATAAGTTTATATATTCTTTGCCCATATCATTGAAAGCCTTTAGGCAGTTGAGCATCTATACCATTGATTAAACTAGATAGATGATGATAAATTAAGGTGGCTTAAGTTCAATCGAAACATTAAAATTAAAATTAAAATTTACAAAATTTTTTAAAGTAATTGCTTGAATGAATGAATTAGGTAGACAATCTAAATGTAATCCTTTTAAAGGGGGAGCAATCTCCCCTGTTCCAATTTGTATTTACAACTTTATCTTCAAGAAAAGACGATTTCCGAGAAGTTGCTTCAGAGTGAGGGAAGTTTTGTATCGGTTCGGCTTTGACTTTGTGAATCCTAGAAATCCAAAGGTGAGCCAAACCCTGACCCTCTTGGAACGTGAAGACAAATTGGTTTTGACTGTCAGAATGGGTTTGGGTTTAGCTGCTTAAGGTGGACGTTTTCTCAAAAGTCAACCCTTTGTAATGTGGGATCTGGCTTGTGATTTAGCTACACGTGTATACGATTGGGGGGGCCCCAGTCATGGTCAAAATTCACGTGCGGAGAAAATGGAGCAGTTTGAGCTGTCCCCGTCGTGTCGATCAAGCCCCTGGAGAGACGGTGCAACCAACAAAACCATGTTAGCGCAAAACAGAAGAGGGACCCCTTTAATTTGTCTTGGGTGCATGAGTGGGGATGAAAAAAATTTTTTTTGACAGAACTGAAATATGATTTAAAATTATAGTATTTGATTTGATTTAAATTGATATTTTTACATTTAATTGTGATTAAATTTAAATATTAAATATATATTAAATTCGAATTAAAAAAATAAAAATTAAATAAATTGAATTAAATAAAATTATATATTTTTTAATTTATATATATATTTTAAAATTTTATAAAATAAAAATAATAATTTTATATTAAAATTTATTTAAATATATTAAAATAATATATATAAATTAAAAATTAAAATCGATAAATTAAATCAAATTAAACTAATAAAATTCGTTTCGATTTAATTTTAAATTAAATTTTAAAATTTTATATTATTACGTAATATTTTTAAAAAATAAATTGAATATGACTTGAATGGAATCGTTATCACTTCTACATAAAAAAATATTACACAAGTGTGATTGAATTAAAATATATTTGATAAAACAAGCCATGTTTATGATCATAGACTCAAAGTTATGATTTATGATCATCAAATTTAATTTACTCACCTTGTGTCAAGATATATTTATATAAAATATAAAATAAATAAGTATTATTAAAAAGAAAAAACTATTTCAAAAAAGATGATTTGAACTTTTTTTATTTATATGTAAAATTAAATTTTATGAAAAGCAAAAGAAAATTTTATTGTAAATCAATTCCAATTTGAAGAAAAAATAAAATAAAACATTCATTAATCAAATTATTCATTTTATAATCTGATAAATATTTTTAAAAACTAATTAATAGGACAAGAATAAAAATAAAGTTTCATTCTACATGTTAATATCAATACCAACAATAATAAAATTTATAATAAAAAGAAAATTCATCGACCTTAAAAATCATGAGGGTTCAAATCCTCTGTCTCTAACCCCAAAAAGCCCATCTACTATTTATTTATTTTATTCTACCTTTTTTTTTGTTAGTGGGTCCAAATTTTTTATGTTTCTCATTCATCTTATTTTTTTTATATATATTTTAGAAGCAAACGCGTTTAAGCCATATTTTATAATCATATTTTTTGAAAAAAAAATTATTTGTTAAACATTATATTTGAGTATTGAAGGATGAATATTTATTTCAATAAACTCGACATTAAAAAAAAAAACTTTAATAAAAATCCTTTTTCATTTTAAAAGTGTAATTATTTTTCTTAATCGTTGTTCTAGAAGTTAAGCCCAAGAATGCTGGCGAGAGTTATATCTTTGGGTCATGGCCCAACAAATTGAAGCCAATGTATTCTTTCCACGTGGCACTGTCTTCATTATAAAGCCCATTAACAATTCTACCAGTGGGCCCATGGACAGCGACAGCGTTTCAGTCCTCCAATTTATGACCACCGACTCAAATCCAATTAAAAGAAAACATAAAATTCTCTGAACAAACCAAAACGGGCGGTCAAGATTCAAAGACCTAATTTTCCCGCGCAAACGCCGACCCAGGTCGGTGGCCGCCCTATCTGAAAAAGCGCCCACGACTATCAGAACGCGGCTCAACGTGGGCCACGAGTACACTTTATATTAACCAACCCACTCATCATCCGCCACATGGACCCAACAAATCCTGCTTAGCTGTCACCCGTCCCCACCGCACGATTAAAAAAAACCAGTCTTTTTTATATTTCAACAGCATCGCTACGATAGCACGGACATTTCCAATTTTTTCCTCTCAACCCCCCCAATTTTTCAAATTTTCAAAAGGAAACGAAATTCAATTCAATTCTATTTTTGAAAAATGAAGAGATCTGATTCGATAGAAGAAGGCTGTACGACGCCGAAGCATAGAATTCCGGAGGCGTTTCAATGTCCACCGCCGCCTAGGAAGAAATCACAAGGAGGAGCAAAGAGGGAGCCACCGAAGAACGGTTACTTTCAGCCGCCTGATCTTGATACTCTTTTCACTATGCAGCCTATTCGTGAAGCTTGTGCTTAGAGAGTTCAAAGACTTAATTTGCATTATATATTTATTTTATAAATTTCAATCGTAAATATATGATTTAGGAGTAGTAGTAGCTAGTATTAATTCTTATTTTCTTCAAATTTGTAATGTAGAAGATAATTGATTTATTTTTATTAATTTATCCCTCTGCTTAATTCTCTTTTGCTCTTTGCTTTTCTTACATATTAAATTTTGTTCTAAAGTTACGAAAATAAGATTTATTAAAAAAAATTGTTACTATGACATATTACATATTAAATACATTATTCATTTGATTTAAAAATTTTACGATATTATTTTATAAAAATTATTCATAAATATAAATATAAATATTTATTTATATATTATAATAAAATTTTAAAATTTTTTTCGTATAATATTATAGTATCACATTTATAAGACGACATCACAGCACGATGAAAAGTTTTCTTTCGGCATAAGATCATATGAATCCTAAGATAATATTCATTATGTATTTTTTTTTATAGAATATATTACGTACATTTTCAACATAAAAAACTTTTTATTATTAAAGTGATAGCATATCTTTTTCTATAACTTTAATTTTTAGTATATTATGGTGAGTAGTTCCCACCTTCATTTTGATGGTGATGCTAATCTTGCTGATAATTGTAGCCAATTTCAAGCTATGAATTGGTGGATTTTATCTAAAAAAAATCTAAGGAAACGTTCATATCGTTGAAATTTTGGGGCTATTAGTAATGTTCTTTTACTTGTTTATTCCAATTTCCAATATTGTGGATGTGGGTGTTGTCAGGGCAATGATTTTCCTGCTCGAAACAATAGCTGGCAAAGATGCAATTTGAAAAATGTGAATCATGTTCTGTCAGATCAGATAAGTTTGTGACTACAGGAATCCAATGGATCCACAACAAATAACAATTCTTCAGAATTTAAATTTCTCATAACAATTAGACTTCCAGTAATAGAAATTAATTGTTGGTAAAAAAAAATGTCTGCATTTCGGATTGAAGTTGCAATCCCACCTTACATGATATTTGCTACTCTTGGGACAGGTTAATGATAATTTGCAGCTTAATCAAAATTGATTGTTTTGCTGTAAATTAATAATTAACTAATCATTATAGTACGAATTCAAAGTGAAAGCTCAGAAATAAATTAAAAATTGAGAACAAAAAAGGAACTAATCATCTTAGTGAAAAGGAGAGATTGCTAATATAAAGACGGTAACTTTATATAACATTGATCTCATAATTGTACATTGTTTAAACCAGAAAATATGAGTTGTCTAGTTCCTGATCCAGGTTTTGTCTACAACCTTGATCTCATAATTCGTGTAAAGTGTAAGTGATAAGATAAAATAATCTCAAATAATATTCAAATTAAATATGTTATATAATGAAAAAAAATTATTTTTTTATGTGAAATTAATGAGAATTAAATAAATAAAATTAACAAATAAATCTCTAAATCATAAATATAAAGACACAAGTAATTTACGTAAAAAATTTCTTTAAAACGAAAAATAAAAATCATAGACACTAACAAATAATTTTTATTATCAAAATAATAAAAATACAAAATTTTCTCTACATAAAACTAAAGGTATATAATTATAATATTTCAAGATTAAATAATCTTGATAAAAAAAATATTACAAAAAAAAAAATTTCAATAAATTAAAAATTAATAAATACCCATAAAATTAAATAAAAAATTTAAAATTTGATACTCACTGTTTAAATTAAAAAATAATGAATCGTGAATATATCGATAAAATTTCAACTAATATCAATTAAACTACTTAACCGAAATTATACAAAATCCTTTTTTTTCTTTGTTGCCGCTACACCTTTCTTGTTTCTTTTTCAGTCGTATTTTTTCAGTCGTATAAGAGTTGAAAACTCTGTAACCAAACATAAAATGATTAAAAAATTTCATGATGAATGAGTTTTGAATTAGGCCACCTCCATGGGAAACCAAGCCCAACAGTAAGGCCTCGCAATGTAACCAGTGATGTCGAAGATTTATAGGTTTGACCAATCAATTTTGTTCACAGTGCAAGCAACTGAAGCACTTGAGCTTGTTTGATCATGACCCTTAATCAAACATCACTTAACTAGTGCCATAAGCATGGATTCTATCAGAATCCACCCCATTTTTAAGAAGCAGATATCATTCATTTTCAAGAGTGGACACTTATCGGATGGCACATCGTTCTCTCCGAACGATGCGGTAGAAAGAAACTTTTGCCAACTAAACCCAACATATCAAACGTCTTCTGGTCTTTTTGTTTCAAACTTTCAATGCCTGGTTTTCAACACACTTTTGTATAGTTTGGAATGTCTTTGTAGTTTCCACACGCTGTCTTTGGTTTCATTCAAAACTTGCAGTTGCAACAGATGAAGAAAAGGATTGAACATGAAAAACGCAAAAAATATGGTGGGACTATTCAACTGTTACAACTTTAATATCTTAAAATTTCAAACTTTTCTAAGTTAGTTCTTTGTCATACATGAGACAGTTTTCTATGCCTAATCTCTTTTTATGATCATCTTAAAAATAGATATGATAATTCGTATATTTATTTCATGTAAAATACTAATAATTCGTATATTTATATTATATTTATAAAAAAATTACGCGTTATAATTTATATCGACATAAAAAATAAAATATATATATTTTGTTTTGTTAAATTTATTTATAATTTTAATTAAAATTTTAAATCATATTTTTTATATTTTTTATTCGTATCATTTTTGTATCGTGTTATTATGTTGTATTTAAGATTATTAAATACTTTATGTCTCACCATTCTTACGAGGAGAATAACAAGGATATAAAGAGTTAGATTGAAAAAACATGAAACGGATGTTTAACAATATAATTTAACATAATTAATGTTTACTTACATGAAAATCATTTAACCATACGGTGACAACGTTATTCCTTAGTTTGAAAGCCAAAATAGTTGAGGGAGATCCAATTTAGGCTCCAAGAATTTAGAGACAAGGGAAGTAGGAAGTACCTTGAGAATATGGTAACAAGGGCAGGTACCTGCAACAAACTCGGCTCTCCGATAAGCCGAGGCTTCTTAATCCCATGTTTGAAATTTCATCATATTTGCTTTATTAGAATTAATTGTTTGGTTCTTATGCACGCAAATAAAAGACCATTAATTGCTAAAGCCTGTATAAATCTGCAATGAAAATTCTAATATAGTTCAAAATGGAAAACCCTGGAAAAAAAAAAAAAAAAAACC
This sequence comes from Durio zibethinus, assembly GCF_002303985.1. The sequence goes on from NW_019168492.1 coordinate 24,941,020, forward strand.
GAGAAACTGCAGACATGCACCCTGGGAAAACAATGTTTTAATAGCCTCTCCTGCCCTGATATTTTACCATCCAAACTTGCAAAGAATTTCTCATAATTTTTTTTGTTAAGCGGTAAGCGGTTTTTGAACTTTGCCCAATACATTTTCTCCTCAGGTCGATTCAAGCAGGTTGTTTTACACCGAATCTAGTAAATTCATGGGAAATTATCTTTCCATAGGCTCCCACTGGATTCGAATACAAACAACAAAGGGAAAAGCATATTCTCTTTGCCACGGAGCCTACCATCTATTGGTTATGCAACTTGATACTGAAGAGAGGAAAGAGGCGCTCCAGGAAAATGGGAATAGAAGTATGGCAACAGAATATGGCATATGGCATTTCAATGTGCTCTTCAGGTACTAGATTTAACATATGGCATATAGCTGATTAGAAGGTCAAGGTTCTTATTGACTTTCTTGTGCCACTTAGCTTAATTACAGTATAATGGCTGCTATGGGATTTTCTTGAAAGACATATAGTACTCCTAGTAAATTGACTTTTTAATTGCATATTAAGGAATACTAAGTAGACTTTAACTGAGGATTTGATGTGTATAATCTACCTGTTCATGTCTTTTCTGGAGGACCACTAGTGAAAGGTCATTCTGGTAATCAAGATTTACTTGAATGGTTAAGAGAAAAATCTTACTTTATCAACACTCTAAAATTCAGCTCGACCAAAACCAATACGGACCAAACAAGGTGACCATCATAACATTGGACGTGCAACTCATCGATGGAAATGAAAATCTTAGTACCTAATCAACAACAATCATATATATCCCTATATATTTGTAGCCTTGCATTCTGCAGCCATAGTTGCTCTTCAAACTTACAGCAAATCAAAGTTGCCCATAATTTCTTTGCCAAGTCACCAGCTGAAAGAAAGAATATGGCAACCTCACATCTCCCTTCATTTCCTTCAATGGCAATGCTCTTTTTTTTCTGTGTTCTATTGCTATTACTGGAGAATGCAGCAGGCAAAACAAGGCACTACACATTCAATGTACATTATTGGAACAGTTCTTAATTCACTTTTCCTTTTGAACTTTTAGTTTGATGTTAATATCTTTTTCTTGTTCACTGATTAAAGATTCAGTACCACAATGTTACGAGATTATGCCACACAAGGACCATTCTGAGCGTGAACCGACAGTTCCCAGGGCCTCGTTTAGTGGCAAGGGAAGGTGACGGAGTCATTGTTAAGGTGGTTAACCATATTGCAGAGAATGTTACCATTCATTGGTATGAATCTTTAATTCAAATGTTAATGCATACCGTATTGTTAAACTTTTAGTAATTTGGTGATTTTAAAATTTCTTGTTTTTATTTGGGAAACAGGCATGGCGTTAGACAGCTAACTACTGGATGGGCGGATGGACCTTCTTACGTAACACAGTGTCCCATACAAACAAACCAATCATACATTTACAACTTCACAATCACAGGACAAAGAGGAACTCTCTGGTGGCATGCTCACATCTCCTGGTTGAGAGTAACGATCCATGGACCAATAATCATCCTCCCAAAGCGCAATGAATCTTACCCATTTGAGAAACCCCTCAAGGAAGTCACCATCATGTTTGGTAAGAAATTGACATAATAATGTATCCATAAGCATTAACTTTATGTCTTCAGGTTTTCTAAAACTACTATCTGCATGGGTTTGGGATTTCAGGAGAGTGGTTCAATACAGACCCTGAAGCTATAATCAGCCAAGCACTCCAGACAGGAGCTGGACCCAATATTTCTGATTCATATACTATCAATGGGCTTCCAGGGCTACTCTACAACTGTTCTTCTAAAGGTTCCAGTTAATGCTAAAGCATAAACGTTTTTTTTAATGAAATGGACAGGTTGGCTTTAACTTTTATGTTTTTTGGACAACGTGGTTTGTCACAAAAGATTAGTCAAAAAGGTTGTTAGGAAGACTGCAGTACTATTTGTGTCTTGACTATTTTCCAATCTAAGTTAAGCCATCCATTCAAGTTTGGGTTTAACGTGTTTGTTTCTGTGTGAGTGTTGCAGACACATACAAGCTGAAGGTGAAGCCAGGGAAGACATATCTCCTCCGATTAATCAACGCTGCACTCAACGATGAGCTTTTCTTCAGCATCGCCAACCACACCGTAACGGTGGTTGAAGGTGACGCCGTGTATGTCAAACCCTTCGAAACTGACAAGCTCCTCATCACCCCGGGCCAAACCACAAATGTTCTCCTAAAAACCAAGCCTGAATTCCCAAATGCCTCCTTCCTCATGGCTGCTAGACCTTATTTCACTGGACGAGGCTCCTTTGATAACTCCACCACTGTAGGAATTCTTGAATATGAACATCCATCCCATCACAAATCCTCTAAAAATCTCACTTTACTTCAACCAACCCTCCCTTCTATTAATGCTACAGGATTTGTTGCAAACTTCACACGGAAATTTCGTAGCTTGGCCAATGCTAAATTCCCTGCGAATGTACCAAAAACTGTGGACAAGAAATTTTTCTTCACTGTAGGACTTGGAACAAATCCCTGTCCTAAAAACACAACCTGCCAAGGACCTAATAATTCAAGCAAATTTGCTGCTTCAGTTAACAATGTGTCATTTCAACTCCCATCTGTGGCTATTCTCCAGGCTTACTACTTTGGACAATCTAATGGAGTTTACACTACAGATTTTCCTACACAACCATTAATTCCATTTAATTATACTGGCACAGCACCAAATAACACAAATGTGAGCAATGGCACACGCACAGTGGTGCTACCATTTAACACGAGTGTAGAGCTGGTGTTGCAGGACACTAGCATTCTTGGTGCTGAAAGTCACCCACTTCACCTTCATGGTTACAATTTCTTCGTTGTTGGACAAGGTTTTGGCAACTTTAATGCTAGTAAGGACCCCGCCAACTTCAATCTTGTCGACCCCATGGAGAGGAATACAGCTGGTGTTCCTGCTGGTGGTTGGCTAGCCATTCGGTTCTTTGCAGACAACCCAGGTAAATAATACGTTTTCTCTTTTTCCCGCAACAAAGGAAAATGGGGTACCTATGAATAAGGAAATAATCTGATTTCTCTTTTATTTTGACTTGGGAAATTATGTTTGAGTTATGAACAGGAGCATGGTTCATGCATTGTCACCTGGATGTTCACACAAGCTGGGGACTGAGAATGGCATGGATAGTCCTGGATGGTCCGCAACCAAATCAGAAGTTGCAGCCACCACCGTCCGATCTTCCACAGTGTTGATTTTAATACCCAAGGGCTATACGATTTTTCCTTTTTGGTCACATTTTGAGTGTTTCTGAATTGTCTGCACTTTTCATTTGTAACTTAATTCTCATTTTCATGCTATTCTTTTTGTTTTCTTTGATGTGGTACATATGACATTGACGGATGGATGAATGGTCTGGTTTGTTGGCCGAGAGAAAGAACAGCAGCTGAGATGTAACATCCGACGGATTTATCTCAGTTAATTTGTTTATTTATTTTGCTTTTAATATTAAGTTCAACCATCCTCCTCCCTCAATTACTTTCCTTCCTGCTATCATCAATAGTTTGCTGCAAACAGAAGTTGATCTAATAACTTCCACCTAAACTTGACATCCATGGTTAATTCTAGAAGATTGCGGATAATCAGGTGCCATCCCTATTGCATCATTTTACAATGCAAATGCAGTCCTGTTTGACCATGTTGGGATCTTCTTAGGGAAGATCCAGCAGTTAGGACAACATGCAATTTGATGAAAAATGAAACTCTTAACTAGTTTTGTTATCATAGCTAGCAGCCGTAGAGTAAATCCACAATGCTAGATAGTGTAAAGGACCTAAAATTTTATCTGCCAACACAAAATGAACCAGATATAATACACCTTCCAACACGTTTAGCAGGGAACATCCATCATGTTTGAATCAAGTGGGAATTGCGATCCCCAGAGGCACAAGCATTCCATGAGCAAAAGCCAAAAGAAAGATGAACATGAAAAAGACAAAAATTGCACAGAAATTATGAAAAGAGTAATCATAATAGCTGCATAAAACGGCATTTTATTAGTATCAAATAGTGTATACAACCTAACTTAAGTTGGCTTGAAGATGGTAAGGGAAAAGACAAAGCTAGCGTTACCTCAAATCTCTTGCAAATGGTTACTTAGACAACTGCAAAAAACAAGCCAACGTTTACATTTTGACTTTAAAGTAAAGCCACATAAAACAATATATACACAGCTTAGACATTCAGTTTGAAATACTCTCACCTACAGCATAAGCATCGAAAAATACTGCTCAAATTCTTGATCAATAGTTGGTTTCCTTCTGGTTTGTGGAGCCTCTGCATTAAAGTAAAAAGTATACTTCTCCTTTCAGTATATGCAGGAAAACCAAATTTAATAGTGTTCAATTAGTGATGTTGTATGTGCAGTGCAGATGAACAAAGCAAAGGATAGGGAGGGATAGAGTAAGATACTTTGTCCCCCGCCCCAAATGGCTCTGCATCACGCATACAATCATAAGCTTCCTATGTATGCATATATATTTTCAAAGTCATAGGAATTACCTAGGTTGACACTCCATCTTCCGGATGAAAGAACATAAACATTTGGTTTTGCCCCATTGGAGTTGAGAATTTCTTCAATTTCCTTATCTTGGTATTGCTCTATGTTGTAGTTTCCGTATCTTGAGTAGATGTAATCTATATGACTTCCATACTCCACAAGGGACTCCTCAAGATTCTCAGCTAGTTCAACATCAGCAGGTTCAGGCTCCCCACCTGGAGAAGATAGTACTTCTTTTTCGACACCCCTTGATGCTACTGTTGTACCACTGGAAGAATAATGGGAAACTTGGAAGCTGGATCCCCAATCAGATGAGAAGGAGGAAGACCTGTCATATTGTAAGTAATTTGCATCCTCTGTTCGAAATTTAGCTTCAGCATGCACAGACATCGCAGAGTCAGAATCTTTGGCAAAGCTATTGCTATCTTTTGCCGATCCAGTTTCGGATATATCATAAACAGCCCCTCCCTTTCCTTTGAAAGTGCATGGACTAAACCCCTCTACTTCCAGTATACCGCCAAATGTAGGAGGCTTTGATGATAAGCTTCGCTTCCAACATTGATGCTTCGATACAGGCAAACCCAACAGCTCAGCCCCTAATTTCCTTTTCTTGCTCAAGTGATCAATGTTGAGCAAGCTGAAAATGATAATAGAAATGGGAATAAGAAAAAGGAGATGTGTTCGCAAGTAAGAGGCTAGATGGTGCAATGATACATACAAAAAGAAAAAGGGAAGGCGATCTACTTCGCAGATCGACTTTCTTTCTCATTTGCTGACCGGAATTTATAACATAGAAAAATATTCAAGATGCCTTCAAGTTAAGGCACCATTAAGGTTGAAGACCAGACCTACAAGTTAAGGCACCTAAACTCCAGTACAATAAACCTTTAAATGATTCACACTAGCAGAAATGATGCCATCAAAGAATTAATATTATTTTTCTTAGTTATGAAAATTGATATTTTGTTCCAAGGGCACAACCAAATGGTTAGATCTTGAGAGTTCCCACTTGGAGGCTTCAAGTTCAAATATTGGGAATTAGAGTGGTATTTAAGTTATGAGGGATCAGGTCATGTGTGTTGACTATCACAATGCATAGTGCACTTTGCTATTTTCTTAAAAGCGACCAACTTCAAGGAATCATAGACATCATCCTTGATCTTAAAATGCCTTCCTTTAGTTTAAAAAGATTATTTTGAGGGGTCCAGAAGATGATGGGCAAACAAAGGTTATGTCTTTAACTTAATATCCTAAGCTAGCAGACGAAACAGAGAATCATCACCATACTTAGTACTTTTGGCAAAAAAAGGCAAGAACTTGATCCAAATCATGAACAGAACAAAACATGTCTAGTTCTTGATCAACCACAAATAAAAACTGGTCGTAATAATTTCCCTCAAAACTTACGCTAACAAGCTAAAACAGTAAAAAATGATCAAACAAAGAGAACCATAGCTGGTAATAGCAGTTGCTTAACTAATGACCAGGATTAAATTTAAACTATTAACTTAACACACATAATCAAGACTTTCACACACAAAATCCTCCTTCAAAATTCTAAACGATTCTCAATTTAGTAAAGGTGTCAGATGATTCACAAACAAAAACAAGAACAAAAAACCATGCTGGTATCAAGACAAAGATTTCATTATTTGAAGAAATTAACGAACAACTACATGCAATTACTGAGCTACAGATCATTAAGACAAAACATGATCAAATAACCAGACGCCAAACCTCTTAATCTGAGACGGGTTGGTTTCGTTTTCTACTTCCATTTCGGACAATGCCAGAACGCCTGAAACTCCCTGATGAAGAGGAAACTTAGACTACAGACTACCCTTTTCCATCTGCGCGGATTTCCCAGAAAAAATCTATCTTTTTTTCACTTCGCATGCTGTTGAAAACTTTATAAAGTCTCAGTCAATGAGTGTGGAAAACACGAGCCAATAGCATGTTGAAAAGTGGAAACTTTGTTTAAAGTTTCGAAGCGTTTGTTTTGCATTCTGTGAGAGCGCGTGAGATGGTAACTCAAACAAGGACCACGCTTAGGCCACGTGAGTTTCCCGAAGATGGCGATGGCGCTGGCGCTATGTTCAGTGGATAAGGGCCCACTACCCAATCTAATACTCTTAATTACTGTATTGGTATTTGTTTACGTCAATGATTTTTGTTAAATTGGGCCAATTTCAAAATCTACCTGTATTTTTCTCAAATTTACATTCATAACCATTTACATTTCAGAAAATTTATATTTAACCACTTCTATTAAAATTACGTTTTTATATCGTATCTATTTTATATCAAATATTAATTTATCACAATTCATTTTGATAAGCTAAACAAGAAACACTTTTGTTTTCTTCGATTCATAAATAATTTTTATAAAAATTTTAAATTATATTATTTTTATATATATTTTAATATCATTTTCGCATTACATATAAAATTATCAGATGTAACTAAAATCAAATACTTATTACTAGTTTGTAATTACTACTTACAAAATTGTACTGCTACATCAGTTGTACTTTATCATATACATGTGTATGAACGTGATGTTGTTATTATTATTATTTTTTTTCTTTTAAGATTTGAAGACAAGAAAGGAGACAGAAAGGTTGAGACCAAACACCATAAAATTTAAAGATTGGCTTGGCATGCCACTTCTTGATGAGCTGTCTGTATCTGCAATTTTGTAAAAGATATGGGATAAAGACATCAAACAAATGAATCCACTTTGCTGTCTTTAGGATTATGACTGTTGAGCTGGAGATGACCAAAGAGATAGAAGCAGAAGAGCAATTGTACTGAGGAAAAGAACACTGTAAGAAACAGGAATGTATCAAAACTTTTGTTTGTATTTTAGAGTTACAAGGATTTTACAGTTCTTTTAAAATGATTGATACACTTTTGTCTGTTGATTTGCATGATCACTTCTACATTGAAGGCCTCTTTATGGAAAAGGTGTCAAAAGTACAAAACCTATCGGTAAACCCCCTACAACCAGAAGATCAAGAAAGGGCAAGAGAAAAAAAGAAGAGTAAAATCCCACCAATCCTATTTCTAATTGCTTTTCAGACTGCTTTGCCTGGTTATTGACATGGGGCCTTTTCAAATCCTCATCCATTATCACTTGCAGCAACAGCTTCAAAAGCTCTCTGACTCACAGTTGTTGACAGAAAGTATAATGGTCACTTTCCTGGACTACCACAGATGCGCTAGGAAAACGGACAACCAGATGTGATCACGAGATAAGCATTCATCAATCACTCAAGCGTCAAAAGCTCTTGTTATTGCCAATGCAAAGTCAAAAGTAATTTAAACTTCATTTTGATGTTGATGCAGCAGATATGCCATCATAGGCTGTTAGAAAGCGGAGACCATTACCTATGTGTCTTGATATGGGGCATAGCCAGCAGAAGATACTAGGACCCAATACCTGAAACAATCAGATAGCAAAAGCTGAAATAAGAGTTATAAATATGTTCTAGCCTTCTATAGAAATAAATGAGAAGGAAACTGGGAATGCACCAAGTTAATGATGATGGATCCAGGGGTGATCGACCTCGGCCGGCCTACTAGATGATCAGATCATCATAGTAGGCAGGCTAATACTTGAACACCCACAAACTATGATCTAAAGCTATCGGTAAAAAAGTGAAGTTTTCTCTGATTCATCAAGGAAAAAGTCCTAATAATGGAATCTTCTAAAAGCCATAAATGCAACATCTTACATCCCTCAACATAGAAAAAGGAGAGAAGCATTACCATTGTTAGATTTTCATAGGCACCAAGATCATATGGATGATTATAGACATTCCCTCCTTTCTCTGCAAGCCACATAGCTCTCACCCCTTCATGATACTGCCAATTTTAAAACAAAAATCAAAGAAATAAGTAGAAAAATCGTTCTATGAGTGAAACCAGATTATAACTAAACAAAATACAAAAAAATAATCCTAATTACCTCAATTGTGGTCTTATTTTGCAAAATGAGGTAGATGTGCCAACCCAAGAGAACACTTAAAGCCACACTCAAGGGGACTAGCAACAGTCCAGAAATAACCTGTAATTGCTAAGTCATAAGCATACCACAAATATGATAAGTTCTAGCTCTAGAACATAGGTAATCATTGACATTACATATGCGGTTCTGAAAGAGTCTGCACTTTGCTGCTCATCATTTTGGGAATCATTAGTTAGGCTACCCACAAGTAAAACCTGAAATTTAAGGAACATAAAATATACATGAGAAAAGGACCAAAAGACCTCATAAGAATCCAGCTGGGATACCACTGTAAAACTAAACCACCATGGCAGAGGTCAATCCAAAGGAAGAAGAGGTACTTATGTGCAAGGAAATCAAGTCAAGTACATAATTAAAGCATAAGAAAGAGCTTTCATAAATCAGCAATGACAATTTCAGGATCACAGGGGAAATAAATATGTTACTATGATACAACGTACCAGAGAATAGATGCAAGCAATTACAGCATATACAACGAAGATGAAGAAGATCTTGTAGTTGGCATGGCCGACACAATTATTTATCCAAATGCAATGGTGATCCTTACAATCAAAGAGAGAACTTTTAGTACGTTATTGAGGACATTATAGACATGCATGAATGATGACATAGATTGCACGTACCATTCTCAGAACGCATCTCTTGCACACACGACAATGATGTGCGCGAGCAGGTTTAAAATGAGAACACTTTTGGCAGTATCTCAAGTCCCCTCCCTACAAAACATTCCAAACAAAGGTCATAATCTGGAAATGGTTGACTGAAATAAAAGTTATGCAAAAATATAAGTCTATTAACCTCTCAGATACAATTTCATCAACTACATCTATTCCTGTTATTAAATACCCATTGAGATTATTTTGACTTTAAAATTCCGCACAAATCCTTAACAAGCAACAAAATCAAATTCAGTCTTTGAATGGAAGAAAACATTTGAGCAAACAGGAAAAACCAAATTTTTAATTGTTCTGTTTCCAAGTAAAAGTCAATGTTAATAAGTGTGATCAAACGTGACCCACCCACAATTAAGTCAACTTATGCTTTTAATTTATCCCTTTGAAAAACAAGGAAATTATAACGGTGACGCAAGATGACAATCGTTCTCCTGATAACAGCAACAAAAGTACTAGCAGTTAGAGAGACCTCAACAACAGCTACAGTGTCATCCAAACAAAATGATTGGTACTATTATAAGGGCTTTCTACAATGCGGAACGAATCAATCAAACCCTCAAACACAGGAGCAGCTTAGGGGCAGTAACTTATTCTGCTTTCTTTCCCACACTAATGAATCAATTATTTTGACTCAGATTTTTCGAATAGGTCATCTACTCATAGTAGAATAGAATGTCTTTGATAATGCATTTTGCTCATCTTATTTTTGGCCATCTTTGACACATTAAGAAAAAATTAATTAAATCCTCTATTCAGGTAATTGCATTTATCTCATTTCTACTAAATTCCCAAACTTTCACCAAATCTAGACCTAATTAAATCCCCCAAGATCCTTTTTGTCCCACATGCAAAATTTGCTAATATGTTCCAACTCCAAAATCAGCTCATTTGCATCAAAATTGTAACAACCCCAACATTATTCATTTCTAAGTAACAAACCCAAATTGCAAGAATTAATGTTTTATTAAAAAAATAAAACTTTACCAGAATTATTACAACCGGAAAACACAATCAAGCGTTCTCGTACTTCAGATAGGAAAAATAAACAATCTTAACAAGACATAGCGAAAGATTCGAACTTGTCTATGCTTTTTAATTTGTTTGTTTTACTGAGAGTACCTTGCGTTTGATCTCATGGATAGGAACTTTGGAATCTTCGATGTCCGGCATGAAAGTAGACGGGACCCGACCCGGATCCGTGAAGATGGCAAAGCCGTAATTAAACACACACATGAAGGCAACACCGGTGAAAACGACGGCGTTCATAATACCAGGAGAGGTCATAAGACCAAACCAGCGGTCAATGAAAATAAATACCGTACAAAAATAAATAAAAACGATGGCCGAAACGACAACGGTTACAGGCAACGAAAAGCTGAAGCCTCGCTTCATGGTTTAGCTGTTTTCTATAATGTTGAGGCAAGCGGCCGAGGCGCCGGCGTTGAAAACGACGGCGTCTCTGGTCCTGGTGAATTTCAAGGTGGATTTTTTTTTTTTAATTTTTTTAAATTTGGTTTTGTTTGTGGGGAAAAGTAAGGAGCTTTAATTTCGGAAGCTGTGGGAAACAACTGTTTATATCTAAGACGATGCCGCTAAAGGGTTCTCTTTTTTTTTTTTACTCGAATGCCCCTTTGTTTTATTCCTTTCTCAGATTGACCCCTAGATTTTGATTTTACATTTTTGGTAATTACGGACAAGCGAGTTGTTGGCTTGGCTAGTCGAATTTGGTAACTTCGAATCTAAATCTTCTAGGTTTGTATGGTAAGGATCTTGAATTTATGAATCTTAAACTTATCTAATTAATTCAATCATTAATTTTTGTCATTATACATTTTATGCATTATTGAAATTTAAAATATTAACTACATAAATAATTAATTAAATTAAAATTTTGTTCGTATTAATATCAAATTTGATTATGTATTAATAAGATACTAGTGGATTAAAAAAATTACATATTAGTAGAGGTATTGACATGAAACAAATATATATCTTTCTTATATATATATATATATATATGTTTTAATTATTAGATAGGTACAACAACTTAAATATATATTAAAAAATTGAAGGAAGACTGATTACTATATTTATCAACATACCGATTATATTCCTTTATTATTATTATTATTATTTTTTGGTAAATTAGAGGTGCGTTAATCATAAAACATACCAATTATTTTCAACAAATTGTACCTCCCTTTTCTCCTTTTTCAATGCAATAATTCATATGTATTAGAACTTACTTTATGTGCATGATTATATATAATAATAGTAATAATACTTATATAGAAAATCAAGCCATATATTGGCTCTAAACTAAGTAGATAATCTAGAGATAATAGAAACTTTTAATTGCTTTCATTTCAATGAGGTTAATACAATTATAAAGTCTAAAAATCTGCTCAAAAACTCCCATGGGTTGGTGCATGGAAGGTCGACTATGTTACATTATTTATGGTGTCAGAAAGAATAAAAGATCAGACAAATTGAAGTGAAAAAAAAAATGTGGATAGTGAAAATTTAGCATTTAGGGAGATCAGAAGGTGGTGGTGGGAGCTTCTGTTTGCGACCCTTTCCGTCGTTCACAACCCAAGCCATTTTCAAGCCCCAGCTGGTGTGCACTTCCAAATGGCAATGCATAAACCAAACTCCTGATAATACCATAATCACAAACAACAACAAATCAGATCACATAGTATCACCATATGCTGGCTATAGAGTTTTTTTTTTTTTTTAATTCAATTCGCTGCGGATTATTAAATTTCGTATTCATGGATTTTAATTGTTACATGTGAAATACCTGGGTTATCTGCAAGGAATCGAATGGCGACCCATCCACCAGAGGGTACCCCCACTGTGTTTCTCTCTGCAGGGTCAACAAGGTTAAACTTTGCAGGGTCGTTGTTGGGGTTGAAGTTGCCAATGCCCTGACCTACCATAAAGAAATTAAACCCATGAAGGTGCAGAGGGTGGCTTTCTGCTCCGATTATGCTAGTGTCCTGCATCACCAACTCCACGCTAGTGTTAAAGGGTAGAACCACAACTTTGGTGTCATTTTTTACCATAATGTTTCTTGGTGGTGTGCCTGTGTAGTTAAACTTGATTAGAGGGTTGGCAGGGAAATCACTGGTGAACACGCCCTTTGCTTTGTTAAAGAAGTGAGCTTGAAGAAGTGCAATGTTTGGTTGAACAAACGACACATTGTTAACTGAAGCTGCTAGTTTGGTATTGTTGGGACCTTGGCACGCTTGGTTTTGTGGGCATGGAAGTGTCCCGAGCCCAACTGTGAAAAAGAAGCGTCTATCAACCTTTTTAGGGACATTTGCTGGGAATTTGGCACTGGCCAAGCTACGGATTTTCTTGTTGAATTTCATGGCAAAAGTTGAGTCATTAAACTTTGGAAGTGCTGCTTTTAGAAGAGGGAGTTTCTTAATCGTAGAGTTTGAGGCTGAAGAAGATTTCTCATATTCTAGAATTCCGGTTGTTGTGGTGTTGTCAAAGGCGGCAGGGCCAGTGGCGTACGGCCTAGCTGACATAGCAAAGGTGGTGCTGGGAACCTTAGATTTGGCCCTGAGAAGAACATTAGTGGTTTGACCTGGGCTGATGAGTGCAATTTGTGTTTTGAAGGGTTTGACATAGATTGCATCGGCTTCCACCACGGTCAGGGTGTGGTTTGCAATGCTGAAAAAGAGCTCGTCGTTGAGTGCAGCATTGATCAGACGGAGGAGATAGGTTTTACCAGGCTTCACCTTGAGCTTGAATATATCTGCACGAACAGAGTTTCACAAACCATGTCCAACGCTAAAATTAAAGAAATGGACAATTGTGGATGTTTGATATGGTATATTTAGTAGTATATATCTACCTTTTGCTGAGCAGTTGTACGAGGGACCTGGCAGGCCATTAATGGTATAGGCATCAGAGATATTTGGTGCACCTCCAGTTTGCAGGGCCTGGCTGATAATTGTCTCCGTGTCTGCTTTCCACCATTCTCCTGTAATTTGAGGCAAAGCTTAATTAATGTCAATTTCTATAGTGCTTTACTCAGTTCCTGATATGAGAAGCTAAACGTTTTACCAAAAATTATGGGAACTTCTCTGAAGGGCTGGGGAAATGGGTAAGAGGCATGTCGCTTGGGGAGGATGACAATGGGGCCATAAACAGTTACTCTGAGCCAAGAAATGTGAGCATGCCAAAACAATGTTCCCCTTTGGCCTGTGACGGTGAAGTTGTATACGTAGGACTGTCCTGTTTGAATGGGGCACTGTGTGACATACGCAGGTCCATCCGCCCAACCGCTCCTTAGTTGCCTTACTCCATGCCTGTTTCTCCAGGTTAAAGGCAATATTAATGGACTTTTTGGGAAAAACAAAAAAACAAAAATATTGGAACAAAAACATTGATCGGTTTCGCACCAATGAAGAGAGACATTGTATTGAACATGATTAACCACTTTGACAACAAGACGATCACCTTCCCTTGCTATGATCCGAGGCCCTGGAAACTGGCCATTGATTGTCACAATGTTCTTTGTTTGGCACAATCTTGTCACATTTTGCATCTTGATCTACCCAAAATGTATATGAAACAGATAAATGAGTAGAAAAGGGTAGTGCATTAATTCAAAAAGACAAGCTCTTGGAAGGAGCTGATACGTACATCAAACTTGTAGTGCCTGGTAATAGCTGCATGCTTTGCAAATGCCATCTCTGGTAATAACCACAGAACAGACAATGCAAGCAAAACAGCTCTGAAAAATGCTGATGAATAAGGTGGAAGACTGGAAACCATCATCGTGCCTTTGAGATTTCCCTTGAAACTGTTGAGAATACGAAAATGATATTGCGAAAAAGGATAGTAAACAATGTTTTGATTGGATATGCAAGAGATAGTCATTTTATAGCGACGGACAAATGGTTTGGTTTGTTAATTAGGTGACTTCTGCAACAAATCCCATTAACCCAACTAGCTGCTGGTCAAGTTATTGAATTTGGTGGTAATGTTAAAGTTTAATAATCCTTAAAACTGTAATAAATTATTCCCAAATTTTCCAATGCCTTCTTGTCTATAGTACAAAAGACACCAAACTTAAGAAGACAGAGAAATGAAAATCAAGTGTTAAGAATTAAATTTCAATCTTATAAAATTTTACGTTTTAAGAATGAGGTGAATGAACTACTTGAATTCAGTTTTAAATTTTTTATGCGCTTTTTGTAAAATGCAAACTGAAAACAATAATTTTTTCAGACTTAATCAAGATATTGATCAACAAAGTTTATTATAATTTATTCTATTATAATAATTGAAAAGGCCATAAACTGTAACCCCATTAAGATATGGTTGAAAGGGGATGAAATAGAAATATAGTAATTGTGGTATGAATTACAATTCAGGGGTATTTTAGTACAATGCATATAGTAAGAAAACTCTATAGTTTGAGTAGAAATTAAATGAAAATAATTGCTAGATATAATTTATTAATGGTAACTTGATATATTCGTGAATCATGTGTATCAGTAATGTGTGGGTTGGGATTACTTTTCTTCAAACTCTTGTTTAGATACTTGCTAATCAAGACAAAAGGAAGGTGTTGGACAATCTGGCTAGTGGTCGGTTGTTCCTTGCTGTTCAAATCTAACAGCTTTTGATGTTAACCTTGTGCTTCATCTTTCAGCTCCCTTCTTCGTAGGAAACCCCTTGACTTAGCTCTTCATCATTATGCCTAATCTTAACTACCATATTCTAAACGATTGGAAAAGCATAAACTTGGGATTTGGACAGGGAAGGAATGGTTTTGGACATGTTTAAAAGAAAATTCTAAACAAGGGAAAATTATTATTGATGGATGATTCCATCCCTTTAAAAACATAAAGTAATTATAGTTTTTGAAATATCTAAACTGTTGAAACTATGTCACTTGGATTTAATTTAATTTTTTATGAGATATTATTGTGTAATTTATTGATAATATATAATATTTATATAATGATAATACATCAAATACATACTTTATAGTTTGTAAAATGAAAAAGAATTATAAGGGTTTGAAGGTTGAATTTAGTAAAAATGTGAGACCCAAACCATTAATATGTTAGACCAATGAAGGCCAACAATACCAACCCAAGATGAAACAGAAATCCAAGATCTGCCCCAACTTAAAGGCCCTAAAACTTAGCTCATTTCAGCTGGGCTTGTCAGAGACATTAAGGTGGAGAATATATAAGCGGTTTTCTTGCTGATACAGGCTGTTCGTGAACTATAAAAGAGGAAGAAAAACAAACTAAAAATGATTAACATCAAATATGATTCAATTATTAGATATAAATATGTACATCTAGGAGATTGACGACTAACTGTAGGGAAAATTGACCTAGAGTAGAAAGATAGGGTCTTTGGACTTTACAGCAGAAATTGGGATTAAAATCACATAACAGAGAAGGATGTAAAGGCGCTTATTTGTCAATTTGATTCAGTTTGCCAAGGCCATTACAACGAGCACAGACAATTTGAGTCTGGTCCTTCCGTGCAGCATTTGCCCTCAAAGCCACTCCAGATTGACGAACAAAGCCCGCACCATCACATTCAGGACAGCTGAGATAAAGCACAACAAACAAACATGGAATGCCATACACAAGATAACAAAAGGGCTCAAGGGCGCTTAATTTAAACAGAGAAACAGAGTAATTACATGTCCTTGCGGGAGAAGAGGAGTGGGAAGGCTGTTCCCACCAGAGCAACAACGGCTGCGCCAGCAATTAGATAGGTCGTACTATCAGGTGATACATCTCCAACTGCTGCAACCACTGTCAGAGATCTCTTTTGGTTCTTCTGGCTCTTGGTCCTGGATAAAACTGTTGACCTCAGGGGTGCTGCTGCCACAGCATAACGGGAAGAGAGAGAATGACTCCTTGACACGGGCGATTGTTTCAGACTTGTTGCATATAAAGACTGGAAAGATGCAACGGATGCCATTGCTAACAGGTTCAATTCCTACTGTAACCGCGGAAGTAAGGGGAGAAGCATCCTAAGGTGTCCTTATATCGGCTTGGAGAAATAAGAACGAGGGTTTATATTGTGGATGCTAGAAGTGACACATTGCAGGTTCTGCGCCGGGGTTGTATCTAGCATGTATCAATGGATTTGGTTGCTAACTAGTGGATAAGGCCACGTCAGAACTCAAGATTCTTGTGGTTTCCTGGATAGGGATGGTCCCCACCAAAGATTTATTCGTTTTTGATGCCCAATTTTACCCCCTTTCTAACAGGCAAGGAATCCAGGACCAAGAGCCGTTATTTTGCAGCCTAACCTCTCGCAATCAGGCATTTTCTTGACAACTTTCGAGTAAATCAACTCACAATCTGCAATAGGTAAATCCGAAATAGGCACTTCGGTTGCAAATACCTCACACTACCTTATGCAAGTAAGGCGGAAACTTGACAAAGGTTAACTTCTAGATATTAACATCCATATTGCACGGGCGATGCCATTCCCGATAGATATACAAACAATTCAAAAGCTCAAATTCACCTTCACATCACAGGCCACGTTTTCATAACAAACCTTGGTAACAATTAACACAGCAGTATACCAGAGTGCCAACTACACCAACTGTTAGCATGTGATTCCGTACATCAGTACACACAAAGCCGCAAACATGTTGAAATGGATTAGATTCTAAGTATGGGTGCTGCTGTCGAATATTTCAAACTAACAAGAACAGATAAAGTAATCAACACAATTTCACCAATGATGTTCAAGAAAGTGTTGACAACATTGATCCTAAATGACATCCAAACCGCAAGCTACAGTGAAGAACTGTTCAAGGATTCTTTATATAGATATTTGATGGATAAACTATCAATCAAATTTTCAAAAACTTTACATCACAATTTTTCTAGACAGAAGAACCCAGTCCATGAGAGAGAGATAGAGAATAAAAAAGTAATCATAAAGACACTTTACCTGGCCTTCTAATTTGAGAATACTAGGAAATCAAAGAAAAACATTGTATTCATGACATGCAAAGCATATAAAAGAAATGAAGATGTAAATGATAAATTAATATTAGAACAACTGTAACTGAAAAGTACAGGAAATTCATGGTACAATATATGCTCCACAAAACGTTCTACCATGTTCTATTTGTATTTAGGATATCTGCTTTCTAAATTTTGTAAAATGCTGAGGTTCTTGATTGCAGCTTTTGGTTGCTTTTCTCTACGATAACCTCTGTGAGATAAAATACCATGCATCATATGACTATTGATTTCCATCATTTCAAACTCTCACATCAACTGAAGAAGTAAATGTCTCTTTGGAAGAAAAACAAAACTTGCACAAATTTATAGGGAAAAAAGAAATGCGTACTATCTGATTCAGAAGCAGCCCTATCTAACCAAAAATTTTAAAACCAAACTTCTAAGGCACGTGTTCTTCAAGATAACAATTAATTTCACTAATTAAGGCCTTCACGTTGAAAGAACGAAATAAAGGAGAACAAAAGGCAGTAGGACACCCCCCCCCCCCCCCCCTTGCATCAGTGTGACTGATAACGGTTTAATATGGTAAAGGTATTACCCAAGCAATCCAACCAAGCAATCCATTTGACTTGTACATATGTCTCTATCCAAACCTACATTAATGATCAATGCTTCATTGGTGCAATATCACATTTATGCTCAATAATGAATAATTGATTGAAAACTTAAAATTTATTGAATCCATCACATGGATAAGTAATAACCCCAAACCAGCAAAGTAAACCAGAAAAATCAACATGAACAACTCAATAATTTGTACTAAGAACTGCAAATAAACAACATAATTCCTGATAACGAATTACACATAAGAAAGAAATAAAAAAAATAAATTATCATGACAAAACATACAAATTGAAAATTTTAAGGACTAACATCAATTTATATGTGAGGATTAGTACCTCAGCAACCACTAAAGGATCGTGCTAACCACAAAACTTTATCCTTCATCCACTTCTTCTGCCTCATTGATGCACATAACGACTCATCAAAGCCTCTTTCTCTTTCGACAGAAACTAAACTCGAGTAATTCTTCAATCCTTCACCAAAGTGTTGTTATTTACATCAAAGTAAAATCATACAATCTACAGACATTCCCTTCCTTAAGGAAAACTGCAACATTACAGTATCAGATTATAAGAAAAAAAAAGGTTACCCTAAAAATGGACAAAAAATACATTCAACCAACATTCAATCCTCGAAATCCCAGCTACTGTCCGTTCTAGATGACCTACCAAACACTGAACTCGATCTACTACTTCTAATAAACCCAGAATCAGCACCTGAACGAGGTGAACTTCTAAACCTCCCAAAGAACGAAACAAAATTCCGAAAAACCCGCCCCAATCCTCTACTCTCTTGTGACCTTCTCCCACTAGGCGCCCACGATATCCTTCTAGGAGCACCCGCATTATTAAACCCACCATCCATCTCCGTAAACACTACCGGAAACTCCCTCTCCGCTGCTCTCCTTCCTCCGGCAAACCTCCCCACCGCAAACCCACCTCCCGGTAACCTCCATATCGTTAATCCCACAGCTTCTTCGTCTCTAACCGCCTCATTTTCCCCTATATTGTTTCCGTTATTTTCCGTTGGCAATTCATGGCGGCAAACTGGACAAGAGTTTCGAATCGAAAGCCAAGGTAAAATACAATCCGAATGGTAAATATGCTTACAAGGCATTTCCCGAGCTTCGGAATCGAGCTCGAAAGGCTCTTTACAAACTGCACAGTGAGATTCTGTGCTCACATGGCTTCCAACGATCTTAATCACTGGCATTGATTCAATCGCCGCCTTTGAAGCGGGCGGATGCTCGAAACGGCCAATTCCGTTCACTTCTAACTGAGATAACTGATCAAGAAGCCGATCAAAACCCGAACCCATTAAAAACTCCGACACGCTAGCAGGTAAGGGTCGAAGACCCGACCCGGACCCATCATCGTAATAAAGTTCGAAATTATTGTTCCCTCTATCGGGAACTACGTCGTCGGTTTCCGGTGTGGGACCACGGAGGACGACGACGGGATTGAAAGGGGACCGATCGCCAGCGTTTCGTCGAGCTCGGAAGAAACGAGGAGTGTCAGGTGGGCTGGGACTGAGAGCTGGGCTGGGTGCGTCGGAGTACATGGAGGAGGCGGGGAAACGATGGTGGACGGGAGATCGAGACGGCGTTTCGATTTCTTCGATGAATCCTCCGCCGCAATCGGGGCAGTGGACAGAATCTTGATGGGATCGGACCCGGATAAACCGGTTGCATCTGTAGCACCAATATGGAGATCTAATCGATTCCATCGAAAGAAACACTAAAAGACTTGAAGAAATTAAAACTAAGAAATTTGAGAAATCGGAGAAAATTAAAAACCCTAGAATTTCAGAGAGGAAGAGAGAGAGAGAGAGAGAGGCCAAGAGAGGAAGAGTAAGAGAAATGATAAAATGGGGAAGTCGAGGCACAAAGACTCAACGGTGTAAGCGCGTGGTGTTTAATTAAACGTGGATTATACGCTTTTAATTATTTTTAAGAGGGAGTACTTAACGGAATTTAGCTGCTTGATGCGTTGTTCAGTTAACGGCGTTAGTGAAAATTAAAGAGAAAGCGTTGGAATTTGGATGGTGGGGGCCACGCCAGGGGGAGACAGGGTCCACCGGTTCAGGAATTTTTTGCCAAATGATGCGAACCGGATCATAGATTAGATGCCTAGAGCCTCTCAACTTGTTGGTCAGCGGTCATGTGTCTAATCACTTTTTCCTTTTTTGTTCCTTTATTTTATAGCCTTTTCTTTGCAAATAATAAATCCAATCCTAAAACTTAATTGATTTTTGTATTTATTGAAATAATAAACTTAATATTAAATATAATAATTTATGTATTTATATAATATTAATTTTATATTAAATATATATAAAATATAAAAATTATTATATTATTATTTATATTTATACGTACAATATAAAATATATTTTAAATTTTATTAAATTTATATATAATCTTTATTAAAATTTTTAATAATATATATTTATATTTATATTATATTATATTTTTAAAATTATCGAATTAACTTAATTATATCAAATATATATAGTATTTATAGATTTAGATTAACAATAATAAGTTAAAAGGCTTAAATGTGCATCGTCAAGGCATGGACATCAATCCAAAAGCACTGAAAAATTAATTTGCCATGGATGATTGGATTGATAAACTATTATTATTATTATTATTAAACATGAGACATAATTATAGTTTTTGTCATTGGATTGATGATAAGGTTGAGAAATTACTAGACATTGTTATGTGACTAACGACTAGATTGTTTTCATGTCACTTTGCCTGCTCTTATTCTTAATTTCTTATAATTTAATCATGGTCAAGGAAAAATCATTGCTCCAATATTTGCTTACTATATCCTTTTTCATTAACATTGAAAAAAAAAAATCGGAAAGATTGAGAAAAGGAAAAGCTAGATATTTAACCGCAAGTGAAAAGGTGGCCATATTGGTTATAGTTACCATTGGGTTGAGTAATGGAAAATATTATGCTTGGTAAAAATGTTATAGTAGCAATCATTATGTTTAGGTTAGTTCATCTTTATATTGGTTCATTAGTATTTTTATTTGCTTTTGTTCATGATTTTTTCACTTTATATAATAATTATGTCATATTTATTGAAAATTACTATTTAATTGTAATTCACATATTTATATTATTAAAAAAATGTTTGCATAATTTTGTTTTGGGTTATTAATTTGTGCACAAATAATTCGATATGATATGAAATGTATAATTTTTAAGTATGTCAAATTTTCAATTTCAATAATTAATAATTAAATTTCAATAATTTTAAATAAAAAAAATAAAATGCATACAGTACCCAATTTTTCAAACAAGTCATCCTATAACTTTAAATCTCTTTCTTTCTTAATCTAAATTATTTTATCCTAAATTTATTTATTTATTAGATAATAAATTAATTTATATTAAAAAAGAGTTAAAATTTTGAGTCTTTAAACTTATTTGATAATTTCTAATATAATATGATAATATAACATATAAGTGGTATAAATAAAAAATATGAAAAAAATATAACTATAAGTTTTAATAAAAACTATAAATAAATTTAATAAAATAAAAAAAAATATAATTCATAATTTCGTACTAATATAAATTATAAATTTTAATGTTTATATAAAATATAATATAAATATATAAATTTTTAATATTCTACACAATAGATACACAAATTGTAAAATTATATAATCCCAAACCGACATATAATTAGTTTGGGCCGATGGTAGATTCAATCAAAATAATCAGCTTAGGTCAGAAGGGTCAATTCAGTCGAGAAATCAGCAAACGACTGTCGCTCTAAACTGAATAATCTCGAATCGTTCGGAGTTCTTGCTAAAACCCTCAATTAAGAGAGACCCTGAACGGTTCTCAAATTATCTTGTATTAGTATCACTGTCGAATTCATCAGCAAGAAAAACGAAGGAAGTGATTTAACTTATCACAAAAACTATGGCTGAAGACGGACCCAACTGGGATGGATTGCTGAAGTGGAGCATTGCTAACTCTGATGGAACTCGACCCACTCGTAATTTGAGGTAACCCATCATTTTTTTTCTTGAATGACCCTTCTTTGCCCATTTTCGATTGATTATTAAGTGGGTTTTTGTTGTTGGTACAGTGAGGAGGATAGAAGATGGTTTATGGAAGCAATGCAATCGCAGAGCGTTGATGTGATTAAGCGAATGAAAGAGATAACTTTGGTGATGCTAACTCCAGAGCTAGTCTTGGAAGCTCAAGGAGTTACTGCTGCTGATATTGAAGGTACTGTTGCAAAATCGCCAAGTTGTTTCAAGCTCTCTTTTCGTTTCTGGGTTTTAGGTTAGCTTTGTTTTACATGCTTATTTGATGGTGGCAGATATGTTGAATGAGTTACAAGAGCACGTTGAGTCTATTGACATGGCAAATGGTAAGTCTTTTCTGTTCATGGAATGCTTAACTTGATGCATTATATCTCTAATAATTGTCGTGTTAGCTATAGTTTTTGGCTGCTTAAAACAAGGGGAATCTTTTTGCGTTTTATGTGATAAATTAATCTACAGGATGCTACCAATGATGGAATTGGCAATATATTCGTTTTCTTTCTCTGGCCCTGTTACTGTTCTTGCAAGAATAAGTTTTCTTTTTTTTTTGAAATGACTAAATGAAAAATGGTTCCCCATTATTTAGCCTTTCATGCTTTTCAGTTGATCTCTGGCCTCTTCGTTTTCATCTTTTTTCAGAAAAAACATTTTTACACGGTCTGTATGCATTTGTGGCAGATCTACATTCGATTGGTGGTTTGGTCCCTCTCCTTGGTTATCTGAAGAATTCGCATGCCAACATTCGAGCAAAAGCAGCAGAAGTTGTATCATCTATTGTACAGAATAATCCTCGGAGTCAACAGATGGTTATGGAAGCAAATGGCTTAGAGCCTCTCCTTTCTAATTTTACCTCTGATCCTGATGTAACTGTTCAAACCAAAGCACTTGGTGCAATATCTTGTGAGTACAATTTTTGTTTTAGAATATATCTTATGGTTATTAACACCAATAAATTCAATTGAACATGCTCCTACAGAATCTTGAAAGTATTTTGACATGAAATCTTTTTTCCGTTGTTTTTCAGCTTTAATCCGCCATAATAAACCTGGTATTGCAGCATTTCGACTTGCAAATGGTTACGCTGCCTTGAGAGATGCTTTGGGAATTGAGAGTGTAGGATTCCAAAGGTAATCTTAGATCAACTCTTTTCAGTTATGAATATTCTTTTTGTTGATAATAGGTTTTAGTTTTCAGTATAAGATGTATCCGAAGTAAAAATAAATAGAATTTGGATCGTCAAATAGTTTCCTAGAGTTAAATGTTGGTAATAGGTTTTTTCTTTCTAGTTAGTTTTAATTTTGGTTTTCTCATTTTGTTATTTTTTTTCTTCCAGGAAAGCCTTAAACTTGATTCATTACCTACTGCATGAAAATAGTTCAGATTGCAGTGTTGCAATTGAGCTGGGGTTTCCCTGCATAATGTTGCATCTTGCATCAAGTGAGGATGCAGAAGTAAGAGAAGCTGCTCTCCGCGGCCTTCTTGAGCTTGCTCAGGACAAGACAGGTGGGAACAATGGTGGATTAGGTGAAGAAGATGAGAAGCTGAAGTAACTTCTTGAAGAACGAATTAAAGGCATTAGCTTGATGTCTCCTGATGATCTTGGGGCTGCGGAGGAAGAGAGGCAACTTGTGGACTCCCTTTGGAGTACATGCTAAGGAGCCTTCTTCTCTCAGAGAGAAGGGACTTCTTGCTCTTCCTGGTGAAGATGCACGTCCACCTGATGTTGCCAGCAAGCATTTTGAACCTCCTCTCAGAGGTTGGGCTGCAAATCACACTGTTGATTCCAAGTCCAGTACAAAAAAGCAAGAGACTCCTCTATTATTAAGAGCAGGCACTACAGGCTCCAACTGATGCTGCCAATATTCAAGGTACCACAAGCCAAGAAGCTGAAGCTGAAGGGCAGGCCTAATAATATAGGCAATAGAATTTGTTTGTTTTCCTCTATTTTTCACCTAGAATTGTATTTTCGTCTGTTTTCTGTTTTTTGCTTACTGTATCATAAATTTTAAATCTAATATATGATCTTCTCCACTGGCTTCTTGAAAAAATGTTTACGTAGATGTAAACAAGTTTGTTTTTCTATTGTGTTTGCCAAAATAAACATCTGTAGCACATTAAATATAACATTCTTCTTTGTCTGGTTGTTGCTCAATCATTAGGGGAGTAATTGGATACTCGGAACAAGAGTTTGGAATTAGCTAAGATATAAAGAGAAAGGACAATTTTCCATCCATTTCATTACTGACATATCTTCATAATCGTAACAGCTATCATATATAGAGAAAGGGAAAAAATTGACTGATCCCTCTGTTATCTGTTGGTGTTGGCATTTATTTTTTAACACTGTCATGGCACCAACATTGACTTTTTATTGCTATTGATCATTTAGGAGGGCAGAAAGTGATAACATAACGTGAAGCCCTGCATTTGTTGAGGCTGCTAGAGTCATCAAAAGCATAGCTGTAGGCCTTTGGACAGATAGCCTTGAAGAGATGTGCAAAAAGCGTTGGCTTGCAGGTCTTTGGATTAGCATACTCCCCTGTGCAACAATATTTAGCTGATTGCATGGCCAAGCAGGCACTCTTACATCCCACTACCTTGGCTCCTTTCTTCACTTCCAACGCTGATGGGCAGCAAACATTCATATCAACTTCACATGATGCAAGTCCACAACCAATTCCGCCACCAACTGGTTTCATCGAAACCGGTAAATTAAAGCCATCAACCAAACTAACGTCATAGAAATGCAATGGTGAAGAAGATGACCCAAGAGTCATTTCTATCACAGTTGCAGGGGGTGCACCTGCCGTTCCTTGGCACTGAAGCATTCCAGAACAGTCACCTGTATCACAAGAACCCTTCCCATTACCGTCAAAATTACAACCTTGCCTGCCCCATATCCTCCCTGACCACTTCTTGGGCATGTCAAGAACTACCTCTTTGCCGCTACCAAGATGGAAGCCGCCATTTTTAGGAGTGGACTGACCTGCATTGCCAAGTATCCCAGGCCAAATGCTTTCCTTGCAGTTGTTCACCAGTATGACTTGCTCCCCATCTGCGAGGGGAAAAAAAACCAAACCCTTAACAAAAATTGTTAAATTTACACACAAGAACAAGCAAACAATATTCTACCATGTACCTGCAATCGAGGAAAATGCTAACAGATAAACGAAGAGAGAAAAGAAGATTGAAGAAGTTGGCATTGTCTCAAGTTTCTGAATTGGATTAAGGAGAAGTTGCCCTATTGTACTGAGCTGCCATAGAGTGAAGCTTAAATATCAGCTCCACAAGGACAGCTTAACTTGAACGGTAAATAAGAACAGAAAATCTCAACAGTTGCATCACTAGGTGGCTTTTGCTTTCTTTTTCAACTCTCTTTTCACTTTTTACTGTGATGATAATATGGCATATATCCATAGCTTCAAATCAGGGGTTTGTTTTTTCCTTCCAAAAATATATATTAAAATTTTGTATTAAGAATATAATATATGTGATTTGAAACTAAAACAACTAAGTTTAAAACTATTCCAAATTCAGATACTGCTAAGAGATACCTAGAAAATTGCAATAACTACAATTAAAGAGAAAAGTGAAAGGGAATTCAGGAGATATGATTATGCCTGTTAGTTTCTTAGTCATGAGGCTTAAGATCTTTTTTCACTTTGGTCTCAAAGGATATCATGTGATACCGAAATAGCCAAGCTTGTTTGTGATTAATAAAAAATTGATTTAAATAATCAAAAAAAGATAACAGGCTGTGTTGTATTGTCGGAGGGGGGGGGGGGAGCAACTTTTATGACTTTATAGATATAGTTTGTATTGTTGATTATTTTTTAAATCAATTAATATTTTAAAATTATGAGTTTGATAAAATTTATGTATATAATATTTTTTTTGAAATAAAGAAATTAGGATTAAGGATAGATTATAAATTTAAAAAAAAAATCTTTGAATTGATATCAATTCTATTTTTAGTATTTTTTTTTTAAATTTTTAATGAAGTGAAAAATATTTCAAAAAAGATAAAAACAAGAGAAGAAACGGTGTCGTTTAGATAAGTACACGTTACACGTGTAAGAAACTCAGTTATTAGGTGATTAAAACTCCTGCTTCATCAGATTTCTAAAAACCTCCTAAACCCCTTTGGATATTTTAATTAGGGTTTTAGCAACAAAGAACATTAATCAGCGGCGATGATTCAAGCCACAGTTAAGCTATCAAGATCGGCCATTGCCTTGTCTCGGACCTCCCGAGTGGGACACATTGCCAGAACTTCATCACAGCCGTTGAGATTCCTCCACGATGGAATGAAAGGTCCTAGTGCCAACCCAGTTGCTGTTCAGATGATCAATTACGCCCTATCACATGCCAGATCCCAGAAATCAGGTTTATACAATCATCCCATTTATCTAAAGTTCCAATTTCAACGGATATCAGTTTAAAGCTTCTATTTTTTCTATTGTTCTTTGCTCAAAATTGAAGCTTTATTTTTAAATTTTGAGTGATTGGGTTTTGTAGATGCATCATATGCTCAAGGCATGCTGATATTGGAGCAGTGTCTTTCTACTCAGGCAAGTGAAACTGAAGGTCAATTTGCTCAAAATTCTGTTGGAACGGTGTTACTTGCAATGTCTACTTTGTTGTATGAAAGGTAGTTCTTTTGTTTACTTCTTTATTTTCTTTCTTTTAAAATAATTTTTTCTGACTGGGAACTGATGATGATTCTGCTTTTAGAGGAAGTTTTGAAGAAGCAATTGAAAAGCTCCATAGAGTTCAGGATTTAAAGCGATCTTCCTTGGGTGTTAGAGGTCAAATTTGACTATTTCAATATTGTTTTTCAGTTTATTTCTTCTTTGGAATTCCATTGCCGAAAAGGTTGTTCACTAAATTTGGTATTTGGTATAGTTGCTGCTATGGAAGCTCTTGTTGGTCTCTATTTGCAGTTGGGCCAGGTAAGTGAAGCCGTTGATCATTATTTTTTAGTTTAAACTAATGGCTTGTAGCATATATGATTTTGATTTACCTGGAGATGGTTCTTCTCCCTATATAGGATGATACTTCATCAGTGCTCTCAGAAAAATGCTTAGAACTTTTGGATAAAGATGATTTAAGTAATGGTGGGAGCATAGACTCTGTGGTTGCTCGTGCCAAAGCAGTGAAGGGGCTAGTTGAGCTTGTCAGTGGTAACCTCGAGTCAGGTTAAGCTAAAGACCTTGTCCAAATTTTGGTTCATTGTTTTGTTGTCTCCTTGATTTGTGTAAGTATTGAATGTGATCTGCATCTTTGCAGCCGAATCATTTTTTAAAGGTCTCCAAGATAATAATGATTGGAATGGTGAGGTCCTTCAGTTTATCAGTTGCTAATTGGCTATAGTAGAGTCTCTTTCATAATAATTGCTGTTGGGCAATGCAGGCAGTGTTGCTTTGTCATATGGAGAATTTCTGCATGCTACACAAAACTTTTCTCTGTCCAAAGAATTATACCAAAAGATTATTGAAGGGTTGCCTAAAAATGAAGATTTTGGTGACATAAATGCATTAGCAGTTTGCAATATGGCTTCAGATGAAGTTTTAGTTGCTGCAACCTTCGCCTTGGGGCAACTTGAGTCACACATGGGGTGATTTTATGGTCACTTGTTTATATCTTTGTTTCCTAATCTGTTCCAACACCTCTTTCTTATCAATGTCTAAAACAACCTGTTATACAGGAAATTTGGTGCTGCAGAGGAGATATTGACAAAGGCACTAACTAAAACAGAAGAATACTTTGGTGCCTAACTTTGGATTTATGTTAATGTACTCAAATTCTAGTGTTCTTCTGATTCTGCTTGCTTATTACGTTATTATTTTCCTTGTGATTTATTGACTTCATGCAGGCTCTAATCATCCCAAGGTTGGTGTTGTCTTAACCTGTATAGCTCTCATGTATCGAAACAAAGCAAGACAAGAGCGTTCAAGCTCTCTTCTAATTCAAGAGGTCAGAACTTCCAACTTGTGTATTTAATTCTGGCTCTGCTGCATTAGCCTGCATTTATTGATCTGGTTTCTGAAGTTTTGCATGATTTGTTCATTTGTAGGACACATATCTCCTTACCTTCCTTTTTTTTTGTTTTTTTTTTAATTTTCTATGGGAAAATTGTAAAAGAGGGGAGGAAAGAGGTTGCATGAGGGACTGGATCTGTAATCCAGTGTGAAAGAAGAAAAATTTAGAATGCATTCTGATTTGAGAAGTTTGAGCATTAGAAAATGATAATTTGTAAATGTAATGCACCCTATTTTCTGAAAGATTATTAATCTCTTTTTAATCACCTGCCTTTTGATGTATGAATGCTGTGAGTTTGCATGTATATTTATCTTGCATCTTAGCAAGATTGCCACAGACCAGGTGAAACAGAAGAAGCCAAGAAGGTCATATAGGTAATCCTAGCTTATTTAGGATTAAAATTTGGGTTGAAATGAGCATAATAATATGCACTTTGCATGAGTTATAGTAGCCATTCTTTTAATCTATCTAAGGACTTATGTGGTGTAATGGTTTTGATACTTTGTGACCGGCAGGGACTTTACAGAAGGGCAATAGAGTTTCTGAAAGCTCCACCATTGGAGTCTAAAGGTTTGGAATATTAAAATATTTCTCTTGCCAGATGTTTAAGCAAGTGAATTACTATTTCACCTTTTAATTTCTTAGGTGCAGAGACAAAACCTGATAGAAGGGATATTTTAGCCCTTGCAAGAGGTATAGTCAAATGTGTTACATCTTTTCTTTAATTTGGAGAGATAATAATCTGAGCATGATATGCCCTACTTAACTTTGGTGTGATGTGGCTAACATTTAACACAAATAAAGCAGCAAATATGATATAAGTTGAGCATTCTGCAATGTCAACAAGATGTGTATATTCAATTTCAAGGGGCTCTGAGCATGTATCTGTTCATAGTGCACTGCAATAATCTGGTCGTTTATTTGTGCAGGTGGGTATGCAGAAGTACTTTGTGTTCAACAGAACAGGAAGACTGAAGGAGAGAAAATGAAAACATGGGCAGAAGCTGCATGGAGTAACAGTCGTATGTCACTAGCCGATGCATTGGACTTCTCAGTGCCTTCTAATAAGGTGCCAGTTATAGATGCTCGAATTGGCCGAGTGCTGTAGATCATTTTGTTCTTGTTTGATTATGGCAGTTGAATATGCTTTGTTTATGCATCGAAAAAGAAATATGATAATTTTCTCTGAGCCTCTGAAACAATAATTCACCTCCTCCACATACTGCGAAAGGAAGTTAAATCATCCTGCCATTTCTTCATCTGGTTAGGTTAATTTGTTAGGAAATCCTTCCTTGGCAATAAGTTCTATTCAGCAGATTGTAGATGATGCAGTGTGCAAAACAAGCATCTGTAGACGGCTGTACCTAAATCTAATGCGAGAGACCCTGTGCTGCAGGGTATGTAACATTGTTGACAGTTTTATAATTTAAAAAAATAGATTGTACAGACCTCGTCCGTCTCAGAGTTGGTGAGACGGAGTAGTTTAGCCTCATTGATCTAGCCTGAGATCAGTTTATATTTTCAATGTCATTTGGGGGCATCATATTACGAATTCCATGTTGTTCGAGGTTGAACAGGAGGAAAATGAAATACTTATATGATCGTCAAAGTGTAATGAAATACTTCATATAATCGTCAAAGTGTAACTGAGTTAAGTTATGGAGTACAATATTTTCATTTTTCACTACAAAATAGTGTGTTCTTGTTCCAAATAAAAAAGAAAGCGCCATTTAGATTGAGCTAACTTGTCTTCTTGGCCTGAATCGTTATAGAGGAAGATCAAGACCTTTACCAACATCTACCCCAATAGTCTGAAGAATTCCCTTGTTTAGTATCTGCAAAACCCAAAAGCCCACACAATTAGGCACAATTACCATAATTCAAAAGCCCCAAACTGCCGTAAGCTTCCTTGAAATCTTCAGTAATTGTACCATGCGAAGCACGTCAAAGGACGAAGGCAACAGTTATCTTATATGTGTAACCCTTTACTCTATTGCCAATGACCGAGACAAAATGATACAAAACTTACCAGTTCTACAATGAAAATACCAATTAAGCCAATCATGCAGGCCCTGGAATTCCATATTTCAGCTGTCCTTGTAAATCCAAGAAAAGGTGCATTGAACTTAGGCTCTACTTTTGGCACTTCGACCTGAAAATTTGTTTATTTTTGGGAAACAAATTTTCTTATGAACAAAAACCCAGCATTATTTGGAAATAAAAAGAACCCATGAAAAGAAATGGAAGAAAACCCAAACCAAGAACGGACCCCAGCAGGAAGCTTGGCAGCTTGGACCTTGAAGGGTGCTCGGTTCCTGAAGCTAGTCGTGTGATGATGCTGGTTTTGGCGTTGAATTGTTAAGCGGTTAGTGGGAAGAAGAAATGATGAGGAAATGAGTGCAGAAGTAGCCATTGCTTTCGGTCTGCCACCAAAGCCAAGGCGAATCGCGTGGCTGTCTGGCTGTCTGTGCTTTATCCTACTTCAACCTCAAAAGCCAGTGGGTCCCCCCACAAGAAGAGCATGTGGTTATGGTGTCGGGCTTCGGTTACATTCGGTTTTCAAGCAGACAGTTCATTGCGGTTCGAATAAATTATTCGTGGGATGATGCTCTACATGGAAAGGATTTTATTTCCCTAAAATACAATTTGAAATAATCTTATTTTTTTTCTCAGAAAAATATAGTATGATTTTTTCAATTAACTTGATGATGATTTTATAATTCTATTATATTTTAAATTGACATTTTATGTCTCAAAAATATAAATATTAGTTTCTTATTTTTGCATAAATACAAGAACCAATCTCATAATTTCACCAATAGAAATATGGAATATTGCTATAATTCAATGGAGAAGAAAAAATGGTAGCTATTGATCAGGATATCTATCTTATCAATTACTACAATCTATGAGATCATGCATTGAAGAAAAGCTTTATAATTAAGCTTTACAAGTTGAAAATTTGTGTCTTGAGACGAACTTTCAGCACTGTGTTATTAGTTCTTGCATGATTTAATTAACAAATTAGAGTTTGCACACCAACTTTGTTATAGATGATAATGGCATATTATAAATATATCTATTCATCATTTTCACTCTTCCAATCACAACTATCCATCACATAAATTTTTTACGTGATATTAAAAGTTGTAACAAGATTAAATGAATGAACCGAGTGAAAATGATAAGTATAACATATTCTACGACCACATTATGACCGTTTCTAGGATCTACTCTTCTTCAGATCTCTTCCTTTTAGTCCCACTTGATTCAGGAATGTTGACATTTGAACTTGGCATCCTGAAGAGTGAGAGATCGACTTGGCAATCATTGATGTCAATCCGCTCCATCAACAGAACAGTCACAGGACTTGAAGGGTTGTAGTGGGAGTTCTCAGAAACTTTGAAGCTGTAGAATGGATCAACCAACCATGGTTTCATTATCCTACGACACTTGCTAATATCATCCTGCAGACTTGGAATATTTTAGTTATATCAATGGAACAGTAAACTAGAAATATATATAATTTCAAGATAAGAAAAACTGGGATTTTAATATCTTTTACCTCGTGATTTTGGTTTATGAGATTCATGATATTGGTGAGATGAACATTATAGGATGACGGAATATTTAACTCTTCTAGACTACAACAAAGAGCAGATATTGCAACAACGCTGGGTGGATAATGCAGAAACTTGAAATCTGCACCATTTTACTTTAATTTTCAGTATGGTCATTACATTACAACAACAAAAATTCACTAGATTTATTTTAATTTCCATCTGTATTGTTGAACGATATAATCAAATGCATTGTCCAGTTGGGAAATTAAAAATCAAAGAGAAAAGGGAATCCAAATTGTACCCAATATAGCTTTGAGAAGGGTTTTATTAACTTGGTTGATTAACTCCTTCTGAAGGTGACATTTGAGATAGAAAATATTTGATGTAATCAGCTCTATATAGGAATAGGTTGTTGTAGAACTGATACGCCATTTTAAAGCCTGTAACAGCATCAGTTCCATCTGTTGGATTGTGCTTGATCGAAAAGAATGCTCCAAGTTCTCCATCTTCAACCAAAACATTAACGGCCAACTGTTTAACATCAACATTTTCATAAAAAAAATACTGATTAGTGCCATCATAAAACAATATTGATTAATCACCTGGAGTTCATCCAAGGAAGGAAGGCAGGTTTCATTGAACTTGGAGGCAATGGATAAACATGCTATGGATAGTAACTCAACCATCCAATGTTTCCATCCCTAGAATGTTACGTACAAAAGTAGTTAATTTAATGTTTAAACCACAAAATGTTGCTTCGAAGTTAAGGGAAAGAAGGCAAGTAATAGAAGAAGAAAAACCCCCTCCTTACATGGCACTGACTAAGAGACAGGAAACGATCTAGGTAGTTTGCCGCATTGAACACGGTTCCAATCGAGAGGTTTAACCGAGTACAAGTCTGAAAAACATAAAATGAGAGAAAAGTGCAGATTGAGATTTATTATAAAACCATTTCAACTTAACAGTTAGCTAGGGGAAAGCGTGAGGATTTTGATGAGGAAAGAAACTTAACCTTAATAAGCCACTGAACCACTCTAAACCTAAGAAACACCAAATTATTTGATTGGAGACAATCTATATATCCAGGTTCAGGCATGTAACTGAACTCTTTCTCCAGGCATAGTGCAAGAGCCTGCTCAGAATCTTCCTTTGTCGTGTAAAATGAATCAGCATAGCCCTTCAAAGTGCAATGTTCACGTTCATGGCTAATGTCAGGAGTTCCAGGACTCGAAAGCCATACCTCTTCACAAAGCAAATTCTCCATTGCTTTTGTTGCTCTTCACAAAGAAATCATATATAAAGGTACGTAAGTTTATAATTATTCAATGACAATGCCACTAGGGAGATGGATAGTCACCCTCCTTGGATATTTTGGTACAAAATAAAAAGGGAAAGCAACATAAACAATTGAGCCAGAAAGGGCTAAGGGGCTTTGGGGCAGTTATAGTCTTTTTCCAGGGGCTCGTGGGGTAGTTGGATGGAGAAATGGGGAGAGAGGGGAAGACATAAAAGGGAGGAGACGTCCCTCATGAAGAGGGGTAAATGCTGGAGGGATTTTTTTTTTACTGTGCAGTAACCAATTGCGTGAGCGCACGAGGATGGTAGAGCTCGTTTCATAAATGAACAGCCCTTAAACATTGGGAAAGAATCACTGTACTTCTTTTTTAATCAAGCAGTTTGTGTTTGGCAATGTGGGTCTCACTTCACGTTTGGTTTGCCAGTTGTTCATGGGGCCACGTTTCAACTCAACCCAGTTGATCATGAGGCCGCAGTAACTGCACAGCCAACTAGTTAATCAGAGCAGGTGAACATCTGCCAGGACTCATCCAAAAAAAAAAAGTAGAGTGACAAAATAACATATGAAAATGTAAATCACGAAGTTCACATCTATTTGAGAAATCAAGTTTACCCTGATATATATTGGAATCAACAGCCTACATTCTTATTTACTGCAATTCATATGATGAAAAACTGAATCCAGACCTTCCTTCGTTGGTGGATTTCAGCTCAAGCTTCTGAAAAGGACTGCAAGTTCATTGAGGACAACTTTGTCAACCATTTGAACACGAAAGAGGGAGGAGAAAGAAAGAGAGTTGACCATAATGATTACAAGGCATTTTGCCTGATGTTTATGCATTTGGGGCATTTTGCCTGGAGGTTGTTTGTGGTAGAAGGCCAGTCATGCCACGAGCCTCAGCTGAAGAGGTGCATCTTGTGGATTGGGTGTTCAAATATTGGAATGAAGGAGATATCCTGAAAACAGCAGACCCTGAACTTGACAAGGATTTTGAGGTCGGAGAAGTTGAGCTAGTACTAAAGGTTGGATTATTTTGCCCACATAATGCCAAATATGTCGCAAGTTATCTCATATCTGAATGGCCAAGCTTCACTCCCTGAAAAATTGGATACAATTCTGTTGAAAATAATGACTCAAATTTCATAAGAAATTTATTTGATATTTGTTAGAAATTTATTTGGAATTTGTCAAATATTACATGATAGACAAGAAGACTTGTAAAAAAAAAATTTTAAGAAAAAATAGATTCTTAATAAGTAAATTTAACTTGCAAGAGAAGAATTTTAAAAAGAAATGAATTCTTAATAGGCAAGTTTAACTTATAGGAAAAGAATTCTAAGAGGAGAGAAATTTTTAATGAGCAAGTTTGTATGGTTATAAATATGTAAAGTCTTTACAGGGTTAGGTATGAGAAAAAGATGTAAGAGAGTTGTAAGATTTTATGAGATAGACATCTTATATGATTATTGGGACTCTACGTTTTATGGGTATGTATGTTTGTTTGTGAGTGGACTAGAGGAGACTAAGAGGGTTCACATAGATATGATGTATAGGAGTATATGGGTATGTGTTTGGTTATGTTGAAAGGGTGTACAAGGGCTTGTGTTGTGTTGTGTTTGTTTAAGTTGAAAATATTTCATAGGATTAGAGTAGATTGAGAGTATCTTATGAGTATTAATTATTGAGTGAGATTGATGATTTGATGTATGTTTGTAATTCTTTACAACTAATGAATCTTGTTTTTCATCCGTTGACATAAATTGATTAGATCGAATCACGTTAAATTGTTGTTTCTTGTGTATTTGATTTATTATTTAATTTTACTTTCATTGATGTGATTTGATTGGAGACTTTTAATCCAACAAATTTTTCGTACGCTGGATCTCCTCGAACAGTTCCTTGATTACTCGTTAACCTGAACAAAGGAATCCGTAGCAACCATGACAGTCACTGACTCATTGCTATTTGCAGATCGTTAATTGTATTTGCTATATAACTGATATAGTTAGTAGTACACGCGCATAATTTTCCTGTTGAAACTGTTTGAATTGATTTAACTATCACCTTCACAAATTAATCAAACTTTGTCTACTATCGTTTATTGTATTCAACCGCTAATATTAATTGTTTCTGTATGAATGTATGCATGCATTTGTTGTTTTATTGAATTATAGAACTTATTTCCATCTCAGGGGCCAAAAACATAAGCACAAACCTGTAATCTTTATCTAGACAATATAGCCTAGAATGAAGGGAAAACTAGATACCTGATAAGTGAGTAAGTGAGAATGAAGAGCACTAAATATTCATTGCTTTTGTTTCTGATAAAAATTAGTGAATCCACCGATCAATCAGAAATTCTATCAGCTGAGAATGTAATGAACCCTATGAGAAACCAAGGAACTGAGTCACGCATTGCAGTTACTTGTAAATATCATATTTCTTAATTGATTGAATGGGTCTAAAATGGAAGAAATCATCATCTTCAATGTGCATAAAGCCGCCATCTTTGCATGTATCTTTGATTTGTCAGGCTCACAGATTTGAAATGTCTATGTTTCTTATAATTTCAACTCCACGGGAAGATCACTAGAATAAACAGATGAGATATAGGAGAAACGAATAAGAGATAATTTGTTGGATCAAATTCCCTCTTCATATCAAACATTGAGAGGTTTTAGCAATATGATATAAACTTGGACTAGCTTCCAAATGAGGACAGGTTTTAGCAACTTGCCAGATTAGATTGAATTAAAGACTTCATTGACCCGAAATAGTATATACGAATGACATGAATGTTACATTAATTTCTAAGCTTGATTGAACCCTAACGGAAAGAACCTAAGGATCTTGTTTTATGTTGAACGTACCCAAGAGGGAAAAAAATTTAAATCCTCTATTTTCAAATCAAAACAGAGTTGATCGAAACAGAAAATATGTAAGAACTCTCAAAATAAAAGAAAATGCCAAATATATACCCCATGGATATCTACCAAAAGGTCACTTTTTCTGTTTGAGCAATGCAAAATGAAAATTGAAAATTATTAAATGAAATCTTAATAAATAATTTGATGCATATTAAAAAATAATCAATGCTTTCGTAATCTTTCATTATCTCACATGATATAATCTCTTTTTCGTTAACTAATTTGATTCAGATGGGTTGGCCTTTTACTTTTCAAAACTTGGAAAATTAGCTTAAGCAACTATTCTTGATAAGTTAAACGCTTCCCCGAAATATGGATTCTACACTCTCAAACAACTAGTCAGCTTAACAGCTTATTTCTTTGCTTTTGCCTCATGTTTTCTGACTGTTTTTCTTATTAGTTAATAGTAGTTGTTAAAAACAGACCATTTTTAAACTCAAAAACTGTTTATCCAAAGAAAATCCCAAAAAACAGACAAAAAGGCCAAGCAACCGTGCCTGGACCGTTATCGCTTACGGGGGTTGACCAATGCCCTTACTTTTGGAAACTTCCAATGGTGAACTTGAATGCATGGTGCTGGTGAGAATTGCGTGGGGAAACCGGCGTCAAGTTTACAGAAGTCTCTTGTCCCCACTCCTTACTGTGCGACAGCAACTTCAAAGGTAAAGACTTAAGGATCAAGCTTTTTCTTTTTCTATTTTTTGGGGATAAATATAAGATCAACCTTGCTTTGCAATGGTGGCTGGTAAATTTAAAACTTTCTTATTACTATGGTAACGGGCCAACTACTTGAACGGCTGATGGGTGAGAGATTCTATGAACTTTCTAACTGATCTCAAGCACTATTAGAAGGCAAAGAAAAACAAAGACAAAAAGGACAACAAGGCAAGCAGACTTTGGCCATGTGTTTCAGATTAGCAATTCTGCTGACTCTTCTGATAAACTTAGCCGCCGCCGTTGATGTTGATTTCATTTACAACGGATTTCGGCCCGCTAATCTAAGCCTTGATGGCATTGCAGAAATCACTTCCAATGGACTCCTAAAGCTCACCAATGAAACCATGCGACAAAAAGGCCATGCTTTCTACCCTTACCTTATAAACTTCAAGAACTCAACAAACGGTTCAGTTTCTTCCTTCTCTACGACCTTTGTCTTCGCTATTGTTCCTGAATATCCAAATCTCGGCGGCCATGGAATCGCTTTCGTGATTGCACCCACTAGGGGGCTCCCTGGAGCTCTTCCACTCCAGTATCTTGGACTCTTCAATGGGTCCAACAATGGCAGTGATAAAAACCATGTTGTTGCTGTAGAACTCGATACGATGCGAAATGACGAGTTTGCTGACATCAATGACAATCACGTTGGGATTGATATTAATGGATTAGTGTCTGATA
The DNA here is from genome assembly GCF_002303985.1 of Durio zibethinus. The sequence continues at coordinate 24,978,218 of NW_019168492.1, forward strand.
AATCTTTTCCAGCTGGATATTATGAGGATGGCACCCATCAGTTCAAAAACCTGACTCTGCTCAGTGGGCAACGGATACAAGTTTGGATCGAATATCATGGTCTAGAGAAGAGAATGGATGTTACTTTAGCTCCATTTAATGTTCCTAAACCCAATACTCCACCTTTATCTTTGTCTCGTGATCTTTCTTCAATTATTAACAATGAGATGTATGTTGGGTTTTCATCGTCAACCGGTTCTATTCACACATCTCATTATGTTTTAGGTTGGAGCTTTAAGATTAATGGTCAGGCGCAAGAGCTTACCCTGTCTAAACTTCCCAAGCTTCCTCGGTTAGGACCAAAGAAGATATCAAAAATTTTGACAATTGGGTTGCCTTTGATTTTAGTGAGTTTGGTTTTGGCAGCAGTTTCAGGTTTAGTTTATTACATTAGAAGGAAGAGAACGTTTGCTGAAGTTGTTGAAGATTGGGAGCTTCCGTATGGGACTCATAGATTCAAGTATAAAGATCTATATATTGCTACAAAAGGATTCAAAGACAAGGAGTTATTGGGTGCTGGTGGATTTGGTAAGGTGTATAGAGGAGTTCTACCAACCAGTAAACTCGAGGTTGCAGTGAAAAGAATCTCACATGAATCGAGGCAAGGGATGAAGGAATTTGTTGCAGAAATTGTGAGTATTGGTCGTCTCCGTCACCGGAATTTAGTTCAACTCTTGGGATATTGCCGGCGTAAAGGTGAGCTTCTTTTGGTCTATGACTACATGCCTAATGGAAGTCTTGATAAGTATTTGCATGACCAGCCAAAGGTCACCCTGAATTGGGGACAAAGATTCAGAGTCATCAAAGGTGTAGCATCAGGATTGTTTTATTTACATGAAGAATGGGAGCAGGTAGTGATTCACAGAGACGTTAAGGCTAGTAATGTTTTGCTGGATGGTGAATTAAATGGAAGATTGGGAGATTTTGGGCTTGCTAGGTTATATGATCATGGAACGGATCCACAAACAACTCATGTTGTGGGCACTCTTGGTTATCTGGCTCCAGAGCATTTTCGAACTGGGAAAGCCACACCACGCACTGATGTGTTCTCTTTTGGGGCCTTTTTGCTTGAAGTTGCCTGCGGAAGAAGGCCAAGACAGGCACAATCTCCAACAGAAGATGTAATCTTGGTTGACTGGGTGTATTCTTGTTGGCACAAAGGTGATATTCTTGAGGCAAAGGATCCAAATTTGGGTACAGATTATGTGGCAGAGGAAGTTGAGTTGGTCTTAAAACTTGGGTTGCTCTGCTCCCACTCAAAGCCTGAAGCAAGGCCAACCATGCGCCAAGTTGTTCAGTTTTTAGGAGGAGATATTCCTTTTCCAGAAATCTCATCACTCTATCTCTCTTCCAGTGGCCTAACATTTGCCCATCGAGAAGGCTTTGATGATTTTGCCATGACATATACATCTTCTGCTTGCAAGGGATTCTCCGATTCATCTTCTGTTGCAGGGTCTCTACTTTCAGGAGGTCGATGATTGTAAAGTTTGTTCAGAGTTTTTAATAAATCTGAATCTTTTGCTTTGTATACATTGAAATAGAAAATTTGAGCGAAGGTTCAATCTTTATTTCCTTTAGATATTTTAAACCAGGTACTTGTGATTTATATCTTTTGGATGTTGCTGTTTCAACCCCAAAACATTCTTCCCCGTCCATGGTCGCCTGGCAGGGTGAGTGGGTTGTTTGGAATGTTCTGCAATTGTGAAATGTGAACCCTACCACCAATCAACTTAATTTTGGAGCATGGTAAAAAGGTCCAAATTGTCTGATGTGGAACCTAATTTCAATTTTAAACATCTTTCTCAATACGAATAATGATGTTGTAATTCATCTATCTTAACGCCATAAAATCCCATTAATCTTATTGTTTATGCTTTTTAAAATGGTTAATCCTGAAACGCTATGATGCAAGTTGACTAGTAAAACGTGTCCGTAGAATATTTTTCTACACCCACATTTCAAATATTAAATGCGTAAGAAAATAGATACGTGGAAAAATACATTTTTAAAATCTCAAAAAAAAAAAAAAAGTTCACACAAAATTTAAAGATAATATTATTAAAATAATAACAAAAAACACCTTGAGAAGGGAGTCTGAAGGAATTAGGCAACCGTGACTTACGTTTGCAAATGGGTAATTTGTGAGAAATGCATGGTTTTGAAATTTCATGATGTTTTAAAGCACTATCATACACTTGTACGAACATTTGTGGCTGAACTTAGAAAAAAAACATAGAAAATTTGAAAAAAATATGGATTTTGTCCAATCTGCTGTAATTAGGAATGATAATAGTTTGGATTGAAGTGGATTGAATTTAATTTTTTTAAATAATATATAATATTATTAATTTTTAAAAATCATTCGAATTTTAAGTGATTTTTTTTAAATTGATTTAAATCGAATTTTATCAATTCGGTTTAGTTTATTGATTTTTAAAATTTAATTTTTTTATATATCATTTTAATGAAAATTTTAATATAAGATAAATTATATAAATATACAATGAGATTTAACCTACTTGAGTTTATTTTTTTATGTTTAAAAAGTGATATTTAATTACTTTATGATTTGTTTTATTGTATTTTTTTCTAAAATCATTACCTTTTCTTTTTTTTTTTTTATATTTTCTTCATCTTCAATTCATCTTCTCTCTCTAAAATTAGATGAATTTTTTTTTTAAACAACTAAATCCAAAACTAACAAAAAACTCTTCTTCATAAACCCAGAAAAACAATCTCAAATTAAAACCTAAAATTTTGATTTGCTCTTGGATGCTGCTGTTAATGGTGTTCTTTGGCTATGTTGATTATTTTTTGTTAAGACTTTCAATTTTTTTGCTTATCTGTTTATATGCAAATTTTTAATTTTGTGTCTTTTTTGGAATGAAATTTTTGCTATTATGAATTATGTCAAGCATCAAACAAATAACTAATTTTCATTTGATAGCCACTAAAAATCTAGAGACAACCATCAACAAACCCAACACTTACAAAAAAAACTTACAGAATCTAAATCCACCATGAATTACTTACACACAATAAACCCTCAAAACAAACATAAATTCACGTAACAATCACAACAACTCATCAAGAAGGATTTTTTTCTATGGGTTTTAATTTGAATTTTTTAAGAATTTTTAAGTTTTTAAAAATAGAGACCGAAAGAGAAAGAGGAAAAAGATCAACTAGTGGCACACACCATAATAATATACTTTTTCAACATTTGATCTCTCACTTGCTGAATATTTTGAAGAATTCATGTTTTCAACTTAATTTTTTTTTTTTAAATTTGAATATAAGAAAAAGCAAACAAAAAAAATAAGAAAAGAGGTAAGGTTTATTGATTAAGCGTTAACATATTTATAAAAATTAACGGAATATCACGGATACACAATTCATAGTGATTAAATGTTACTTTTTAAATCTCAAGAAACAAACTCAAATCGCATTAAATTTCATGGTATATTTATGTAATTTTTTTAATATATTTAAAAAAATTATATATAAAATAATTATTTTATTTTATATATAATTTAAAATATATTTAAATTAACAAAAATATATAATTTGATTTGATTTAATTTTTTATTTTTTTTATATCTTAATTTTAAATTTAATCTAACTTTAATATATATATTTTTAATATTCAAACTTAATCCAATTCAAATAAAAAAATTAACCAAATTAAACCGAATAATTTTTAATTTTTAAAATTTTTTTTCTCACTTCTAATTGTAATAACACAAAAACGAAAAAGTATTTAGGGTGTGAAAGAACTTGTTTGTGAAATCCCTGGAGATCTCGCTTTCAAGTTTCAACCAAGTGTTTTGAATTTTATATTTAGGTGTATTTTTCATGCTTTGCAAGTCATGACACATGATTTATCAAGATTCAATTTTCCGTGCTTTAGGCTGCCAAGAACTTGGATATATGCCCTGAAAGACTTCTAGAATTTGGTTAAATATTAAATATCTCTTCTGTCCAAACCTACAAACATGACTTTTATCATGATTCTAGTGGATTCAACGAATCTTCGTGGATAGAGTTATAATTTAAAATATTATACAATAATATAACATGATATGATTTTAAAAATATAAAAAATATATAATTAAAATTTTAATAATAATTATATATAAATTTAACATAATTAAAAATATATATTATTTTAAAATAAATTATAACATATAATTTTTATATAAAATATAAAATAAATATATAAATTTTAATGTTTCAGAGCAACGCCAGTGATCAGAGGATGGTAATAAATATCAATTTGGGCCTTTGGCAGGATAATGGAAGCTAAGACTGTTGAATCTGAAAAAAAAGCGCAAAAATATGGTTTAAAGATAATTAAGTGGTCGGTTTAGAAGCCCAAAAATGAAGGGATTTGCAGGTTGAAGGTTCATACTTTTGGGCCATTGTCCCTGCATTTGAAGGCGGCCTGGCAGGAAAGGGACATTCGCGTAGCGCATGGTAATTATCAAATTTTATGCCAGCCATGTCAAGGAGTTGTCTGGATTCTGGAACTCCCTACATGTGGCAAAACCAAAGATAGAAAGTTTGATAAAATCAATCAGGAAGAGGACATTGAAACCAGTTTGCCCTTCATAAGTCACCAAAATAGTGCTGCTTTGCCGTGGCTGAGAACCAGCGCGCTGAAAAAGAACCTGGTGAATTAACAGATTCAACACCAGTCTTACCAAGTAAGTTGTTTGCTTCACTTCTTCCCATACCAGCAGTTCCCAATATTTGATTATTGAAATGATCAGACATCTATTCTGCTAGATCTTTGATGGGATTATCTGTTATTTGACCATTGAGGAGTAGCTCCATCTAAATGATTGTTTCCTATACATTGACAGGGAACCTGAATAAATATTTATTTTCTTCAGAATTAAATTTGATATTTATTGGCACTCTTGCAGGAACTTACGGGAGTTTGCTTGGATCAAACACTGCTCCAAAAATGGAATGGCCCGAGTTAGTAGGGCTGACCCGAGAGGAAGCAGAGAAAAAGGTTAAGGAAGACATGCCAAGAGTCCAGATTCAGGTGGTAGAAGCTAATCCTTTTGTTACCATGGATTTCAACCAAGGACGGATTCGATTATATCTTGATTCTTCAGGAAAAGTTCAGAGACCTCCAAGAATTGGCTAAAACAGCTTCTCTCCATTCTAAATTATTTACTATATCTAGTAACACGTCCTTAATTTTTCTTAATGTGTTCCGAAATTGTACATCAGTTGTGAACTCTTTGCCATATCAGTTTTTGATTGTTGTTTCTTTCTTTCTAGTACTATTACACTATTATATGAATGGATAATGGAGAACTTGTTACAGTTTGAGAAATGCAAAAATGAAAATTGAAGAGTTATCAACTGAAATCTTAATAAATAATTTGCTGCATATTAAAAAAATAAATCAATGCTTTCGTAATCTTTCATCATCTCACATGAAATAATTTCTTATTCATTAATTACTTTGATTCAGATGGGTTGGCTTTTCATTTTTCAAAACTTGGAAAATCAACTTAAACAACTATTCTTGACACTCAGAAAAATTGCAGTGTTTCTCAGTTAAAAAACTATTCGTAGATATCAATCTCCCTAAAAAAATCTATCATAAATATTATTTCTTGATTCAAGCAAATGATTTAAAAAGCATGCTGACCTAACCATTTTTTCTGGTTCAACTGCTTAATCTACTCTTATTCTTGATGATCAAATTATATATGACCAAACACTGCTACAGTTCTAATTCTATGAGTGTGCATAGCATTTCTCTAAAGCTGTAACTTTGACAATGATATTTGTATTTTAGGCTATTTGTTTCACTGAATAGCTGCCTACCTGAGTGGTCAATGTGCTTGGCTTTGAATTCTTAAAAATAATAATTTTGGTTTGCTTAGCATCTTATGCTGATTAATTATCATGACGGTTTTACTTATTTTGCTTAGCTTTTGCAGATTATTATAGGAAATTTTCCTACACAATAGTAGTTTGCATGCCTTTAATTATTTCATTTTGAAAAATATTAATTGTTATTTGGGGTTTTGCATCCTTTAACTAAATCAAAAAATTTTTGGTGAATAAAAATGTGAAAAATGATGAAAAGGCTGACTTGGAAGACACTTTTTGATCTTCAAAATAAAAATGTCTTTTGATATGGTTTTTGCTTTACCATGTGGAATACATTTTTGCAACATACATGCTAGGTTGTCCAAAAAATTGTGGCACATTAGTTTGCTAAGTATAATATTATTTTGAATTCCATGCTTTGACCTAAATGAATATTTTTAACAAAATGGTGTAGATAGTCAAATGATGTTAGGTAATTTTTGTGGAATAATGTAAAAAACTACACCATCTCCCTTGGCTTTTTATAAAGTTTGTAGAAAATTTGTCAATTTCCAAGATTGCTACTTCATCTATCCCTTCCAAATCTGTTGTTAATATCAAATGACATCATTTTGTAGTTCTTTATTATTAATGTTCTTTTGCTATATGTTAGGTAATTTTTTGTGGAATAGTGTCAAAAACTACACCATCTTCCTTGGCTTTTTATAAAGTTTGTAGAAAATTTGTCAATTTCCAAGATTGCTACTTCATCTATCCCTTCCAAATCTGTTTGTTAATAATATCAAATAACATCATTTTGTAGTTCTTTGTTATTAATGTTCTTTTGCTACTATGTTGTTGATGGCTACTATCTTGCTGATGATTGATTTAGTTTTTCCTCTTTCAACTATACTTATTTAAAATGCCTTATTTTGATTTTTTTTTTTTTTACAACGAATAGTCAACTAGTATATAAAGATAAATATATATATATATATGTCTAAAGCCAATATGTTTAATCAAAACAAGGTATAAAGGAATGGCTTAATTAATATAATTTAGATATATAACTATAAAACAGATTTAATAATAAAATACATATTAATATATTAAAGATAAATCAAAAGATCTAAAACCTGATCTAAGCTTAATCTCAATTTAAAAAATAAAAAACTCAGATCCTGATTTTTTTTTTAAATCACACTTATTTAATCAAGGTAAATAAAACCTATTAAATATAAATTATTTTTCAATCCCTATTTATATTGTAATATTTGTTTTCAAAATTTGTCCTGGTTTAGAAAAATGACAAAAAAGTCAAATAAAAATGTCCCGTATATTTATGAAATTTCAAAAATTAATAATAATTTAATAAAAATAAATCATATATAAATAAACTTTAAAAAATCAAAATCATACCCTTAAAAAATAGGATATCCTAAATTTGTTTATGATCCATCCGAATAATTTAAAAAAAAAAAAAAAATTGGATAAAATAAAAGAACAATTAGCCCAGGGTGAATTAAACCTCACAAAACGCAAATTACTTTATCATCTTTACTTTAATTGATTAATAGCTTTACAAAAGATATCAAATAAAATAAATTAGGTCAAAAAATAACAAAAGGTAAAATATAAAAGGAATCAAAAGGAAAGTAACCAAAAAATTAAATATACATATTATAACTTTATATTCAATTAAATAATAAGATAAATAATAATTATTTTTTCAATTTTAAAATTAATATTTCTTTAATTATTAAATATTTTATTATAATAACCTAACTTTTAAGTTTCTTAATAATTGACTAACATAAATCATGGTAGAACCCATTGTCAATTAAATTAAAATTTTTTAAAATTTTCTAAGAAAACAAAAAAAAAAGTGATTGACATGACCCATGGTAGGACCTACTATTAATTAAAAAAAATAAAAGTCGTTGCATGGGTTAAATAACAACGGCAAAAACCATTGGCATTAATGGCCAGTTGATTTCTTTTGCCTATATTGCATGATATCAGTAGTAGGACTTAAAAGGTTAAAAGTATTGACTGAAGTATTAGTCGTATATATATATATATATTTTTTTTTTTTATAAATAATTTTAGCAAATTAGTAATTCTTGTGGGTTCTAACTTCTAATGATAATTCATGTTTATTTTTTAATATTTATTATTTTAATATATTTATTGTCACATATCATTAACATTTGTAAGATTAAATTGTAAAAATTATACTTTTTACACTTTTTAAAGGACGATAAAAATTATATTAAAAAGTAATTAAAGGATGTCCATTCTATCTTTTAATATATATTTTTTAACAAACTATAAGGGTTAACTTAAATTTTAAGATATGTAAACAGTAACGTTGATATTAACGTGGGTTTAGTTTTTAATTTTCAAATTTTTAGGTAGATTTAGATATAATGATTTGAAATACAATATTATAATATTATATGAATAAAAGATATTAAAATAATACGATTTAAAATTTTTAAAAAATTATAGATAAGTTTAATAAAATCAAAAAATTATAATTTATATTTTCATGTCAACATAAATTGTAACATGTGATTTTCTTGTAATATCATGAGGTATAGATCCATAAGTTAAAATTAGACATAATCTAAAGAGTCGTCACTAATTTTTTATTTGAGTGTGATTAATTACCTAATGAATTTATTTTTTTAAGAAGCTCTTAAACTTAACTAAAGGTCCTTAAAAAATAGGTTATAATCTTATGAACAAAACTAAGTTCAAAGTTTGATTAAGTGTGGAAAAGATTATAGCACCTCCACAACATCCATCCTAAAATTGTATCATTTAATTTTAAATTATTCTAGCAATCATCTTAGTTCTAATGGTTTTTACTTTAATGTTTAATTAATGGAAATGACTTATAAGATTTTATCATCAATCGATAGAATTTTAAAAAATATTTTTTCACCTTAAGAGTATTTAAGAATTTCATTTACTTTTTTGAAAAGGCTCAATCGTCGAAAAGCTTAATAAACTTTTTTTTTTGTTAAAATTTTATTTTATTAAAAATATATCTAATTCTTCTATTATTTGAGCTAAAATTAAAAATATTTTCTCACCTTGAAATATCTTATATAATAATTCATTTATAATTACTAAGAATTTCGTCTTTAGAATTTTTTTCTATTTTTAAAATTTTCACCATTTGAATTTATTTAAAAAATTTTCCTACAAGTTTTATTTCTAAATTTTTCACCATTTGGTTAAATTTAGAATCTAAACTCTTATTAATTTTTTAATTTTTGAAAAAAAAATATGATAATTATTTTTTGAAGTCTCATTTAAATTCATTTATCAGTTTAGTTGAATTTAGATAAAACCTTTCACCTAAAAATTTTATAAAAATTTAACTATTTGTGATTTTTTTAAAGATTTTATCGTTAGATAATTATTATATATTTTCACCTAAATTTTTAAGTTTTATTTTTATATTTTTAAAATATTTATTTGAAAAAAATATTTTTATTGAAATTTAGTCTAAATTATTTTACTATTTAGGTTAAATTTAGAGAAAATTCTTCATCTAGAGATTTTTTAAAAAATTTACCATATGAAATTTTAAAATTTTCATCATTAGATAATTGTTAATTATTCTAAAAAAAATTTATTAATGTTTTTTTTTATAAACACTTTCTAATTTTTCTAACAATTATACATAAATAATCAAATAAATAAATTAATACACTCTCATTTTATTCTTAAAAATCTTTAAATCCAATCTTTTATAACATAAAATATTAAATCATGAATCTACTAATAAAATTTTAACTCAATATTCAAGCTAAACTCTTTCAAGCTAAACTCTCTCATCTCGTTAACCCTTTTCTCTCTTATCTTTTTTAGCTTTTTTTCCTCTCAGTTTCGACGCCACACCCTCGTTTTTTTTTTTTCACGCCAAAAACAACCCCACCTTTTTAGGATTTTTTTTTTTCTAATTAAAAGTCAAAAGTAAAAAAAACCCATAATCTTTGATTGATCTAAAAAAAAAAAAAGGGATTGGACCTCACAATCCTTACAAAACGTACCCAAGAGGGAAAAATAATTTAAATCCTCTATTTTCAAATCAAACCTAGTTAATTAGAAGAAAAAATATGTAAAATCTCTCAAAATCAAAGATAATGTCAAATATATATCCTATGAAAATCTACCCATTGATTCACTGAAAAAAAAGATGGAAATGATGCTATTATATACTTTTTTTTATTTGAAAAATGCAAAAATAAAAATTGAAAAGTTCTCAAACGAAATCTTAATAAATAATTAGATGCATACTAAAAAATAATCAATGCTTTTCGTAATTTTTTTTTTTATTATTTAAGAGAGACAAAATCTTACATTAAGAAAGAGAAAAAGGCTAGAACCCCAATCTTAATATCTTGTTTAAGGTTGTCTTAATTATTAAATAATCTCTTTTTCATTAATTAATTTGATTCAGATTGGTTGGCCTTTTACTTTTCAAAACTTGGAAAATCAGCTTAAACAACTTTGATAAGTTAAATGCTTCCTGGAAATATATATGGATCCTACACTCTCAAACAACTAATTAATCAGCTTAAGAGCTTATTTCTTTGCTTTTGCCTCATGTTTTCCGAGTGTTATTGTTATTAGTTAATAAAAATTGTTAAAAACAGACCTTTTTCAAACTCAAAAACTGGTTATCCAAAAAAAATTCCAAAAAATAGACAAAAAAAAAAGCCAAGCAACTTTGCCTGGACCATTATCGCTTATTGAGGTTGACCAATGCCCTTCTCTTGGAAACTTCCAATGGTGAACTTGAGTGCATAGTGCTGGCCGGTGTCAGGGGTCCCAATGATCATTACGAATTGCGTGGGGAAACCGGCGTTGAATTCATGGTAGTCTCTTGTCCCCACTCCTTACAGTGCGACAGCAACTTCAGAGGTAAAGACTCAAGGATAAAGCTTTTTCTTTTTCTATTATTTTGGGCATAAATATATGATCAAGCTTGTTTTGCGTTGGTGGCTAGTAAATTTAAAACTTTCTTATTGCTATGGTAATGGGCCAAGTACTTGAACCGCTGATGGGTGAGAGATTTTATGAACTTTCATACCGATCTCAAGCACTATTAGAAGGCAAAGAAAAACAAAGACAAAAAGGAGAACAGGGCAAGCAGACTTTGGCCATGTGTTTCAGATTAGCAATTCTGCTAACTCTTCTGATAAACTTAGCCGCTGCCAATGATGTTGATTTCATTTACAACGGATTTCGGCCCGCTAATCTAAGCCTTGATGGCTTTGCAGAAATCACTTCCAATGGACTCCTAAAGCTCACCAATGAAACCGTCCGACAACAAGGTCATGCTTTTTACCCTTACCTTATAAACTTCAAGAACTCAACAAACGGTTCAGTTTCTTCCTTCTCTACGACCTTTATCTTCGCTATTTTTCCTCAATATCCAACTCTCGGCGGCAGTGGAATCGCTTTCGTGATTGCACCCACTAGGGGGCTTCCTGGAGCTCTTCCACTCCAGTATCTTGGACTCTTCAATGGGTCCAACAATGGCAATGATACAAACCATGTTGTTGCTGTAGAACTCGATACGGTACAAAATAACGAGTTTGCTGACATCAATGACAATCACGTTGGGATTGATATTAATGGGTTGGTTTCTAATGAATCTCTTCCAGCTGGATATTACGAGGATGGCACCCATCAGTTAAAAAACCTGACTCTGATCAGTGGGCAACGGATGCAAGTTTGGGTCGAATATCATGGTCTAGAGAAGAGAATGGATGTTACTTTAGCCCATTTAATGTTCCTAAACCCAATACTCCACTTTTATCTTTGTCTCGTGATCTTTCTTCAATTATTAACAATGAGATGTATGTTGGCTTTTCATCGTCAACCGGTTCTTTTTACTCATCTCATTATGTTTTAGGTTGGAGCTTTAAGATTAATGGTCAGGCGCAAGAGCTTACGCTGTCTAAACTTCCCAAGCTTCCTCGGTTAGAACCAAAGAAAATATCAAAAATTTTGACAATTGGGTTGCCTTTGATTTTAGTGAGTTTGGTTTTGGCAGCAGTTTCAGGTTTAGTTTATTACATCAGAAGGAAGAGAAAGTTTGCTGAAGTTGTTGAAGTTGGGAGCTTCCGTATGGGACTCATAGATTCAAGTATAAAGATCTATATATTGCTACAAAAGGATTCAAAGACAAGGAGCTATTGGGTGCTGGTGGATTTGGCAGGGTGTATAGAGGAATTCTACCAACCAGTAAACTCGAGGTTGCAGTGAAAAGAGTCTCACATGAATCAAGGCAAGGGATGAAGGAATTTGTTGCAGAAATTGTGAGTATCGGTCGTCTCCGTCACCGGAATTTAGTTCAACTCTTGGGATATTGCCGGCGTAAAGGTGAGCTTCTTTTGGTCTATGACTACATGCCTAATGGAAGTCTTGATAAGTATTTGCATGACCAGCCAAAGGTCACCCTGAATTGGGGACAAAGATTCAGAGTCATCAAAGGTGTAGCATCAGGGTTGTTTTATTTACATGAAGAATGGGAGCAGGTTGTGATTCACAGAGATGTTAAGGGTAGTAATGTTTTGCTAGATGGTGAATTAAATGGAAGATTGGGAGATTTTGGGCTTGCTAGGTTGTATGATCATGGAAAGGATCCACAAACAACTCATGTTGTGGGCACTCTTGGTTATCTGGCTCCAGAGCATTTTCGAACTGGGAAAGCCACACCACGCACTGATGTGTTCTCTTTTGGGGCCTTTTTGCTTGAAGTTGCCTGCGGAAGAAGGCCAATACACTCACAATCTCCAACAGAAGATGCAATCTTGGTTGACTGGGTGTATTCTTGTTGGTACAAAGGTGATATTCTTGAGGCAAAGGATCCAAATTTGGGTACAGCTTATGTAGCAGAGGAAGTTGAGTTGGTCTTAAAACTTGGGTTGCTCTGCTCCCACTCAGAGCCTGAAGCAAGGCCAACCATGCGCCAAGTTGTTCAGTTTTTAGGAGGAGATATTCCTTTCCCAGAAATGTCATCACTTTGTATCTCTTCCAGTGGCCTAATATTTACCCATCGAGAAGGCTTTGATGATTTTGCCATGTCATATATATCTTCTGCTTGCAAGGGATTCTCTCATTCATCTTCTGTTGCAGAGTCTGAAATTTCAGGAGGTCGATGATTGTAAACTTTCTTTGGAGTTTTTAATAAATCTGAATCCATTGCTTTGTATACATTGAAATTGAAAATTTCGGCAAAGGTTCAATCTTTATTTCCTTTAGATATTTAAAAACCTGGTATTTCTGCGTTTATATCTTTTGGATGTTGCTTTTTCAACCCCCAAAACACTCTTCCCTGTCCATGGCAGGATGAGTGGGTTGCTTGGAATTTAGGCAACCGTGAGTTACCTATGCAAATGGGTAATTTGTGAGCAGTGCACTGTATTTGAAATTGCATTATGTTTTAAAGCACCATTATACACCTGTATGAAAATTTGTGGCTTGACTTAAGAACAAAACATAGAAAATTTGAAAAAATGTGGATTTTGTCCAATCTACTGAAAGTCGGCCGTAATAACCCACGCACCAAAAAAAAAAAAAGAGTATTTAGCGTGTGAAAAAACTTGTGACATTTCTAATCCTTGGAGATCTCTCTTTCAGGTTTCAACCAAGTAATTGAATTTTATATTTACGTGTACTTTTCATGCTTTGCAAGTCACACCACAATATTTATCATGATTCAAATTCCTCTGATTCAGACAGCTAATAACTTGGGTATATGCCCTGAAAGACTTCTGGAATTTCGTCTTCTGTCCACACCTGCGGACATGACTTTTATCATGATTCTAGTAGATTCAGCAAATGCTCGCGGGACCGATGGTTCCGAAGAGAGAAAAGTCCCAGAGCTAGACTGGTAACAGAGATATCAGAGCATGGCAATAAATACCAAATTGGGCCTTCGGCAGGATAATGGAAGCTAAGACTGTTGAATTCAAAACAAAGCCCAATATTATGAATTAAAGATAAGCAAGTGGTTGGATTAGTAGCCCAAAGTGGATGGATTCAGAGGTTGAAGGTTCAATCTTTTGGGCCATTGTCCCTGCGTTTCTAGGCTAAATCCTGAATTTTATAAGAGTCAACATTTAACGAGCCGGCCTGGTAGGAATGGGACATTCCTGTAGCTTATAGCGATTATGAAATTCTATGCCAACCATGTCAAGGAGTTGTCTGGACTCCGGAACTTTCTCCATCTGGCAAAACCAAAGATAGAAAATTCGATAAAATCAACAGGAAGAGGACATTGAAACCTGTTTGCCCTTCATAAGTCACCAAACTAGAATTGCTTTGCTATGGCTGAGAACCAGCGCACTGAAAAAGAACCTGGTGAATTAACAGATTCAACACCAGTCTCACCAAGTAAGTTGTTTGCTTCCCTTCTTCCCATACCAACAGTTCCCAATATTTGATTATTGAAATGATCAGACATCTATTCTGCTGGATCTTTGATGGGATTATCCTGTTATTTGACCATTGAGGAGAAGCTCGATCTAAATGATTGTTTCCTATACTTTGACAGGGAACCTGAATAAATATTTATTTTCTTCAGAATTAAATTTGATATTTATTGGTACTCTTGCAGGAACTTACGGGAGTTTGCTTGGTTCAAACACTGCTCCCAAAATGGAATGGCCCGAGTTAATAGGGCTGACCCCAGAGGAAGCAGAGAAAAAGATTAAGGAAGACATGCCAAGAGTCCAGATTCAGGTGGGAGAAGCTAATTCTTTTGTTACGATGGATTTCAACCAAGGACGGGTTCGATTATATCTTGATCCTTCAGGAAAAGTTCAGAGTACCTCCAAGAATTGGCTAAAACAGCTTCTCTCCATTCTAAATTATATTATTATATCATAGTAACAGGTCCTTAATTTTTCTTAATGTGCTTGGAAATTGTTCATCAGTTGTGAACTTCCTTTGTAATAAATAGTTTTTTATTGTTGTTTCTTTCTTTCTAGTACTATTACACTATTATATGAATGGTTAATAGAGAACCTGTTACAGATCATCTTTTAACCAAAACTATGGTATTAGCTACCAAGCAATATGATATAACTTTGGACTAGCTTGCAAATGAAGATAGGTTTTAGTTGTTAGTAGTTTAGAATGTGATGTATTTTATATTGGACAGAAAGATTTAATTATTGATGAATAAAATTAATTTTTATATTAATTTTATTAATATTTTAAATAATTATGTTTGAACAGAAATAATTATCATATGACAAATGGTGATAACTATTTGAATATAAATAGATTATTATTTATAAAGATCATGATTATACAAAAAATCATAATCATCTAAATAAAATTTTGTCTATTCATTTATTATAAATAAATTTTTTAGTATAATCATTTTTATTGTTTCTGATTGAAGAGTTTGAAATTTTATTATATCCCAAAAGCATAATTGCCTTTAAAAAAGTGTGCTTCATGTTTCAAAGTTAAAATTTTTTTTTATTATTTTTCTTCTCATATTTATTTTTTCTAACAATTTAAAGGTAATTATGAGAAAGTTATATTTTGTATGACGAAAATATAAAGAAAAGAAATTGGCATGATTTGGAGATTATTATTGGAGAAGGCTCAAAGTGTCAAATGATTAATGTTTCTATGGACCAAAATATTAATTTTCATAAAGATTTTTTATTTTTTGCATAATTTTTGGTAAAAAGATTGACTGAATGAGATAAATATGTTAACAATTAATTTTATTAGTGTGTAAAGTCAAAACATAATATACAAACTATTGATTATATTGCATAAGTTTATACATGTATTGAAATTGGCTCTACAATTGTATTTTATCTATTTGAAAAATTGATACTTATTAAGATTGGGATGAGAAATAGCATGATAACATAAAAAAGAAAGACATGAATTGATTTATAACCAAAAGAATTATCATTTATTATCAAGTAACGAATTAAATTGGATTCTAATAGAATAACTAATTATTTAATTATCAAGTCTTGGTTATATATAGAATAGGCAAGTTGTCTCATGGTTTTTATGAAAACAATTGAAAATAAGTAAAGGTATTTACCATGAAAAATTAGATATAAGTGGAGAATATATGTAGAAAATAAGATTTGACCACAAGATTAGTTTTATTTTTAAATCATGGCAGCAAAATTAAGATAATAAGTTGAGTCAAGCTATTTGTATAGTTTATCTTTGTTGATCTTTATAAATCAAATGTTGATATATATATTTTAAATTTATTATTGGTTTAAATTTTGATTTGTGTTCAATTTTCATGAAAATCAATTAAAATTAAATTGATATATGTGAATAATTATTATTAAGATATGGTGTTTCTTGGATTAATTGGTGGATAATAAATCAAATAATTGTTATTATTAGAAATATGGTCAGTGTGACATGTATTTTGCCTACTAGGTGTATTACACTGAAAGTGATTTTACAAAATAAAATTTTATTGTGAACAATCACAAAATAAAAATCATAAAAAGCCGTTAAAGAGTTAATAAATAGCTACAAAAAAGCATTGTTGCTTTTCGCATATGGGATATTGATTAAACGAAAAAGCATGTCATAAAAAATATTGATGCATTTGTCGATTACTAGCATTTTGAAGGATGCCCATCAATGTCTAATTAGGCATGTTTATAAATTAGAAAAGAACATGCAAATTAAAAGTTCCAAAGGCACCAATACATATATGTGTTTAATTCCATTTTGTGATGGCATGGAGAACATAGGTATAGTTTGCCATATATTACGAAAATGAACTGGATGAGATAAAATTTTCTTTCTTATACATATAAGAAAGATATGAGCTATAGAGATAGAATGCCATCATCCAATTAGTACATTATTAGTTAAATACAATGGAGATATTTTTGCTTTTTGTACCTGAAAGAATGGCTTTTTACAGGATGTTAAAATGAAAAGTGAATAAGTTTTCGAGGTCTTCAATAGTTTTATGACAATGGCAAGGATATGGCTGGTTATATATCATATTAACATATGAGCTTAGATAATAATATTGATTTGTGAAAATCGTAAACCTTAAAGTTAGTCAATCAATAATTTAATCAATACAAATTCATCACGAATTTTTGCTTGAAATATGAGTAGAACTCATATTATAATTATTGTTTATACTATTATATGAAAACAATTTTTTGGATTCATGTTTCGTGACTTGTATTGATATGGTGATTTAGAAATGAACATATGATCACAAAATGATTGTGAAAGTCTTTGAAATTTGAGTTTAATATACTATGAACTTTTATTGTATATAGTCATATTGGTTATATGAGTTAAGTTTGAATTTATTATATATCCAAAAATGTTATGACCAATTTAAAGTGGTAAATAACATAGATATATAGGCTACACAATGATGGAGAAATAAAGTTTTTATAAAATTTTAAATTCAAGTTTAGAAGTTTCAATAATCATGAACTTGAAATTGGCCATTGGACAATTACTATATGTATTGAAAACTCATGATAACATTTAAAATAGTTGATTTTCACTAAAAGTCATTATTATAAATATGATAATTTTAATAACCAAATCTACATGATTTGTAGGTATAAAGTAGATTATTATGGTTGGCTTAGAATAGCCATAAGCCAAAATTGATACTACAATCTTGATCACATTGTGGTAATTTTTGTTATGTATATGATCTACTTCATTGATTGTACAAATGATTTATCATCTATGGTTTAATATAGTGAAAATTTCAACGTATATTTACTTTGAAAGCCATAAATGATTCAAAGATCTTATGAATTTGAAAACTTTTATAACAAAGAATGCTATTTGATCCATTTAAGTGATGAAAATGGTCTTGTTCATGGTAATAAAAATATATTAACAGTATCCATGATGAAAAGATTCATATAAATATTTATGAATTGACATAACAATTTTAAAAGAAGACTATAGAAACATGATTATATTTGAAATCTGCTTATTGGTGTAAACTCTTATATTGAGTTAAAATATAAAAGTTTTGAAACTTTTATTGAAATATTAAGATATTAGCTAATTATCTTTCACTAAGAGTGGATTTAGAGGCCTCATACTTAAAAAAAAAAATCAAATAGTGAAAAGATAAATGAAATGACAACTTGATTAAGTATATATCTTGATAATTAAATGAGCTATTCTTTAATAAAAAAATGCATATTTGCGCATGTTGGAGGGGATAAAAATAAAAAAAAATAAAAATTACCACCATAATGTTGTAAGATTTTAGTATAATTTTATAAGCAAATTATACAAGCTAATAAATTTAAACACTTATTAAAGTAAAGTTATAAAAAGGTCTTTAAAAACCTTAAAAGGACTAAAATCGTTTGGTTTATTCATTGAGTTTTTTCAATTGTATTATAAATATAATTGTATTAAAAATATATAAAAGTATGGAAATAAAATGGTTAAAATTAATAAATATAAAGTTGTGACCACAATTAAAACCAACTGTTTCTTAACTTGATAAGAATAAGGTAATAATGTCTGGAGCATATAAATGACATATAAAATAAAAAGTTTGAACATATTAGCCTGAAGTGATTATATTAGAGATTCAATCTCAAGGGGAGGTAATTACCATAAAAGAAAATCAAATTCCAAGATATCAGTTAGTAGTACTACAAGTATAATGGATTTAAACTTTTACTATTAGACATCAATAATGGGAACCTAACTTTGAATTAGTAACCTTTAATTACAAAATTTAATAGGCAAAAACAAGTTATTGTTATGTGTCTGTTAAATACTAGTAAAATTCATTCAAATTTTAGAAACTAGTGTGATTTATTGCGTGTGAAGGATGTGTTTTTATACTTTTAATAAAATTTTAAATGTCTAAAGCAATGGAGATATAACGAGAATTCTACCTATATAAACATAAAAGTGATGTTGCTTCAACAATAAGAATTGGAGTCTCTCTTGTAAATATTTGTGAATAGGATAAACACATGACCATAATAGTGCTAAAAGTAGTTATAAACCTCTGATAGAAGAATAAATAAATATTATGTGTGTTATATTTTCAATTTTATTACTAGGAATTGAGGTTTAATCTACGGACACCATCAACTTCATTAAAATTTTAAGATATATATACGCTAATTGAATGTTTAAATTGAGATATATCTTCTTGTATTCATAATATTTATTTGTGTAAAAGGTAAAAATTAAGCACCAACATTCCAAACTAATGAGAGATTGTTAGTAGTTTAGAATATGGTGCATCTCATATTGGATAGAAATATTTAATTATTGATTAATAAAATTAATTTTGTATTAATTTTATTGATATTTTAAATAATTATGTTTAAACATAAACAACTATCATATAATAAATGGTCATAACTATTTGAATATAAATAGATTATTATTCATAAAAGTCATGATTATACTGAAGGTCATAACCATCTGAATATGAATTTATGTCTGTTTATTCATTATAAATAAATCTTTCAGTATAATAATTTTCATTGCTTTTGACTGAAGAGTTTGAAGCTTTATTGTATCCTTAAGACATAATTACCTTTAAGTGTTATTTACACTTCAAAACCAAAATTTTTTTTTATTATTTCTCTTTTCTTACTTTTTTTTTTTTAACATTAGCAACTTGCGAGATTAGCTTGCATTAAAGACTTCATTGGCCTAGAGTTAGTATATATGAATGACATGAATGTTACATTAATTTTTAAGCATGATTGAATCGCAACTGAAAGAACGTAAGAATTTTCTTCAATGTTGAACGTACCCAAAAGCGAAAAAGAATTTAAATCCTTTATTTTCAAATCAAACTAGAGTTGATCGGAAGAGAAAATATATAAGAACTCTCAAAATCAAAGGTAATGCTAAATATATATCCCATGGATATCTACCCATTGATTCAGAGAAAAAGATGAAACTGATGCTATTATGTACTTTTTCTGTTTGAAAAATGCAAAAATGAAAATTGAAGAGTTATCAAATGAAATCTTAATAAATAATTTGATGCATTTTAAACAAATAATCAATGCTTTCGTAATCTGTCATTATCTCACACGAAATAATCTCTTTTTTCATTAATTAATTTGATTCAGATGGGTTGGCTTTTTACTTTTCAAAACTTGGAAAATCAGCTTAAACACCTTTGATAAGTGAAATGCTTCCTCGAAATATATATGGATTCTACACTCTCAAACAACTAATTAATCAGTTTAACAGCTTATTTCTTTGCTTTTGCCTCATGTTTTCCGAATTTTATTGTTATTAGTTAATAAAAATTGTTAAAAACAGACCTTTTTTAGACTCAAAAACTGGTTATCCAAAAAAAATTCCAAAAAACAGAGCAACCTTGCCTGGACCTTTATCGCTTACTGGGGTTGACCAATGCCCTTCTCTTGGAAACTTCCAATGGTGAACTTGACTGCATGGTGCCGGTGTCAGGGGTCCCAATGATCATTAAGAATTGCGTGGGGAAACCGGCGTCAAATTTACGGTCGTCTCTTGTTCCCACTTCTTACTGTGCGACAGCAACTTCAGAGGTAAAGACTTAAGGATTAAGCTTTTTCTTTTTCTATTTTTTTTTTTTGGGATAAATATATGATAAACTTGCTTTGCAATGGTGAAGGGTAAATTTAAAACTTTCTTATTACTGTGGTAACGGGCCAAGTACCTGAACGGGTGATGGGTGAGATATTCTATGAACTTTCATACTGATCTCAAGCACTATTAGATGATCGAGAAAAAAAAAAATAAAGCAAAGAAAAGCAAAGACAGAGAAGGAGAATAGGGCAAGCAGACTTCAGCCATGTGTTTCAGATTAGCATTTCTGCTAACTCTTCTGGTAAACTTAGCCGCTGCCGATGATGCTGATTTCATCTACAACGGATTTCGTTCCGCTAATCTAAGCCTTGATGGCATCGCAGAATTCACTTCCAATGGACTCCTAAAGCTTACCAATGAAACCAGTCGACAAAAAGGTCATGCTTTCCACCCTCACCTTGTAAACTTCAAGAACTCAACAAACGGTTTAGTTTCTTCCGTCTCTACGACCTTTGTCTTCGCTATTGTTTCTGTATATCCAAATCTCCGCGGCCATGGAATCACTTTCGTGATTGCACCCACCAGGGCCCCCCTTGGAGCTCTTCCAAGCCAGTATCTTGGACTCTTCAATGGGTCCAACAATGGCAATGATACAAACCATGTTGTTGCTGTAGAACTCGATACGATACAAAATAACGAGTTTTTTGAAATCAATGACAACCACGTTGGGATTGATATTAATGGGTTAATGTCTAATAAGCTTTTCCAGCTGGATATTATGAGGATGTCACCCGTCAGTTCAAAACCTGACTCTGATCAGTGGGCAACGGATGCAAGTTTGGGTCGAATATCATGGTCTAGAGAAGATAATGGATGTACTTTAGCTCCATTTAATGTTTCTAAACCCGATTCTCCACTTCTATCTTTGTCTCGCGATTTTTCTTCAATTATTAACAATGAGATGTATGTTGGTTTTTCATCGTCAACCGGTTCTTTTTACACATATCATTATGTTTTAGGTTGAAGCTTTAAGATTAATGGTCAGGCGCAAGAGCTTACCCTGTCTCAGCTTCCCAAGTTTCCTCCGTTAGGACCCAAGAAAACATCAAAATTTTTGACAATTGTGTTGCCTTTGATTTTAGAGAGTTTGGGTTTGACAGCAGCTTCCAGTTTAGTTTATTACATGAGAAGGAAGAGAAAGTTTGCTGAAGTTGTTAAAGATTGGGAGCTTCAGTATGGCACTCATAGATTCAAGTATAAAGATCTATATATTGCTACAAAAGGATTCAAAGATAAGGAGCTATTGGGTGCTGGTGGATTTGGTATGGTGCATAAAGGAGTTCTGCCAACCAGTAAACTCGAGGTTGCAGTGAAAAGAATCTCACGTGAATCAAGGCAAGGGATGAAGGAATTTGTAACAGAAATTGTGAGTATCGGTCGTCTCCGTCACCGGAATTTAGTTCAACTCTTGGGATATTGTCGGCGTAAAGGTGAGCTTCTTTTGGTCTATGACTACATGCCTAAAGGAAGTCTTGATAAGTATTTGCATGACCAACCGAAGGTCACCCTGAATTGGAGACAAAGATTCAGAGTCATCGAAGGTGTAGCATCAGGATTGTCTTATTTACATGAAGAAGGGAGCAGGTTGTGATTCACAGAGATGTTAAAGCTAGTAATGTTTTCCTAGATGGTGAATTAAATGGAAGATTGGGAGATTTCGGCCTTGCTAGATTTTATGATCATGGATTGGATCCTCAAACAACTCATGTTGCTGGCACTCTTGGTTATCTGGCTCCAGAGCATGTTCGAACTGGGAAAGCCACACCACGCACTGATGTGTTCGCTTTTGGGGCATTTTTGCTTGAAGTTGCCTGCGGAAGAAGGCCAATACAGGCACAATCTCCAACAGAAGATGTAATCTTGTTTGACTGGGTGTATTCTTGTTGGTACGAAGGTGATATACTTGAGGCAAAGGATCCAAATTTGGGTACAGATTATGTAGCAGAGGAAGTTGAGTCGGTCATAAAACTTGGGTTGCTCTGCTCCCATTCAGAGCCTGAAGCAAGGCCAATCATGCGCCAAGTTGTTCAGTTTTTAGGAGGAGATATTTCTTTTCCAGAAATGTCATCACTTTGTCTCTCTTCCAGTGGCCTAACATTTGCCCATCGAGAAGGGTTTGATGATTTTGCTGTGTAGTATACATCTTCTGCTTGCAAGGGATTCTCCTATTCATCTTCTGTTGCAGAGTCTCTGCTTTCAGGAGGTCGATGACAGTAAACTTTCTTTGGAGTTTTTAATAAATCTGAATCCATTGCTTTGTATACATCGAAATAGAAAATTTCGGCAAAGGTTCAGTCTTTATTTCCTATAGATATTTAAAAACCTGGTATTTGTGTGTTTATATCTTTTGGATGTTGCTTTTTCAACCCTCGAAACACTCTTCCACGTCCGTGGCAGGATAAGTGGGTTGCTTGGATTTTCTGCAATTGTGAAATATGAACCCGACCACCAATCAACTTAATTTTGGAGCATAGTAAAGGAGTCCAAAATGTGCTGTGGAACCTAATTTCAATTTTAAACACCTTTTTCAATACCTGATATTTAAAATTCATCATCTTAATGCCATAAAATCCCATTAATCTTATTGCTTATGCTTTTAAAAATGGTTAATCCAGAAACACTATGATTGCAAGTTGCTAGTAAAACATGGGTAAGAAAATGGATAAATGGAAATCTCACAAAAAAAAAAAAAGAAGAAAAGGTTCTCACAAAATTTAAAGAAAATATTATTAAAATAATAAATACCTTGAGAAGGGAGTTTGAAGGAATTAAGCAACCTTGACTTGCCTATGCAAGTAAGTAATTTGTGACCAATGCACTGTATTTGAAATTGCATGAAAACTTGTGGCTTAAACAAAACATAGAAATTTTGAAAAAATGTGGATTTTGTCCAATCTACTGAAAGTCGGCTGTAATAACACCCCCCCCCCCCCCCCCCCACACACACACACACACACACACAAAAAGAGTATTTAGCGTGTGAAAAAACTTCTTATGGGCCAAGAACTGGTAAAGGGATATAGTAAAGCAACACTTTCTCCTCGATGTGCGATAAAAATAGACTTGAAGAAAGCATTTGATTCCTTAAATTGGGAATTTCTAATAAATGTTTTGTTAGCTATGGGGTTTCCAAGGAGATTTGTAGGATGGATTAAGAGTTGTCTAACTACTCCAAGATTTTCTTTATCCATCAATGGGGGGCTGGTAGGCTACTTTCGAGGTGCAAGAGGCGTCAGGCAAGGTGACCCTTTATCGCCTTATCTCTTTGTTATAGCAATGAATGTCTTATCGAGGCTCTTGGATGCAGCAGCACATTATGAGGTTATTTCTTATCATCCAAAATACAAGAAGATAAGATTAACGCACTTGTGCTTTGTTGATGATCTGCTAATCTTCACAAAAGGAAAGTTGGAGTCCATCTCTGGGATACAGCAGGTACTACAATTATTTTATTCATATTCGGGACTTCAGCTTAATTGCGAGAAGAGTGAACTATTTTCTACAGGTGTTCCAAGAAGTGCATTACAAGAGATAATGTAGGTGACAGGATTCAAACTAGGCACACTCCCTGTAAGATACCTTGGGGTTCCATTAGTAACACGTAGGATCTCCATAAAGGATTGTACTCCACTAATAGAGAAGATAACAGCCAGAATACGTAGTTAGGCAGTAAAAAATTTATTTTATGCAGGTAAACTGCAGCTGATACAATCGATCATATTTAGTATTCAAAGCTACTGGTGCAGACATTTTATGCTGCCAAAAAGGGTGATCCAAAAGGTTATACAGCTATGTTCTAGATACTTCTGGAAAGGGCAGAATGAATCAGCTAAAGGGGCAAGGGTTAATGGCAAACTCTATGTAGGCCTAAATCCGAAGGGACTCGGGTTAAAAGACTTGTTCATTTGGAATCAGGCTTGTATGATTAGAAATCTATGGTCTATTTTCTCACAAGCAGGTTCAATTGTGGATTGCATGGGTGCATAGTTATGTGCTTAAAGTGCGCAATATATGGGAGGTACCTATTACACAAAGTAGCAGTTGGAGCATGAAAAAACTATTACAAATGAGGAGACATGCCACTCGATTGCAAACAGTGGATAGGATGGAATGGGGGAGGTACTGAGAACTCAGTTACAGCTATATGGGAAGAATTGAGACCAAAGCAAATGAAGGTAGTGTGGCACATGCTAATATGGTGCAAGATGCATGCACCCAAACATGCAATCATAGCTTGGATGGCGATATTAAATAGACTCCCTACCAAGGATAGATTGAACGCATGGGGGATTACAAATGAAATAGGGTGTGTGCTATGCAAACAAGAGGATGAGTCTAGGAGCCATATCTTCTTTAGTTGCAATTACTCTAAAGCTGTGTGGAAACAGGTTTTATAGCTCTGCAACTTACATAGAGAGGTATCTAGTTGGAAAGAGGAATTCCATTGGGCTATAAGCAGGGTGAGAGGGAAGGCACTAATATCTATCATATTGAGACTGGCATGGGGTGCATACATTTATCTGATTTAGAGTGAAAGGAACAAGAGGCAGTTTGTTGTTGAGGAAAGTAATGAAGGGCAGATCCTTAGAATGATAAAAGAAGTGATACAACTGAGATTGATGGGACTGAAAAATATTGCTTTTGATAGTGTAAATAAAGATTTACGTGAGAAATGGGGTTTAAGAAGGGATATATTTGTATAGAAGCAAGAGTGAGAGATGAAATTATATAAGTGATATATTGGTAGCAGTAAATAACTGTTTTTAGACAATAAACTTATAAATTATCCAAAAAAAAAAAAAACTTCTTTGTGACATTTCTAATCCTTGGAGATCTCTCCTTCAGGTTTCAACCAAGTAATTGAATTTTCTATTTACGTGTATTTTTCATGCTTTGCAAGTCACGCCACAATATTTATCATGATTCAAATTCCTCTGATTTAGACCGCTGATAACTTGAATATATGCTCTGAAAGACTTCTGGAATTTCGTCTTCTGTCCACACCTGCAAACATGACTTTTATCATGATTCTAGGAGATTCAGCAAATGCTCGTGGGAACGATGGTTCCGAAGAGAGAGAAGTCCCAGAGAGCAAGACTGGTAACAGAGAGATCAGAGCGTGGCAATAAATACCAATTTGGCCCTTTGGCAGGATAATGGAAGCTAAGACTGTTGAATTCTGAAAAAAAAAAAAAAGCCCAATATTATGAATTAAAGATAATTAAATGGTTGGATTAAAAGCCCAAAAGTTTGTGTATTCACAGGTTGAAGGTTCATACTTTTGGGCCATTGTCCCTGCGTTTCAAGGCTAAGTCCTGAATTTTATAAGAGTCGACATTTAACAAGACGGCCTGGCAGGAATGGGACATTCGTGTAGCGCATAGAGATTATCAAATTCTATGCCAGCCGTGTCAAGAAGTTGTTTGGACTCTAGAACTCTCTCCATGTGGCAAAACCAAAGATCGAAAATTCGATAAAGTCAACAGGAAGAGGACGTTTAATCCAGTTTGCCCTTCATAAGTCAACAAACTAGTATTGCTTTGCCATGACTAGGAACCAACGCGCTGAAAAAGAACCTGGTGAATTGACAGATTCAACACCAGTCTTACCAAGTAAGTTGTTTGCTTCCCTTCTTCCCATATCAACAGTTCCCAGTTTTTGATTATTGAAATGATCAGATATCTATTCTGCTAGATCTTTGATGGGATTATATTATTATTTGATCTTTGAGGAGTGGCTCGATCTAAATGATTGTTTCCTATACTTTGATAGGGAACCTGAATAAATATTTATTTTCTTCAGAATTAAATTTGATATTTATTTTTACTCTTGCAGGAACTTACGGGAGTTTGCTTGGATCAAACACTGCTTCAAAAATGGAATGGCCCGAGTTAGTAGGGCTGACCCCAAAGGAAGCAGAGAAAAAGATTAAGGAAGACATGCCAAGAGTCCAGATTCAGGTGGTAGAAGCTAATTCCTTTGTTCCCATGGATTTCAACCAAGGACGGGTTTGATTATATCTTGATCCTTCAGGAAAAGTTCAGAGCCCTCCAAGAATTGGCTAAAACAGCTTCTCTCCATTCTAAATTTTATTAGTATATCATAGTAACAAGTCCTTAATTTTGCTTTATGTGTTTGGAAATTGTTCATCAGTTGTGAACTTCCTTTGCCATATATAGTTTTTGATTGTTGTTTCTTTCTTTCTTTCTAATAATATTACACTATTATATGAATGGACAATTAGAGAACTTGTTACAGTTCATCTTTTAACGAAAACTATGGTATTAACTACCAAGCAATATGATATAAGCTCTTAAAATATGGTATAAGCTTGGACTAGCTTACAAATGAGGACAGGTTTTAGTAACTTGCCAGATTAGATTGAATTAGAGACTTCACTGACCTAGAATTAGTATATATGAACGACATGAATGTTTCATTAATTTCTAAGTTTTGAATTAGTTTCTATGCTTGACTGAATCGCAACTGAAAGAACATAAAGATTTTTTTCAATATTGAACGTATCTTAAAGGGAAAAAGAAATTAAATCTTTTATTTTCAAATCAAACTGGAGTTGATTGGAAGAGAAAAAATGTAAGAACTCTCTAAATCAAAGATAATGCTAAATATATGCCCCATATT
The DNA here is from genome assembly GCF_002303985.1 of Durio zibethinus. Next base: position 25,005,392 of record NW_019168492.1, read on the forward strand.
TATCCATTGATTCATTGAGAAAAAGATGCAACTGATGCTGTTATATACTTTTTCTGTTTGAGAAATGCAAAAATGAAAATTGAAGAGTTATCAAATGAAATCTTAATAAATAATTTGATGCATCTTAAAAAAAAAAAAAAAATCAATGCTTTCGTAATCTTTCATCATCTCACATGACATAATTTCTTATTCATTAATTACTTTGATTTAGATAGGTTGGCTTTTCATTTTTCAAAACTCGGAAAATCAACTTAAACAACTATTCTTGATACTCAAAAAAATTACTGGGTTTCTCAGTTAAATGCTTCCTTTGAGATATGGATTCTACACTCTCAAACAGCTAATTAACAACTTATTTCTTTGCTTTTGCCTCATGTTTTCCGAGTGTTATTGTTATTAGTTAATAATAACTAGCGATGTGTCCGCGCTATGTTGCAGGTGCATTTTTTTTGTTTAGACATTAAAAGCAGAAGTAACAGCACAGGCAAAAAAATTAAATATATAATTGGTAATAAAAAAAAAAAAGAAAAAAGAAAAGATAATCATGTCTACACATAGCTTGTAACAAAATAAAGAAAGCAGTGCAGTCCAAAGTTAAGATCATAGGAAATTGAAAGAACATAAAAACTAAATGTCCAAAATAGCATGATAGTTTAAGGTAAAGTTAGAGTAGTATAGTTAAGATTGAATATACATTTCGCAGAGCTTCACACACAATCACAATAGATAATGGCATGAAGTATCTCTTGTTGAATCATCTCAAACATGCATATTTCAAAATCATTTTCATTCATAGACATCAATTGATGATATCAATCTCCTTTAAAAAATCTATCATAAATGTTATTTCTTGATTCAAGCAAATGATTTCGAAAAGCATGCTGACCTAACGATTTTTTTTCCAGTTCAACTGCTTACTCTACTCATATTCTTGATGATCAAATTATGTATGTCCGAACACTGCTGCAGTTTTAATTCTACGAGTGTATATAGGCTTTCTCTATAGTTGTAACTTTGACAATGATATTTGTACTTTAGGCTATTTGTTCCTCTTAGTAGCTGCCTACCTGAGTGGTCAATGTGCTTAGCTTTGGATTCTTAAAATATAATAAATTTGGTTTGCTTAGCATTTTATGCTGATTATCATGATAGTTTTAGTTATTTTGCTTAGCTTTTGCAAATTATTATAAGAAATTTTCCTACACGATATTAGTTTGCATACCTTTAGTTATTCCATCAATCTAAATTTGAAAAAAATTAATTGTTATTTGGGGTAATCCTTTAACTAAATAAAAAATTGCGGCACATTAATTTGCTAAGTATAATATTATTTTGAATTCCATGCTTTAACTTAAATGCAATATTTTTAACAAAATGGTGTAGAGAGTCCAACTATGTTAGGTAACTTTTTGTGGAATAATGTGAAAAACTACACCGTTTTTATTAGCTTTTTATAAAGTTTGTAGAAAATTTGTCTATTTCCAAGATTGCTACTTCATGTATTCCTTCCAAGTCTGTTTGTTAATATCAAATAGCATCATTTTGTAGTTCTTTATTATTAATGTTCTTTTGCTACTATCTCGCTGATGATTGATTTACTTTTTCCTCTTTCAACTATATCTATTTAAAATGCCTTATTTTGAATTTTTGTTTCCATCTATTGATATAAACTCTTTCTCTCTTCTTAACTTTTTATCTAATGCAGTGTTGAACTATTTTATGCATTGTTTCTCGTTACATATTTTATCTAATAAAACTTATTATTTCTTTTCTCATATTTCTATTACCATTCATCACTTCATTGTTATTAAATCTAATTAAAAAATATTTCTCTCATTTAAACATTCCAATGAAGCGCGGATAGTCAACTAGTATAAAGGAACAACTTAATTAATATAATTTTGATATATAAATATAAAACAAATTTAATAATAAAATATATATATATGTATATATTAAAAATATATCAAAAGATCTAAAACCTTATCTAAGCTTAACCTCAATTAAAAAAAAATTCGATCCTGATTTTTTTTTTAAATCACACTTATTTAATTAAGGTAAATGAAACCTATTAAATATAAATTGTTTTGTAATTTCTATTTATATTGTAATATTTGTTTTCAAAATGTGTCCTGATTTAGAAAAATGACAAAAAAGTCAAATAAAAATGTGACAAGTATTTATAAAATTTCAAAAATAAATAATAAATTAATAAAAATATGTCATATGTAAATAAATTTTAAAAAATCAAAACCATATTTTCATGTATACCTTTAAAAAATAGGACATCCAAAATTCGTTTATGATCCATCCGAATCATTTAAAAAAAAACTTTACACGCTTGGATAAAATAAAAGAACAATTAGGTCGGGATGAATTAAACCACACAAAACCGAATTATTTTATCATCTTTACTTTAACTTATTAATATCTTTACCAAAGATACCAAATGAAAGAAATTAGGTCAAAAAAAAAAAAAAAAGGTAAAATATATATAAAAGGAATCAAAAGGGGAAAAAAAAAAGAAATGTGAACACTGACTTTAGCATAACGTCGGTTTAGTTTTTTTATTTTCATATTTTTAAGTAAATTTAATAATTTAATATAGGAATAATTACATTATATGAATAAAATATATAAAAATAATATAATTTAAAATTTTAAAAAAATTATAAATAAATTTAATAAAATTTTAAAAATTATATTTTATATTTTTATATTAATATAAATGATGACATATAATTTTTATATAAAATATATTATTTTATATGATATAATGACGCTAATTATCATCTCTATTTTTAAATATCATGAACATCAATTTCTACATCAGCTTTTCGTTTAATTCCAATTGATTACGCGGTAATTTTGACTTTCTCTAATTATCCTTCTTCAATGAACGTGTAAATTAAGTAATACTTTTTGTGTTTATATTAATTAAAAAAGAAAAATAAAAGAAGAAAATAAAAGAAAGGGAAAATGGAATGGAAGGTAAGTGTCAGAATAAATAAATGATGTTTAATTTTGCATTGATGTGACAGTGAAAGGAAAGAAAGAGAAAAGGGAAGAAAGTTGAAAAGTAAAAACAAAAATGACTGATTTTCAAATTGAGATGTGACAGGTTCATAAAAATGGTCAAATGAGTAAGAATAATTATATAGGTTAGTTAGAGAGATTAATATGAAAAGAAAATAAAGGAATAAAATAAAAAAATTGGATGGTGGAGTAGGTGAGAGATAGATGCAAGGAAAAGAAATTTGATCTTTTTTTGTCAAAGATTATGTAATTTTTATGGTTCAAATATCATATATTTTATGTAAAAATATAGTCTAAATTATTTTTAAATTTAATTTTTTTTATTATTAATTATATTTTAAAATTAAAAAAAATCGTTTTTAATAATTTATTAATCAAAATTTTAAATTAATAAACATGATTTTTATTAATAAAAATTATATTTTTAAGTATCATAAATATATATTTTTAAATTACATCAATTATTATATTTCAAATGCTCTAACTATCGTTGAGATGAAAATATTTATATTTTTTTATTTTTTGTGGTTTAGAGATTGCTTTTTTTTTCATTGTCAAGTACGTTTTGAAAATAATAATAAAATAATATAAATATTTTCATATCAATAATATTTAAAATGTGAATAACATACTAATTGATGTAATTAAAAATATATATTTATAATACTTAAAAGCATAATATTTGCTACCAAAAACCATGATTATTAATTTAAAAATATTGTTGATAATCTATCAAAGATATTTTTTTTCTTTCAAAACGTACTTGACAATGAAAAAAAAGTAATCTCTAAACCACAAAAATAAAAAAAATATAAATATTTTCATCTCAACGATAGTTAGAGCATTTGAAATATAATAATTGATGTAATTTAAAAATACAACAATATTTTTAAATTAATAATCATGGTTTTTGGTAGCAAATATTATGCTTTTAAGTATTATAAATATATATTTTTAATTACATCAATTAGTATGTTATTCACATTTTAAATATTATTGATATGAAAATATTTATATTATTTTATTATTATTTTAATTAATTCATTACATTTCAAATATAAAATTATTTATTATATTTATTTTCAAATAAATATTTCAAAAGTTACAGGGACAATTTTAATTGTCAATATATATTTATCACCTAAACTTTTTACTAACTCTTCTCTTATTCTCAGTTTGATTAAATTAAAGAATAATTATCCCTATTTTTTCTTCATATATTTTTAAAATGCAAAAAAAAAAAAAGAAAAAAGTAAAATATAAAATTAAATTTTTTAAAAAAAATCGGGTATGATCAAGTTGATTTTTTTTTCTAAACGTTAGAGTTAAATTTTAGATAAATTTATCTTGACCTAACTTGATATATGAAATATTATTTAATTAATTATTTAATTTTATATTTATATTTAAAAAATAATATTTTATATTAAAAATATTTTATTAATTTTGACTCTAATCATGTTAATTATTGTTTTGTATATATGAAAATCGAATCGAATTCAAACAAAAAATAATATTTTAATATTAAATTAGATAAAATTTAAATATTAAATATATAAAATCAAATGACGAACAAACACCCTAGTCTCAATGATCATTGAGAATTGCGTGGGGAAACCGGCGTCGAATTTACTAGTCTCTTGTCCCCACTCCTTACCGTGCGACAGCAACTTCAGAGGTAAAGACCTTTATTTTCTTTTTTTAATGTTAGAGGTAAAGACTTAAGGATCAAGCTTTTTCTTTTTCCATTTTTTTTGGGATAAACATATGACCAAGCTTGCTTTGCAGTGGTGGCGGGTAAATTTAAAACTTTCTTACTACTATAGTAACGGGCCAAGTACTTGAACGGCTGATGAGTGAGAGATTCTATGAACTTTCATACTGATCTCAAGCACTATTAGATGATCGAGAAAAAAAAAAGGCAAAGAAAAACAAAGACCGAGAAGGAGAACAGGGCAAGCAGACTTTGGCCATGTGTTTCAGATTAGCATTTCAGCTAACTCTTCTGATAAACTTAGCCGCTGCCGATGATGTTGGTTTCATATACAACGCATTTCGGTCCGCTAATGTAAGCCTTGATGGCATCGCAGAATTCACTTCCAATGGACTCCTAAAGCTCACCAATGAAACCAGTCGACAAAAAGGCCATGCTTTCTACCCTCACCTTATAAGCTTCAAGAACTCAACAAACGGTTCAGTTTCTTCCTTCTCTACGACATTTGTCTTCGCTATTGTTTCTGAATATACAAATCTCGGCGGCCATGGAATCGCTTTCGTGATTGCACCCACCAGGGGGCTCCCTGGAGCTCTTCCAAGCCAGTATCTTGGACTCTTCAATGGGACCAACAATGGCAATGATACAAACCACGTTGTTGTTGTGGAACTCGATACGATACAAAATAACGAGTTTTTTGACATCAATGACAATCACGTTGGGATTGATATTAATGGATTAGTGTCTGATAAATCTTTTCCGGCTGGATATTATGAGGATGTCACCCATCAGTTCAAAAACCTGACTCTGATCAGTGGGCAACGGATGCAAGTTTGGGTTGAATATCATGGTCTAGAGAAGAGAATGGATGTTACTTTAGCTCCATTTAATGTTCCTAAACCCAATACTCCACTTTTATCTTTGTCTCGTGATCTTTCTTCAATTATTAACAACGAGATGTATGTTGGGTTTTCATCGTCAACCGGTTCTATTCACCCATCTCATTATGTTTTAGGTTGGAGCTTTAAGATTAATGGTCAGGCGCAAGAGCTTACCCTGTCTCAACTTCCCAAGCTTCCTCGGTTAGGGCCAAAGAAAATATCAAAATTTTTGACAATTGGACTGCCTTTGATTTTATCGAGTTTGGTTTTGGCAGCAGTTTCAGGTTTGGTTTATTACATTAGAAGGAAGAGAAAGTTTGCTGAAGTTGTCGAAGATTGGGAGCGTCAGTATGGGACTCATAGATTCAAGTATAAAGATCTATATATTGCTACAAAAGGATTCAAAGACAAGGAGCTATTAGGTGCTGGTGGATTTGGTAAGGTGTATAGAGGAGTTCTACCAACCAGTAAACTCGAGGTTGCAGTGAAAAAAGTCTCACATGAATCAAGGCAAGGGATGAAGGAATTTGTTGCAGAAATTGTGAGCATTGGTCGTCTCCGTCACCGGAATTTAGTTCAACTCTTGGGATATTGCCGGCGTAAAGGTGAGCTTCTTTTGGTCTATGACTACATGCCTAATGGAAGTCTCGATAAGTATTTGCATGACCAGCCAAAGGTCACCCTGAATTGGGGACAAAGATTCAGAGTCATCAAAGGTGTAGCATCAGGATTGTTTTATTTACATGAAGAATGGGAGCAGGTAGTGATTCACAGAGACGTTAAGGCTAGTAATGTTTTGCTAGATGGTGAATTAAATGGAAGATTGGGAGATTTTGGCCTTGCTAGATTATATGATCATGGAACGGATCCACAAACAACTCACGTTGTAGGCACTCTTGGTTATCTGGCTCCAGAGCATACTCGAACTGGGAAAGCCACACCACGCACTGATGTGTTCGCTTTTGGAGCATTTTTGCTTGAAGTTGCCTGCGGAAGAAGACCAATACAGGCACAATCTCCAATAGAAGATGTAATCTTGGTTGACTGGGTGTACTCTTGTTGGTACAAAGGTAATATTCATGAGGCAAAGGATCCGAATTTGGGTACAGATTATGTAGCAGAGGAAGTTGAGTTGGTCTTAAAACTTGGATTGCTCTGCTCCCACTCAGAGCCTGAAGCAAGGCCAACCATGCGCCAAGTTGTTCAGTTTTTAGGAGGAGATATTCCTTTCCCAGAAATGTCATCACTTTGTCTCTCGTACAGTGGCCTAACATTTGCCCATCGAGAAGGCTTTGATGACTTTGCCATGCCATATATATCTTCTGCTTACAAGGGATTCTCCGATGCATCTTCTGTTGCAGAGTCTCTACTTTCAGGAGGTCGATGATTGTAAACTTTTTTCGGGGTTTTTAATAAATCTGAATCCATTGCTTTGTATACATTGAAATAGAAAATTTCGGCAGAGGTTCAATCTTTATTTCCTTTAGATATTTAAAAACCTGGTATTTGTGTGTTTATATCTTTTAGATGTTGTTTTTTCAACCGCAAAACATTCTTCCCCGTCCATGCAAGGCCAGTAGGGTGAGTGGGTTGCTTGGAATGTTCTGCAATTATGAAATGCGAACCCGACCACCAATCAACTTAATTTTGGAGCATAGTAAAGGGGTCCAAAATGTCTGATGTGGAACCCAATTTCAATTTTAAACACCTTCCTCAATACCAATAATGCTGTAATTCATCATCTTATTGCCATAAAATCCCATTAATCTTATTGGTTATGCTTTTAGAAATGGTTAATCCAGAAACGCTGGAGTAAATTACATGAATGGTTACTAAATTATACCCGATTTTTCAAGTTTGTCATTCAAGTTTAATTTGAATTAAAAATGTCATTGAAGTTTATTAAATATAAAAATTTAGTCACTTTTAATATATTTTATCTAAAATATTAACAAAAAACTGACATGCCAGCCACATAGACTGTAATATCAGCTGCCAAAGCCAAAAAAATCCATTTCACCTTTCATTTGACCAAGCTCTCAGCCTGAAGTGGGCGAATAAAAAAAAATCAACTCAGCCTCGCCATAACCACTAGAAAAACCACCATTGACAGCCCCCATTGACAGCAATTCTTCCACCTTTCAGTTATCAGCAAAGATCCATTATTAGATCAACAGCAGAATTCAGATCTATATGAACGAAGCTACAACAAGAAAAAGGCAAAGAGATTCAGGACCACTCTCCTATACCAAATTTCTAATCAATAATACTGAATCCAAGAATTTCCAACCAAACCCAAGTTTGACGATGCCAACAGATGCAGCAAAAAAAATAGGGAAAACAAAACTTTCTCGCTGAAAATAATAAAATATTCAATAAAGGTTAAAACTTTCTTGCATATAAACCGTTGGACAAACAACCAAATTCATAATTCTATCTAACAAAACCAACCCAACAACATTTTCTTGAAATCACAAGATTTGACAACCATTGAAACTTTTTTTTTCTTTTGTTAATTGCTTACCATAAACCTTGGTCTTAGAATTTTGGAGTGTCCTCTTCTTTAAACCCGAAACCTGATTCAATCGTACTCAAAGATTCAACCACAACTAATACAGTATCAACATAATTTTGTAGCAAGTTGCTACAAAATTCAGTGACTGTCTCTGAAATTCATCCCAATCGCTATGATTGCAAGTTGCTAGTAAAACATGGGTAAGAAAATGGATATATGAAAATTTCCAAAAAATAAAAAAAAATTAGGTTCACACAAAATTTAAAGAAAATATTATTAAAATACCTTGAGAAGGGAGTTTGAAGGAATTAGGCAGCCGTGACTTACCTATGCAAATGGGTAATTTGTGAGAAATGCATGGTATTTGAAATTTCATTATGTTTTAATGCACTATTATACACTTGTATGAAAAATTGTGACTGAACTTAGAAAAAAACATAGAAAATTTGAAAAAATGTGGATTTTGTCCAATCTACTGAAAGTTGGCTGTAATGATTCACATTAAAAGAAAAAAAAAAAGAGTATATAACGTGTGAAAGAACTTGTTTGTGACATTTCTAATCCTTGGTGATCTCTCTTTCAGGTTTCAACCAAGTAATTGAATTTATATTTAGCTGTATTTTTCATGCTTGGCAAGTCAGGCCACAAGATTTGTCATGATTCAAATTCCTCTGATTTAGACCGCTAATAACTTGGACATATGCCCTGAAAAACTTCTGGAATTTCGTTAATATCAAATATCTTTTCTGTCTACACCTGCAAAACATGACTTTTATCATTATTCTAGTAGATTAAGCAAATGCTCGTAGAGGCCCATTGTTCAGAAGAGAGAAAAGTCCCAGGGCAAGACTGGTAACAGAGAGCTCAGAGCATGGCAATAAATACCAATTTGGGCCTTTGGCAGGAAGCTAAGATTGTTGAACTCTGAAAAAAAAAGCCTAATAATATGAATTAAAGATAATTAAGTGGATGGATTCACAGGCTGAAGGTTCATGCTTTTGGGCCATTGTCCCTGCTTTTCAAGGCTATATCCTGAATTTTCTAAGAAAGTCAACATTAACAAGCTGGCCCTGCACGAGAGGGGCATTCTTGTGGCGCATAGTAATTATCAAATTCTATGCCAACCATGTCAAGGAGTTGTCTGGACTCTGGAACACTCTCCATGTGGCAAAACCAAAGAAAATTCGATAAAATCAATCAGGAAGAGGACATATAAACCAGTTTGCCCTTCATAAGTCACCAAAATAGTGTTGCTTTGCCATGGCTGAGAACCAGCTCACTGAAAAAGAACCTGGTGAATTAACAGATTCAACACCAATCTTACCAAGTAAGTTATTTGCTTCCCTTCTTCCTATATCAACAGTTTCCGATATTTGATTATTGAAATGATCAGGCATCTATTCTGCTGTATCTTCGATGGGATTATCCTGTTTTTTGACCATTGAGGAGTAGCTTGATCTAAATGATTGTTTCCTATACTTTGACAGGGAACCTGATTAAATATTTATTTTCTTCAGAATGAAACAATTTGCATGCTATATTTGATATTTACTGGTGCTCTTGCAGGAACTTACGGGCGTTTGCTTGGATCGAACACTGCTCCAAAAATGGAATGGCCCGAGTTAGTAGGGCTGACCCCAGAGGAAGCAGAGAAAAAGATTAAGGAAGACATGCCAAGAGTCCAGATTCAGGTGGTAGAAGCTAATTCTTTTGTTACCATGGATTTCAACCAAGGACGGGTTCGATTGTATCTTGACCCTTCGGGAAAAGTTCAGAGACCTCCAAAAATTGGCTAAGAGCAGCTTGTCTCCATTCTAAATTATATTACTGCATAATAGCTGTTGAAACAGCAGGTCCTTAATTTTTCTTAATGTCTTTGGACTTTGAAAATTGTTCATCGGTTGTGAATATCCTTTGCCGTATAAAGTTTTTTATTGTTGTTTCTTTCTTTCTTTCTAGTACTATTGCACTATTACATGAATGGACGATAAAGAACTTGTTATTACAGTTAATCTTTTAAACAAAACTATGGTATTAGCAACCAAGCAAATTTCCTCCCCGACTAAGAGGCCCAGGGCATTGCGAAACTGAAAACACCAACAAAAGTACAAAATGCTTGGCACAACAAGGCCGACCTTGAGCCTCATAATTACAAACCTTCTTGAGGGGAAGGAATTATGAAGTCAAAGAAAGGTGGTGGTCGTGGTTGCTAAATTCCTTGAACCGTAGAATTCACTTGTCAAAGTTGACAATTTTGATGACGTTTTCGTTCAATATTGGTAATAAATGGTTTCATCAAAGATGGATTGAAAAGAATGAAGCTTAGCCAATGTTGTGTTTCAACTGATATATTGTTATAATGCCCAGCCCGACAAACTGCATTGACGGATTATGGAGAAAAGCAGAAAATCCCACTGAATAATGATCCATTCTAGAAAAAGATTACCAAATAAACGTGGTGCCTCGAGATCTTTATTCATTATCTCATCTCCGTGTAGACAAATGCTGAAGAAATGGTCCAAAAGCCTAGAGGAAGTTTGGAGTGTTTAATCATCTTCTGCTCCTCTATCAGGAAACAAGAAAAAACATCTTCAAGAAATGAAAAGAGAAAAGTCTTCTTCTCTTGTCTTCTGTGCATTTAGCCAGAATTTTGAGTTTTGACTGATCTGTGGTGCTCTTTTCTTTGGCTATTTCCCTTCAAAAATATCAACTCCCTAGTCCCACTTGGTCAATAGTTTGGTCAGCAAAGTCCCCAGGAATACTCCAGCGTTTGGAAGGGGAAAGGAGATATTGTCCACCGGAAAAACTCCACTAAGTTCATAACTTCTTTTGATTCTTTCAAAGAGTCCTGGACTCAAATAGAGAACTGCTCAACTTTCAGAGCCAGGCCCACCTCTTCAAGCCTTAAAACTTGAGAAATCCCAACAACCCATTTGGAAAAAAATGTGAATCATTTGCTTTATGATTGACTTTGATCTATCGCTTAATTTTTTTTAGTTACGAAAGAATTTGGAATAGATAGGTTAATCTTGATAATTTAAATGATTTTAACAAATAATTATCGATAAAATTTGAATATAAAATTTTTTAATTAAAAAAGATTAGCTTTGATCAATTAAATTAATCATTCATTGATAATCTTTCATTTAATTTACCTTGCTTTTTGGTACAAAAGATGGTCCCTTTAAAGCATTTCCCTTTCAAAATGAGTTTTTCCCACGCCTAACATATAACTGTTCCATTAAAATTTGTCATTATAACTCATTGACTCTGCTATATTTTATTAGTTTATTATACTCATTCCAATTACCTTTAAATTTGGTGAATTTGCAGCTCAGTTTCTGAATATCATTTTCAACTCTTTAAACTTCAAGAATTTCAAGAATATTTACTGCTACTAATTATTGCTTAAAAGAAGAAAAGGAATGGAGATCTCTTATGGTATTAAGTGAACTAATTTCTAATTTCATCTGGGACAATAATGCCCATACAACATACAAGGACATAGGATTTTTCACTACACAAAAAAAGAGGAGGTCACAACTGAAAATAAAGGAAAAACCCATCAAACATTTGGCCAGACATTGTCAGAACAGAAAACCTCGTTGAAGTATCACTGTCTTTTGCCCTTTTGGTTAAAATTTTCCACAGTTTTGCATATACTACAAGCACAGCCCTCGAAAAAATTAGAAAAGAAAAACACTCTTTCAAACGTATTACACTATCTAGTTTCTCGAAGAAGGGAAAGTGGAGAGGTTGAAAGAGAAGCCAAACCAGTACCACCATTACCATTTTCCATGAATGAATGTGAGCTCATTTTATCAAATGATGAGGACGCGAATGAATGCAAAAAAGAATCAAACCCTTCTGTGAAACCCTTCCCTCCTTCAAATGCCCCCGGTGGCCTCAAATTTTCCGGTATTTCAGCCTCTCCATCAAGATACCTCACTAACTGCCTCATGGTAGGCCGTGCCACAGGCGCATCATTTGTACAAATTAGGCCTAATTTAAGCACCATCATCATTTCACCTTCATCATATTGGCCACCGAGCCTAGCGTCTGCCACATCAAGGATCCTCCGTTGCCTAAACTTCTCCCATACCCAATCAACCAACACTAATTCCTCTGGCAATGCCTTTTGCTCGATGGGCCTACGCCCACAAGCAACCTCGAGCAAGAGTGCACCAAAAGCATAGACATCGGAGCTTGTTGTGGCCTTTCCTGTCCTGGGCAGCTCTGGTGCCAGATACCCCAACGTCCCAACCACCCGAGTTGTCCCCGGATTTGAACCATGTTCATACAATCTTGCCAGGCCAAAATCTCCTAATCTTCCGTTCAACTCATCATCTAATAACACATTGCTGGCCTTAACATCTCTATGAATTACAATTTGTTCATAGCCTTCATGTAAATAGAGAAGACCAGAAGCTACATCCTTTATAATCCTGAATCTCTGCTCCCAATTCAGGATTGTTTTAGGCTCATCAAACAAAAGCTTATCTAAGCTGCCATTAGCCATGAAATCATAAACAATAAGAAGATCACCTCTTCTCCTGCACCATCCCAATAACTGAACTAAGTTTCGATGGCGAAGCCTTCCAATACTAGCAATTTCTGATACAAATTCACGCAAACCCTGCTTTGATTCATGAGAAATTCGCTTGACAGCAACTTCAGTCTTTGAATTTCGAAGCGTTCCTTTGTAAACTCTACCAAAACCACCGTGTCCAAGTAAGGTTTTGTCACTGAAACCATTGGTTGCTTGCTTGAGTTCTTGATAAGAGTATCTTTGTGGTCCGATCTCCAGCTCCCAATCTTCAATCACATCGGCGTTCTTGATTTTGATAATGAAATAAATGGCAATGGATAGAGCAATTATGACAAGAATGACAGAAGAAACTGAGACACCAACTGTTAAAGCTGTATGCTTTTTTGGTGGTCCGGGAAGCGAAGGCAGAGAAGATAGATCAAGAGCCTGAGCTTGTCCATTGATTTTAAAACTCCAGCCTAAAATATAATGCGAGCTAGCAAGTAACCCTGTTGAAGCTGAGAAACCAACGTACATAAACTCCTGAAGAAACGGTGAAAGATCTACATGGAAAGACAAGATCGGCAATCTTGGTCTTGTAGAATTTGGTGCGACCGTTACATTGATGACGTTTTCAACTGAATCATAATCGATCCAAGCTTGGATTGCTTTTCCACTCTTGAGAGTAAGATTTTGCTTTGTGGAACCATCCGTGTAGTAGCTGGCAGGAACCGAGGCATTTGAGACCAAGCTGTTGATGTCGATGCCAATATGGTTGTCGTTGATGTCCTGGAACTCAAAATCCTGAACGGTGTCGAACTCAACTGCAACAAGATGGTTTGAGAAGTTACCGATATCAGTTGCGTTGAGGATTCCTAGATACTGACTTGGAAGTGCTTTGAGATCTTTAGAAGTGGTGATTGTGAAAGCAAGGCCGTGGCCACCTAGCTTTGGATACTCAGGAACTATAGCCAAAGCAAAGGAGGTAGAAAAGGAAAAAGCTTGGTCATTAGTTGAGTTCTTGAATCTGAAGGGAGAGCTATAAAAAGCGTGACCCACTAAACGACTGGTGTCATTGGTTAAGCGTAAAATGCCCTTTTTGTCAATCTGTGCAAGTCCTGTTAATATGAAGTTGTTGGGATTTGCGTCTTTGAATCCTGGAAAGAAAAGCTCGGTGGATTGGGAAGAAGAAGCTGAGATTAAGAGGAAGAAGAGAGTAGACAGAAGTGGAAGGAAATAAACCATGTTAAGGACAAGAGAGAACGAAATCAAGGGCACCAGGATTAAAAGGGATAAGAATTTGGAAAACGATGGTGATCACGGAATTTAAGCTTTGAAGAATCTATAAGCATTTTTTAGGTCTTTTTGTTGAAAGAGAAAAGGTTGGTGATTGATTCAGAAAGAAAAATAAAAAATAAAAAAGAAAGCAAAGTGTTGGTGAAACTTAAAAGAGATCCAATGATAGAGATTAAAGGGGAAGTGGTGGGTTCTAAGCAGGAACATTGGCTATCAATTTGTCCAATTCTCACATGGGCCAACAGATATTGATTACTAAAGAAAGAGAAAGAGTGGCGCTTTAATTTGGGTTATGGTCAGGTTTTGGCGCAGACCATCCCGAGCCAGAGTGAACTCTTGATGAGAAACGAGCAGGGGGTGGCTTATTTTTTCATCTTGTGCAAAAAAGTTTTCATTCATGATGCATACGTGATTTTCCTTTTCTGATGAGCCCACGTCAAGTCTTCAACGTACCCTTTGGAGAAGGGTAAGCCATGTTTCTGGAGTGGATCGAGTCAATGGATAAAAGTGACGAACTTTTTTATTTTCCCTTGGAAACAAATTTGTTTGACAATTACAGGTTCCTTAAAGCGAATTCCAGTGATTTTCTTTTGAATCAATTGATATTTAAAGATTATAACTTTAAAGGAGTTTATAAGTGTAATTTTTTTTATTCAAATAAATAATAAGATAAAAAAATTAAAAATAAATTAAAAACTTTAAAAAAATTTAGAATTTCAAGTTTACAGCTAAAATCTTGGATTTTTAAAATGTTTGTCTGTTAAAATTAAAAGTAAGACATTCTTCTTGATGCTCCCAACAATTAAAATCATTTCTTTGAATCGATGGCATAAAGGTTGTGGAACACATTTTTTTTAATTTAAATGCAATACCTTTTATTCTTTTAGGTGGGGGATGTGGGACAAAGCAAACCTAAAAATCACACTCCATGGAGCTGATCTGACACTTATAGAAGAATAATTAATGACTCAGTGCTTTGCATATTGTTTTGTGGCAACAAAAAGAAGGCTTGCAGAGGTCAAATAAAATTTGCATTCTTTTGCCATTCTTTCTTGTAAGAGAGGCTAAAGGAAAGAGAGGGAAGTGGTTGAGAAATAAGCTTGAGCTTGCCAGGCTTTGCCCCACCACACCAGGCAAGTTTGATTTAAATCACTTTAATTGTTGTTTCAACATAAGATTAAGGATTTTTTTTTGGCTTAGTGTTCGACCTAACTTGAAATGAGAAGATAAGGAATCGTAAGATTCTGTTTCTGACGTTCTTCTCTGTCTCTCATCTATGTTTCTTGATGCAATGATAACATGTCCCTACAAGCATCACGTGCTGCAGCAAAATGTGTCTTAAAATTCGAAATTCTAAGGATAGAATTAGTAGATGAGTGAATGCCCACAAAACTCAGGAACTTGTCTTCTTTTGATGGGTAAACATCTTCAAAGGAATTTCAATTTTCAAGCAGCCCAAATTAATGGAGACTCAAATCTGCTTCTGGATGAAGTCTGAGCGCATGTGATTTGACAGTTGATTGAAGATAAGGATTTCAAAACTTTCCAAGTTCAAACCTCATTTTGCTGACTTTATGAAAGAAAAAGTGGGAAGAAAGAGTGACTCAGATGACTTGGCTTGGGGACAAAACAAAGGATTATTTTAACATGTTGCTCTCATTAGTTTAATCACAGATCAACTTGCACTTGAAACTTTTTATTCCTCACTTCATGCCACGTAGACGTGATGATGATTCTATTGTCTGATAACCCTTGTTAAGATTTGACCCCATCTAGGATTACTGCCGTTGTATTGTGAACTCTTTTCGAGGAAGACAATAAAAAATTAGAACAAACTTAAACCCTGAGAAACCAAGAGGAAGAGATGAGTCCACAGATTTTTTTGCAGCCTAGATTCTCTGTTTATTGAAAAATTCAATACGAAAAACAGCAACCTCGCCCCAGTTGGCTTAAATTAAGTTGAACTTTTTACAGATATTGCAAATAGTTGGAGCATGGGGAGCTTTTCGGACAATGGTTGTCCGGACCCTTCTGACAATTAGAATCAGCATGTGCTTCTTATTTAAAAAACTGTACAATTATTTATCTACAACTGATTATCTGACAATCACAGTGTTGCTCTGCTGGTAACAAAAATACCAGGTACAGCTTTTTGCACAAATATGTAGAAGTATAAAGACTAAGACTGGCCCATTTGAAGCTAGATCGAAACGTCAGGTTGTCTGGGTTAAAAAATTGGGATAATTTCTTGAACATTTACTAGCCCAAGTGGGAAAGTTAGCATAAATCATTTGCTGTACACAAATGACAAATCCAGTGGCTTCTTGTTGGCTTGTTTTCCGGTTGTGCCCTTTGGAAATTAGAAAATAGGTGCAACCACAATCCGGTTATCATACAAGTAGCACATGGTTGAGGGTCTTATTTGGATGAGGAGAGAGCATCACTGCAATTATACATAACTATGTCTATTAAGTTGTATAACTATAGGGATTGAATTATGGAAACAGATAAAACTGCTAAAATACAACTAAAAAAATACTATCAAACAGAGTAGGTCAGTAACTTTTGGAGATTATTTTCTCTTAAGAACATTTTTAATTGTAAACACAGCTCCAATCATCACTTCTGGCGGTTGGACCGAAGTGTGCTGCTGATGAATCAGTGCAGCCTTCAGGGACAGGAAGATTAACCTTCTGAGCTGCTTTGCCTGCATCCAAACAATTATGAAAAGCTTAATTTTATTCTTCCTACATTTTTTTTATGTATTTATAATCCGAAAGCCAGATGCAAAACCTTCCATCAAGGCCTCTAGGATCAAGGGTCTAACCATAGAAACGGCCTTTCTTGATGGCATCATCATTAGCATCTCCAAGAGCTGCCTCTTTCAAGTACTTATCAGCCAACTGCACTCTCTTCACATTCTCCTGTTCTTGGACAAGCATGTTTCCGTACTCAAGTAGCTTCTCAAGAGTCATTTTTGGCTGCTCAAAAGTTGGAAGACCCTCCTTCGAATTCACAAGCCTTTTCCCAACATTATTTACTCCAACTTCTGAAATCCATTTCCTCACTTCATCATTATATACTCTTGCCTTGAGGGCACCAAAGAAATCTGCAATAAACATATATTAGTATTCTCCCATCAACTTCATTTTTGCACTCAATAGAAAGTATCCTTAAGGTAAGGAAGGCTTACCAATAGATTGTCCAGGGAAAGTATCAACAAGTTTGATGATGTCTTCCCAAGTAACATGGTCCGTTCTGAAAATACCAGAGCACACACCAATCCTATCTTCCCGAGTAGGGGCCCAGTAAAATTTCTCCATACAACCATCACGGATGAGAGGAGCATACAGTGTGGAGAAATCATTACCGGTAACTATGACAGGAACACGAGGGTTCTCTTCCTTGTTGTACATGCCAGGAAGCTGAACGGTTGTGGGGTTATCAGCAATGTTCATAAGGGTAGCGTTCACCATTTGATTATTGACAGTGTATTGGGTGGTTCCACCCATCCTTCCAGCACCTGCATCAAGATCGTTGATAAAGAGGCCGCACATCTTTCCCTTCCTGATGATGTCTGCTGCCTCACGATACCTTTGCCTAATCAATTTTGCAGGCCCTCCAGCACTCCCACTTTCCAATTCACCAGCACTCATCATGATGGGACTGAAAATTCATTGTCATAAGATTCAAGAGTAAGGATTTAAACGAATATTGAAAAGGTTCTAGTCTTTTACAAATCAAGAACATTGTGTCAATCATTTTGTCAAGACAATTACTAGTATGCTCACAATATTTCAATTATCTCACTCTTTTTCTACAAGTTTCCTGAATCATTGAAGTAAAAGAAAGGGAAAGCAGTAGAGATATTAACTTACTTGATTCCCATATTGGCCAAAACAAGCTCACATTGGAATGATTTGCCCTGACCTTTACCTCCCCAAATACCCAAGATGAGAGGGACCTGTAACAGTTATTCACAAATTATTCAACAAAATGATATACTTGCTGATTAAACGAATCTCAAGACATTCTATGAACAAACCGTAATGTTTGGCAAGTTCAAGAAGTTTTTGGTAATGTGAACGACAACCTTGTCCATGAATGCAGGAGCAATGTGGAACCCATCCATGCTATTGTCCAAGTTGTACCTACAAACAGTTCAGCAGTGTCCCTTGTCAAAATTCAATCTCAAACCGCAATTCCTTGAATTAACCTTAAATTTGCATCAACTGTTTTGGAATTTCCTTAGCCACTTGCATGCGAAGACCTTGACTGATGTAGTCATAGGAACTCATGATAGCATGGTGAGTTCCAGTCCCCATAGGAGCCTGGAAGAGAGTGTCCACCATTCCTTTTCCTCTGGTAATATCCTGTTGATCATCAGATTCATCATAGGCAAGTCCCTTCCACCTGTCCTTTAGGTCTGCTTTGACTCCTCATATTCAGAAACGACCTCTAAATTCTTGGGGAAAAACTTCTGGTGGCTGATTTTTGAGGTAACCTTCTTCAGACTGTTCCCCAAGAATGCTGAGCTTGAAATTGATGCTCCAGCAGCAGAGCCATCCAAGTTCAACTGCAACAAAGACTTAGTCTTTTTTTCTACAACACCACAAGATTGTGATAAAATAACTGAATCCATATCCTTATGATCTTCTTCTTAATTTTCTATAAACTAGAAACCAAGAAAAAGAAGAAAAGAATTCACAGTTTTCAAATTGAATTGGAAGCAAGAAACAGATGATTGGAAATGCATTTCGTTTTACATTTTCTTAAGACCTAGAAGATAAAAGACGATTAAAACAATGAAAAAGAGATGGTTGAAGGACTGCAAAGTCCAGAGATGCTTCGGCAATGACTAAGACAAAAGCAAAACAGGCGGGAAAAAACATTGTAGTACAGACACTCAGTTAACAGCTCCTACGGTTGAGACAACAGTAGCCATGACTCAACGGCTGAGATCATAATTAGGAAGGTTAATGGCTACAAGACAAAATGAAACTGAAAAAAAAACCCAAAATAGTTTTTGGAGCGTAGTGTTTTGAAGATGAAATTCGGCTTGGTTTGGATATTGGGATAGCGTAGCATTTTCCATTGGAACTTGCTGTTGGAATTAGGCCCAAGTTAAATAGGCGGTGTTAGGAGTTTCACAGTTTCTGCCTTGGACTTTTCTGAAATTTTTAGCTTTTTATGTAGCCCAAAAAAATGGGCCTCGGTTCACTTGGAGAAGTTTCTGACCCAAAAAATATGGGCCCAGGTTCACTTGGAGAAGTTTCTGACCCAAAAAATATGGGCTTCGGTTCCATATGTCCAAGGGGAGGTATGTGGCCGTAAAGCATCCATGTTGCTAAAAAGGGGTTTGCTTGAGGGCAAGTTCATTATTATTATTTTTTTATGGATAATTGAAAATTTTATTACTCAAGAAAATAACAGGATAAGTGGAAAACCTGTTAGAAGCATAACAATTGCCAGATGTAGCAAATCTAGAGAGCGCAAAGGAAACAATTCCAATCCAAACATACTGTCACTCAAGCCCCAGCTCGAGCAAAGATTGCTGTTTACAGGATCACTGGAAGTCCTGGTGGTACCTGCAAGCCTGAGTCTGAAAGCCTCCCCAATGCAGCTAATCAGTTAATCACTGCCAAAGTTTATGACTTCATTCTGTCTTAAAACTTCATTTTGGGTTTGAATCTCATGATTTTCTGTCAGTATCAATCTTTAATGTACAATTTTTTAGCAATGCTATAAGGTAAGGATAATTTTCCTTTATTTGAGACACAAAGCAATCTCTCACCAGGTTTCCCTTAGTTTTTCCCATCGAGAACATCGTATCAGTTTAATTATTTCCGGTGCCTGTTTTTCCCACAAATAGCAAATTATTGTACGTACCTCATCTTTTGTAAAGAATCTATTATCCACACGGCAGCAAATAAAGCCCCTAGTTCCTTTCAATCTCTGCGTGAAACATTTGAGTTCTTGGCAAAGAAGGAACAGAAGTTTATTAGTCTTGACTATAGGTTTAATTTACCCCCTAATTATTCTTCCACCAAACAATATCTGTCATTCACTTCCTTCTTTTCCCCTTCGTCGAGAAGGGCTTGAACAAGAACATAAAAGAATCAACCAATCAAGTATACTATAGTTTTTAAAACAAAGAAAAAAGAACCAGAAAACCTAATCTGAAATTAAAAAAATAAAAAATCCCAGCTTACTCCTAGGTTAAGCCCAATATCATGATCATCTACTAACGTTGGGTTCACTATAGCCAACACCACTCCTCTCCCGCCTACTCTCGTACTTATATATATAACTCAACCCCACCAAAACCTCCACAATTGCAGCCTCGGTTATCTCCAAATCCGAGAAATGCAATGTTTGCAACAGTAAAACTGTCGGCTTTGCATCTAATTTTTGTTGCTCCAAGTTCCTATCTTGCTGCCACCTCAACGTATCATGCGCCACTGGAGCCAACCACCCTATTATCGCCTCGAAGGCCTCCCTCCACCCTACTGCCAAATCCTGTTGCCCCTCACGTTCTTCAGCTTCCTTGCACCAATGGCTTTTGAGCTTCCCTCTCAGTCTGTGTTTCAGGCTTATTGGTAACATCTCGAACATGTGCTCCCTTGCCTCGTCGCTGATGGTTGTTGTTGAGTAGAAGTAGCTCTCCGCCATGGTGATTACGTTTGCATAACGAACTGCGAGCCCTGCTGCTCCTACAGTGTTATCTGGAGCCGAATGGATCAGCTTTTGGTTTCTTCTAGTTTTTCCCTCAATTTTGTTGGTTCTGGAGGAGACTTTATCGGTTATGGTGACAGCTGAAATTCGGAAACCTAAGCTTTTATCTTCAGGTGACAGTTCCCTGCTGTGGAAACGGGTGGAACCTGGTTTGATCCTGGAAGTTTTCATGATTGGAGCCGATTTGGAGGCCTGTTTCTTGTACTTCTCTTTATTTACAAGGAGGCTATAATTGGTCCCTGGATAAACCTTCATGTGTAAAGTTTTGGGGTTCGACATAACAAGGCGCGTATGAAAATGTCTGTTCTTGGTGCTGCGAGGCAGGCTAGGAACAAAGGGTCCAAAAATGGTGCATATTCTGGCATAAACAACACAAACGATTTGAGCCATTAACCCAACGCTCTTATCAAATGTTTGGCTCCAAAGGGAAATCTGTCTGAAATGTTGGACCTGTTTTCTTTGGAAAGAGATTTTCTTGTTGAAGTAGTCAATGTTGGTCCTTTCTGATGATTTTTTGGGGCAGCCGTTTCTCTTCCATTTCTGCATGTTCTTCTCTGATATTTCTAATTCGTTGAGGGCTGCCAAAGATGCGTACAGAATAGATGTCGCATTCGCGTATTTCTGCATCTTCTCAATGATTTTTCCAACGTTTCTGGAGTTAAAATGAAGGTTACTGACATCAATAATTCCCTGCTTGATTTTGTGGTAAGCGAATTCAAACCTGTTAAGTTCTTCAACGGTGCATTTTTTACCCAAACGTGAAACTATGCTGGCAGCCTGATCGAGATCATCGAACTTCTCTTTACACGCAAGGCCAAGAAGATAGCTTTCATTTGTGGAGTTCAAAACCGCAACGCCAGTGGATTTCATGGGACCTGTCCGGAGTTTGAAGAATTCATCATCAGACAGAGACTTATACAGGGCAACAAGGCGGGACATGGTTTTGGCTGTCTCGAAGGCTAAGATTTCAAGCTTGGGAGAAGGAGGCCTTTCATGGTGAAAAATAGTGCACTTGTTGGAGACAGAACCAGCTTTATCTACCCTTGCAGTGTGCCACGCCATGGACGTACGCCACAATTATGGCGTTAGCCAAGTGTCCTCTTCCGACTTTGTTTCTTGTTTTTGGTTTTGCTGCTGCCAACGTTGTAATAGTTTCTGTTAATCTGTTATGTTGTTTGGGGTTTGGTTGGTAAGGTTTTAGGCATAAAATTGTAGAGGAGAGAAATGGGTATTTAAGGAGACGTTGCAGATTTAGGGATATTTCCAAGCTTCTTCATTGGGACGCGCTTGGCCTCTTCTGCTGGTCTACCAGAGGAAGATACGGATAATTGTAACACAAATTATGAAAATTTTTTGGGTGTGTCTGAAAGGAGAGAGAGAGAAAGAGACAATTTTCATGGTCTACTTTTGAGGTTTTACTGCCACGTAGGATTCTATTATCATTTTCTTTCTATTTATGTCGCTTTAGCTCGATATTTTTAGCCATAATTCAACCAACAGTATGCCAATTCAATCTTCTTTTGCTTATATCATCTATATATGTCTGTGCCAACAGGGAGAAAATTGTTTTGAGGTCTGACTTTTTGACAAATTTTTTGACTTGCTTGATCCGATGGTTGATAATAATTCCCATCACCTTCACTTCATCTCTTTTATTTTATGCATCTGTAATTGTAATCGATGGATGCATATACTTTTTGTGAAATACAGTATCGGAACATTAGTACAAAAGAAAAACAATCCTTTAAGGTCAGTCCAATCCAAGTCTTGTTTTCCCTCTTTGTGTTGATTTTGCCTTTGGCTTTGGGGTGTGCTGTATTTTTTCAAACACCAAGAATTTTGAGATATTGGATGCTGATTCAGTCAAAAAACACTACCAAGTCTCTAGAGTCCAAGTTTCTTCACTAACTACTGCATAATGACATATGTAGCAAAAATAAGTTGCATTTATGGCCGTATCGTGTACGAAAAATTTTTAACTGCCCTGGAATTTCAGGGCAAATGTAATCCCATTACGTATTAACGTAGTGGAAATATGTTTTTAATTCCTGTTTGTCTACCAGTGAGCATTTTGCGGTAGGAAAGCAGCTGGGAAGGGCCAACGAGGCCAATCTGGCCCGCCTCACATTGTAATTCAATTTCCGCGTAGGGTTTGACTGGTTCAACTAGAAAATTATACGGTAAATGAAATCAAATCTTTGAATCATCGATGGGTTACTGTCGCTGCTTTTGTTTCTACTTTCAGTTTGGACTGAATTCTTGTGTACGAAAAAGAGTCGTTGAGACTGCTTTTATTGTCCTGATAGTCAAGAAGACTTCGAGTCTTTGACTATGTCAAAGACCTGAAGACAAAAAAAAAATTACTAAAAATTATGTAATGACGACTTCTACTGCAATAAAACGTTTAGGAGGGTCTAATGGCAAAACCATGAGATGACGTGATGGATCTGAGTTTGAGGGGATCAAACAAAAGAAATCCTATTGTTGACCAATCAAGAACAGTTAAAATTTCAATAATTTTAAATAAAAAATAATAGTTAATCAATGGACCAAGCACCAAAAAGAAGAACGAACAATTATGGGCTTTATTATGGTCTTTGGTGATGGAGATTAGAGTTTCATACAATGACAACGACTCGACAAAACATGGGCCTGAACCAGAACAATACCTTGCCCTGAACCCAATTTTTTCAGTTGAAAAGGTAGAAGGATTGGAAGTCTTAAATCTTAAATTAGTAGGAAAAAGCGACAATCGGATAGTGACTATTGTTTCTCTAGTTACAAAGTTAATGCTGGCGACAGCTCCTACAATTAGACATTTAGACGAGAAAAACAGTCTCTTTCTTGGGGTATGCCGCTGCCGGCTGATCCTAATTAAAAACACAAAAAAAAAAAAAAAAGAAAGACTTGAAGAGTTTGCAAAGAGAAATCGTGAGCTAGATTTTCAGGAGAAAATTTTTTGAACCCATTTTAAAAAAGCAGGTAACTCGATATTTTCGACGTTTCTGGTTTGTCTTTTTCTGGATTCTAATTTTCTTTGGTCTGGTGACAAGGGTTGACAATAGCCAATGAATGCTTGATATAAACTATTGATAGACGTTTCAGGTTAAGCTAGTATAAAAAACTGGCAGTAGTTAGTGTTTCTATTCATCCAAAAAACTGAAGAAAAAGAAAGTTGCAGTGTCAGAGATGGCTGGAGCAGAACTAGGTTGTCAGAATCAAAGATGGTCTCTTCAGGGTATGACTGCCCTTGTCACTGGTGGAACAAAAGGCATAGGGTTCGACCTCCATCTTTTCTCTCCATTTTTTTCATGTTCTCTTTCTGTTTTATATGCTCTTGAACTTCATATGCTACTTTTCATTAGTATGATGGTTTAATTGTATGTCAGATATGCCACTGTGGAAGAACTAGCAGCACTTGGGGCAGTCGTTCATACATGTTCCCGGAACCAGACTGAGATTAATGAAAGGTTACAAGAATGGAAGAGTAAAGGGTTTAAAGTGAGTGGTTCTGTTTGTGATCTCTCATCTAGGGAGCAGAGAGAGAAGCTTATGGAGACTGTCTCCTCTGTTTTTGATGGCAAACTCAACATCCTTGTAAGTTTAGCTCTAAGAATATGTTCTTCTAAGCAAGCCAAGCTGCCTTAGCTGAAAATACTACTGTCTTGTAAACTACTGTAAACTATGGTCAGTGCATAAGATGACGGATAAAAAAAAAATAAGATCATCTTATATTATATTTTATTTGTATATAAAGAAAGGAATAAGATTGCAAGAATAATTAATCATTTTTTAGGTATAAGATAATTTAATCCTTCTAACATTGAGAGAATTATTTTTAATTTATAAGATTAATCTTACATGTCTAATTATACTCTTAAAAATTATATCAATAATTTAAATTATATAAATTTTAAAAAAAAATAATTTTGACCAATAAATAAAATTATCCTATCTTAATCTTTACACACATCAAATATAAAATAAAATAAAATTATTTAATCTAATTTTATTCATAATATTATTTTATCATATCTTATCATAATTTTATATATCAAACATATCTTACATCTACTACCTACTAACAAGGTTTGAATAATATTTGGTTCATACCCATAAGAAAAACTTTTGTTTTTTTTTTTTTTAATCTAATATTCTGTGATTTGCTATTGTTGACTATTGATGCTGAGGCCTAGCTGCACATTTAATACTTGTAGTTGGATATCAAGTTGTCAAATAAGTTGCAATTTGATTAGTTGTTAACTCATACTCAGAGGAAAACAAATTACTTTTCCTTGGGGAAAGTACAACAACTAGAATAATTAATTGAAAGCAAGTTTTCTCCTTAGGTCAATAATGCTGGAATCAGTATGATCAAACCTTGCGTGGAACACACTTTGGAAGACTACTCAACTGTAATGACTACCAACGTTGAGGCTCCTTACCATCTTTGTCAACTTGCACATCGGTTCCTGAAAGCATCAGGAAATGGAAGTATTGTGTTTATCTCCTCAGTAGCTGGTTCAGTGGCTCTACCTAGATTATCAGCCTATTCAGCATCTAAAGGTGTGTTATGTGATTTGTAGATGCTAGCAAGCTTAAGTTTTGCTGGATATTCAGAATCATACAAATTAAACATGGTTGTTGCAATTCCAGGAGCAATCAACCAAATTACAAAGAACTTGGCATGCGAGTGGGCAAAGGATAACATTCGGACGAACACTGTTTCACCGTGGGGTGTCAGAACCTCGATTAAAGCACCAGTAAATTACCTTTAAACCTACCTTAATGAAGAATTATGGACATATCTTTTCGTGCTGATTTGTGTTAAGATTCTTTGTATTTCTCTTCCAGGAGCCAGGCTCACCTGCCGTTCAGGAATTTCTCAGGCTAATAGCTGGAACAGCAATGCCCAGGATCGGAGAACCTGAAGAGATATCATCATTAGTGGCATTCCTTTGCCTTCCTGCTGCCTCATACATCACTGGACAGGTTATTTCTGTGGATGGAGGGTATACAGCGGGTGGCTGTTGGCCATTTCAAAATTTTACCTTTAATTTCTCTAGTTCTTGAATTCCGAGCGTCGAGCTACCGGCATGTGTCAAACATAAAGTTTGTCCAAAAAATGTATCAATAGGGGTTCAAGGATCATTTTCTTATATGGATTAAGTGCTTATGTGTTAAATGGAACTTTTAAGCTAATCTTGGGTGGAAATTGCCATCTTCTTTTCTCCTTTGTTAGTGCTTCTATAAATGTAAGACAAGCAAAGCTGAAAGAGTAACCATAACATCTTTTTGGAATCTCCAAAGTTGGAAACACAAGCGGCTGAATCCAGGAAAACGTCCTGGATTTGGGCTGAAAGGCAGACATTTTGGGCTTTGTTTGTTCAACAGAACAGAAATTCAGCCTTTTGTGTGTATAGCTGAAACATGAGCAAAACTTCAACCAAATTAGTTCCGCCAGGCAAAAGAACAAAACTGATTGCATTCTAGATACTCGGCGCAATCATACTGGACTCAAAAAATAAGCTAACCCAAATCTTTCAACCTTAGGGTGCAAAATTGCCATTTTTATTATGAATTTTTCTTTTTGGTTTGTGCGAAAATAATGGTCCTATAATATTTAAATTGATTTCAATTATATGTAAATTATATACTTAAGAATCATACAGTATATTTAGATCATATTTGATATATAAAAATAAAATAAAATAAAATAAAATGATATTATAAAATTATTTGTGCGTATGATTTTCGAAACATTAAATTTGGACCTCCACTGAGGTTATAAAATGACTGAAATGAGCTAAAAACATAGACAGCTAAGCCTTGATGGTGGCAGGAACAAACAAAGTTCAAAAGGGAAAATAATATTAAGGGAGACCGTGTAGTGTGACACCAGCTTTGCGCTCTCTCATCACCTAACCCTCCACAAAGTAAAAGGGCACACGCAGTTTTTGGTTTTGTTTCGGAGTTGGCATGATCATCCACCGCTCCTTTGAAGCTAAATTTTGTTTATTGCATTAAGAAAAGGACTTGTCGAAGATTAATTTCCAGCCGTATGTTGATGCAAACAATGACTTAGTCTACAACTGAGACAATGAAGTCGGTAAGCAATTTTTAATTTTAAGAAAACAGGAGAAAAAAAAAATCAAAATTTAACAGATCAATAGCATACAATAAATCTGAAATTTAAATTTCGTAACTTGCAATCTTTTCATCTCAAGCCTTGCCAACTTTTTTAGTTTTTGCAAGAGCTAATTTAAATTTATATAATTTCACAGTATGAAGTGGTCAAGAATTTATTTTCTGCACGGCTGATCTTGTCCTATGGCTATGTGCCGACCCAAGGTATTGATTGGCAATTTTTTTTTTTTTAATTTCTGTTTAGCCATATGATTTTGAAATAGAGCTAATAGAAACCATTGACAGCAAGATGAATATGTGGATGGAGGTGTTTCAGAAGTTCCTTATTTGGGTTTTTTACTCTATCCATATCTTTCATTAATTTCCCTAATTCTAGATTTTGGTTTCTGATTAATCAGAATTAAGATGCAATGGAAAATGGTTGATAGCTTCTCATCCTTTGATTGAAAGATGGTTTTTTTTTTAACCATGGAAATTCCTGTTTAGGAATCTGAATTGAGTCAAAGGGTAGATTTAGCTTCTTACCTGGTTTGGTCACTTTTGGATAAAACATGAGAACTTGAGCCATCTTACCTGGTTTTTATTAGAAGTGGTTGATTAAAAGGAAAAATATCTGTCAATGCTGACAAAGATAGGTTGGAGCCACCAAGTTGGCTGGTAGGCAAGGGATTTGTCTTAGAAGGTAACCAATTGTCAAGAGGTGGCAATTTTTTCATTACAAACCCAAATTCAAACTATATCTGAATGCTTAGTGAACAACTGGAAGGGCTTTAATATTCATTATTTTACACTGTATTGGATATTCCTCTGAAGGAAAATATATATATATATATATATATATATATATATATATTGGGACGTATAGTCAATATTGAACAACTGGAAGGGAAACAGAAAACAAAAATAATCCAGGATATCTGATCTTGGTATAACCTCTCTGGTATTCAACAGGATATGGTAAAGCAAGAATTTTTTTTTTCTATAAAGCTTGGTACTGATTAAACAAGTGGGCGCATGATGTACCACCAACTTTAATCAAATACCCTACTCTAAAACCATGTCCAAACAGACAAACATTGTTAACAAGAAAAAAACATGATGGAAACTAAAAATTAATTGACCAAATCAGTTAGGTTATAGCTTTCAAAAGGGTAATAAACCTCAGTCGGTTTATATAGTCATCAGAAACACGTTTAAATCCCAATATGTATAATATTTCCCTTATCCTCAATATGCAGCTTCCTTTGTAAAAAAATAATAATAAATAAAAATGTGAATTTGTAATTTAAGACTTCGTGGGGATTTGATTTTAGCGTGAAGAGCTGGAGTTCCACGCCATTACGCCAGGTCACCACCCGAACCTTGTCTTTTAAAACCGATCTCTCCCTTCATTTCCTTCAATCAGATTCAGACCAAACCAATATTTTCAGAATATTTGGTTTTCTTCCAAAAACCAAAAGTACCCTCTCTGTCGCTCTATTTATTCCTTTCACACAATAAAAAGAAGAAATGGAAGGTCTTATTCCATTTGTTTACAGGGCTATAGTCCAATACAAGAATGGAAGAGAAGGCCATGTTTTAGCAAGATGGTTCAATGAGTCACCCTCGCCTTCATACATGAGACTCCCTACTGGAGATTCTGGCAGGTTTCAAATATCTGATAAACAAGTCTTTCAATCAGATTATGGGAATTTTTCTACTTCTTCTTCATCACCATCTTCCCTGGCTACTTCTTCTTCTACTACTAAGATTATTTTGTCAACCGGAGTTCAGTCTCCTGTCTTCGTTTGACTTCTCGCCGCGTCGTTACATGATAATCATCATCATCATCATCGAAGCTAAACATTACATACTGCAGTGACATGTCTGAAGGAAGCCGAAGATGTGTATGCAATAAATAAAGTATGGGTTTGGGGCAATTAATAAGCGTATGGAAAGCCCAAAGGGGAAGCATATGCGTAATTTGTATTTTTCTTCTTTATTGTGAAATATGAAGGGATCGTGTAGCAAAACAGAAAAAGGATGAACAAAGAGTCAAGGGTGTGGGGAGACCAAAAGGATTGCCTTATGCCTTTGTGTTGTTATTAGGCTAGTGTGTAAATATATCCAACTGTAATGTTTGAGAGATGTTTTCATCAATATTTCAAGGCCAAAGGGCTTCTTATTATGTTAATTGTGGAATCAAATATAGTAATAATCAGTTTGTGCTTGTGTTTTTCCTCTTTGAATTCTTCTGGGGAGTTACTGAGTGGTTATTGTTTCTTAACACAGAAGGGCTTTGATGGATGAATATTAAAAACTTTGATTGCCCACAAAAATTAAAAAATAAATTAAGTTAAACTTGAAAGGTTATTAATTTGGACCGAAGGTTAATTGGGATTTTTTTTTTGTACGTATATATTACAAATGTGACAAATACAAATAGTAATAATTCTACGAATTTGGTTTCGTGAAAATTATCAATGAAAACTATATCAAAAAGTTGTTCCATATTCTTATATTACATGTATTAATTCCATTGAATGAATAAACACTAATTTTGTGGATATTGGTATGTACTAATAAGATAAAAATATCATATCTAAAGCTAAAACTTTTAATTGTTCTGTTACATATCCTTGGAGAAGAGAAGTGTTTTATTGAAGGGATTCCTAATAAAAACTTTACTTTTGGTATTTGTCACGGTTGGACAGTCATTTTCTGAAATTGGATAAGTTCACAAGAAAACAATAAGAAATGGGGTTTGAGAAAGATATTTAACTTTGAAAGAAATAACTTGAAAAATACCTTTGCTGAAACAAGTTGCACAAATTGGTTAGATTTTTGTTTTCAATGAATAAGTAGATATTTGATATTTTTATAAAATATTCACAATTAATTGAGAGAAAGAAATAGTCAACCTTTTTATGTACTACTATTAAGAATGAAAGGAACCCTATTCTTTAATTTTGACATAAATAAAAGCAATAAAAATTTATAAATGTTACAATAGAAATACTTTAAAATTTTTCTCTAAATTGTCAACGGTCGCGAATAATAAAATATTGAACTTTTAATTTTAATAATTTAAATTTAAATTTCAGAATCTTAAATAAAAAATAGTTTAAACAATATTCTTTTTGTTAACAAAATTCACAGACTAATTCCTTCAAGCTATTTCAACTTTCAAGTTTTTTAAATTTTAGTTGACTAATAACACAACTTATACAAGTTCCATTATTAAAGTATGCTAGAATTATGTCACCTATATGTAGTAAACTTGTCCTGTTGTTATCAGTTATGTAGCAATGGTTTAACCAAGTATTTTCTAGCAGGAAAAATGTATTCCTCGACCTTGGAATAAAATTAAAATATATGGATATGATCAAACATCACAAGTGTTAATGGTTTTGATTAGGATATGTTTAATGATTACTATAATAATAATATGGTAAAGATGGAAAGCAAGGTTGGGATGTAATTTTTCTACGAAAATTTTAAAATATAAGTAGCATAGTCCTACTTGCTTTTGAATGAAGTAAGATAGTTTCATTTAAAATTTTTTTGTGTGCTTTTGTAAATGAATCTCACATTAACCATGCGATATCTAAAACTATTTGGTCAGCTTTGTTGTTTTTCAAGTTCGTGTATTTATCTTGTATTTATTTTATATTAAATATGTATAAAATATAAAATATTAATACATTATAATTTATATCGATACAATAAATATAACACATATTTTTTTGTTTTATCAAATTCATATATCATTTTTTTTTTGTTAAAATTTAATATCATATAATTTTATATATTTTTATGTCGTACCACCTTATTTAAAATTATCAAAGTGCAATGTATATATGATCCAAAAAATTGTTTTGAGTTTTTGATGGACTAAATTATAAGCCTGCATTTTCATGTGCCCAGTTACCCTTATACGTGACCAAATCAAAAGAGTTGAAAGGCCACCTTATTACGCTAGCCCAGATGGCCTCAGGGGACAAGGGCCTTGTAAATTCATCAAAGAATCAAAAGCCTTGCTGGACTCCGACGCAGAGTCCCATCACAGCTTTGTTATTTCCGTTCAATTGCGTATGTATCAACAAACTGTATGCTTTCAGATTTGTTCAGAGTTCAAAGCCCGCAAAGATCACTGTCACAGCTCTTAACGACTAAACTCAGGTCAACCCTTGTTCTGCCATTAATGCAATTGAAAAACAACTCTCTGTAAGTCTATGTTAAGCTCCCCACTTTTTCAACGTCTTTGCCACCTTAGATCCATCTATGATAAATTCTTTGCCCATGTTTTTGTTTATGATTTATGGGATTTGTTTATTAGATACACTATCGACTCACTTTTTTGTGGTTATGGGTCTGATATTTTACAGGAAATACTGACTTTTTGGTGAGTTATCAGAATGAAAGCACTCATTCTTGTTGGTGGGTTCGGAACCCGATTGAGACCATTGACTCTTAGCGTGCCAAAGCCTCTGGTGGATTTTGCTAACAAACCCATGATACTGCACCAGGTTTTCCTTTTTTTTTCCCTGACTGCCTTTAGTTTACTTATTGTTTGTGGTAATTCTATATGCGCTATTGACTTGAAATTTTTGTAGATTTTTCAATAACGGGTAATCCTGTTTACAATAGATTTGTCAAGACAGAGCTTTGTTTGCAAGATATATTTGATGATTCTAATAACAAAGTGTGACTGTGTGTGGCTTTACTTTTATGTGTTAAACGTGTGAATCAAGCCTAGTTTGTTTGTTTCTTTTTAATGCTAGCAGATTGAAGCTCTCAAAGCAATTGGAGTTACTGAAGTTGTTCTGGCCATCAATTACCAACCAGAGGTAACATCGAAAGGGCCCTTTTTATGGCTGCAAATTTGACGTTGATAACAATGAGTTATTGACTTTTTTTCTTGAAGCTAGTTTTTATAATGCTTGGTAGGTTTTTTATCCTAATTTTTTTGCAGATTATGTTGAATTTCCTGAAAGAATTTGAGAAAAAGCTTGACATTAAAATCACCTGCTCACAAGAGACTGAACCACTTGGCACAGCAGGTCCTCTAGCTCTGGCTAGAGACAAGTTGATCGATGGCTCTGGTGAGCCATTTTTTGTCCTTAATAGTGATGTTATAAGTGAGTATCCACTAAAAGAAATGATAAATTTTCACAAGGGTCATGGAGGAGAAGCTTCCATTATGGTGACCAAGGTAAAGTAGTAAAATGGATCTAGAATTCTTGTTCTTAGTCAAGGACTAAACCATTTTGATTTACTAAAAGGATCTTACTTTTGTTTCAAGGTGGATGAGCCTTCAAAATATGGTGTTGTGGTCATGGAAGAAACTACAGGCAAAGTTGAAAAGTTTGTTGAGAAACCAAAGATATTTGTTGGTAACAAAATCAATGCTGGAATCTACTTGTTGAATCCATCTGTTCTTAACCGAATTGAACTGAGACCCACCTCAATTGAGAAAGAGGTCTTCCCAAAGATTGCAGCAGAGGATAAGCTTTATGCAATGGTGCTACCTGGGTTCTGGATGGACATTGGACAACCAAAGGATTACATTACTGGCCTGAGATTGTACCTAGATTCCTTGCGTAAGAAATCCTCTACAGAATTAGCAGCTGGATCTCACTTTGTCGGTAATGTTTTGGTAGATGAGAGTGCTGTAATAGGCGATGGGTGCCTCATTGGGCCTGATGTAGCCATTGGTCCTGGATGTATCATTGAGTCTGGGGTAAGGCTGTCGCGCTGTACTATAATGCGTGGAGTTCGTATCAAGAAGCATGCCTGCATCTCCGGTAGCATTATTGGTTGGCATTCCACTGTTGGAAAATGGGCTCGGGTGGAGAACATGACAATCTTAGGAGAAGATGTTCATCTTGGAGATGAAGTTTACAGCAATGGAGGTGTTGTCCTGCCTCACAAGGAGATAAAGTCTAGCATTTTGAAGCCAGAAATTGTCATGTGATCACATGGTTGAACTTGGAATTAGCAGTTTGAGAGTTCAATACTGCAATTTGGTTGTCTACCTTGTCCTGTTTCCCGCTTTTCTTTCTTGTTCGTTAGGCAAAATTCCTGTTGGAATAAGTTCGAAGGGTAAGTGGCTGATAGGTTTGTAGACTCAAGGAGAGCAGCGGGCATTTTTACAATGGAGGACATCTTTGGTGATGACGAGATGCAGAGGCAAACATCTGTGAGGGAGACCAAAGTGCAAGGAAAAAAAAAAGAAATATAAACAACAAACATGTGACATTGTATAAACTTAAGTTATATGTTGATTAAGTTTCAAGTTCATTGCATCACATCTTTGGTCTTTGTTGTGTAGTTGCTTCTCTCTCCCCTCTTTCTCAGAATGATACCGTTCGGACAGATTTTGTTCATTCTCAAAATGCCACTTTCGGCATTAAGTTTGGGACTTGGGATCCTTTGGTCATCTAAGTCTCTTAATTGATTGGTATAATCTGATCCATGTTTTCTTCATGATGATCAACAGCCCTGGAAAATAAAGATTTCCTAGATGAAATCTAAACCACCAACTTAAGATTTTTTGAGCATGTAACATGTTCCATTTGTAGGAGTAAGCTTGATGGATATTGGTGCTTATCTCTTGATCAAACATGACACTATTACACATTAGACAAAACATGAAGTCTGTAAGACGTAAGAAAAGCACGTTCACAAGCCTCTCAGTTCAAGACCTTATTTAAGATCCCAAAGATGCTACCCACACCGACAAGCGATCCACAAGAATTTGACAAGATTGTTTGTTAATGGTTGAAAATTAGGTTGAGAACAAGAAAGATTTCAATGAAACTGAATAAAAAACAAAAATCTTTGATGTGCAAATGCAAAACTTCTCCAATTCTCCAAAATTGTCAAAACTTAAGGCATGGGGAAGAAAAAGAAAAAAGAAGCATTTACATGTCACTGATAAGGATGGGAACCCCCAAGTCCTTCAGAAAGCAGCTAAGATCCAGAACATGACATGAGATGACATTGCAATCAGAACCCACGTTATGAATGCCAAAATTATCGATATTTCGAATTGCCTGCAAGAGAGATTACTTTGAACTCTGCAGAAGTCCAAGTCTCTTGCATACAGGACTATAACCCCAGCTGATGAACATGCAGCTGCCAGGGATAACATAGCTGTAACCTGCAAATTCAAGAAGGATTAGCCAGGTGATGCACAATTTTGATTAGCCAGGTGATGCACAATTTTGGCTGAAGTGTATCAAGAAGAAAAAGGATTTTGCAAAACTTAAGCTGCATGTAGGAAAAACTGATTGAAAACTAAGAAGAATGAATTCTGAATATCCCAACAACCATTAAAAAAATTAAAGCAAAATGCACACAGAGTTAAGATACAGATTATGAACACAGTGATCTTGCATCGATGTAAGATTTGTACTCTATTGTCATTCAGAAATGCGAACAGGTTATCATAAAAACTAGCAATATAACATATGGAAAGATTGTATTTGATAGAATAAAAACATGATTTACATCATTGTGCATGCATCCATTTGGTGACTAAAGGATATTAGAGAGGCTGCATACCCAATCACCTACAACAAATAGGCTCACTAAAACTGGATTATGAAGATCTCTCTTCCTCCTCAAAGCATATACATCAAGACATGCAAGTCCAAAGCTCCATAACATTTGTAGCCCCATAGATGCAATCAAATAGCTGAAACAGAGTACATAATAAACATCAAAACTGCAGACAATAACAATTATTACAGTGCATTTATATTCTACTTTAACACTCTTTGCCTACCGATCCGACCTAACCTCCGTTTCCCTTTCCTAGGGATATAGTATGATGAAAGATTAGAATAGCAACCATAACATCCACAGCCACTTTGACAAATGAAATCATAAAAACTTGGGCCCAAAATAGAAAATTGAGCTAAACTTAAAACTGAAAGGGCAGTCTTTTTACCCACTCCTCATGCACATTTGCAAACTAGAAATCTATAACTTAAACCTTATTCAACAAATTCAAACCAGAACACTAGAGTAGTAAAAACAGCTGATTCATTTTTTAGTGTGGAGACTTGTACCCAACCTGTGATGTGTTATCCGTTTTAACCCAAAGATTTTATGATTTTGTACCACGCTTTTCACAAGTTTAGGTCTAAATCTCAACTTATATATCATAGCAAATCTTCAACATTCCAATGTAGGATTGGGGTGTCACATTTAGCTATTATTACTATTAAACATATGCAAAGAAGTAACATCCACATGTCTGAAAATCAGGTCAACTTCACCTTTCACTGTTCCTATTCTTTCTACCAGTTAGGAAACTATCTTTCATCCGTACTTTTGCTTATCAAACTCTTCTCCCGACCTGATCAATCAACCTTGGCTTAAGACAAATCTGATTCAAAAACATCATTTTAACTAAAATTTTTTTAATGATTAAACCTAAGAACAAATAAAAGAAAAAATTCACAATAAATCTAAAACTGTAAATTTGAAAGCAGAACCAAAAGAAGAAAATGGAAAACAAAAAAAAATACCAGAAAGCGGTGTAGGTTGAGAAACCAGAGGCAGAAACCATGACTGCAATGGAAGCAGCAGCAAATGCACATTGGGTTATCCTTAGGGTTAACCCACTCACCGTTCCTGGACTCCCTATCAACTCCTTCATCGTCTTCCTTCAAGCGAAAGGGCCCCCCTATCCCCTAAAATCAAAGGGCCCTCCTTTCAGAATACAAGAAAAGCAACCCTAGAATCTTAAAGCGCTTCCATTAATGGCAACCCAAATCCAGAGTCCAAATCAGCATCTTTTTGGTTCCATATATTAAGAAAACAAAAAAGATAAAAGTAGGATGTAGGGATTTTGGAGTTTGGACCACCCAGCTAAAATTAAAAGCGTAGGATTTAAGCGATACCCAGAAACTTTTGATTAGCTTAACAGATCATGATTTATATACTTGGTGATATTGATAGTTTTGACTCGATAAAGAGCAACAGAAGGATTGTGTTTTTTTAGTTTAGTGGTTGACATGAAAGTGACTGACAGCATACTACGTGGGTGTCTTTTTTTTTTCTTTTTTCAGACAGTTTGATTAAAGACCTTGTCCCAACTTTAAAAACAGTAATTTTCTTCCCTCATATAATCTAGTATGAATTTGGCCAATATTTAATTTGAAGTTCGAACGCTTCTATCTATCTTGGAGGTTACTAGTTGGACTTTACTTTGTAGACAAAGGACATCTTCAATTATAGGCCTAATGGCCTAGTCTGGAGTGTACCTGCTCTGTAGGGAGTCAGTGGGCCTAGCTTCCATATTAACTAAGGCCTCGAATCATCATCAATGAGGGTGGCAAGGAAAATAAGCATAAATTGTCAAAAGGGTTTTAAGAACCAAGGCAGCTACTTAATTCAACCTCTAATTCTATATTCTTTATCTATAATGTATGTGCTTATTGTCATTGAAAAATGAAAAAATGTATTTCAAATATCAATCTCCAAGGATGTTGTCTTGCATACCTAACAAAGCCAAAAAAAAAATAAAAGCCATTGAAACTCAGATCTTAAATGTTTTCTTCAAAATTTCAATTTTTAAACATAAAATTAAAGAACAAATCATGTACAAATTTGAACCAAACTGTGAAAGGAAAAACATCCCTAGAGCTATCACTTCCTAACTTTAACACATCATAATAGGAAACCTTCATTTCCCCTTCACATTTCAATTAAATACCAAAATCTACTGCCAATTACTTTTCACATATCTTCTACATTGTCCATTTAAAAGGTGCTCTATAACATATATTTAGAAAATTTATAAAATCTAGGCCCTAAGCTATATTTTATTGTTTGGTGTGCTATTTTCATTAATTTCTCTTTCTAGTTTGTAGTAAAATGCAATTTCAATATGAAAGACGAGTCAAATAAGCTCTTTTCTTTGTTGGTTTTTTTTTTTTTTTTTAGTTTCGTATGAAGATAAAACTTTATTACTGCAAGGATTCTAAATTTCTAATCCAAATGAATATGGTACTGTCCATATAGATGTGTACAAAACTGTTACATGTGCAATTCCATTAATGTTTGACAACCTGTGTCTAAACTTGACCATTAGTTGCCGGGTCTGAAGTTGAAGAATCGTGATCCGGTTATCCTCTGATTTGGTTTATATCTTTTCTTCTT
Organism: Durio zibethinus; assembly: GCF_002303985.1. The sequence goes on from NW_019168492.1 coordinate 25,042,399, forward strand.
TCTTCCAGAAATCTATTCCAAAGAGCTGCTGCTTATCATTGGGATCAAACAAGGTATGTATCATTGAAATCGTTTCTCTTTAAATTGTATTTAAATTGTGTTGCCATATAATAGTACAAAGTTAATATTACTGTTGGTGTTTGCTATTTGTTTTGATTATTCCTATAGAGTAAAATGGACATGGACCTTTTTATTTTGAGCATAACACCGGAGCTAAGATGCCATCTGTTGGTTTGGGAACGTGGAATGGCTCCTCCAGGTGTTGTGGGTGAAGCTGTCATTGCCGCAGTCAAGGTTTGATCTTTAATTTATTGCTTTTGATCTCGGTCCATTACCCGTTAATGATCCCAGTTTTCATCAATTTTATTCTGTCCAGGGAGTTGCTTCTACTTTCCAATATAATTAATAAAATTTCAGATGAATTTCAACTGTTAAAATCGAAAACAATCTCTGAAGCGTTGATTACTCTTGTATCATTTTTATGCGGGCTGGCTATAGGCACATCGACTGTGCCATGTTTATGATAACGAAAAAGAGGTAACATTTTCCCGTTTCTTTTTTTTTTTTTTTTAATTTTCCAATTTGTTTACAAATGGCACCTGATATGGCTAATTGTTTATTTTGCTATATGCTTGATGCAATGTAGGTTGGGCTTGCATTGAAGGGAGTGTTTTCCACAGGGGTTGTGAAGCGCAGTGAAATGTTCATTACATCAAAACTATGGTATAGTTTATATGATTGTGAGAAAGACTTTAAGCTTTGAAACCCAAATGTTGTTTTCAGGTTAAAGAATCTGGCTGCCTATTTTGAATTTAGTTCCATTTTTTTTTCCTTTCTTGAAACCTGGACAGGTGCAGCGACCATGCACGTGAAGACGTCTCCAAGGCATTGACCAAAACTCTGGAAGACCTCCAACTTGACTATATTGATCTGTATCTTGTATGTCCCTGTGCTCTTAATTGTAATAGGAAGATCTAAAATTACCACTAAAAGCAGAATTGATCTTGCCTCAAACCATCAATGAAAATCTGCTATCTTAGTTCATTCCCCATTTTCATTATATGTTTGAACTGAAATGATGATGCTTGGAAAGCACCTAAATTTGACCTTTGCATTACAGATACATTGGCCATTTCGTACAAAGTCTGGCATGAGAGGGTGGGATCCTGAAATCACGGCTCCTCTGTGTCTTCCGGAGACATGGAGTGCAATGGAGGGCTTGTATGGGTCTGGTCAAGCACGGGCCATTGGTGTCAGCAACTTCTCGACTAAGAAGCTGCAGGACCTGCTCAATTACACGAAAGTGCCGGCTGCTGTCAATCAGGTAGAATGCCACCCTGTTTGGCAGCAGCCTGGGCTACACAACTTGTGCAAGTCCACTGGAGTTCTTCTATTGGTATAAAGCCTAATTGATTTAGTTTTAATCTTTATATGCACTCAAATACTTGATTTTTCTAATCATATGAATTTGAATATCCGTCCAGGCATATTCCCCTCTAGGATCTCCAGGGTCTTGGATTAAATGAGAAATCTTAAAGGAGACAATTTTGGTTGAAATTGCTGAAAAACTTAACAAGTCTCCAGCACAAGTCGCTCTGCGCTGGGGTATTCAGAGTGGTCACAGTGTCCTTCCAAAAAGTGTGAATGAGTCTAGGATCAAGGAAAATTTTAGCTTGTTTGATTGGTCCATACCTCCCGAGCTGTTCTCAAAATTCTCAGGCATCCATCAGGTCAAGATGCCTTGTCTCATGTTTGTATTTCGCGGGAAAAAATCGCTCATCACATGGACACACATGACACATGCTTGCATAATAAAGAATTTATACTTCCTGCCACTAATAAATCTTTCCAATTTCTTCTGCAGCAAAGGCTCCTCCGAGCAGAATTTGCAGTACATGAAACTCGTAGTCCTTACGAGAGCCTTGAAGAACTATGGGATGGTGAAATATGAGATGATGTCGATGCTATTATGTTTCCTACTTTCTCTACACAAAATCGAGGCAGAGGCAAGTTTCCAGTATTGATTCCTTAAAAGAATCAGGACAATCCTGTTTCACAGCAATAGTTAGTTATAGATAGCAGTTGCATTCTGAAACTGTAGCTTTTCATGTCTGACTACTAGGCAAAGTTTTGTGTTAATTCAGGAACAATCAATTCTTGGCCTTTGAGTACTTGTCTAAATTCTATACTGACTGAACTAAATTTGTTTTACGCACAACAATGTGTTGAACCATTGTTGAACTACTTCAACAAGTCCGCGTAAGATATCCAGCATCTGATGTTATCTACAAGACTACAACCCCTTTTCAGGCTGGTTACAAGAAATGATATATTCTGTTAATGGGTAAATCAATCATTTGACATCCAATGATCAAGATCTCAATCTGCCATACGAATCTTTCACTTCTCAGCTACCCAACACTCCTAGAAGCTGTATCATAAAATTCTTATTCATTAAATAAGATAATTATGCAAGGTTATGCTTATGCGCCATGCTTGATCCAGACAAAAAATTTTCTGGAAACATTAGAAAGGCAGCTAAAGTCTGACCTGACTAGCTTCAAAATTTGGATGAAAAATAGCTATAGAAGATTGAAGTCCGAAGTCATGTTATGCTTCTAATATTTCCTTCCCTCAAATTCTAACTTTATAATGAGCAAGAGAAAACAGAGAAATAATCACAACAGATGGACTATGTTGGAATTATATACTCTAGGAATTATACAATATTAATTGACTGAAACTATGATATTTTATTTTTATACTTGAGATTGTCAAGATTGATTTCTGATCACTGGAACTAAAATTTAACATTCTGTCAATAGGCTGAAATTACAATGTTTTGGCTTTCAAACAAATAGTAAATTTGATGCAAAGAAAGCAATTGAAACTTCAATGTTTTTACGAGTTCGATCACGAGAACAAGGCTCCAAAAACAACGTTACTAAGCACTCCAAGAGCCAGATTCCCAGCAATTGCGTACATTTTCTTTCGAACTTTTCCACTACGTCCCTGAACTTGACTACTATTACTATGCTGACTATTAACGTTATGTTGGCCAGAGCTAGAGGGGATTCCATAGCCATGAGCATAAGGACCAAAATAAGGCGGTGCAGGAGGGACCCCGCAAGCATACGAAAAATAAGGTGGCGGCGGAATGGCCCCATAGCCATAAGCATAACAAGCATCATAAAATGGCGGAGCTGATGGTGGTGGAGCTGGTGTTTTCAAAGATCGAGGCGTTGACGTTGTCGTAGTCTTCGTCGCCTCCGCACAAGGTGCTAAAACACACTCAAGGTGAAGATCAAAGCAGCAAATCCCACATCTATAATGCCAAGACGTGCACGTGTCTTTGCAGACCTTGCACCTACCAGGCACCGAACGTTGGAGCCTCAAAGGATGATCCTTATGCATCACGTGCCGTACATATTCAGGCAATTGGGTACAAAGAGGGTGCACATCGAAATCGCAAAGCTTGCACCTATAGAAAAGCCCTTCGACAGGGTCGCCACACAAGTCACAGACACGGTCGTTCTGGCGCGTAGCCTGTGGCTTGCGAACTACTAGTTTGAGATCATGTTGGTGCATAAAAGAAGAGAGTTCCATAGAGCAGGTGGCACAGTGATCATGGAGATCAAAATCACAGGGTTCACATCGATACCTTGTGCCAAAACCTGGAGTCCAGCAGCCATTGCAGAGGAACTCTATGTTTGCGGAAGTTTCTGTTAACGTATGGCAATGGGTGAAATGTTGTATAGTTTTCTTTGATAATGGAGCCATCTTTCTCTCTCTCTCTGCAAGGGCTTGCTACTTGCTTGTTGATATAGATTGAAAACTGAATTGAAAATTACATGTTGAGATTAAATTGGTTAAAGGTTTATTGAGCATAGAAGTTGACATTTAAGATTTAATTAAGAAATGTTGTCCAAATGCGACTTTGGATTTTGTTAATTGATGATGACAGACGTCCATAACGAAGTAGTCTTGCTAATTTTAAAATTGTTTAACGTTTGATAAATTTGAGAGAGAATCAATTCATTTAAAACAACAAATTGTTACTGTTTGACATTGATGCCGATTTGGAACATATTGTGTGTTCCAACGATGGCAACAAAATAATAAGCAAGAAAGATTTATTTATTAAAATCTTAAAATAAAACATTACTCCAATTATCTTATTTTAAGAGAACTTTTAGAAGATGGGGTGACGATTTTCATTGGGCAATCATTACTTTCAGGGGTAAGTTTTTTAAGGCTATCTTATTGTGTTCTGTTTGGACTGATACCATTTACTATCTATGGTGGAAAGGAACTCTATGAAGCACACAACAAGATGGGAATCTCCAGAGGAATTATTCCAATTAATTGTTGCTGTCGTTGTGAGAATTCGATTTGGTGTTGTTTTTAATGTCTACAATACTGATGTTAATAGAAATCTTTGTTAATGGTGAAGTATAAATCACCGTAGCTAAATATATATAAGTTATACTCTTAATGTATTTTAATTAGTAGATTTATAAAAATTCACACTCAACTTGTAAGATATAATTTATTTTAATTTAAAAATCTCATGATTTGCATCTCACAAAATTGAGTTTAAGTTTCTTTTTTAAAGCTTGATGTCTTTGTCAAATTCAACACAAAATACGTAAATCCATCACATCACATCAAATATTAGACAAGTTCAATACAAAGCATAGACTCACATCGAAAGCATAAAATCACATTAGATATTAAAATTATAAAGGTGATTCTCATTACGTAATAGTACTTAGAGCTCTGATACTATTTATAAAAGTTTGCATTCAATTTATGAGATATTGTTCACTTTAACCGAAGATTTTATAATTTTATCTCATAAAAAATGTTTTATAAGTTTAAATTTAAATTTTTACATATATATTATAACAAAACTTTAAATTATTTTGATGTGAGATTGGAGCGATACAAAATTAATATTTGCTCTTTTTGAATTTAAATACAACTTTTAGTTATTTAAAAAAATTAAAAAATGTATTTGCCAAGCCTTATTTTTTAATAAAAGTTTTGGGTGAAGGTGCTTCTCCTTTTAGATCAAGACATTCTATAAAAAAAATTATATATATATATATATATTAAATTTCCAAATCATTCACAAAAAATTTATTACCGACTTAACTCGTCAAAAGAAAATGATATAAAATTTTATTTTAATGGCTTCTTCTTTTTTATCATTTTATTTTCAAAGTATCAAATTTCAGGTTCTATTTTATTTTTTACTTGTTATTTTTTTTCAAATTTCTCATATGGTATAACCTTTTATCCCTGCCTATGAGTGATGGAATTTTTTTAAATGGTATTATCGCATATTAAGTCTTTGGTCACTTGTAGTATTATATTTAAGTTGGATATTTTTATTTGTTATTAATTAATTTTAAGTTAAATATTTAATATTATTTCAAAATTTATGTTTTATTTCATTCTTTTTTTTTTAATTTATCACGTGATAGATTTTTTTTTTATCGTCACTTACAAATGATAAAAATTTATTAAAATAATATTATGTTATACTATTAAATATTATTTTTTATTATTTTATATTTAAAGTAAATTTCTTTCCTTATTATTAATTACTTTTAAATTAAATTTTAACAACTCCAACCCAGATATAAAATGATAATTGGATGCAATGCAAAAGGAGGCCATCAGCCAGCTGGCTAACTCAACATAGAAACCCAAAACGAAATCCACATCTCCTTGAATTTTAAAACCCAACGTCTGCTATAAATTTAGAGAAGCGATAGAAGGCCCACAATGATCGAAACTGGACCCAAAAACCTGATCCAAAAGAGAGAAACAAACAAATCTCCTTTTGGAACCCAAAAAAGTCTATCGCAAATGACAAAACCAAAAAGCAGTTCCAACGAAACTAAACAAGCGGGAAATCGAAATCATTATCGGATGCATGGCGTGCCGCAGTAACTTTAGTCTCCGGTGTTGTTCCTCCGATACGCCGTGTTTCTTGGCCACATCTCTCTCCTTCAAAAACCCTTCTCTCCTTCCTCCTTTAAACCCAACACCAACAACATCACGGTTTAACACTTACATATGTTAAGCCAGTAACTAATACTTATATTCTTTTAGTTTCTTAGATTGTTCCTATTTTGAGAGCTGGTCTTGCTCTGGCTGAACAGGCATCATCCATTTTGCCGGCTACAAAAAATATACCATTTAGGTAAAGTTGATGCATAATCTTTACAATTTTTCCACTTCACCACCCAACCCACAAAAATACTGTGGTTCATGTGTTCAAAGGGTTCTTTATTTTGGCTTTTGATCCTATTTGTTCTTCAAGACTGTAGCTTTCATCCCTCGTGTTCTTTATGTGGCCAACTAGTTTAGTTGTTTATGATTATTTATGGTTTTGTGACTGAAGGGGTAAGCAGAGATGAAGAGACACTTTTGCCAACAGTTTATCTGAATAAGTAAGAACATACTTCACTTTTTGCAAACAGTTTATGATTATTTATGGTTTTGTGAATGAAGGGGTTATCATTAAGGCTGTTTATTATTTTATGTTAGGTTGTCTGTGTAACTTATGGTAAAGTCCTCTGTAGGTTGCCTGACAAATTTCCTGTAGGATCTCGCGTTTTTGTGGTAGATCCTATGTTGGCAACAGGTACTAATCTTCATCTAACAGCTGGAAATCTTATGTCATATGCATCCGATATAACTTAAATATTTCTAGCATTTTCCCTCTCATTTCAGCATTCAAAGTGAAGAAAATCATTGATTTTTCATTCAAAGTGAAGATAATAAGTGCAGAAGATATTGTTACATTTGTGTGCATCGTATTTTAAGTGATTATTTTTCCCGAGACTGAGGTTTATTCTGTTATTGACCTTTTGCTAATTTTATTGTTAAAAATTTCAGGTGCACAATTGTGGCAGCACTTGGCCTTTTAAAGGAATGTGGAATTGACAACAAACAAATGAAAGTGGTAAATAATTTGGAAGATTCTTTTCTGTTTCAGTTGAATGTATATTTTGGAAGCTCTTTGGAATGCTTGCGCTTTGTCAAAGATTTCATTTTATCAGATATGTAGTTAAGTACTGCATTCTCACATCGTTACTAAAGCATTCTTTTATGATATCAAATTCTTATTGCATCAGGATCAATCGGGTTTAATAGTTTCTTCTATTGTTTGCATGTTCTTGTGTCAACATAAATAAATTAGAGGAGCATGACCTTTCTTGGAAGTTTTTAAGCACCCCATGTCAATAGTTGAGCCTCAGCTACTAAATTTCCCACATAGCAAGCATATGCAGACGGGAAAACCCAGATCAAATATGATTAATTGTTTATATTTTCCTATCTTCAACTCACTTAGACAGAAACAGTCATTTTCTATATGTATTTTACTAATGAATGGAACCACTCTATTACAGATATCTGCTCTGGCAGCTCCTTCAGCCCTTCAAAAGCTCAGTGAGAAATTCCCTGGATAAATGAAGTTTGAATATAAAATCTATGTACACAAAATTTGGGCTTTTGTATAGCAGCTTAAATTTTTTACTGGTTTTTGTGATTTTCAGGCATTATGTATATACTGGAATCATCGATCCCACTGTCAATGACAAAGGGTAAGCTCTGTCTTTTCACAGGACTTATGGATGTTGTCGGCGGGTTGTATATTCGATAACTGTTACTTGAGCGATTTCAGGTTTATAATTCCTGGACTTGGAGATGCAGGAGATCGAAGCTATGGTACATGACTGAAAATAAAAATAAGAAGAAACAACGTATGTGCAATTTTGATTTGTTGAGCCCATCATCACCAAGTTTAAAAGTTCTGGTGAGTTTTTAGCTTATTCTGTGTGAAAGAAATTCTGTTCTGCTGACTAAATGATTATTGGCTTAGGCATTGAAATATTATATAATTTGTTAGATACTTGGTATGTCCGAGCGGTCGATAATGAAAACAATCTTTCTCTTTTTCGGATTTTCCTATAGGCATTGTTTATTTGTTTACAATAACGAATGATGAAACTGTTAAATTTACATGTAATAATGAAATTTACCAATAGCTGATTTGAGTACGTCTTCCCTGTGTAGTCGACGAACGAAGCTTGGCTTCTTGCTCGTAAGTAATTTGGCTTTGATGTAACATACATGATTAGTCTCACTAACAACCACCTCCACCTCCACCGCTGCCTCCAGCAGCACCACCACCACTATCACAACCTCCACCGCCACTACCGCTGCCAAAACCACCAGCACCTCCACCATCAAAACCTCCTTCACCTCCCCAACTGCTAAACCCTGTATCACCACCAACGTTATCAGGGCTACCAATATCTATGCTTACATCACCTCCTCCGCCAAAGCCATCAGGCACATCAGCTCCACTAAAGTCATGACCTCCACCCCCTAGGTTACCACATCGACTAAGGCAAGCAAAAAAAAGAGTCATACAGAAAAATACAGAGAAAATAATAAGCGGAATTGCCCAAGGTTCCATTCCCTCTTTGTTTCTAATGTACAGAAAAGGTTTGACGGTCTTGATGACGATGAAGTTCTCTATTCATCAACTCGTTTTATAGTTGAAGGGACGTAGGTATTAATCTCTTATTATCTTACACTTCTTAAACAAATAAACTCATAAAACGCGTTTGACTATATTAATGAAAAATTTAAAAATAAAAAATCAGTATAATTTAGAGCATTACGTTTACGGGTCAAACAAATATGTTTTTAAGCAAAATAGCTGAATTGGTTATAGGGGAGGGGTGGTGGTGGGCGGAGCTTGACTGGTTCTGCCAGCATAATGCGGCGTTTGACAGTATCGCAATTTCATTAACTTATAAAATACGATTGAGCAGGCACAATTACTCAAGTCTTCAGAGTCTTCGGGTTCATTATTGCCTTTGAAGTTACATAATTGCTAATATTTGTTTAGTAGTGTCAGTATGCAAAAGAAGTCGAATTTTAAGTTTGAATCGGGCCATTTGGGTGGATGCTGAACAACAACGAGTGTCATAATATCATTCTTCTTCAGCAGATCCCAAATTAAAAAAAAAAAAAAAAATTTGCATTTGATATGTCAACAAAATTTTAATACGTTAATTTTTATGTTTTATATGTATTTAATAAAAATTATACATAATAACAAAAATAAATGAACTTTCATGTTTAGGTAAAAGAGAGTTCAGGGCACGGCTTGCTTTACAAATCCAGGTATCCAACCCTTCTTTACAAGATCAAACAAATCTAAGCAAGAAGGCTTAGTTTATTGTTTAAATATTGTGAATACCTATAGAAATATTCATCGGCAAAAGTTCTTTACTCCCCACGGAACTGATGATTTATAACATCGTTGACAAATGGCGAAATGTAACGAGTCATCATAATTACCACAAATTGCATAATCATAAAACAGGGAAAAAAGATTCTGAAAAATAAATTCAGGCAATGAATTGAAGACAAGTGGCATAATGTTACTGGATTCTATCGTCAGCAGGTGTCAGGATATTGGACAGGTGGATGTAATTGCTTATATTAATGGTTTGAATATAAAGCGTGTGAACTTCAGGGTTTTATGTTGATAAGCGATCTGTAAATTTAAAGAATTTAAATACATATACATATATATATATAATTCGTAAATTACTTTATAAGTTAACCGTTTAATTTGATTTTAAAAATGAAATAACTTTCTTTGACTTTGAACTTCTTTCTATAAAAAAGGAAGCAGGAAATTTGGAAATTACCAATAGAAAAAGAAAGCAATGGTAACGCCTCGAAAGCCAAGTACTGAATGGAAGAAGGCCACAAATTCGTCATTGTCTTTTTACAGGTTCACCTTACCAGGAGTTTAAGCTCAGACACGATTAAAGAGTCCCCAACCTCAACCACGGAAGTGATCTGAATGAATTACAATCGGATGGCAACTACCTGTTTTCCTGTTACCTAGGCTTGTTATTTATCTAGGTTTACATATACTTCCATTTCACTTCACCAAAAATGACAAAAACTACTTCAATAGCATGGACTTACAATCCATTCCAAACCATGGAGAAAAGGAACAAACAAACAAGAGCAGAAATTAATGCATGGGCGTAAAATCAGTCACAAAAAACATTCTTTCTAAAGGCAAGACGTTTACACTATCTTAGCATTAAACTCGCACTAGGAAACTACTAGAAGGAACCAAGAATCGAGTGCAACTAAAATAAACATTTGCAGCCAACTTGCCCAACAACTATAGGCATACATGAGGTAACTGCTTATATCAATTCTGCACCTTTTTTTGTTCTTTCCTTAAAGAAGGGGTATCATCAATAAAAACATCCTCCAATGTGTCTACTATATGGACTAAAACAGAAATGGTCTGCTTTACAGAAATAAAGAGGACTTGACAGTTTACACCTTGTTCGTTATATCCAAAAATTAGCAGCCTTCACCTCAATCCAGCCAAAGAAATTATTTTGTAGAAACATCAACAGCAGATGGATGCAACCTTACAATAACAAGCTGTACAAGTTTCAAATCGTCAGAACCATCCCTGCCTGAAACCAAAGACAGCAGTAACAATCAATATCATGAAATGGAACACCACGTACTCTCCCTTATGTTTAAGCCAAAACCACACATATCAGACGCACGCTACAATTCAAATATTAAAGGATTTTACATTGATGACAATAAAGGTTGAAAGTAGAAGTTATAAGAGAACTATAGTGCCATTCAATTGCAAAGTTACCATGCTCGGATGAAAATAAAGCACTAAATGATGCTTATAGATACTGAGCAATCAGTAACACTATATAGAGAAGGTTACACAACACCATGCATGCGTGGACAACGAACACAAACAAATGACAGAATTTAGGGGAGATACAAATACGCAACCGTGCATATCATAATGGTGAAGTAGAAAGTCCACAAGCATGGAATATATAAGAGTAGCATGTGAATATGTGCAATATTCCAAAATCAATAAAATTAAGAAGGTGAATTTACTCAACAGCTTAACAGCTGAAAACTAGAGAAGCAAAACAAGAATAACAGCACTAAATTCTTATTCAAAGGAACACCTTACTACAAATGAAAAAAGAAACCAAAATCCAATAAAAATTGAATGCAGATTTACTCACATGCTATAGACTATGTGAGCTACAGCTCACTGTAATTGCGCCAAACTGCACGAAATTCCTCACGAAAAGTGTTAAGACGAGCCTTTAGGTTAGGTGTTCTAAAACTTGCATGGAGGACAGTGGCTGACAGAGAAAGAAAGAGTTAGATGAAAAAGTAACATTCTTACGCAGAGAAATGAGAAAAAATAAATGAGGTGACATACCAAGAAGTGCAATGGCAAGTGCCCATAGCACAGTCAAGAGACCACAGGATACATACCAAAGGATGAAACTCACTGCAACAAGAGGGGTAAAATTAGTTGCTTTCTACACAACTATATTGGATGGAAAACTGATCGATCTTGCTTTACTTGGAAAGAAAACAGTTCTCAAACATATTGTTACCAGAAGAGAATACGAAGACAAACACCCAACGAGGCCAACCACATATGTGAATCGCTCTTTTAGCTGACGGACGTCCACGAATAACAGGTCTGGCAACAATGAACCAAATCAAGAATACATACTCTGCAGACACAAACATAAGTAAATAAAACTTACGTGAGGGGAGGCCTCATCTTAGCTGCTAAATGTGGAGAGAATTGCCTCACAGTTCTTGTCACCTTCTCACTAAAAGTACCAGCAAAGCTGCACCAAAAGACAATGGTACCGACATGAATCAGAAAACTAAATCTAACCCATATGGTAACCTTCAATACTAGGGCTCATCCATCCATCCATTTCAAAGGTAACAACCTGAGTGACTTAAAATTCAAAACACTAAACAAAGAAGAGGTGTAACATAGCAGCTTACCTATCATTCAGAAAAGCGATGCTAAGCGCTGTTAAAATAGCAGCTAAAATAGCAACTGGTCTCCTCAAGAATCCCAAACCTGCAAAATCACAAAAATTATATATAAAAATACATGTAGTCAAAATAAATTCGAGCTGCACTAACGGTTTTCTCTACTTACCAAGAATGAGAACAATCATCAAGAAATAATTGGTTCGATAGCTGCAAAAAAAAAAAAAGCATAAAATTAAAGTAAGAAGCTAAAAGAAATAAAGGGTTTGATCTAGTATTTGCAATAGAACATTCACGATCAAGATTCAAGAATTTTCTTGTTTTTGGACATTTTCTTTTCTTTCCTTTTCTTGGCAACCAAACAGCACCGATCAAGATTCAAACTGATTCGATTTTTTTTAAATGAAAAGAGACTAAAGAAAAATTACTAGTAGAGATTGCATTTAACGCGGCTGTTCCATTTGGCGTACGATCGGGGATGGTGAACCGGGAGAAGAATTCGGAGAGAGGTCGCGGGGGCGATGACCAGTCAACTTCACGAAGCGCGTCGATCAGATCCTCGGCGGTTACGTTTCCCCAATCCATTGGATTTGATTACGTACGATCCTCTTTCTTTCACTCTACGGAACCCTAGAAATTAACAAATCAGTGGGGCAAAAAGAAAATTTTCACGAGGAACTGAAGCTGAGGGAAATTAAATCGAGGTACGAGTGAGGGATGCTTCTAGATGCTTTATTTTTTTGGAAGCCTTTTTGTGGAGTGCCTTTTTCTGGAGAGATGGTTGGTCTAAAAATGAGAAATGCTGAAAAAGGAAAATTCCATGTGTCTGAGCCCGGGTTCGAACCGGGGACCTCTAGTGTGTGAGACTAGCGTGATAACCAACTACACCACTCAGACGGGTTATGAAATTGTTTCGGTTAAACCTAATTTTATTTACTTTGTTCTTAAGGATGTAGATACAATAAATTGTCCGGTATTGATCGGAGTTTTTGAATCTGGGCTTAGGCCGAATTTTTATTTTTAGTTAATGTCATTGTGTCAATTTAAAATATTAATAAAGATTTTTAAAAAAATTTTGAGTTTATATAAGAGACGTCAATTGTTAAGTATAAGGTCCGTAAAACATTTTTATCTTTCATTTTTATCTTTGATTTTTATATTATATTTAGTTCGTAACCATAAATAATAAGTATTTCAAATTCATTTTTATCATCATAGATATTTAACGAGTATTGTTGATGCTTTGTTAATAATTTTTTTAAATTAAAAATTATTTTTTTAGTTTTTTTATTTTTATTTTGTATAGTTATATAATATTTTTAAATATAAACATATTAGTTATAATTAATCTAAAATAAAATTTATATTTTTAGATAAAAATTAAATTATTATATATACAAATATATAAAATGTAGGACAAATGATATAGTATACATTTACGTACACATATCCGATAAAAATTTTAAAATCATATCAATTTTTGTCTTTATTCTCAAATTTTAATACTCATCTATCTTTATTAAAATAAAAAATTAAATTTTTATTCAATTTAAATAAAATTAACATCCTTAATTTTTAAACCAAGCTTTAGAGATATCTTTTTAAAGACGGCCTAACCTGACCCAATTTGTAGACAAATTTAGTAATTACCTAACCGTCGTATAAAATTACTTGGTTAACTTGATTTAACGTGCAAACACAGCAAAATCAAAGAGATTTACGTGAAGTTTGTTTCATGAATAAGTCAATTTTAATGCATGTGTTTTACCCAAAAAAAAAAAACAAAGATGCATATGTTTTATTATATTTTTAAACTTGTAAGCCAGTTTTTTTTTTTTTTAATAGTATTGTTTTTAGTTCAGTAAAAACAAGAAATTATATACAAATATATGAAGAAAGAGAATGATGAAAAATGTAGAGGATGGTATAAACATAAATGAATAATGTGAACTTTATATATTGAAACCCAAGTTTAATATGATTATTAATGATAAAATTTTCAAGTGATATCTTATAAGTTTCTCAAAATATTACAACACACAAAAGATTCATTAAAGAAATACCTTTATTAATTAAAGTGGCATGAGGAATTGACTTACATACAAAAGTGAAACGGATGTGTTTTATTTATTTTTCTTTTTATTTTGGACCAAACTTTAATCACGCATAATAATTAATCAATTTTATTTATTTTTTACCAATTAAACAATGTCTTCCTTAAAACTTCACGGGTGACTTGATAAGAATTTTTTTATATTTGAAGTTATAGAAATTTAATTTTAATTATTAAAATTAAAAATTTAACATTTTACTAATAAATCACATAATTATGAGCATGATTTATGTGTAAATCATAAATTGATTTGGCATTTATTACAAAGTCAGAAAAAGAATTTAGGATTAATTGGGCATGGTGATTATATGGGAACATAAACTATAACGAAAAATATCAAAGTGTAATTAGCATTTGGATGAGCAAAATCTAATGTCATTTCACGAGGATCGATATAGAGAGAGTCGTATTAATTGTTCATTCAAATGGATTTTTAATTTTTAAATATAAAATTATTAATTAGATTTATTTTTGACCAATTAAAAAAACAAAACATTTATTATAAAGGATGAAAAAACATCAATCATAGTAGATTATAAAATGATAAACGTAGAAAGAGAATGTTTATAATCATAAATTATAATGGTACATACCAATTGGATAGTTGATAATCAATGAGTCAAATTTGATTTCTAAACTTAAAAGCAGAGGTCAATAAAAAATTTTCCTACATATTATCGATATTTTTTTATAAAAAAAACAAAAAAATAAGTAATAAAAAAATAAATATAAAAATTGAACTTTAATTTTATGAAAATCTATGTTTTAAAAGAGATTAACAAATCATTTAAATTAAACCTCATGTTTTTAAAAATAAGAAAAAAATTGAGAAAATCAAAAATTTAAAATCATAATATTTGATTTGATTCGGATCGATTTTTTTTATTCAGTTCATATATTAAATTTATATATTAAATTTAGATTAAACTTTAAATTGAAATGTGAAAAATAAAAAAAAACTAAATCGAACCAAATTATATATTTTATTAATTTTATATATATTAAATTTGTATAAAATAAAAATAATTATTTTATATATAACTATTGAAATATATTAAAAATTATATTAAAATAATATACAAAAAATAAAAAAATTAAATTTTAAAAATATATGAATTAAATCAAACCATTCAGATTTAGATTAAATCAACGTAAAAAGATAATTGATTCGAATTTAAATTAAATTTTAATAATTTATAATATTATATATTATTTTAAAAAATTAAATAAAATCTGATTCCATCTTAATTATTATCATTTATGTTATAAAAGTGACAATCCAAAAACTTGTCTAGATTCAAATTGTTTTAATTATTCTACTATAAACGGGACAATCCAAAAACTTGTCTAGATCCAAATTGTTTTAATTGTTCATTGCCGACGCCGCCCAACTTGAAGACTCAAAAGGGGAAATGACCAAGAAAGTAAACCCAAAAGAGAACAAGTGTTTTGCTTCTTATTTTCGGTATGAATGAAGAAACCCGGTAAAGATTTTTCTATCTCCTTCAAAAGCCAAATACTATGTACCAAGACAAGAAAGAAAATCCATTTGTTATCATTTTTCGGCTTTCTTTCCTCTTAAAACACAACGTGGAAAATGAAAAATAAATTGTAAAAAGAGGAAAAGTCTCTTCAAAATTATCCAACCAATGCCTCAGCGCCACGTACTCTAAAGCCTGCATTGGCAACTTTTCCATAGCACCTAGCACACAAAATCATCCAATAAAAACTAGCCAGCTCATAACATCATAAAGTTGCAACGTAGAGCTAACCGTACATTAAAATCTACTCCATCTCAATTCCGACTTTTTAAGCTATTGATTTCGAAGAAGCAATCAAATTCACAAAACGCCAATTACTGTTTATACATTAGTGTAAAATATTAAAATTTATATATTTATATATAAAAATTATATATTTTTTGTAAAATTCTAAAATATATTTTTATTATTAAATTATATATAATTATTAATTAAAATTTTTAATCATATTATTTTTATAAATTTTTGTTATATTTATATTATATTATTCTATCATACTTTAGCTTGTATCACTAATCACAATTAAAAATCTCAATAATTAAATTGATAATAATAATTAGAATCCTCTTTTTTTTTTTAAGGTCGATAATTCAATTCATTTTCGACGAATTTCGATTCAATTCGATCTAATTTTATAGAGTTAATTTTTTTTTTAAATTCAAATTTTGGATTGAATAAAATTAAAAAAAAATTAATGTCGAATCGAGTTCGAGTTTTAAGTAAATTCGATTTGATTCGATATTATATAAAAAATTATTTTTTAATTAATTATTTAATTTTTTATTTTTATATATATTTATATAATTATATTTTTAAATATTTATATTTTAAAAATAATATTTTATTAATTTCGAATAATGATACAATTTATATAATATTATATCAAATCAAATTCAAATATAAAAAAATAAAAAAATTTCGAATTAAATCAAATTTAAATTTAATGATATATACAATTAGATCGAACGAACAATACCTGCACCGATACCAACTCTACCCCTTTCTTTGTGACTCGTCACCAATCACCATATTATCCTTTACACGGCCAGCTACAAATCCTTTTAAAATACGGGTCGAATCTTCGGAAAGATCTGAATTGCAGTACCCGATACTCTAATATTTAAGCTTGAAATTCCGGCGTCGGATCTTAGGATTTGTTGTCTCTCTTTTCTTTTTTTTTTTCTCCAAGTTCGTCTGTAATGGCACAAGCAACGGGGAGGGAAGAGTGGTAGGGGACTATTTAGTAGGCCGACAAATCGGGTCCGGTTCGTTCTCGATTGTTTGGCATGCGACGCATCGAGTTCATGGAACGGAGGTGGCGATAAAGGAGATTGGAATGAGTCGACTGAATAAGAAGTTGCAGGATAGTTTGATGTCGGAGATCTGTATTTTGAAGAGAATTAATCATCCTAATATTATTCGACTGCATGATATTATTGAGGTTCGTTTCTTCTTCTTCTTCTTCTTCGTTTTAAAAAAAATTGTTTACTTTTACTAAAAGTTTGTTAGGTGTTGTTTGGATGCCGAGAAAGTAGAGGAAAAAGTTTGGATTTTTTGTTAGAAATTGAGCTGGTTAAGTAAGGTAGGGATTGAAACTTAAGGTGCCGTTGATTTCTATGGAAAGTTTTTTCCTATTTTAAAAAAGAAAATATTAAAATAACAGAGAATTTTTTGTTGAAATGTTTTGCGGACTTTCCATTGAGAAAGGAAGGAGTTGATTGAAAATTTGAAAAATTTTTGTTAAAATTTCTGTGTTCAAGGAGGACTAAATTGAAAAGCTATTTTTCATGCACGTGTTTGCGAAGCTCTTCCTCCTTTTGTGTTTATGCTGTGGCCCTTCATTTCATGGACTGCTTGGAGTGGAGTGGAGGGATGAAAGTTGCAGTTTTGCTCTATGGGTTGGAGTGGTATTTTGTTACTTTCACATTGGATCTTTTCCAAGTTTGAGGTCATCTGGAAATGTCACTTAATCATAATATACTTTGATTTGAAATTAAATTTGAGATAATGCTGATATGCCGTGTCATTTTTTTTTTTTTACTTCACTTGAGCAATCTTATTGTATTTATCTTAAATCATATTTTAATTTTGGTTTATATGCATATCTTAGGTTCCTGGAAAGATACATATTGTATTGGAGTATTGCAAGGGGGGTGATCTTTCTATGTACATTACACGCCATGGAAGTGTCCCTGAGGCAACCGCAAAGCATTTCATGCAGCAGCTAGGTATACTGCAAAATGTGTCTAGTTGTTGGTTTCCCTTATCTATCAAATTTTGGTCACACAAAACTCCTATATCTTCTTGCAGCGGCTGGCCTACAAGTTCTCCGAGACAATAATCTTATACATCGGGATCTAAAGCCTCAGGTTCAGTTCATTCCATTTGGTTCAAGTTCGAATTTTGATCCAATTTTATGGATGCTTATGCCTATGATAAAGAAGCAAACCTATTCGAAAAGTCGTACTATTCGAAAAAGTTGATACCTTTTTCCCCTATGCTTTTGAACCACATTAAGGAATGTCATAAAGTTGTATATATTGGTACATGTGCATTCCTAGGTTCTTGATGTTAAAAGACATCCTTTTGGTATATACTAGTCTTGCCTATGCTGTGAAGTTTTCTTTGAATATATTCACTTTGTAATGTTTGTTGTTTTCCAAACAGAATCTTCTTCTCTCAACAAATGACAGCAAGGCAGTTTTAAAGATTGCGGACTTTGGATTTGCAAGGTAAATGATCACATTGACCCACCTACTTATGGGGTGTTTTTAAATTACACTTCCATCCTCCTAGTTCTAGGCCTCATCCTTGGCTCTTTGAATTTTGCTACATGGTGCAACATTGCAAGTACTTCTTTTGGTTGTTGAGACAACAATTTGAGACCACCTATCTTCTTTTGTAGTCTGTTTTATGTGCTTATCTAGCTTTAGATGGTTTGAGAATGGTTTCAATCTCAAATTTATAAGTAAGAGGTATGATCTTAGGGCAGAAACCACTGCCTAGATTGGTGGTCAACATGGTGAAGAATTGAAACTGTGGCTTCAGAAAATTTTGATATGTTTGGAAATAATATCACAAATAACCATGGCTGGAATAGTCCAGCATAATTGATTTTGACATTACTGATATTAGTCAAAGAAGTTCTTCATAATTATTGTCTACTATTCTTTCTCTTCTAGAGTTCTGTTTACAATTGAAAATCTTTTGCATATGCTATCCCATTGGTGTCATTTTGCAATTAAAATGAAGTTCATTTGTTTATGTAACCCTTAATTGTGGACAGAGGGAAGATGAAAATGATATAACTTTAGTACTAACTGTGCTATTCACATATGCTTTTCCAATGAAATTTTCACCCATAGTCAATAGTAACATTACTGTTCTCTTTTGGCAGATCTCTGCAACCTAGGGGACTTGCTGAAACATTATGTGGTTCACCGCTTTACATGGCTCCAGAGATAATGCAACAGCAGAAGTATGATGCAAAGGTGATAGTTACTCTACACCCAACTCCTTTTCCTTTCACTTGTTCATCCCTGAAATTACCGCCTACTAACCTTGACCTTAATACACAGGCAGATCTCTGGAGTGTAGGTGCTATTTTATTTCAACTCGTGACTGGGAAAACTCCATTTACTGGAAATGATCAAATGCAGGTTTAATGAACTTTTAACACTTTTGTTTGAGTAAAGTGGTCCCTAGGGTCCTTGGAGGTTCTAATGTTAGACTTGCAATTAATCACCTGAGTGAACTGGTGATTGTTTTGGTGCCTTTGCTGTTCCCTTGATCTTTTTCTCATATCTGGTGTTATGCAGTTACTCCAGAACATTGTGAAATCAACTGAGTTGCATTTCCCTGCAGAAAGCAATTATTTGACTGCTAATTGCAAAGATTTATGTCAAAAATTGCTGCGTCGTAATCCAGGTATTCCACAAGTCTAGTATAAATTACAAGCTTCTGACATATACAATTGGAAGTATTTGCTGACATATTAGACGCCAAGACAATCATTTCACTATTAGATGCTACTTAGTTCTGGGGCAATGAGGATTGCCAAAATTAGAGGTATATGAAAGGACACTCTAATTTCTAGGCTTCAACCTCTTTCGGAATTTTGTAGTTTGTAATCATTGTTCTTATCCCTTACTTTTGGCATGCAATTTTATGCTTTGATATTTAATCATGAATGACGTTAACCACCTATTTGTTAATTGAGCTTAGAGGAATTATTGTAATATAAGTCATAGTCTCTGTGTGCTAGACCATGTAAGGAAGATGATGCTAAGATAAAGCTTTAGTTGATCTGTCAAGACAATGAGCAAAGAGAAACATAAAAATCATGTTTCATTCAGCAATGCTTTCAATGTATTTTGAGTGCTGAGCAATTCTTATTAATGTTCTTGCCCTCATTCTCCTTGTGCTCTTTATCCTTGTATTTGCAGTGGAACGTTTAACATTTGAAGAGTTCTTTAACCACCCATTTCTTTCTCAGGGCCAACCAGACGAATTGTTAAGGTAAATGAGGAAATGGTTGTTCTCATCTTGTCTTGATATACATTATCCTTCAGTTCCCTAAATAATGAAACTTTGTGGCATATGCAGTAGTCATAGATTTTCAAGAACAACAGCTGATTATACTTTGACTGAAAGCAGTCCTGTAAGGAACACTGAGGAAGGCTTTCAAGAGGATTATCTTCCTTTCTTTCTGGATGATGATTCTAGTGGTCCTGAATGGAGCCCTTCCTATGCAAAGAAGAGGTCCTCGATGAAATCTGCTCATGGATTTTCTCCTGATGCAAAAGATATTAGAGAAGCAACTTCTAATCCTTTGAATAAAGTTGATTTTACATCCAAATATAGTGGTACGAGACTTAAATTGAAAAATACTAGTTTTAGACTTGAAAACCATAAGGTTTCAGGTGAAACACTACATGAACCTCACAATTCCATGGATTTAAGATCTGTGAATACTCGTTCAAGAGGTACTAGCAATCTTATATGTTCCATTTCTCAATTCAGTTACATATTATCTAGTTCCCAAGATGTCTTGCTAAGCATATATGTTCTAAGCAATTGTCATCCTTTGCATAACATGGCTGGTTTAACTGTCACTCTTGCATTGTTTCCATAGTTGGGGACTCACTGGAGTTGATCGACCAAGATTATGTTCTTGTTTCTGGACCTCCAATGGATTTGTCATCTTCTTCGGCTAGTACTCATATTCCATACAAATCAGATAGTCCACCTCTAATCCCCTTTACCAATAATACCACATCAACTGCCCCCATGCCTATCATTGGTGCCACCAATGTTAACATCTGTCATGTAGGAAGCTTGGAAAGTCAGAGTTCTGCCCCTGGGACTTCTCAAGGATCCATGGATATTGGAGATACTCTGGAACAGCCATCATCTCATTATATGACAAGGATAAAGTCATTACAGCAGTGTGCATCTTCTATTACAGAATTAGTGCATGAAAAGGTCAGTCCATAATACACCTATTATAAGTGCATTATGCAGAGTGTTACAATAGCATGACTTGTTCCCTCTCTTTCCCATTATCCTTTCCCCATGTTTGCATGATTGAAGATTTGAAGTAAGAAGTCTTTACAGCTAAACACATTTAGATTGTCTGCCTATTCCCGTTTTCTGCTAATCCTTTCTGTTACTTTTCGGTCAATAAGGTTCTTGCAACGGTAGAAGTTTTTAAATGATGCAACTCAATGCCACTCTCAATGGTGATTGCTGTTGCTTGTGTAGCACATATTGCTAGCTTAGCTCTCGGTATTTTCTTTGCTGTCTCAAGATTTATTGAGGTTATTTTCTGTGCAACACTATTGTGGTTCTTTGATAGATTGAGGCAGGTAGACAACTTGAAGCATTCTCAATCCAGCTTGTAATTCTTGCAATTTGGAAGCAAGCATTGCATATTTGCCATACAAAGGCTGTATCAGCTATGGAAGGAAGCCAAGAGACAAGCAGATTGAGGAGTGCCAGCAAGAAGCATGGAACATCTGATGTGAAAGAATTTCAGGGTGTTGTTAGCCCTGAAGAGCCAGACGATATATCCTCAGAGATAGAGAGGGAATTTCTCCGGGGAGTTGAGCATGCTGAGGAAATTGCCAAGGTTATTGAGCCTGGTATGCCTTTGATAATTGTTTCTCCTGGCATCATATTTGTTGATCCACTTTGAAATTGTTCAAACGATAAGAAAGGAACTAAATGCATATGACAACTATTGCTGATGTGTAAGGAAACAAAGTCACTTGTATTCATTCTATTCAACTAATATTCTAAATGATCATTTTGTTACCATGATTGCAGGAAGTACAGAGATGCCTGATGCAATGGAGACAATATTTCAGGCTGCCCTTACTTCCGGGAGACATGGAGGAGTGAGTCTCTTCTTCTCACCTTGATATCATTCAATGTGCCTAAATTGTATATATCTATCTATCTAATTGTCTGGACATTGTTTTATACCATTTGTACGAGGTGAAGAAAACAAAATAGGAGAATAGATCAAGCGAAGATCTATTTTACGATATGAAATGAACCTATTTACTTATTTGATGAATGCCATAAAAGTTTTCTTAAATTAAGGTGATAGAAGATAACAATTGAAGTAATCTCATCGGCTGAAAATTGTCCTGCATGTGTCTTTGCAGGTTGATGAGCTCATGGGTGATATGGAAAGTGCAGCTTTTTTGTATTCAAAGGCCGTGCGTTTATTAGTCTTCCTACTAGTCGAAGCACCATCCCTCATTCTCAATCCTCCCTTTTCCCTCACAAACTTGGATCGGTATAGACTTCGAACTTACATTGATTTTCTTAGAAACAGGCAAGGTTACTCAAGATCTCAAAGGATGGCTCTTCTCAAGTGCAAGGATCAGCCATAGAGTTGAACAATT
The DNA here is from genome assembly GCF_002303985.1 of Durio zibethinus. The sequence continues at coordinate 25,064,886 of NW_019168492.1, forward strand.
TTTTAACTCATGCTCATATTGACTTACCCTGTTTCACTGTGTAAAATATTTGTATGTACAGTTATTCTTTGAGTAACAGGGAATTGGGGTGTTAAAATGGGTCAACTGTATCCTATTTGGATGTTGTAATATTCTCATTTCTGCGATTAAAGAAAGCATAAATGGTCAGACGTTTCCGCTTGGTATGCTTTCTTTTCAGGTTCCTTCACATGCAATGGTGAAACGTCTTACAGCATGGGATGGATTCCAGCAGCAGATTCCTGCATTATGATAGTATTTAAACATTACAAATGGAAAATGTACATAAAATTCCAGTTTAACAGCTTGGGCATGACGGGAAGTTCAATGAAATAGTCTCAGTATTAAATCAAAGAAAGATAAACGGATATTGGACCATTTAATTAATAGCTTTGAACATCATAATTTGATGGCTACCGTTTGGTTCAGGTGGTGAATGCACAGATTGAAATACTCATTTAGAATCAGAATGCGTTTGATGAATAATTTGTAAATAAATTTTACAAAGTTCAATGAAATAGTCTCAGTATTAAATCAAAGAAAGATAAACGGATATTGGACCATTTAATTAATAGCTTTGAACATCATAATTTGATGGCTACCGTTTGGTTCAGGTGGTGAATGCACAGATTGAAATACTCATTTAGAATCAGAATGCGTTTGATGAATAATTTGTAAATAAATTTTATTTATATTTATTTAGAAAATTTAATAAATGATTACAAACAATATTTTAAAATTCATTAATTAAATATAGATATAGAAAATGTTGAGAGATCCAAGAGAATGAAAGATCTTGGAGTGTAACAAATTGAATTTCATTATTATGGCATCCCCATAACTTTGGTGCTCAATACCATGCGCCATCTATTCCTTTCAAAAACAGTTCATGAACATAGATATCCAACATGAAAGATTCAAAAACTGAAACATAAATGAAAGAATTCTTCTCCAATCATGTCATTTGGATGAATTCTGATTGTAATTTTTTGTATATACTACAATATTTTGTTCTAAAAGTTATGGTCAATCAGGGGGATGGCAACCATGACCCTCACTGCAGGTGTGCCTAAATTAAGACCTCCATCCAGCATTAACTGGTGTTACTTCACATTCACCTTCGCCTCGTGATAGCTCTAACAGGAATTGTCTATGATCAGATCAATGTCAGTGGCATTATTGGTTTTGCCATTCCAAATGGCTGCTTTTTTCTTTCCTTGTGATTTTCATAATTGGACGTCGCGCCTACATAATAATGAAGCCACAGGGAAGTGTTTTTGTTGACATGGTTAAAGTAATCACAGCAGCCATTAGAAAGGGTAGTTTAACGGCTTCCGGGCACTCCTTTTATGATCCTGACCTCCATGAATCAGGATCAAAACTCTCACACACCAAAAGATTCAGTTGCCTATACACGGCTGCTTTAATTGCTGATCCAAGTGAGTTGGACGACAAAGGCAAGCCCAAGAATGGTTGGAGATTATGCAGTATTCAACAAGTGGAAAATCTCAAAATGTTGCTTGGAATGATGCTTGTCTGGATACCAGGAATTGGTTGTTTCATAACCATGGACCTGCAGGGTAGAATTGTACTTCTTCAAGCGATTCAGACAACGAAAACAGCTCGGATCTAGTTTCCAGGTCCCCCAGGTTGGATGGGACTCTCATCAATGATTGCCCTTGCCATATGGATCTTCATTTATGAGCAAATGTGGGTACCTCAGACACGGAAAATAGCATGAAGGCTAAAAGATTGTTTATTACACTGAGGATTAACATCGGTAGTGTGATTGCAATCCTGTGCTCATAAGTGGCTTCCGTTATTCGGAAGCAACGCCAGGCGGCAGCTTTGAAACAAGGTTCCTTCGAGTCTCCTAGGAGCATTTTAAATGCCCCTGCCACAGTTTGCCTTATCAGGTTTGATAGAAGCATTTGCTGCAATGAACTTAATGGAATTTCTCACCACGCAATTGTCAGAGTCCATGAGAAGTAGAACTGTTGTTGGAGCATCTTCTTTGTCAGCTTATCTCTTGCAAGCTACTTTGAATTCCATTCTTGTCAATATCGTCTACAAAACAACCAGCCAAGGTGGGAAATCACCATGGTTAGGTGGTCATGACCTTAACAAGGATAGGCTTGAAAAGTTCTATTACCTCGTGTCTGGCATGGGAGCCCTGAATTTCCTTTTATTTCAATCTCTTTGCAAGGCGTTACCTGACCAATACTCATACTGATAAAAAAGAATCGGAGGCCCGCGGTCCAATGGAGAGAGAACATTGAAATTAGCATAAAAAAAGACAGGTTCAGATGGTAATACTCTGACCATTCTTTGAAAAGGAGGACCCACGTTTGAATTTTTTGCTCAGAATTATATTGTAATGAATCAACTGATAACCTGAGTGGTCATCGTTTTTGCCACGTGGACCATATGCACTTGCCAGCCTTTTTACCAGGGGCCCCGTCAGGGCCAATTGACAGGTAATAACAAAGCAAATTTCCAAATCTAACGGCTATATCCATTCCCGCTCTGTTTCTAAAGACTTTATATGCATGTCCATAGCCACAGTTCCCTTTCCCACATTTGCACCCCCACCAACGCATCAGAGCCTCTTGACCCCTTGATTTTATCTGTCTTCTTTGATCCAAGAAACCAATGACCAGGAGCGACGCCCTCCGTCGACTCCTCCGTTGTCTCTCCCCCACCACCGCCAACTCCACCATTAGCCCCACCAAGAAACGCCTAAGCACCTCCCTCAGAAACGACCTTGACGACCCTATCGCCATCACAAACCAAGACCAGGACAAAGACTCCCAAGATTCCACAACAACAACCGATCTCGAAACGACGATATCAGCCTCCGCCCGCCCTTCCAGGTCCATGGTGATAGGCACCATCTTCGGCCAACGCAAAGGCCACGTCTGGTTTTGCATCCAACACGACCGTCTCTCCACAAAACCCTCTCTCCTCCTCGAACTCTCCATCCCAACTCACCAACTCGTCCAAGAAATGCGCTGTGGCATCGTTCGCATTGCTCTCGAATGTGATCTTTCCGAACTCAGCTCCTGTCCTCTCCACTCGATCCCTATTTGGACCATGTACTGCAATGGTCGAAAGATTGGGTTTGCTACAAAAAGAAAAGCCAGCCGCCATAACCGACTGATGTTAAAGACAATACAGTCTACAACAGTTGGAGCCGGCGTGATACCTTCTGGGTTCGGGTCGTTAGGTTCGGAGGAGATCATGTACATGAGGACTAATTATGAGCATGTTGTTGGTAACGCTGACTTCGAGTCGTTTCACCTTGTGAACCCGGATGAGTGCTCTGGGCAAGAGCTAAGCGTGTTCCTCATGAGATCAAGGTGAAGAAGGCTCAAGAAAGGATAGAGGTTAATTTTATAGTTTTTTTTATTGATTTTGTTGGTTTCTTTGTTTAAGAAGAAGAGTGGGGTTTCTCTTACCCTCTCGGAACCTTCTGAAATTTGTTCTTTTTTGGGGTTTCTTTCGAGAGGCTTGAAAGTTGAGCTTCCATTGCAAGAAACTACTTTATCGGGAGCTAATAGTTGGATTTTGTTTCTGGAAATGGGGGGGGGGTGGGGGTGGGGATTTGATCTTGGTGAAGTTTCTTTCACTTGTAATTTTATTTTACAATTTTTCTTTCCTTGGAAGAGATTGATCAGTTTAGGGGAGACTAGTCAAAGTACAGCATTCATAAGTCAAATTCTACAGGCTTTTTCTTTTCCAGTTTTAGGTTTTAGGTGTTAAATTCTTCACATTGCATTAGCCACATGGTCATATGTAGCAGATGAATGAAATTTGCTCAATTTTACCAAAAAAAGGGTAAAAGACAGTTTCACCTTCGTACTCTTTCCATATGGCTTGGAAAGATACATTTAACATGTGATAATTCTTCGTTTTCCTGTCTCTCTTCAGATTGCTACTTCAGTCAGTTCTTGTTCACTTGCTTCAAGGTGACATCATTACTTCTAATCAAGATTCTCTAGCGCAAGAACTCTGAGCTTTTTTAGATCTCCATTAAAAGTCCCCATCAGTTTTGATCTTACAAGAAATTGCAGCACAATTGATGCATGAACTGCCAGAGAATGAGGAAAAATTATTTGCAAATGCAAGGACAAAGAGTTTTGGCTTACCATGAATTCTTCTTTGTGCTGCAACTACATTCTGACAAGTTTTGTATTGCCAGTGAGGAAGAGGTAATCTGCATGCCGAGGACTAGAGCAACAAGGAAACAAGATGTTGATCCAAACCTCAGGATGCAGATTGCCCAATCCTTACCAATATGAACTCTGTAAAGAAAATAAATGTTGAAGGAAGATTTAAGGAAGAGGAAGGAAAAACACAAGGTAGAGGTTGAGGCCTTCATGGTTGAATACAGATATTTATAATGGCTCCTAAAGCTAACATGAATATTTATTCCATAAATTGGGGACTCAAAGTGTTAAAAGAATAAAGGGGGATAGGGTGCTCCAATGCAAATCAGCATCTTTGATTCTATTCTTCTCAAACCAATCATGGCCTTACTTTCCATAGACAATGATTGTGTGATGATCTTGACTGCTTATTCCTCATGACTAGAGATATTCCCTGGCTGCTTATAAAATGATTCTCAATTTATTTTAACACTATTGAAAATACTGTGGAAAAGGAAAATTCTTTTGTGCCAAAACCTATCAATATGAAACAATAGAAGGGTTTTTAGTCTGCTTGAAGCTTACATTTCCAATAAAAGAATCTTGAGCTTTATGAACACATCTTCTAATTTGGGGTTCTGTAGCTCTCTCTATCGAACATAAACTGTTGAAAAGAAAAGGTAGGCCACATTTATATCTAGTATCTGGTTTCATGGGCTATATCGGCTTTGATGTGACTAGAATATTCTATTCTCTTTGCCATTGAAAGGCACCTTACTGTCCCCATCTCACAAAGCCTTCTTTGGTTGGGAAGCTATCTGAAGGATGCATTTCAAGACTGAAGCAAGGAGCTAATGATCGATTGAGCTCTTACTTATTGTGTACAAAACAAACAAAACACAATCTCTTACAGCCTTCACCAGAATGTCCTTCCCTTGAGAATCTAATGCCATTTCGGATGTCATAAGCAGTCATCAATCAGGTACGCTGTTGCACAAGGAAATGGAACGTGTCTGATTTCATGTGTGTTTTCGGAAGCAGCACAATCGGCAGAAGCCTGGAACATTCTTTTTCTGCTAATATGCTGAAAGAAGCAAAGCAAACTTCTGACCTCAGAATAAATCCCTCCTGCATGCACCTTAGGCTAACAACTGCACCCCAACACTGCTTCTACTTGATATGTCACTATTGTGCGTGCAATCCGGTTGTGTCCCTCCTTCGTTCATGCCAGGCCTTTCAATCAGGGACCAGGAAACTAGAATAAAAACTAAAAGCTACGGCTTCTATTGTTGAGAAATTGAATGCACATTTGGAACAGAGTAACAGATATTCTAACATGAGTTGAATGTTGCATGAATGATGTAGATCAGTAATCTTTTTTTATTTTTTCATTTTGTTTTTTTAACAAATACCAATTGGTTAATCGATTGCAAATATTTTAGTGAAACAAATCAAAATTATGATCCTTTAGCAATGGCCTTGTCTAGACCTGATGGACACATTGATCTCTGCTGTAAGCAAAAGGAGGATGGATACCTTCAACCAACATCATTTACTACATTTCATTTTCCATACATGAAAATCAATCATAGGCTTCAATTCGTCAATATCAATAGTTTGTGATTTAATATCACCTCAAATACAAAGGAAATGAACACTGGCAGCCAGCTCCACCCGTAAGGAGGGCCGGAGGCAGGCAACAAACAAACGACATACAAAACCGTGATGACCACAATGACGATGATGATATGATCAATAATTGCTAATTCTCAGAATGTTAAGGCCTAAGTATGCTGGAACTAGATAGTGGATACACTTATCGTCACTCTTACAGTGCTAATATCCTATACATAAAAAAAATACCCATAGCAGCAGCAACTGCAAAATTTACCACCAGGGTTTCTCAACTAATACCACAAAAAAAATTTTTTTTTCTTACCAAGCTTCTACCGTTAACTGACTGCTTTCAATTTTTTTACCCTATTTTTTTTTTGGTTTCCTGTCATCTTGAGAACTGAATGACTAACAGACTGTAACAGAACTGAAGCTAATAAGTGGTAGGGATCCTTGATAGAAGCATCTTCAATGTCTCGTAGGTCATGAAGACAATGCCTACACCAGGAACTACCTTGTAGTACTCAGGCAGAATCCCTCTATACAAGCCGCAAAGGCCTTCAGACTGGATTATATGCCTGAAAGCCCCAACCAACCCAGTTTTATAAACACGGGCTCGCCCTGCAGCCCCTTCCAATTGCATACGTCTCCTCACAAGATCGATAGGGAATGTTGCTGCAAATTATTGATGAAGAAAAAGAAAGTCAGCAGAGATCAGATATAGCTTCTAAATAATTACTACTAGCTAGTACTTACTATTCATATATATTATATAAGGATCCACACTGGGTGTTGGGCTATAGAATAAATTAACATCTTATAAAATCCACCCCATCCCCCCCATTCGTAAGTTATGAACTTGAGATCTCCATGTTGAAAACCCCAAGTTCTAACCATAGGGGTGTGTCACCTTGAGAAAATAAGTAACAAAAACATTAATCATGAAAATCCTAATCCACTCAGCTGAGGGAAAAGAAACCCCTTAACCCAACTATACCAACACAGTGTGGGAAGGCTCAAACAAAAGGGCAGGTTGCAGATTACTTACCTGTTGATGATGCAATGCCGGAGAGACTGCCACAGGCAAGACTGACCATGATAGTGGAATCATTGGGCCTAATGTAAAATCATAGAAATTTCAAACAGGTTACAGCTTGAGCACACCAAGCGGAGACAACAAATATAAAAGAGACATGCTATTGATCAATCTAAACCAAGAAGAATTTTTACCTTTGCAACTTCCAATAAGATCTCAAAGACTCATATACTGAAAAGCTTATTGCTATACTTGGTCCAACACCCTGCATCACACATGTCATTGCAGCAGCAATTATAGACAATGAGATGGGAAAATAAAGAATTAAAAGACAACAGTAAATATACCAATAATGTTGCTCCAAGTCCTTTATACAAGCCCAAAAATCCCTCTTCCCTGCAAATGGTATGAAAAGCATGCCAAATACCTCTGTAGTATATTGAATTTCTCTGCCAAGTTCAGAAGAATAGTTGAATTTGAGAAGAAAAACAGAAACATCACATATATCAAATGGGAAGCAATAGACCACATATGAAATCTTGTTCAGAGGGTAGGGAAAGGCAAATGCAAGCACCTTATTCACTCGCATATAACTGATATTACCTGTGCTGCGAGACGTGTCCTTACAAGATCCAGTGGATATGTAGCAGAAGCAGCAGTCATTCCAGCCAATCCACCGCCTACAAAGTGAACACAGAGGTCAGCACTGGAGTTTCTTCTTTGATTTTCCACGCCCAGAATAGATTGCAACAACTGCAAAAACAGAGGAATGAATGAAATTAAAAAGAATGTCAGAAAACAAAAGCAAAGATATGATTTAAAAAAACCAGAACATACACTCTTGTAATGTTCATAGGCATAGAAGTTGACTGAAGAATAGGGAAGACGATGAGCAATGGTAACGAGATTGCCTTTCCAAAATGCTCTGAACCCTTCTTCATTAATAATTCGTGAAGCCTCACGCCATATGCTAGCCTTGGTCAATGCTGATACATCTGAGTGCATCCCTTGCACCTGAGAAAAGGAGAGATCATTCGGTGGCCAACCTTAATGTAGAACATATTCCCATGCTTAATGTAACAGTAAGCAGTATGTAAATTCACGACAAATATTTAGAAATATATCATTCAAAATCATTAAGCGCCACTATTACTCGGCTATTTCATGCTAAATGTGACCCTAATACCTTACTGAGAAGAGTTTTAATCCCTTCATCCGAATCCAATAAAATTAACTTTCTTGTGAAAAAAATTTGCCTGTTTTATTGAACCACTTTCCAACAAAAGAAAACCGACCAAACAGACAACATATTTAACTTCCCAAGCCATCTAAAAAGGATGTATAATCCTCTCCATCTTTTATCTAATTTTTATTTAAATATTATTCAGAACCAACTTTTTAAAGCTATAATTTTCCTTAAAAAAGTTTCACAAAGTAAATCCATCCCGAGCTAAAGAAACCTCATTTTTGCAACCCCCAGCTCAACTTAAAAACGAAAAATATCAACAAATTACGAAGTACCCAGATCAAACTACCACTAAAAATCAATAAAAGAATCACCAAATTTAATAAACTAAATAAGCAACCGTAAACCAGACCTGAAATAAGATGGTGAGACGAGCAAGAGGAGCCGTACAAGTCTTGCTAAAAGCACCAGCAATACCACCAGCAAGAAGCTGTTGAATAGTTCCAATCTGCGGATTCAGACCCTGCTTTGGAGAACGCCCATGTTGCTGTTGCTGCTGTAAAAACTTTCTAGCCCCAGCATCCACGACAGCTCCGTGGGCTGAATTCAACGCCCTTTGGCTTCCTTCAACCACCACTCCAACTCTTGCCTCCATATTCACAATCTTGTCGAAGTTCTCTCCTTTAAAAAAAATCTTTTTTTTACAGGGGGTTTGGGTTTCTGAGGTCTGTTGTTACATGGGTTTTAAAGAAGGAAGTGGGAAAAATCAAGGAAAGAAAAACAGGGAAGTCATTTGCTCATTTGGGTCAAGTTTGAACTTTGAAGGAAAATTTTGAAGAAACCCTAATGTCGACAGAAAAAGCAGGGGTTTTTGGTGGTTTAAGACATTTCCGACAGCTTGGTCACCTTCGGTACAAAGGAATATACTTTCTTTCTGCGTCGATTCGACGAAAAAATTTTCAAATATATATTTTTAATTTATTAGAATTCGCTCTCTAACTTTTAAAAATTTTTCTTTTTTAATGTTTCTTAATTCTTAGGTTTTTTATATAAAAAAATAACAAATTTTTGAAAGAGGTTACTTTGAAAAACAAAAAGTCATGGCTTATTGAAGTGAAGGATGGAAGATAGCAATTGCATGCACATTTTCCACGTTACCAATGTTTTAATTTTTCATTTTTTTTCTAACTCCTGGAAAATGATGGGTAAGATCGATAATGACTTCCAAAATTCCATGTTTATAATATGAACATATTGTACTTCAATTAATTTACTTTGAAGATACAAAGCCAATGCTAATCAAGAAAGGGGAAAAAAAATAATGAAAGCGGCAACCCTGTCTAGAAAACTTTAACGAAAGTTTGGGTTAAAATAAAAAATTAAAAAAAAAAAATTTTTTTTTCAAAATTTGTTCGAAAAAAAAAATCAAAAGAATAAAAAATCGATTTACAATTATAATATTCATTTGATTTAAATTAATTTTTTTTATTCGATTTGTATTAAGTTCATATATTAAATATATATATATTAAATTCAGATTAAAATATAAAAAATTAAATTAAATTATATATTTTTATTAATTTTTATATATTTTTAAAATTTTTATAAAATAAAATAATTATTTTATATATAAATATATTAAAAAGTTATTACAAAAATAAAAAATAAAAAAATTTAAAAACAAATAAACAAATCGAATAAATAAAATTCAATTCAAATCAAATTAATTTAAAATAAAAATCGATTCAAATTTAAATTAAATTTAAAAATTTATAATATTAAAATTATTTAAAAAATAAAATAAAATTTAATCTAATTCAAATTATCACTATTGACACAATAATTATATATCTAAGCACCAAGGCCGAGTTACAGAGATGAGGACAATAGCCCAATTCCAATTTGTTTGCCCTTGGAAGCAAAGGACAACAGCTCAATACATGTCTTTGTTGAATGGGCCAAACCTACGAAATCAAACTAAAACTTTTGGAGCTCACCGTTTTCTTGGGCTTCCTCATAAATTACCCATGGAAAATTGGCCCTAAAACACATCATTATGGGCTTCCATTTTAAACCCTAAGCCCTTTAAATATTTAGGCCCAATAATGCTTTAGGCTTTCTTCAAGCCTCAAAATGCAAACATAGTTTTGAGATCTTTGAACAATTAGTTTCATAGTTTGGTGAATTATTATAGTTAAATATCATAAACTCAATTGATGATAAAAATAAGATGAGAAAAATGAAGAAATTCTAGTCTAAAACACGATCCTATGACATTCAAAATTATCCTTTAAATGTCTAATCAAATACATTTTTCTCGGATTCTAAGTTTTAATTTTCATCTCTTTTAAAAAGTAAATTTCGATAAAATTAAACTTTAATTTTTAGTGTATATAAATTTTTTTTCTCCAATTTCTTTTATTGTACAAACAAATCTTTGAAAACAAAATAAAAGAAGGGAAATACAGCTATAATCAAGAATTCACAGTTGAGCAAAAGGCTCCCATCCCTTTGATGATGCTGGTCCCTCCAGCTTTTTCCAATCCACTTTTGTCTGGAGAATGAATTTACTCTCTTTCCCTTTACCAACCATGATTAATCGCAAAAATAAACATGATAAGATGCCTAACCTAACAAAAATAAACATCAAACATTAAAAAAAAAAAAAAAGAAAAAAGAAAAGCAAGCTCCATTTGGTTTGATTTTTAAGCTCAGACATCAACCCACTGCAACAACAAAATTCTTGCGAAAAAAGCACTTTCACCAATCTAGCAATGGACCTCACCCTGAGCCCTGTACCAAAGCAAACATACAAGGTATCCCTTCACCTCAACTCTCTCCACTGCCTCTTTCAGGGTCCAATGTTTTAAGATATGTAGAGTTTGATTACTATATTAATTATCTAGCCTTCATGCAAAGTAAATACTTAGATCATTACAATGTGTTTCAATTCTTTTTTGCATTTATTGGACTTTAATCCGAACACAAAGAATATGGGAAATCGAGATCTGCAATGTAAGCTTCCCCTGCCTCTGCCTGTAACAGCCATTAACGTAAACAATAGCACCATCGAATAGTAACAATAATGATTAGATTGAAAACAAAAGCACTGTCACCACCTACCATCCGTGCAACTAGATTGTGTTTATACACATAATATTTAATCATTTAGAACCCAATTATCAACCTGTGTTACATTACATTACATTCTCAATATTTCCTTGACCTAGTCAAATATGTTGTCTTTCCTCCCTTTCTTCAATCCACCATTTTATTAGAAAATGCAAAATTTTGGTTAAGTCATTCTTTTTCAGTTTCTTTGTAAACCTGAAATTTCCGAACTTGAATCAAGTGCTTTTAGCCCTTGCAAGCTTGTGGGAGCTAATTAATTGGATTTGGCATGCAACTTTCATATGTCAAGAGGTGAGTGCCTGACCAATAACCATCGATTCAACCCACTTTCTTTTCTATTTTTGGTTTTTTATTCGAGTAAGCATGAAAATGACAAAAACCAAAAAGGCTTCAACCCATATTGTTTGTTGGTGCCTTGGCAGATGCTGTTTAAGATTACTGGATGAGGTTATCTTTTGCTAGTCATATCATTGGATGATTCATTGTTTTTGAATAAAATATCGTTCGAATACACAAATCATTAATATTTTACAACATTCAAATATGCAAATTGTCAAAACCTATTCATGCACACTCTGAGGCAAGCCTTGATTTGATGGCCTCAAAATGTATAACTTTATCATGTAAGTTATAAATTTACAGAAGAATTTTACACCAATAATCTACGTCGGTAAGCATAATTTTGTAAAGAAAATATACACTGCAATTTCATGGCATAGACCTTACACGGTAAAAGATCAGGGCAATCGGCTTGAATTCTAGAAATAAATATTGGCTTATCCACATGAAACCTTGTTAGTATACATAATGAACAGACAGCTTTTTCTCTGAACGTTTTTCAACCGACAAAATCATGCAAAAGCTGCCCTCCGACAACATCCCTTCCAAAATGCCGATTCTGTGTTTCAAAATCACCAATGACATACCCGTCACTGCTTACCTCAAGGCCAAGGCCAAAACGCTGAGCTGCATTTATAGGGAAGGGCTCGGATAATCCAATACCATTATTCTGATGAAGTCCCAGTGTTAAGGAAACACCACCACTTGCACCTGCAATGCTAACCCCAACACCTACATGTGGATGGCTTGAAAACCTGTTGTACGACAAATTAAGTGGTTCACTTCCCACGGGTATATCAGGAAGTTCACTTCTAGTGCGCTTGGATGGGGTATCTTGAACCCTTTGAGTGGAGGTAGATGGATTTTCAGATGCTAGAGAGTTTGCTGAAGACAAATGATCACTCGACTTGTTGGCATTTCTGTCCTCCCTTTGCGAAGCTTTTTGAGCTTGTCGCATTTCGAGCATGTGTATTTCTTCCACCATTGGCTTCCAAAGCCTTACTCTTGCATTTATAAACCAATTTGACACCTGGTACACAAGGTTATGTTTTCAAAGTTAGAAGTTGAATTGCACAGAGCTCCCAATTTGATGTGAATATGGAAACAATAACTATCTTTCCTAAAGAATTAATGTTTGCAAAATTATACTAGAAAAGATTAATGTATGACTGATGACAAATGGCACACCTGGCTACGCGATAGACCGGTTTGTTTTGCCAACATTAGCTTGTCTGTGTCAGTTGGATAACTGAAACATAGAACACAAAGGTTTAAAAAGCAAATAAATTCTCAATGACAGGTTTATCTATGCAATTCAAGTACTTACGGGTGCAGAAAGTGTTCAAACAACCATGCTCTAAGTACCGTTACAGCACGCTCAGGAAGGCCTCGTTGAGGCCGCCAAACAGGTTGGTGCTCAAGGAACCCAGTGCTATGAACAGGTCGGTCATAAATGCTTTTGTCAGTGCTTGCAAACCTTGGACCTTCATCTTTTCCGGGGCTTAATTGACCATGAGCTTTATTAGTGAACTGAACCTGATCAGTGATTGCATTCTTCAAGCACCTGAAATGTTTAGACATGGTTTTTAAAGCCAAGTTTGCATATGGAGCTGCATTGCCCAGTCCAGCAACATATTCAAACGATGCAACAACAGCTTGCATTTGTTGATAGTATTGCTTATACCTCCTGTAAACCTAATAAAGATAAAGATGGTTAGTAAGTTGCATAGTGTGCAATGAAACTGAAAAACATAATTCCATTAAACGAAGATAGCTGAATTACTGACTCTAGAATCACTGTAATACATTATAAGCCCTGGTTAAGGAACTTTCACATAAAAATATTGCTCCGAACTTGGATATTAGCATCCAGTAAAGAACTCAAATTAACTTTCATTCACTTCAATCTATCCATAAAGACAGAAAAAACTACAGAAAAAAAAAAGTTCTTAAGATTTATAGACAGTGCCAGAAATTGAACCTTCATAAAGCACCAAATGGAAGAGCAAATATAGGAAATTTTGGATTATACACCAAAAGAAATGCAAATTAAAAACAAACTGCAAACCAATGCACCTAGTGCATTACAACGCATCATTTTCAAAGGAAAAATATTAAGGCCATGACAACATCATAATCCTTATTTTGATGTTACCTTCTTGTTTCATACGGTCAACTACCCAAACTAATGTTGCTGCCTCACTAGGACATTGGTTCAAGTTTTTGCTCTAAAGCTTTAGACGACAAAAATACCAAGGACATGACAACCCAACATAGTGCTCCATGCGGTATTCATGGAATGAACCTTTTTATGGTAGACAGTCAAAGCACCCGGGAAAGAAAATGTAGTTAATCCTCGTTAAAACCCTCATTATACCCTCTCTTCCACTAAAAGGGAGAAAAATAATCTTTCCAGGTTAGCATGATGTTATAAGAGATGGACAGTTATTCAGACTCCGAATTTTGCCCCCAAATTTACGTGTAATTATTTGTCTATTCTCTCTATATTCCAAGACCAGTATGGATACAGCTTGATTAGGTTCAAAAAATTCAATTCAGGAATTTGCTTTGAGGAACTTTATATGAATTTGGAGAAGACACAACCTAAAATGAAAGACTATGATAATAGTGAAATTCCAGCGATCCCAAAAAAAAACAAAGACAATAGTTAGCACATTAGAAAGATCATTCTCCATGACTTTCAGATTATAAATCATGTAAACTTATTCAACAAGCAAAGCTTAAAAGTAAGCACTCTGAACTGTTTTTATCACATTAGGTTCAACGAAACCTTTCTCTTTGGCCCGACCAATACAGATCTCTCTAAAATTATGAGATCACTATTACTATTTTGCAAAGTAGCATCAAAACGTTTGAAGTAAAGCAATCACGTATAAGTCCTGATAAAAGTTGCAAATTCTAAATTTCTAGGCACTTAGCCATTTCTATGTATGTATATATATGTATATATTCTATTTCTTCTTTATCTTTGGCGACGAAACACAATATTCACCTGTTAGCTTGTACTAGCACTATAGTAATTAAATTCGGCTAAGCAAAAAGTCCAGACACCTTGTGATCTACTCATCTTGCCTTCTGTAGGCTTGGAATAACCAATTATGCTTTCCACAAACTTTTTTCGTATACAAATCTTTTCAAATGGATTCCTTCAATCACTTTTTAAAGGACATTAAGCCCCAAATTTGGCGACATTATCACTTATTAGAACTCTTTCTATGGTTGCCATTCACTTTATAACACCAATCTTCGTGCATATATTCCCTCTTATCTCCTTTTTCATAAAAAGATTATTTTGTGATCATCGAGGCTGTTCATACAATACAAGAATCTAATTCACATAGTATTCAAAAGAGGAAAGCGTTAGACTAGCTACTGAGAAACTTTTATTTTACAAAAAACGGCTGAAGATGGTTTGATTTACTGCCAATTATGCATGCAACACCACAAAATTGCATGTTGGTTCAAGAACTGACCAAACCTAACACCATTAAAGAGTAGCTGACATTGTTTATTTTAATAATAATAGCCAGTGATGACTTCTACAGTGACAGAAATGCCCGGGTTTCATAAAGAACCATCTCCAAGGAAGATTTAAACGGCAGGAAGGAAAGTGGGATAACGAAAAATCAGGAAAACAAACCAAGAAAAACCCAGAAAAAAAAAGGTAGGACATCAAACATGAATTGCATGTAGGAAGCAAAACTGAAGAATCATTCTATTAAAGTCCAATTCAGAAGAGTTGCAAATGATAAACCAACATTTTCAAATTGGAGAAGCAAACCTCGTCAAGCATTGAAATTAGCCTAGACTTCTTTCTTCTACTCTCGCCACCATCTCCCCCACCAAGAGGATCATCAATAATTCCAGTAGCACTCAAATTCTGCAATGGAGGCTCCATCAAAGAAGAATCAGGAGTAACTTTTTCAGCGCAAATTCCCCTACCCACATCGCAAAGCTCTTCTAATAACTGTTGTGCAGGCCTAAAAAACCTCGATCCCTTCAAAATCGAAGCATAACCCGTGAAAGGCCCGAGAGGGACCGAGAACCTGGAAACGTCATTCGAAGTGGAAGCACTAGCATCAACAATAATTGGAACCATATATCCACTAGCATTGACCTTGTCACTATAGATAGCAGACTCGTATCTTTGTAGATTTAGCTCCAAAGGAAGATTGTTTTGGTGGGTATTAAGAGAAGATAAAGAAAGAGACAAGCCTTGACCGGTGGTACTAGACTCATGATTCAAAGACAAAGGTTCAGGTTTATAAACCACAACTTCACCACCATTATTATAGGACTGGTCAAAATCTCTTAGGTTTTGAAGGTTTTGAGGGGTATAAAGAAAAGGGTTGTTATTCATATCGTGAATCGAGCTAGGGTTCAAGGGTAAAGACGATTGTGGATCCAAATAAGGGTGATGAGAAGTTGATGAAGAAGAAGAACCGTTCACAATCCCACCAACAAAGCCCATGAGATTCACACCTTCATCTTTAACAACACAAACGGGGCTGCTTTTGCCAGAAGCCGAAGCTGAAAGCTGGTTGGTCTGGTGATGAAAGTCATGGCTGCCAGCAGTGGCACTAGTGCTGGCAGCGCAAGTTAACAAATCGGAAGAAAGGAGAGAAGGGTCGTACAAAGGAAGTAAACCTGAGCAACCTGAAAGGGTAACAGCCGTTGATTCAACACAAGCGGGGTGGTTTTGAGCAACAATTCTAAGCTTATCTCTTCTGCTTTGTTGTGGGACATGGTAGGGCTCAAAACCCTCCGCCATAGCCACACACACACAAAACAAAAATCTCTAGCTAAAACTCTATAGAGAGACTGGCCGTTTAAAACGAGTCAAACGAGTACAGCAAGGGAGACAGCAACAAAAAATAAAAAAGAGAGAACAAGAAGTAGAGTATACGCTTGATTTTTGTAAGGTTATATTAAAGAATAATTTGATTTGATGATCATTAAAAAAAAACAGTGAAAGGGAAAGGTGTGGGTTATTTTGAATAATGAAATTGAAGGTTATGATGATCTTCTTCTGAAACTGAAGCTGAAAACATGACAGAGAAGAGAGAGCTAGTGCAGGTGATCAGTGATTCGTTGAAGAGACACGCACTTCCCTATCTTTTTCTTTTTCTCACACAAACAACATAAACTCAATCTCTCATGTTTGTCACTCAATCTCAACTCAAACTCAAACTCAAACTCAAACGAAATCTTTGTTATTTATTTTTTGTTTGTAATTTTTTTCCGTCTGTCCACTGAGAAAGTTTGGTGATCATAGGGTTTCTCGAAACCGGAAGATGACCGACTATTTCCGGTAATAATTGAACAAACTTTGTTGCAGATATTTCTGACAAAGGTTTGGGGAGGTCTTTTGTCGTTTTATCAAAATTTTTGGTCTTTTATGCCCTGTGATTATTCTAACCAGCCTACCAAAAAGAAAAAAGTGGCTTTCTTATTATTTTTATAATTATCCCTTATTCTATAATACTTTTTTTACCAAAAAATAATAATCCCATTTTTTATAATGTAAAGTATGAATAAACATTTGAATTATTATATTAATTAAAGAAAGAGAGGAAAGGGAGGCGATGACGCATGTGACAAGAAGGGAACAGTGAGTCAGATTGATGAAAGAAACGAAAGGCTGAGTTTGCCGTTCTCGACACTCATCCCATCCGCCAATGCTTTCGATTCTCGTTTTACGATGTTTTGCTCCTTTTAATTATTTAAAAGACAGACATTTTTTGTTTAAAGTTTAACAAAATAAATCTTGCTTTATAAAGTAGATTACAAGTACGTGATGAATGACTTATTAATATAAAATAAATGTCTATTTCTTAATTTTTATATTTGAATTCAAAACCATTAATTTTGTTAAATTTCCGGGCAGGAGACCATTATTTCTCAATTCTGTAAGAAATAACTAAACTGGAAATTTTTAAATATAATATGATAATATGATATAAAATTTATATGAATAAAAAATATAAAATAATATAATTTAAAATATTAGTAAAAATTATAAATAAATTTAATAAAATAAAAAATATTTTTTATTTTTATATTTATTATATTATATAATTTTTATATAAAATATAACATAAATATATAAATATTTTATATTTTATATTATATAAATACATTAATTATCAAATTTAAAAATAACAATTATTGATGTACAATGATCAGTACATAATTGGCTGCCTTTGCATGCACATTTCTGGATTCTATTATTGGTTTTGAATGCCAAATTTGGCAATGCTCTTTAGCATATGTAAATTCATATTTGGGGCACATCCCCTTAATTTAAACACTAGCATTAGAATCTATCATCATGTGTACTCTAATGGGAGAGCCTATACTTTTTAATTGATTCCCTGCTGAAGGATACTGTTTATGGACCGCAGAGTTGGTGGATAAAATTGAATGCAAACTTTCCTTTGTCAATGGCGGGCCGTAGATCTTCTACAAAAAGGAAAGCGTACGTGCGAGAGCTGTTAAATTCTCTGATCAAATTAATGGCGTTTGGAAACCTACTCTCCCATTGAAGTACTCCTCGGATAATTTGCTGCTTTCATCATATTAGGAATTGATTTTTTTTTTTTTTTGGAAACTCAGGCTAGATTCAAATTGTTTCTTAGTATGTTCATCAACATGGGGAAAGCTGGCCAAAAACACCAAGTGGGACCTTAGCTCTGTGAGCCGGTGGCAACATGTGCTAGCTAGTAAGTTTTATAGCATGCATTGACTGATACGTTAATTTCATATATGATATGATAATATAATATAAAAATTATATTTATGTTTAAAAAAATGTATATGATATTTATTGATATAGATATAAATTTTGACATAATATAATTTATGTCATGTATGTGTTATTTTGTTTAAATATGTGATACGATACGAATAATACATTTAATTTTATTTTATCATATGAGTATGAGTATACGTTAAATATGTTTAATATATTTAACATAATTTTATATTTCTTTTAATTTAATATAAACATATAAATAATATTTTATTTTTTATTTTTTAATTATGATATTTAATTAACTATTTAATATCATATAAAAAATTATTTTAAACATTTAATTATGATACTTATTTATAATTATTATAAAGTTATTTTTATATTAATAATATAAATATTAATATTAGTCTTATACATTATTCTTTTATTTTTTATCATTTTAAATTTGATATTAAAAATTAATATAATTATATAATATAAATTTAAATTTAAATATATATTAAATACATATTAAATGAGTATTAAATTTTTATATATTTTTTAAATATAAGTATTTTTTATATTATTAATATGTCAAATTTAGTATCTAAATAATAGATAGTTTATAGTTATGTATTATTTTACTCACGTTCTTGTATATATTCATACTAATCGTATCTATTTGTATATATTTATGTTAATCAGTGTCTATTCGTATATATTCATATTATTTATATTTATTCGTGTCATATTTAAATAATTTAATTATACACGTACTAATTGTATTGTATTACCTATAATATGTATTTTAAATATATTGTATTTGTATTTATAATTTAAACACATTTTATAATTTATATCATATTCATATTTTAATAATTCATATTATTACACATATTAAATATGATACGAGATACGACACGAAAATATAAATTATCAAGTTATGCATGGGTGGTTCACAAACATTATATGTTCAAATTTTTTTGTTAAAATAATGTTATAATTAATTTAACAAATATTTAAGTTGAATCATTATACTTATTATTAATTAATTTTAAATTAAATATTTAATATAATATAAAATAATAATTTTATTTCTGTTATTCTTTTGAAATTTATTATATGATAGGATTTTTTCATTTTCGTTTATTATTGATATGAACAAAAATCTATTTTTAGATTAAAAAAAAAAAAACAGAAACCTAAATGTTTATGTAGTGAGATACGATTGTTGGTTTCTGCATTGTCGTTCACAAGTGTGGAGAATGGGAATCTAAACTTTGTCATCTGATGCCACAAAGGGCTGCACTCAAAATGTTCATTCTGACCGCGTCATCTGCTTTTATTTTCTTTCTCTTTTTACGAAATTAGCAAACATCATTTTGTTTTTCATACAAATTACAGTTCAACTGAAAACCCACACGAGAAAGCCAAACTAAGAGTGCTGCTAAATGTATTTTAGATTTTTTTTATATTTCATTTTTTTAAAATAAAAATATTGAACTATTTTTAACATAAAATTTTGAAAATAAATTTCAATTATAAACATTTTTTAAAATATATTTTCAAAAAATCATATAATTTTATAAAAATAAATTTTCAAAATATTATAATTCTTTCTGAAAATTTTTTTCAGAAAGTGAAATTTCTAAAAAGATTTTTAAGTTTTTAAAAGTTTATTTTTAAAAATTTATATAACTTTCCAAAATTTTATTTTTAAAAAATTATAAAATTTTAAAAATTCATAAGAACAATAATTATATAATTTTATTTATAAAAACTTTTTTAAAAAATAAGGTATTAAAATTAAAAAAAATGCATTTAGCAGCACTCCCAAATTAATTACTTTGCACAATTAATTGCCGGAAATAATCAGGTAAAAAATCAATATAATTATTTTATATTAAATCTAATAATTTATATATTTATATTATATTTATTGTATATTAAATATATAAAATATAAAATTATTATATTATAATTCACGTGTCAAATATAAAATATAATTTTTATAAATTTTAAATTATACTTTCTATTATTTTCAATGAGCATCATCTATAATTATCAAGTATCCTTATTCTCATCGATGCAATCGTCATGCTATCGTTCTCTGATATTTTGAAGCTTCGAAAACAAAAACCTTTTTATTTTCTATCGAATTTGGGTTATAGTGCGTACAACATTACACAAGAACATAAAATCTTTTGCTTGAGCCGATAGCCCGATAAGCTTGCTCGACGAAAATGGGATTTGCATTTTCAAGGCTCTCTTTCAACAGGCTCCGTACACTTCAGTAAATCTTCAAAGAAAGAAAAAAAAACTCGCCCATCACCGCCATTTTCAAAACCTTTTTATTTTTTCTATTTCGAAATTAAAAGCGTGTCAGTCACTTAACTTGCATAGTGAATTTTTTTCTACAAATGGAAGATTTTTTTAAAATCACGAGAAAGACGTTCGTAAAAAGTACTGTAATGGCGTCATCAGTTGCGTGAAGGGGAAGGAGGATCCGTTGTTTCCGGTTTAAGTACTATTTCTGGCAAAGCCAAATTTCTCTGGAAGCAAAAAAAAAAAAAAGCATTTGTTAATTTCAAAGTTCAGATAAATTAAAATACAAAAAGACTGCTCTGATCCAGTTATGCCGACGAGTACTTTCTCCTCATCTTAGCACCGTCCGATGCGGTGTTCCAAACCTGATACAGCCGTCTTCAGACTGTTATCATCGCAACATCTACTGTTTGGCGGTCCCTACTGCCCGTCATTGAAGATCTGTATAGAGTGCAATCGACTGAACTCAAGCAAATACAATAAAAAATTTCAGGTTGAATTTGATTTAAAATTTATTATTTAAAATTAATTTAAATTTAATTAAATTTTAATATTTAAATTTAAATTTGATTAAGATAAATATTAAATAATTTAAATTCATTTGTTTAAATTTAATTAATAAAAATAAATTTAATTTTTATATCTGATATTAAATTTAATTATGTGTTTAAATTTAAATTTATATATATAAAGATTAAAATAAAAATAATTATTTAATTGAAATAATAAAATTTATTAAAATTTAAAATTTTAATTAAATTTATAAGTTATTCAAATTAAATTTAAAAGTATTAAAACTTATTCAATAAATTAAATTATTTGAGTTTAAACTCAAACTCAATTCAATAATAAACAAATTAAATTTAAATTTTATTTAAATTAAATTTAAATAATTTACAAATATTAATATATTATATACACTTTTAAATTCGTGCATTCATAAATTTTCTCATCATTTTGTCAATAGCGATACGTTTTCTAACTTCATTCAAATTAATTGAAAATAATACTTAAAGAGATTTTATTTTATTAATTTATATAGTTAAATACGTTCAATTTAATTGCTAAAATTTATTTTATTTTTATTTTAATAAATAAAAAATTCAAATATATAAAGGCTGGGTTGCGTTCTTGTTGATAAAAGGGATGGAGAAATATCATTCTTGAATCTTACAATGAAGAGCTTATCCGACATTTGAACTCTGGTTTGAAGCAAGGAAGCTGGGAAATTATGGCGACAGGAGAGTAGATAAGGCTCTTCAAAGAAGGCTGACAGTCTTCCATGTTCAACCATGTTAGTAGGGAAGCTAATTGTGCAGCCGATTGGGTAGCTAGGATAACTCGACAAAGGCAATGTCCTGTTAACTGAGATTTATGCCTGCCGTCGAAACTTTTGGATTTATTATCGTTGTGATGTCTTGATCAATGAGTTGTGGTGATGCAAGAAAAAAAAAATACATATGCTCGTAATAGCACAGTTTTTATTTTGAATGATAGATGTCTAGATAACACAATAATTGTTAGTTTGGCAAATTTGCAAACCATGCCTATTCTCTCTCATCATATGCAAAGATATTTAGAGTCATGTTAATAATGTTATATTTGGCAAATATGCACGAATAATAGTAGTACTAAATTCTTGTCTTGGTTTCAAGTACAGTTTATAATTGGCCTTTGGACCATCAATTACAATTTTCTCGAAAGAAAGATTTACCCATTTGGCCATCTACCAAATGCCAGAGTAGCTGAACATGATTTAACTGTCAACAATAGTTTACTGATAAATAATTAATTTAATTGATTAAGATTTTTTTTTATGAAAAATTTTAAATTTGAATTTTATTGATAATTATTTATTGAAATTATTTTAAATATATTATATATAATTATTTATTTTAAATTATTAAATATAATATATTTTATCTTGATAAGAAAATTAAATAATTTACCTATGCCAAATTTTTTCTTACCAAAAAAAATTTTAACAATAGTTCGATTTATCAGACAGCAAAGACAGGATGCAAATTGATATTTGGTTGTTTTCGGTGCAAATGGACCTGAATTTCACTACATTGAAAAAGACCGGCCAGTCGGCAACTAAACATTGGTGGCCGAATGGGTGGCATCCTCATGACAGAAAACATTCAACATGCCTTTGGGGTCATTGATTGGTTCGAAAGCGTTAAAAAAAACAAACCTCGAAAAGTTTAAAAAACATTGTGGACTTTTTGGTGATGACCATACTCGGAAAACAGTAATTCTTTTCAAACTTTTGTTTCTGTAATAATTTGAATCGGCTATCCAGCTCACCTTAATCTTTTGTCATCATGCAGTCTTTACAATTATGTCCTGATTGGAAACTGGGGTCATGATCTTGTCTCTCTGGAGAGTTCCATGACATGTTTATTCTTAACCAACTCAATTGGCAAGTATTATTTTTTTTAACATTAAAATTTTGAGTTTGAATTTAATTAATGATTTTTTGTTAAAATTATTTTAAATGTATAATTTATAATTATTATTTTTAAATTATTAAATATAATATATTTTATTTTAATTTAAGAAATCGAATAATTTATTTATATTTAAATTTTATTTTATAAAAAGACATGTTTATTCTTAACTAAATAACTTCACATTTAATAGTTCTTTTGGTGTTGACTGATTTAATTGAGATGAGATGCAAATTTGTATGTTATGAGTTCGTTTTTCACATTAGCAGTAAATTAACGAGAAGAGGATTTTTTTTTTTCTAATTTATGCTTAGCATCAAATCAAGAAGATGATGTACACCATTAGATGCAATAATGAAGGACTTTTTCCTGCATAATTAAGCCATTAAAAGAGAAAGGATCGATCCTTCAACCAGCTACATCAGAGAAGATACCACAGACAACAATATTACATCATTTATACGTTGATATGTCATTTAATGCATGCTATATCAGTGGAGGCAAATCGAAAATTCCCACAAGGCCCTAGGAAAGAGTGGTTCGGATATGTTGAAAAGAGCAAATAATTGTTGTGGCAGCTGGAAGCACTGTAACTCAATTGTTTCAAACATTTATTCTATCCCGTCAAAGTGTTATGGAAAAGTGTTGCAACCTTCAATTATCATGATAAATGATAACTTCTTTAAGACAAAAATTGAATGGATTATTCTCACCGACTGTGTGATTAATTCTAAGCCTCTCAAATTAAGTATAACTATAGCCTAATTGGCAGCCAGACGTACATTTTTTGTCCACGTTGTAATGTCATTTTATCTACTTATTAGTAGTTCTTAATAACCAGTGTTAAGAAAACAACACATGGAAAATGCCATCAACTAAAAATCTGCGTAATTCCATCTCTGTATTTTGGGCCTCGCAGGTTTGGACTTTGATCAAAATTCTTAGGTTGGGTTTTCAACTGAACCATGTGATTCTGGAATCTGTCACCCCTTACATCAGCTGGGCTTCATTTGGCTTAAGAATAGTTATGAGCACACACCTGCCAGGCTGCCGTTATTTTCACAGCCCAAGTCAGTTTGACCTGAAAATGGGTCAGTAAAACTTCATTACAACAGATTCCAGGACGTGAAGGCCCTTCAACTCGCAAGAAAGTCCACAAGGACAGCTCCCATTAACAGGGAGGCTGCTGGCAAGTCTGTGCTATACCCTATTGCTATTTGTTAACTTCATAACAGAGGCTTTGCTTTTGCAAGGCTTTAAAGGTGCTTCTTAGTTGGCCTTTTAAGAGTTCTACTGCTCTAGTGCTATTGAATTACCGAAGCTTATCTTCCTGCAAAACTGCTAAATTTGTTCAATTCTAGTCGTGCTCATGATCGCACCTGTTTTAAAGATTTTATGTGCATGGTCAAAAGTATATGGCTAAAGCAGGAGACAAATCACAAATGGTTTTACAAAAAAGGATGGAAAATGAGAATATAGATAACAATCAATCAGTCTTGGGAACCCAAAGCAATGTCCCATGCATGCTCAAGCATCTGACTGGCCAGAATGTCATGTCTGAGTCAGATAAGATAACTATGTTTTTGGCCAAGATTAAGTATCTATAATGTTTATTTTATCCCTATCCTAGCGAAACCATGGCCGCTCACGCCCGATCACTATCAAGGATACGATTCGTGCAGCTTATAATTAGAGGGAGATGTTAACCCGTATCTAATGACTCTGATTAAACTGATATTTAAGGAAGAAAATATATAATTAATGCATTATTATTTTTTATTTTTTAATGAAAATAGTGAATTCAAAGCAAAAATATTTTCTTAGTAATTTAATTATTCTAAATCAAATTAGCTTTTACTTTAAACAAAAAAATGTAGATTATATAATTAAAGGGTCTGATTAATGGGTGTCTATGTAAACTGATTAAATATAGTTAAAATACTATTTAAGGAATTTTTTTTTTTTACATTTATTACATTATTGTCACTAAATCTAATAGTAAATGATGCATTAATTTCATATATATATATATATATTAAATATCATATTAATCAATGCCACTAGACAACGGCAAACATTTTCATTAAAAGTTAGCTGTTATTCATAGTGGACAGAACATCTTCTATGGGTTATGGCTCTCATATTCATTCACTTTTGCTTTCCTTTCACGATTCCAATAAAGTTTAACTCTATATATTGTCTTTACCTTTGTTCATGAAAAATAAATGTTACTTAATAAAAAGCTCATGGAAAAAGTTTCGTGCTTTTTAACCAGAAAAAAAATCTGCGTGGGGAAGAGACAGTACCAAATTAAATGTTTAAATTCAATCTTCTTACTTAACCTTCCTATAAAAATCACCTGTGCTGACCTTAGCATCAACCGAAATTGAGCTTTACTAATATGCTTCAATCCCATAATTTTCCTTAATTGAAGATTACATTGCTCTAGGAAACACTAAAGGATAGCACTAATTTCTTATTTATATAACACCAATGATGTATAATGTTATGCCATTGATCCTGCAGCAGCAGCAGCAGCAGCATCAGTGCAGTTAGCTACAGCCATGATCTGGACATTTTTGTAAGAGTAACGTTTTGCGAGGAAGACGTAGACGCACAAGTTAGCCATGGCTATGATTGCTAGCAGCCAGTAGAAATTGTCTAAGCGGCTGCTGTTCAAGTCTTTTCCAAACCAGCTCTTCCCTCCTTTCTCTGTGATGTGATCAACGAGTGTTATCAGCAGGCTGCTAAGGAAGTTTGCAGCTCCAATCACGCTCAGGTAAAATGCAATGCCTAGGCTTCTCATTGAATCTGGAACTTGGTCATAAAAATATTCTTGCAAGCCGACCACAGCGAACCCATCTCCTGCACCAACGATGAAGAACTGTGGTGCTAACCAGAACACACTCATGGAGAGGGAGCCATTTACTGGGTCCTTTTTGACAGCAGCTAATCGCTTTTTTTCTACCAGGGCTGCCACTATCATTGTAGCAATTGAGAAAAGCATTCCAATACCAATTCTCTGGAGGATTTTGATGCCTCGTTCGTTTCCTGTTGCTTTCCTTAGAGCTGGTACCAGGACTTTTTCATAGATGGTTACGGAAATTATCATGCCAATGGAGGCTAGAGAGAAGATTGACGCTGGAGGAAGCTGGAAATCGCCAATGTTTCGGTTCATTGTGGCCCCTTGTTTGATGAAGAATGTGGCAGCTTGTGCTACACAAATTCCGAATGGTAATGTAGCTAGCCATATGGGGATCATGTTAAGAACAAGCTTCGTCTCCTCAACCTTGGTCACAGTTGCAAGTCTCCAGGGACCGTGTTTATCAATTGAATGTTCCTTGTCCTCAATAATGGCAGCTCTGTCGAGGAACCTGAAAGCCACAGCATTAATTAGAAAAGGAGGGGAATGCGAACAAAATTATGACAAACGGTTCTATTATCAATATTAAGACAAGGTCTATATGTTACTTAAGTTTCTTGGTGTGGCACAAAAGCCTCCCTTGAGCCTTTTGTGACTCGGGAACTTCGTACAGCTCTGCAGGATTGGATGGGTAAGGCAGTTTTCTTTTAGAAATTGCAGCTAGAAAAACCTGTAGCATTGGCGTTAAGGGGCTTCCTGATGGCTTCCTGAAACGGTAATATGGCCTTCCAATAATAAAGATTAACAGCGACCAAGCCATAACTATAGTCAGAATAATATCTGCAACCCCCCAATTCACATGGTCTTGCATGTAAACAACTACAGTAACGCCAAATAAGAGTCCACAGCAAAGGCCAAAGTTCCACCAGTTGAAGAAGGACATCTTCTTCTTTCTCTCTTCTGCGTGATTATCGTCAAACTGGTCGGCTCCAAAGCTCTCCAGTGAAGGTTTATGGCCTCCTGTTCCAATGGAGATCAAGTATATGGCAAGGAAGAAGGCCACTTCATGAACCTTCCTAGGCTCATCACACAAATCAGTATCGCAGGCCTTTAAGCTTGGCACAAACCAGGACATTGTCAAGAGAAGCAAACCCTGTTTTCAGCAATGCAGATTGGATAGTAAGCCATTTTTCATAGAGATCCTCTGATGAATGAAAATCGAAAAACTAATTAAAAAAGAAAACAGAAACATGATTATTTGTCTAGCCCCATCATCTTCTATGGGCTAGGCTTGGGCTCAGCTTTTTACGGGATTGTTGTATATATGAATCATTCCTCTATCAAACCCAATTTCAGTTTGCGTTTTTGGCCCAAAAATTGTGAAAGGGATTTACCAAAAAGTAGACGACGGATGAAACAAGAACCGTATAGAATCGGCCCCAGTAAGCATCAGCAATGAACCCTCCAAATAGAGGGATCAGGGTAGTGACCCCAGCCCAGTAGTTGACGCTCCTTACTGCTGTCTTGAGGTCTTGGTGAATCACCTTGGTCAGGTAAATGATCAAACTTGTTGCTATCCCAAAGTAACTCAACCTTTCACTGAACTCAATTGCTGCCCAAGAATCAAACAGTCAAAAAGAACAACAAAATCAATGTAACCCATTATTATAGCATGAAAGGACAAAATATCAATCAGGAAAGAAAGATACCGGTTATTCTCTCTTTGGGGTTAGTGTGATAAAGACTATTCGATAATTCGGGACATAAAATTTTCCCATTCTCGACCTGATATGATTTTAAACTGTTGTTGTGGACCTTTGGCATTTGTTCTAGTTGTTGCAAAGTAAAGGTCACCATTTGACACCAAAAAAAGCAGTAGGGGCCTTTAATAATACTTGAAAGTTTTGTGGCTGTGGATAGGCAAGAATAAATAAAATCGACCTAAGGATATCATCCAAATTTCTTGATGTCGACTTATATTCATGACTGAAGAGCTAATTATATCAAATTGCCATGCTTAAACCAAAAAAACAAAAAAAATCACAAAGCTGAGGCACAATTTCTGATTCCAACACCAAAACAAAATTGTGAAATGTAATATTTAAAAAGGCATTTCAAAACAGGAGACCCCATTTTCAAGCTTGTCAAAAGTTTATGGTAGAAGTAAAAGACGACCTTCTGTTCAAAATGAAGTGATCATGGGGACAAGAGGGACTGGGATTTGCATCATTGCCAAAGCAAAAATGTCACTGGTTATGGTTATGAAGCAGCAGCAGCAGCAACAGCTAATAATGAAAGAGAAAGAAGAGAAATTCTTGAAATGACTTCAATTCCACTGCCCTTTTCGTGGCAACCAAATTGTGGATTAAAAGCATCAAATACTCTTTGACATATTTGTTTTAGTATGACGGGAAATATATTGATAATCATTATATATATATATATATATATATATATATATATATTCCATACCGATAATAAAGAGGGAAGCTTTCCAAACACCAGTGGAAGCTCGAAGTGGCACTCTTCCTTTATGATCAACAGAAGAATCATAAACCCATTTCTCTTCATCATCACGAACATTCATATCTCTCATTTCTTGTCCATTTTTCTGCTCCATCATCAACTTCCCAGCTTATGGTAGCTCTCTAGATAGCTAAATAAAACACAAGGAAAGCAAAGCAGTATATCATATAAAATTTCCACAAGAATACTATGCTTATGTATGTTGTAGTATACAAAAGAGATGATTTGTGGGAGAAAAGCTACGGCTTGAACCTCCTTTTATAGGGGAAAATATTTGCTTTGTTTGAGTCACTGTGGTTGGAAAAGAAGAACAGGATAAAATCAAGAAACCCACACCCCAAAAAATAATTAAAAAAAAAGGTTTAGTATTTTATATGGGAAAAACAAATTTTGCGCTACTGTATATATTTATGTTTCTGCCAACAATTGTTTGACAGAAAAATATACTCTTTCCCTTCAGCTGAAAACGTCATACAGTTAATCTTTTAAAGATAGGAATGGCATCGATACCAACTTTGAAGAATGTTTGTATTCCTTGTGGTTGTATCAAAGTTAAAAAACATATATATATATATATATATATATTAATGCCTACATGTAGTCAGTGAAGGTCCATTTCAAAAATTATGTTTCATAATTGAAAGCTCCAAACTAACTAGTAGAAACTGTAAGATTGCTAGGCCACCATATGGTTTGTAAAAAAAAATTATTGGTAATAATCCCTTACTTTATTTTCAGATTATAATTTTTTTTCAAAAAAAAAAAGCTAGGCAAGATCATTTTCAAAGCTTAATGGCCCATTTTCTCCCCACATTATAATTAAATGGTTAACTCAACTACTGGAAGAAACAGTGACATGATCACGTTTGCTGAAAAGGGAATATCATGAATTGCTTCTTTCTAATCCTTCTATGTTTGCAGATGCACTTAGTGGCACCCAGTTATGTCACCATCCCTCCAAAATGGGTGGTTGGTTAGGTTGTTTATTAGCCACTTTAAGCTAAATTGACTACTAAAAGTTTTTAATAGGCTCAACTTAAGAATTAATTAGTGACATATGGAATTGCAGATCTTTCACATGTTTGGGTTTGGATTAAAAACTGCAAACTGGAAAAAGGAATCATCTTTCACTAAATTAGATGGCATACTAAAATTTTTTGAATCACTTGGTATTTTTCTCTAAAACTGAAATTTGGATGGAAAAAGAATTCTGAGTTCTAATTTGTTCAATCCAAATTCTGCATTGAACATTTTAAACATGTGAATATTTTTTTATTTTGATACAAAGAAAATTTTAATATAAAAATAAAAAATAATTACATGTGTTGAAATTTAAATATCATACTTGTTTGATGTCATATTTTCTATATATCCTTCTAAAGCAATTGAATTAAGCCCCCGAACGACACATGTCAATTTTCATCGATCGCTATTTCTCTATTTTATATTGAGAAAATATAGCCCTCATGTCATGCCAATCAAAATGTTGCTAATCAAAAATAAGAATCTTGCTCTAATGATCTTATCCATCTCTGGAATCATTAAACTGAGAATGGAACAATACTTGGCCGATAATTCAACCCTGCAATTGAACTCAGTGGCAAATAATATTAAACAAACTTGTTTTATTCTGAAGTCAACTGCAAGCTCACAAGCGTAAGTGGCGGTTTTAGTGGCGACTGGAGATGGATAATAAAAAAGCCGACATTCATCATTATTCAATTTATTTATATTGAATTCCGATACTTATAATTAAATAATTAATAGATTCGGATAAAAATTTTATTGTTTATGATAAATTTAAAACGAATATAAATAGTATTTTTTATAACCCATATTCAAATTCTTTTAAATTTTAATGAATACAAATGAATATTTGAATTTATTACCCTTACATATATAAAATATATAAAATTTTATATTTGCAAAAGATTTTGGATCTTAAAAAATAATTTTTATTTATTATTAATTAAGTGTAAACTTAAAATTTAAATTAAATTCTTATTTATTTTATATTTTAATAAAAAAATTAAATAAATAAATATTTTAACGGATTTAGATATTTTAATGAATAGTACTCATTTAAACTATTTGGATGTGAATAATAATATTAAATTTAAATAAATATTTAAATTCATTTAAATATTATAAATATTAAACAAATTTAAATAAGAATATTTCAAAATTAACAACTATCCGCCCTGTTACCATTCTTAGGTGTTCTAAGTGGCTGTGGTTATAAAATGCATAAACCTTTTTCATGGTGGTTTGAGCACTCACTCATTCAACATCATAATCCAACATTCTCAAGAGATTAAAATAACAACCGAGCACTGTTAATTGGTTATATACTAAAAAAATTAACAAGACCAAAGTTTTCAACTTAATTTAGCAATGGAAAAACATATTGAAAGGAGGCTACTCCTGTTTCTGAGTGTTCTGTGTTGCTGCTATGATGGCAGCATTGGTTTTGCTTCATTGAGTCATTTATTTTCAAGTTTTATTAGTGTAAAAGGAGTTCTTTTAACCTGCCGACATGTTCCTTAATTTCTTGAACCATTCAACTGAAGTAAAAAATGGTGGATTAAACTTTTTTTATTCAATGAACTGTGTGTGTGTGTTTTTTTTTCTTATGTACTGTTTATCCTCTATGATAGATCCATTCTTCTATTGGCGCTTGTCTAGCACTTCACAATCAAACCCCAGAAAGCTACTCTTAGCAACAAGTGATAGACGTGCACAAAAAGGAATAGGCCCAGCAGTGCCACCATCAATTTTTTTTTGAGCAAGTTTTTGCTAGGTCACCATCTGTTTTTCTCTTTGAGATTCTTTCTTCAAACTAAAACAGGCAATGAATTCGACCTTTGATGTTAAAAAATGATCATTATTTCATTCCAGCTGTTTTTCAGGCTTTGAACTATCATTTTATGTAATACATTGTGCATGTTCATGCAAATGAAAAAAGGAATTTAAGAAAATGGATATATGCCATTTTTCAGGGATATATTCTGCTTGATTTCTTTCTATGCATATAGATTTGCATGGAAGAATTTAACACATGAACCACATGCCTTATGGTGTTGCTTTCTAGTGAAAAATTTACATGGAATATTGGACAGATTTGTTGAGATTCTGTTCTCTCTTCATTTCCTACACTTATTTTCTCTTTAGCACAGAAAAATGGGATTCAACAATGGCGGCATTCACATTTCCAATCTGAAACTTGAAACTGAATCAACTTGAAGAGCATACATCCACTTGTTAACTAAGATAATGCTAAATGCTATGATGAGATTATGAATAATCTTTCATTTATCTTATAATCATTAAAAAAGTTGAATGCAAAATTCAACTTCCAAAACGTGATTGCCTGTTTTAGTTTGTGCTCTCCTTTATGTCTAGTGGCCATGATTTGAAAACCAAAGTGCCTTTCATCTTTTTCTAGTCACTTGTGCTGATTTGCTTGCTTTTGCGTATAATTATGGCTGACCTCATGGGTGTCTCTCTTTCTTTTTTTCTAAGTCTTGTCTAGTCAATAATCAAGCCTCACAATCTTCAATTTGAATCTCCATTTCTCCACGAGTTTTTATATGAAAATTCGTGCATGCTTTTTTATAACTTTCAATAGGTGATCTTTGGGGAAGAAAGACGTCGGAAAATTTTGCCATTGGAACAAAAATAACATGTCTATTTATTATTTTTTTATAACACATCAGGCAATCAAAGCAACAGACAAGTAGGTATATGTAGGAAAATAAAATCGATCCCCCATACTTTTAATTTAATAATTAAAAACGTTTGGAGATAAAATGACTTGAATCGAATTAAAATTTTTTTTATTTATATTAAAATGTTATTCTTATGATGTAACAAAAAAATATAAGAAAATAAAATCATGTGATTCTTCTAGATTTGTTTGGTAAATTTCATCCAAACAAAGAAGATTGCTACTTTAATCTTCTCGCTGTTAAATCGATATGATCACCAGAAAGGTGTCAAGGAGGAAGTAGGAATTGCATTTAATCCGAAGATGGATCCATCAGAGGAGGAAGGTACAGGGGAGGCTTTATCCATCAAATATCTGATGTATCTATCATCATTATTCAAAAATAAGTTTATTATGATTTGACATTTAAAGGCGAAAAAATCATTACGGATGTTTCATTCGTGAAATTTTAAATTAAAAAAAAAATAATTTTTGACAAAATATAATATTTGAGATTTTTTTAAATATATTTCGTGTTAAATTTATTTATTTAATTAAAAAATTATACGTCTATTAATTTTTAAATAATTATCGTAATCTTTTTTACTATTTATGATGATAATTTTTTATTAATTTTTAGTAATAATAAATATTCAAAAAATAAATGATGCTTTTAATGATAAAAAAAATAAATATTTTATTTGATTATTATTTTTATTTACAAAATATCATTAATAAAAAAAATGAGAATTATTTGAAGATATTTTTGATTGAAAAATATTTTAAATAATCTACTTTAAAAAAATATGAATGAATTATTTAAAATATTTTTAATCAAAAAAATACTTTAAATAAAATACTTTAAATAATTTCAATATAAAAAATAAAAAAATTATTTAAAGTATTTTTTTTTAAATGTCTTAAATAATTTTTTTAAAAAAATTATGAATTATTTAAAACGTTTTTGGTTTTAAAACGTCCTAAATAATTATCTTATTTTTTTAAACTTAATTATTTAAAGTATTTTTTAATAAAAATATCTTAAATAATAATTTTTAAAAAATATTAAAAATTATTTAAGCGTTTTTGGAAAACGCTTTAAATAATTTTGATGAATAAATATTTTTGATTGAAAAATATTTTAAATAATCTATTTTAAAAAATATGAATGGATTATTTAAAATATTTTTAATCAAAAAAATACTTTAAATAATTTCAATATAAAAAATAAAAAAATTATTCAAAGTATTTTTTAATAAAAAAATATCTTAAATAATTTTTTTAAAAAAATTATGAATTATTTAAAACGTTTTTGATTTGAAAACGACCTAAATAATTATCTTATATTTTTAAACTTAATTATTTAAAGTATTTTTTAATAAAAATATCTTAAATAATAATTTTTAAAAAATATTAAAAGTTATTTAAACGTTTTTGGAAAACGCTTTAAATAATCTTCAATGAATAAAAATTTTTTTGCAACAAAAATACACAATTAAGTTGCAATCATTTTTAGACATTTTAAAAGGCTGACGATTATTTTTTTTTTTTCAGATCAAATTTAAAAGTAACGAAATTTTTTTTTTTTTAATTTTAGAATACCACAAAAAAATGTAAGTTTTTGATTTTAAAATTTTAGATATCGTTGAAAATCTATCACTTTCTCTCGTAATCGAGTTATCCTAAATTAAATATGAAAATCAAATATTCACTATTAAAATTAACCAAAAAAACAAATTGTGAATTTTTCGAACTAACCATCGTAAAGAGAGGTTCACTGGCAAATACCTTCAAGTTTTAACAAGATTGTTTGAATCCAGGAACGACCTTGACTTGGTAGCCGTTGGTGTTCAAACTTGAAATTTTCTAGGTTTTCATGATAATTGTAGAAGACCACTCCAGTAGGAAATCAGTGCTCATTGAACCTTCCATTATTTACTATAGGCTACAGCAAACTGATACATTCAACTATGGTTGCCAGTTTGCGAAAAATGAGTTATAGTGAAGTTGTGGAAGGGCTAGATATTAGTCATGGCAGGATTAAACTGTTACAGCTTGCAAACGAAGGGATTTAACCTTTGTTCTAAGCAAGTCATTCCACAATTCCCAGCTGAAGCCAATGCTACAAGGACATTTGGGAAGTGAAAAATACAAGTGAAAGAGGGAAATTGCATGTACTGTTGGCTTGACCCAAAGATATCTGATAAACTAATAATGGCAGATATGCTAATAGATAAGGGTACGGGTCACGAGGATTGATTTGAGTGGGTGTTGAGAGGATGAAGATGATGAGTTCAAAATCCTAATCAAAAGGTGTGTGATGTGAGCCAGATGTGTTAGTTGGGTTCACTGTGTTTGACAAATAAGTGAGGACACATGGTGAAGGGCAGGTAGTGTACCCAAAATGACTTGGCTTGAACCAACAGGCACCAACGGGAAGCTGTTGAAATGGGTTGATGGAGATTCTGGCGTTTTAAGCGGCAATCCCTCTGCAAGTCGAATAAACCATACGAGCTCCAAAGGACAAGGACAGTGGTTTTATTGGTTGAAAACTTGAAAGTTAGAAGGCGGAAGCCAATTACGAAGAAGAAATGACTCTGGTGCTAGGATAGATCATTTTACCTCTATCTACAGTTCACATTGAGGACTAAAGAACAGCTCCTAGCACTTTGACAACATGTTCCTTTTAGAATCAAACCTTCTTTCAGCGCATTTTGTTAGTGCCAATTCATCAATCAACGGACCTTATCCTTTCAGATTTAGCATCTGCATGCGCGTATTTTTCTGATAGAGAAAGGTTAAAGATATGAAAGGATTAGTCAACACAACTTCATTCCATTAAAGTACCAAAATGTCTTTCATTTGACAGCATGAAACAGTAACAAATTGCAGAGACCTTTTGAGTTTGAATAATCTGCCGTGTAACTTTAAAAGTCTTATTGTGGGAAAGAAACATGGTAATAGAAGAAAATCCTTACAGAAATTTCTAGTTTTCTTTTCTTTCCATTGTTTTATCTCATAGAACATGTTGCAATCACTCCACTCTCAAGAAACAGACCATGTCCAAGTAAGCAAGATGTCACAGTTATCTTAATCAACTAGGATGGTGTCTCGCTGGATTTATAGCAGCAAGATATCACAAACACCTAAATGAAAGATGATGTTAGATCTTTCAATGTGGTCAGCCTATTCTGTGGCTCTAACCTTAATAGCTGCAGTCATGTATCATACTTGTTTGGAACGACAAAGGTGGAGAAATCCAAAGCCTCAACAATCGATGGATCCAGAACCAAGTCATCAACCATTTTCACACTTTGCATGGCCAATAAAAAATCTCAGAGCTCATATCCACACCACATCCATCACATGCTCATCTGAACAACCTTTCCAACCAATAATACTACCATTATGATATCAATCAACAAATCTTCTGGTAGACTTGACAATAGCGCAGAACCAGAATATCTAAAGTTCTTCATAATACTATGTAAATTAGCTGGTAATACTTTTGGTGTCAATTAGCCTCTGATATGAGGACCAAGTGATTTGCAATAATTCTGCAGCTGTTCCATCTCATATCTCCATATTAGTTATATCAATAAGAACCCTGACCGGTTTAAATTTGAGACCTCAATTTTCCATTTGAAATAGAGGCTACATTTCTCCATGATTAATTAATGGAAAAGTAAAGATTAGACTTTGTTTGGAAATTTAAGTGCGATTTCATGCACAATCCTACATTCCTACTTATGATTTGAACCTGTAGATGATTAAAATGTAGCCATAAGTAATATTGGTAATGGCCCTGCCCGAGTGTCAATGTGCTAAAGTTTAATGTGGATGGGGCAGCCAGGGGAAAACCAGGGCTCGGCTGGATGTGAAGGTGTCAAAAGGGATTGTACAGGAAATATTAGAGGTTTGTTCTATGGTCCACTTGGTGAAAAAGAGTCGAATATCGCAGAGATCTTGGCTATTAATACAACATTTGAGGATTTTCAGTTTCACATTGGATCAAAATGAATGCTTTAATTATTGAATCAGATTCAAAGGTGGCTGTTAGCTTGATGTGCAACAAGGCATCGCTACCTTGGGAATCATGGAAAATCTTTGAAGATATTGACAAATTCTGTTAAGTAATTGGAATTGTGGATTTTGTTGGTATCTACAAGGAAGAAAACAATATGGCGGATTCCCTGGCTAAAATGGGAGTGGATTTGCTCTTCCTTATTTCAAGCTTGGCTGTAATATGTTTTCTGGTTATGCTGTTTTGGGTGGTTCATATTTTTGTTCTTTCAAGTAACCTGCTATTTCAAGCACAGGGACCCTGTTCTGTGCAGAGATGTGTGTCCATGTATTGAAATCCTTGCATTAATGAAATCAATTATTGGCTGAGAAAAAAAAATTCATAACCTACAGATCAAAACAATTTGCAGATGGAAAAAGGTCAGATCAGAACAAATTGCAATAAAATCGGTAGCTTGTCCATTGGAATTTTAGCTCCTTATCTCTTACCCCTTTATGTACTGTTTGACAACATTGACAAAAAATTTGATACGAAACAAGCCCCAATGAAAATTGCACTTGGGCATAATTTAAATGAAGATGCTTATAATTCAAGATTAGGTCTATTTAAGTTTTAACTAAGCACTCAACCAAAATCTTTAGCAGCTTGAACTTATAAACTCTAACTACTTAAGCTAAGAGCAGACTTGCAAACAAGTGCCATTTTGCAAAGTCCATCAGTTTCAGCATTAAAAAGAAAACTAGAGACATTAAGGAACTTTTCAGGAATAGCTAATTATATCCAACCAATTTAATATACAATTTATAGAAATGTACATTCAATATTGTCTCATTCAACAAACACATAAAATTGCAACACCTTTAAAACATTTAATCCATAAAAAAAAAAAAAGTGATACAATTTGGAGAAGAAGAAGAAGAAGAACATTACCAATAAAGCATAGCCTTTTTCCCTTCCCTCCTTGAGAATCCAACCAGTCTCAGTCATTTTTTCTTATTAATCCCATAACTCCCATCTCTTTGCAAGCTCATATCATAAGCCTCAGACATCAAGTTGCTCCTTTTATCATAAACCTCAGATTTCAAGTTATTTCTTTTATCATAAGCCTCAGATTTCAAATTATTTCTATTACAATAAGGCTCGGACTTCAAATTACTTGTCTTTCCATTAAAACTACTCTCCCTAGAAGTATCCAATCGTCTCCTAATTCCTTTCCTCCTCCATTTAACACCGTTCTTTTTACCATTTCTCTCTGAAATACCATCTTCAGTCTCAGTCTCCTCTGTCTTATTTTCACTCAAAGGCTTAGTATTTTCATCTCTCTCTCTACTTCTCAAATACGGTTTAGCACTATGAACAACCCCTTTAGGGAAAAACCTGGCAGAAGGCAACTCATCAACAGTATCAAACAGCTGAGGCCCATCTCTGTCACTCCACATATCGAAACCGCCAGGTTTTTGGAACCTGTCAGCCAAAACTTTAACTTGCTCATCAGGTGAAACGGAAAACAAGTTGGGTGCTTTTTCAACGACTTCCCAAGGACGTTCAAGTTCGGAGACGGCGGCTTTGAGCTCAGCTCTTTTGCGCATTTCATAGATGTGACGTTCACGGGCAAGTCGGGCTTTGAGGAGTTGCTTGGCTTTCTTGGCTTGCATGCGTTTCCATTGCCATTTGGAGACTCCACCTGGGTAAGTTCTAGGGCCACCTCCCATGCGTATTATGGTGTTGGGAGGCGTTGGCTTGTGGAGCGAGAGGCCGGAGAGTTTTGTGTGGAGGAAAAGGGAAGTTGGGGAAAGGAGGGATTTTGAGAAGGACAAGTTTTGAGATGGAACTGAGATTGAGACAGGCATTTTCAGGATTGCAGACATTGAATTTGAAGAAACAAAAAGAGGAAAAGAACTCGTTTTGGCCTTGAGGGGTTTCCAGAGAATCAGGGAAGAAATTGGCAAACGCTGCCTGAAGCCTGTTAGATGGTGGAGCTTGTGGTTTTGGGTCTCTTGGAATGACTAGGGATTATCCATGATAATCAGGGCAGGGTTGTAATACTCCAATATTAAATTTTTAGTATATTTAGAATATGTACCTACCACCTCCGGTAAACAACCAGTGGTCTAGTGGTAGAATAGTACCCTACCACATTACAGACCCGGGTTCGATTCCAGGCTGGTTCAAGGTTATATTTTTAAACTCTACAGGCTGCCATTCTTTTACATTTATCTCCCTTGTATTAGATTAATTGGATTTGGCAGCAGTAATCATTTTGTTTTGCGTGAGATCTTATTAATGAATTTATATTTGATGGCGATGTATATTAATAAGAAATTTTTAAAATAAATTCAAATTTTTTGTGTATTTATTTTTATGGTTAGTAAAAATTTTTGTTTGATTATTAATTAGAAGCCATAATTTTATTCAAGCATATAAAATTTATATACTAATAATATATTAAATATAAATTTAATATTAATTATCATCAAAGTATTATTGAAAATGTAGCCTTCGGTATAAAGCGATTTATTATTGGTGACTAAATTATTATGTTTGATAATCATTTAGTGATTTTATATGATAATGATCTCAAATCATCAAAAGTGATTAAATTATTATTTTTGAAAGTGATCTAATTTTTATATAAAGAAGTGAAAAACTTTTATTATAAAGATAAAGTGATATGTAAAATTAATAATAATTAATATTATCCATTGAATATTTGAATTAAAAATTTGTTTCTTTTTAAAATTAGTTATAATTATTTTTTATTATAATTTTTATATTTTTAAATTAATATTCATTATAATAAATTTAAAAATATTTTGTGTGGTTTTTTATTTTTTAATATATTTATAATATAATCTTTTGATTTTAAAATATTAGTTTTATTTTCTCCTTCTTCTAATATTTTTAACATAATTTATACTATAAAACTAATTTATTATCAATAACTATATTTAAATTTAATAATTTAATAATATTTATTATTGAATTAAATAAAATATTACTAATATTTTATTTACAAATTAGTATTTTTAAATAATATTTAAAATTATTAATTTGTGTAACTATTGTAATATACATGGTTATTTCAATACTTTTAAACAAAATAATATTTGATTTTTAGTAATATCAAACACAATCATTTTTAATCAAATAAAATGATTTCAGATCATGAGTGATAAAATTATCTTAATAATAAAATTATCTCAATAAATAAATTATTATGATAATTTTAAAAATGATACCAAATATTTAAGTATACAAATACACAGGATTGTGAATGCCAACTTGTGTTTATAAAATAAAGAAAATTACATAAATAGAAAATGAATTGCAAGTTACTTGCATTAGCGCAAATTATGTGAATCAAAATTTTCGTTTATTATTTATTGTTCTTAAATCTACTTTTAATAAAAGTACATGAAATAAATTCATTAAAATTGATTGGGTAAAAAATTCATTAAAATTTAAATAAAAGAAATAAAACAACAAAATAAAAATAGGAGATGGATCAAATCCACACTTCACCAGTAAACAAGATTTTGGTTCGTTTATTGATTCTGCTTGCCGCTTAAGCTAAACTTTATAAACCTCTGAGCTCTGACACACCAAAATTCCAAACTGAACCGCGAAGCCTCTCTTTTTTCTTGTTAACTGGTTGGTTTTTGTTTCTGTCTTGAGTTTGGTTTTATTTGTTAAATGGATTTCAGAGGTGGTTTTGGTGGTGGTTACATGCATCTAGGTTTGTAACATTTGTCTTGTCCTTTTGGTGAATTATGTCATAATCCTTCTGTGACTTAATTATCTATTATAATGTGGAAGCAGGACCCAATGATTCTCGCTGGTTCAGTGGAGAGCGTGGTTCCCCTGGAGAACGAGTTATATATTATAGTGTGGAAGCAGGACCAAATGATTCTCGCTGGTTCAGTGGAGAGCGTAGTTTCCCCGAAGAACAAGCGTGAGCTTTCTCTCTATGTTTGTGCATGCTACTTCCTTTATACTAGAGATGTTTTTTGGGGTTGATTGTTTGAAACAGGTATATTCCTCCTGGTGCACGTTTTGATCCATATGGCCCACCTGGCGCTCGTGGTTTTGAGCGTAATCGATTTGTCAGGTAGATGAAAACTTGCAATTACTTTTTTGGATCCACTTGGTTGATTTCTACGCACTTACGATATAAGCAATAACGTGACACCCTAGTTTTTCTTGATCGACACTGCGTTGATTTCCTTCAAATTTTTTTGTTTTTCAATCTTTAGGGGTGTCCAGGTTAACATTTTCGTTTAAATTTCGTTATTTTTTAATTTTATGGACACCTCTCACAGATTTAGGCAAGGCTCACAGCAGCTTTTTGTCATTTTGTGATTTGCTTAAGTGCCTTTAGAGAGCAACTTATTTGCATATTCCAATGGAAGAACAAGAGTATTATTGCTCTGATATTAACTGTTAGTATTAAAACCTTAAGAAAGATTGGGCTAGTGTTATAAACTTATCTCCAGTGCCTTTTGTCAGCTTCGAGGACGACTAAGCTTAATTGTTCTCATAATCCTTCTTTAGGAAGAGGCTCAGAGCATCCCTAGTGCTTTTTATAAGGATTCTTTATTCAACAATCATTCCCAAACTTCTGTAGCCTATATGAAGCAAGCCTACACTGGGTAGAGAAGATCCTTATTCTTTCTCTTTATGAATTCCTTGATTTAGTAGCCTTGGCCCATTCTCCTTTGCTTGTATTCCGGATGCTCATTCTCCGTCCAGCAAAGTTCAGCAGCGCCTTCCTACAAGTTGATGTTAAAAATGTATTATGAAAGGAAAAGAACGAACAAAAAAAAAAAAAAAGGAAATATTAGTATGAGATCATTATCAATAGATTTTTTAAATTTTTTTAGTTGTTCAATGAATTTTTCCATGTGTATGGGTCAATTAAGTGTCCACATATCTCCATTATCTTCTTTCCAATAGCTCGTGCTCATCTAAATTATAAGGCTTGCTTTACAGGGACAGGGTAGTCATTCCTCCGATTAATCCATTTCGTGGTAGTGATGCTTTTCCTGGGCCTGCTGCTGGAGTGTATCCTGTCAGGTACTTCAGTTCCAAATCTGTGTTTTAGTGGTTACTGCTTGTTAACTGGTTGGTTTTAGTTTCTGACTTGAGTTTGTTTTTATTTGTTAAATGGCTTTCAGGCGTGATTCTGGTGGTGGTGACATGCTTATAGGTTTGTAACATTTGTCTTGTCCTTTTGGTGCATTATGTCATAATCCTTCTGCGACTTAATTATATATTATAATGTGGAAGCAGGACCAAATGATCCTCGCTGGTTCAGTGGAGAGCATGGTTCCCCTGGAGAACAAGCGTGAGCTTTCTCTCTATGTTTTTGCATGCTACTTCCTTTATACTATATATATTTTATTTTGGGTGGATTGTTTGAAACAGGGGTATTCCTCCTGGTGCACGTTTTGATCCATTTGGCCCACCTGGTGTTCCTGGTTTTGAGCCTTATCGATTTGTCAGGTAGATGAAAACTTGCAATTACTTTTTTGGATCCACAGGGTTGATTTCTATGCACTTACGATATCAGCAATAACATGACACCTAATTTGCCTTGTTTTCTCTTGCAGAAACCGACGACGGAGACCTGGAGCTGGTACTCATCCCGACCTGGAGCATTTTGGAGATGGTTCAAATGCATCTGAAGGTTATGAAAGGGTCTTTTGGCGCTCTCTTTGAGTACGTTGATGGAGAAGGATCTAAAGATTGTACTTAAAACGTGTAATACAAGTT
Source organism: Durio zibethinus (assembly GCF_002303985.1). The sequence continues at coordinate 25,106,782 of NW_019168492.1, forward strand.
ACCTAGCTTTGCAACCTGAATTTTTAACATGTTAATGGTTTTTGCTCATGTTTTTGAATCTATTTGGTCGTTTACTATTTCTTTTGGCCGTTTCAAATCAATCACAATCTCGCCTTTCAGGTTATAGATCTGATAGTAATATGAACAATTCGAGTAATGCTAACAAAGTAAAAAATTTCACCCCTGAATATTTTATTCCGTTCATTATAAAATTGCGGAGACGGTAAGAAAGAAGAATGCAATGAGTTTTAATTTTTATTTAATATTAAAATAAATAAACTAATAAAGAAATGAATAAACAATCAGCAACCAAAACTCCTTACAGTCAAGTCCCCGTCCAATCAGTTTTCAGTCTGGATACTTGGGTGGTTGGAACTGTTCCGGGGGTTCAACGACCGAATAAAGTTGCAACCATCCCTGGTTCCCCCCTACCCTGTTTTCATCCTTTTGAATCAAAGTTACTTAGGAAAGGATATAGTTATGTTCGTTCATGTTGAAGTGATAAAACTCTTATGTTTTTTTTTTTTTTTCGTGGTTTACACGATGCTGTTCAAGTGCTCGGCGATTCAATTAAAATTATGTCTTTAAATGTTCCATAACTCTAAAGTTACGGGACATTTTGTTTTGAAATTGTGGAACGTGCTTGATGTCATGAATTTAAAAAAGAATTTTGAATCTCACATCGATTATAAATTAGAGTTGGTCATGAAATATAAGGGTTTACACCATCATCTCTTTGGAAAGTGACTTTTGTGAGATAAAATCGTAAGGTTAGAAGAACTAAAGTGGACAATATCTCACAAAAATGTGACTATAATAGTTAGGCTAATCTAGAATACCAGAAGAGTCTATGCCTAGGTCTTGGAGCTGCATGAGTCTAGAGGTTTAGTCTCGACCTGTAACAAGAAGTATTAGAGTCAGCTCTAGGGGTACTAACGATGTGCTACTGAGGACGGTGTACTTTTGTTGGAGTAAGGGAAGATGTCACATACCTAAAAAGGAGTCTTGAATCTTACATCGGTCGTGTACTATAGTTGGTCATGAGATATAAGTGTTCACACCACTATCTTAAGATATAAGGGTTCACACCACCATCTCTTTGGGAGGCACCTTTTGTGAGACAAAATCGTAAGACTAAAGGGGTTAGAGCGGACAATATCTCATAAGGCTAGAGGGACTAGACCTTTTGTCCGAGTCTTGAAGTCGCACAAGCCTAGAGGTTAAGTCTCGACCTATGACAAGTGATATTAAAGCAAGCCCTGAACCGTTCAACTCATGTCAAGCTCCTTGAAAGAGGTAGGCAGGGTGGTCAACTTTCATGACGAAGGTGTCACGAGGTTGGGTGAGGGAGAATGTCACGCCAAGTGCTCCAATGAGGAGTAGACAGAGTACTCTAATCTCACATCAGACATGAAAAGAAGGTCATTAGGGTATAAAAGAGTTCACACCATTTCTTTCTTGTGAGGTATCTTTTGTGGGATAAAATCATGAGGCTAGAGGGATCAGAGCAAACAATACCTCACAAAAGTGTGAACTGTGACAATTAGGCTGATCCGAGATGTTGGATGAGTGCATACCCAGATCTTAAAGCTGCATGAGCTTAGGGGTTAGTATTGCATTGTCACGAGCTCCGACCTTAGACTCAAAATTCGTGCGGCCTTAGACTTGGAATCACCTCATTCTAGCAGAATACACAAGTTGGAGAGAAACAGAAAAATAATGAAATTACTGGAAATATACTCTGTATTACTGAAACAAAAATGTGTATGATGATGTACAAATGAAGGTAGAGCAACCCTTTATTTATAGTTGAGGCTTCTAGTTACATTTATGGCTAAATCCCTAGAATCAAGGTTAAAATCAAAGAATTACAAATATTTACAATCAATCAAGATTCTATCTCTTGAATTATAGAGTCGGCTCTTGTTGATTTTATGGCTAAATCCCTAGAATCAAGACTAAAATCAAGGAATTACAAATATTACAATCAATTAAGATTTTATCTTCTGAATTATAGGATCAACCGGATCTACCAGAAGACTCTTACTGATCCTGAGAGCTTCTAAAAGATCCTTTTTACGTATCTCTCACCTTGGACCCTTCTAAATGTGGTATGGGCATCATGCAGGCCAAACTTTGACCTTATGGGCTGGCTTACCGACTGTGTGGGTGTTCTAGCCTTCCCTCTAAGGCCTTGCACGCAAACTCTTGTTAGTGCTCTTGGTGTGCGGGCTTTAACTTCAGGTACGCGTACTGGTGCGCCTGATGTGCATAGTGCGCCCGTCCAGGGTATGACATTCTCCCTCACCTGATTGCACAACACCTTTGTTGCATCTTCTGTATGGTACTACCTGATCTGGTCCTCAAACTGCCATAAGTCATTTGCTGGTTCCTAGTTCACCTCACTATCTAGAAGTCTCTTTCAGTACACCAAGTACTCTTGTCTTGGTTAGTAGTTCTTCTGTCTCACCTCTCGATCAATTATGATGCTGTAGACCTTCTTTTCATATAAGGCCCTTGCTTTTAATGGTGCACGCTTAGATTTTTTTCATCTTGGATCTCTTTCTTTCTCATGGAACGGCTTGAACATGCTTACATAGAACACTAAATGTACCTTCAACTTAGGTGGCATATCCAGTTTGTAGGCAACCTTACCTACCCTCTTGATTACTCGAAAAGGTCCCTTATACCTCTAGACTAAGCTTTTGCGTAGCCCTTTATGGTGTACAATGGGATGCAGCTTCACCAACACCAAGTTTCCAACCTGAAACTGTACGTCTCGCCTCTTTTGGTCTGCTCATTTCTTCGACCTCTTTGTTGCCTTATGTAGATAGACTCTAACTAAGTCAACCTGCTTCTGCCAAGCCTTGGTAAACTTGTATGCTACCGAATTCGACCTTGTATAACTTGTAGCAATCGAATAGGGTGTTAGTGGTTGTTGACCTGTTACAACCTCAAATGGGCTTTGGTTTGTTGCCTTGCTCTTTTACAAGTTGTAAGAAAACTGCGTAACATCTAGCAGCTTTGGTCAGTCTCTTTACGTGGCATTCGCATAGTGCCTGAGGTAGACCTCTAATAGTCAATTCACACACTCAGTTTGCCTATCGATTTACGGATGCATGCTAGTGAAAAAGTTTAAGTCTGACCCCAACAGCTTGAACAACTCAATCCAGAACTTGCCTATGAAATGTCATCTCGATCACTAACAATGATCCTCGACACTCCTCTATACTTAACCACGTTCTTCAAGAACAATCGAGCTACCTCATCGGCTGGGCATTCCTTGGTTGCTGGAATGAAAACTCTATACTTGGAAAACCTGTCCACCACTACTATGATGCTTTTGAATCCCTTTGCCTTGGGTAGACCGACTATAAAGTCTAGAAAAACACTTTCACATGGTCGTTCTGGCACTGACAATGGCTCCAAGAGACCACCTGATTTCTTGAGCTCCACTTTGTCCTATTGGCACACAAGACAAGTCTTCACATATGCTTTCACATCGTCTCTCATGTGCGGTTAGTAGTACCAATCCTCTATCAACATCAAGGTACGACTCACTCCTAGATGTCTAGCTCACATTGAGTTATGACATTCTTGTAAAACTTTCTTACGGAGCTTTCTATGCTACGACATAAATAGTCTACTACCCCTAGTGTACAATAAACCATCATGCATCCAAAATCGCATAATCTTACTTTATTGGGCATACTCTATAAGAGCCTTGGCTGTAGGATCATGCACAAGTCTCTCATTGATACGTGACACCAGTGACTCCTTTAGTTGTTTAATGGCAACAAGGTTAACCTTCTTGCTCAAGATGTCTGCCATTAAGTTCGCCCGTTCTGGCTTGTACTCATCTAAAAATTAAATTTCATAAAAAAATCTTACCATCTCTCTTACTTAAAAGACAGCTTCTTCTGTGTCTAGAAGTAGCTGGTCGCCACATTGTCCTTTCTCACCACGAACCTCGACCCCAACAGGTAATTGCACACCAAGTGCATAAGCAGTGCACTATTACAATCATCTCTTTCTCATGGATTATGTACTTAACGCTCAGTCTCGTTCAACTTTTACTCTCGAACATGACTGAATGTCCCTTTTGCATCAACATACCCCCTATGGCAAAGTCTGATGCATCCGTATGCACCTCATATAACTTGACATGGTCTGACAAGGCTAAGACTAGCTCTTTGATCACATCTTGCTTCAACTTGTCAAAGGCTTTTTGGCACCCTGTACTCTACTTCCATGCTCTCTCTTTCTTAAGTAAATCAGTCAATGGTATGGCTATGGTTGAATGACCCTTAATGAAGCACATGTAGTAGTTAACTAGCCTAAGGAATGACCTCAACTCAGTGACCTTGGCTGACGATTCTCACTCCAGAATGGTACACACTTTATCTTCATCCATGCGTATCCTGCCACTTTTCACTATGTGACATAGGAATGAGATCTCTTTTTGGGCAAACGAGCACTTCTCTCTCTTGACAAATAGCTTGTGTGCCCATAACACCTCGAACATCTACCTAAAATGGTCTACATGCTCTCTTAAAATCTGGCTATAGATCACAATGTCATTCAAATAAATCATAATAAATCGATCAAGAAACGATTGAAGTACCTTGTTCATAAGGGTATAAAATATTACTGAGGTATTCGTGAGTTCGAATGGCATGACTAAGAACTTATACGAACCATACCGAGTGACATATATTATCTTGGGCTCATCTTTCTTTGCGATCTTGACTTAGTAGTAGCCTAACCTCAAATCTAGCTTGGTGAACCACCTTGCTCTCCTAAGTTGGTCGAACAAGTTCGTAATGAGTGAGATAAGATACTTGTTCTTGACAGTCAGCATGTTCAAAACTTGATGGTCTATACATAACCACAACGACCTATCATGCTTGTATTGGAATAGAATCGATGCATCATATGGTGCCTTCGATAGTCTGATAAACTAGCATCAACTAACTTTTTGAGCTACTTCTTCAACTCTTTCAACTCTGGTGGAGACATTTGGTAAGAGGCTCTAACTGGTGGCTTGGCTTCAGGCATCAGCTCGATCTTATGGTCCACCTTTCTCTTAAGTGGTAGCTAACTAGGTAGCTTTATCGGTATCACATCACTAAAGACTTCGCACATTTAGCACTTTCAAAGGTGATTCGATCTCCTTCTCTCTTGGTTCCTCATACTTCAGGGCTACCAAGAAGGTGTCTTCTTCTTTGCTTATCGTCTTGGTAAATTAGATGGCTGACACTACCCGTAACCTAACTCTAAACCTTCACTTCAATGGTACTAAGCATTGGCATCGTGCATCTAAGATGCAAATACAATTGACAAAAAGCACAATGAAAGAGTTAATCCGAACAAAAAAATCTAACACAATCACAAACTCATAGTTGTCAAGGGGTATTACCTCTATGGTCTCTTTGCCTTTTCAGTCTTTAAGCTACAACTTCACTCCCCGTGGTACTTCAATGGCTGAAACCTCTTTGGAGTTTATCGTTTTAATGGTACCAATCTCTTTTTACACCTTTAGTCTGAGCTTCTAGGCTCTATCACCTAAAATAAAAAGATGTGAGGCATCTGTGTCCACCAATACGTTCACCTTCTGACCCATAACCATCAGATCTATAAACATCAAGCCTTTTGGCTTACGATTCCTCTTACTCTGGACAGTATTGAGCACCAATGACCTAAGCTTTACTGCCCCTATCTCTGGCTTTTCGTTAGACTCATTGTCTACAGCAACCAGTTTACCTTTTTATAGGTAGTTACACGTTATGTGGCTCTCTCCACATAGGTAGCATGCGAGTGGTTCTCGCTCCCCCTTTACTTTCCACTTACCTGCTGGTGGCTTTCTCTCGCTATCTTTGGTCGAACGGTCTCGATCCCCATCATTGGACTCTCGATCATGATCTTTTCCCTTAGACTACTTCTTTTAGTCCCTCTCATCCTTGCCCTTACCCTTGGGCTTGAAAGACTCGAACTTGTTCAGAGGCTTAAACTCTATCAAGGACTCAACAATAGTTATGGCTTTAACCAAGTCATGAACTCCCTTCCGTTGTAGCTCATTCTTCAGTCCATCTATAAAAGCAAACAGGACATCTTTTTCACCTAGATCCAAGATCTGTAGCATTAGTTCAAAAAAATTTTGGATATACTCATTTATGTCCTATTGCTGGCTCAGCCTGCGTAACTTTACTCGTGCCTTATCATCGGTATACTCCAGGTAAAACTGCTTTCTGAACTCATTTTAAAACTCTGCCCAGGTTTCAATCTTGGTGCTCTCACGTCTGACATCATTACACCTGTGCCTCCACCATAATAAGCCACATTAGTAAGATATATAACAGCGGTGCTTACCTTTATTACCTCGTCTTGCATGCTCATGGCCTGAAAGTATTGTTTCATACCCCATAAGTAGTTGTCTATTTCTTTAGTCATCCTAATCTCTTTGAACTCTTTGAGTTTGGGTGATCACGTTATTCCCAATGGCAGTCTTACATGCAATAAGCTCACTTGTGAGCTCTTCTATCCTTTTACGCATGGCCTTCATGCCATCGTGCATGGTCTCTACCACAACCTTCAAGGTCTTGTTCCTTTGGGTGATCACGTTCATGCCTTGGTTGAGGGCAGCTCTTAACTTGCCCTTGAGCTTTTTCTTCATAGAGTTTAGTGCTTCAACATAAGTCTCTACCTCATCAAGCTTCTCCCGCATGTCATTCACGATCATCTCTACCTTGGCCAACCTATCGTCTATGATAGACCAAATATCCCTTGAACTGGCCTTTTTTCATTTTCCAAGCCTCTGCTCCTAGGCCTCTAGTTATTGGCTAGTAACGTCACTCTGGGATGCCATCTCCTCGACTGTGGTCTAACCAGCATAACATAAACATGTAACACGTTGAACTGAAATTGCTCTGATACTAACTATCACGGGTTCCGATCTTAGTCTCAGAATTCGTGCGGCTTTAGGCTTGAAATCACCTCTTTCTAGCCTAAGTCAACCTAAAACACAAGCGTGTGGGCACTAGAACAATAGGAAGGGCAGAATACGCAAGTTGGAGAGAAACAAAAAAATAATAGAATTACTAAAAATATGCTCTGTATTACTAAAATAAAAGTGTGTATGATGATGTACAAATGAGGGTGGAGCAGCCCTCTATTTATAGTTGAGACTTTCAGCTACACTTATGGCTAAATCCCTAGAATTAAGGCTAAAATCAAGGAATTACAAAGATTACAATCAATCAGGATTCTATCTCCTGAATTATAGGGTCAACCAGATCTGCTATAAGGTTCATGCTGATCTTGAGAGCTTCTAGAAGATCCCTTTGCGTATCTCCCACCTTGGGCTCTTCTGGATGTAGTGCAGGCAATATGCAGGCCAAGCCTTGGCCTTGTGGGCTGGCCTGCAGGCTATGCGGGCGTTCTGGCCTTACACGCAAACTCCCTCTAGTGCTCCTAGTGTGCGGGCCTCAACCTCAGGTGCCCCTGATGTGCCTGGTGCATCCGTCCAGGGTGTGACATTGCACCAAACCCCGTAATTGTCCCTCGTTCTCGAGCCTTGGCCCCTAGTGATTGGGCTTGTGTGCTTGGTGCGCCTGTCCAGGGCGTGACACGTGACCCCTGTTGCTAAATTTAATGATGAGCAATTTAACTCAGACTTAGAACCAAATGGTGTGTCTCATGTATGCACTCTTTTATCTTGTCTAGTCATATAAATAGTAGGGTTGTCGTTCCCACATTTGCCCGAAAAGAAGTTTTGACCAAGTTCTTTCATCCTTGCTTTTCGTCAGTGTCATGTCTCAAGCTTGAAAATTTAGGACATAACAATGTCGCATTTTTTTAAGATGAATTTCATAAGTATGCAAGTTAATAGGTATCGAACTAAATTAAAATCTCGAACAATCTTCAAAATAACACTTTATAAAATCTTGAATCTATAAAATTATACTCTTTACAAATTGATCGAATGTATTAAAATTCTTACTAACAAATCTTTTAAAATCAATAATAAAATACTCATTCGAAAGTGATAGCAAACTAAAGACATATGCTAATCTTGCTAATTTAAATAGTTATCGAGAATAAGCCTCTTAAGATACAAACTTCAAATTTTGCAAAAATAAAAAAAAATGAAATGAATGAGTACAATGACTAACAAAGAAACTAACATCCCATCAATTGGATTAAATATGCTATAAAATATTTAGTCTAAAACATTAATTAAATGAATCAAAAATATTTTAGATAATCTTATATTCACAAACATATTTTTCAAACCAGATTCTTCGATCACCAAAACATAATCAAATATCATAAAATTATAAATTTTATTAGTCTTTTGTAATATACTATAACCACACTTATCATATGTGGCATAGGTTAGAATCAAAATTTTTTCTCTAGCATAATAGGACAGAAGTATATTAGAAGAAACTAGAATGTTGCATAAACAATCATAATTAACCTGTTAGTTCAATGGAACAGAAAAAAAATCATAACAATCCCTTTAGTGCAATGAGACATAAGTATATCACTAATGACACAGTGAACAAAAACTACTATTCTCAATTGATAGCACAGTTTGAAACCAATATCGATATCACAAAGTAAATGTCGATATGACCAACAATTAACCCTCATTGGTAGGGTCAGAACATAGTTATACAAGGAGATAACATAAAATATATTTTTAGATTACCCAATATATACAATTTTAGTATTTATAAATTTTCTCAAAATATAATCCATACAAAGTAAATTCTATGATCATTCCAAAACAAAATTTTTTATTCTGATAAATGATGGATATATAAATATATTATTATGAAATTATATTCGAAAATCAAGCCATATTCTAAACTTATAACAAAGAAATTCTATATATACTTTATAAACTCAACCAGATTTACAAAATAAATTGACAAAATAATATTTATTATATATTTGAACTCTAAACATAAAGAGGCTAATTTTTTGGGATATAAAAATCAAAGAGATATTAAGTCACTTAACTGATGCATTACACCGAAACTTAAACAGCAAATCACTTAATTTTTTTAATATCTTAATAATTTAAGAAATATTCAAAAATCAGAATTTAACCAAAAAAACATAAATTTAATAAGACAAACCTTCTGTGGGTCATTTTAAGCAAATTAGATTACGTGACAACTTTTTGACAATTCAAAACTATATGGAAGTATTTTCTTTTAATATATAAAATATTTTTTTAATATAACAAAATGCCTAAAATTGAGTATAAATATGAAATTAAGAATTAAAATATAAAAATCAATAACAATATGAATATTCACAAATATTTAATTTTTAACATTTAATAATAATAATTTTTGTAAATCTAAATCGAACTTAATAGTCTTTTAATGATACTAATAACATGAAATTAACACAGTAAAAATATATTAAAATAAATACAAATTTAATAAAATAATATAACTGAAATTCAAGTAATTTATAACTACATACATCAAATTTTGATTGAAAATAATTTTTAAAATAATTAATAACAAAATTTTTTATGTTCTAAAATTTTTGCATTTTGTAATCATTTAGCTTACTTTGAGCCATAAAATCTATAATATCCTACAATTTATAGTGACAAAGAAAAATAGTAATTTAAAGTAAGAATGTAATACTACAACTTAAAATTTCATTTCACCAAAAATGACTTTCAAAAGTCTAAGTTTCAAAAACCAAAATTTTATAAATTATCGCAAACAATTTAGATTTTTTTTAGCTTCAGATTCATAAAGTCTATTTTGAAATTTCAATTCTTTTAGCCTATAAATCATTTAAACAAACCAATTATACCACTAAAAAATTCATATTTCGTACTACTAAAATCACTTAAATTTCAACCAAATTGACATCGAAATAGTGAATTCTAACAGCTTAAAGTTAGGTGTCTTTAATTATTAAAAATCCAAAAATAAAAAATTTGAAATATTAAATTATCCTAAATTATTTAACTAAATAAAGTACTACACATACCATTAAAAAGATCTTTAAAAGACATTTTCATTGCTACCCACAATTTCACCAAAAAATTACTGAAATATTGCCTAAAAATTTACAATATTAAAAATCCTAACTTATTATTTAAGTTTTTCTCACAAAAAAAAAATTAAAGAATTTAAAAAATAAGTTTTACCTTCAAATCTTTAATTGTATGATTAAATTTTTAATCTTAACTTTTTTTTTAATTTTTATATTCTTTTTTCTCTCAAAGAAACTATAAAAAAAAATTAACAAAAATTTTATTTTATTTTTTTTAACATATGAACTAAATCAATTAATTAAAATATGAAATTGGGATTGGGTATAAGAGTCGGTTGCCCCTCCTCTCTCTCTTTAGAAACGTAAACAAGTTTGAAACGTGCGGCACGTCTCAATTTTGTTCTCTAGAAGCCCTCCATTTTAAATCCGTGCGCTTTCAAACAGAAAAATACAGCCACCTTTCTAGATTAACAAGTACCTGATTCGACTCCTCCTGTTAAATTAAAAGCATAATTTTTTTTTTGGCTTATATTCGGTCCTTCTGATTGCTAAGACCTCACTAGAAAGACAGGAGAAGATGGATAAATTCCAGGGTTTTGTGCTCCTGCTGCTGCTTGTAATCTCAGTTTCTGCATCCCAGGTGCCCCTGGCTTCTGCGGCAAGGCCACTTTCCATCCTGCCTGCTCAACAAAGTATGAATCTGTTTGTTAACTTCTTGAGCTTTTAGTCATTGCTGATTGTTTCACTTCCAGTCGACTGATGGGGCTGTTCTTTATATAAAATTTGTAGGATTCTCGAAAATCTTTGCTACTCTTGGAGTTGTTTGCAAATGTTGCGATGGAACTGGAGGTGAATGCTCCAGTACTTGGATCCAACCCTGCTCTCAGCTCAAATGCTTGCCTTGGAAACTACATTAGGATTTTGTTCCCTTTTTTCATCTTTTTGGTTATATGTACATATCTACACTAACGATATTGGATCATGTTCGCCCACATGTTGCTTACTTGAGACATTAATTTCATGTTCAAATTCTTGTCCTGAAGCTATTGAAGCTTAAGAGCCTTCCTACTGATTTTTGCGATCATAATTGATCAATATGTTCTTCCAGAACTTCAATTAGACTACGGTATTTTCTCTGTTTATATTGCGATGTCCTTTGAGCGACTGAGCTGTGCAAACTTCTTAAAAAAAAATCATCTAAAATACTTCATAAACAATCTAGTTAAACCATATATCAACTTCAAACAGAAAAAAGATGATCAACCTGAAAAGTGCTAAATTAAAGGCAATACGCGTAATTTGGCCACCAAAGACTTGCAAATTCACGTAATGGCAAAGATATGGTGGCTGGCAAACACTCAATAATCAGAGCAAATTATAAAACCATTGACTTGGTAAGTCTCGGTGAGATTAAACAAAGGCCAAAGACCATTCCTATGGCATTGGTCGGCAGGTTAGGGGTAGTGATCAATAAATAAGTCATAGAGGAAGTATTTGTTTATTAATTTATCTCTTTGCTGACGAAGTTCCTATCTAGCGACTTTTTTTTTCAATCATTTAAGAGAGTCAGAACTCGAAAAAAGAAAAAATTGGAGTTCGAACCCAATCTTGATATATTTTTTTTAAATTACCTTAATCATTAAATCAAACAGTTAAGAACCTATCTAGCTACTTATTTTATACGGTATTGAAACAAAAAAAACCACCTCGGTCAATGAAAAGACAACAACAAAAGCGGAAGAGTTCTACATAATAACTCAAGTTATTGCCTCAAAAACAGAAAATTCAATTTAATTATGAATCAATCAAAGTTAGCCTGCCCCTTTGTCTTTTTGAGCCTTTTGGGCTAGCCTCTTCCATATTCTCCACCCAGAAGGAGAACATTGGGCCTAAAAGAACTTTCGTTCATGTAAGCAAAACAAAACCCAAGAATTGCAGTGTAGCAAAGCAGGGAGCAGTAGGCACCTGCGAGTCCCTCTTGATCCTCGTCGGCACTCGGCACTTGCCAAATAGGAACATCACTGCCATGCTCTTAACGTGTTTACTTTTCCCTATTTCTTTGCCCCCTTTTCTTTTTTTCATTTTTTGTTCTTATCTTCGGACCAAGCTCTAGTTTTAGCTTGTCGTTTTGTGATTCTGCTGCTGCTCTTCTATCCAATGCCATACGTGAGTATGTGTTGCACTTTCATCCACACGACGAAAATGTGGATGAAAGCTAAAAGCTCTTTTGTGGGACGATGAATACTTTAAGGATAATCTCAGAATCTAATAATAATTTGATAGGAAATAGCATAAAGGTTACTGTATACAGTGGTAAATAGTAAAAGAGAGAAAAGGAAAGGAACTGCAGATCTTCATTTTTTTCTTTCACTAGCAACAACCACAAATTCTAATTTACCAGGGAACATGGATAAATCGACTCTGAAATAGTTAAAAAAGGCCGGAAGAGGGAAATGCAATAGGATCCCTGAGAACCTGACAGATTTCAGCACGACGACACTCCATGTGGCAAAAAAATTTAACACGCGTAGAACACGCGGCGACCCAAACATGGATTCCTGTTTTTCTCTTTGTCTCTTCCTTTGTTTTCACTTGCCATGGGGACCTTCTATTCATCATTAAACATTATTAGTAGAAAAAAATTCTCTAATTCTATCATTGTTAATTAATCTGCAAAGGAATAAATGATACTATCCAATTATCAAATTTGTAAACTTGCTCATCCAAAACATTGAACAACAAAACCTTTTTCTCCCCTTCCTATCATGGGTTTCTATCAAATCATAACTGAAGGGCCCCCCAGCTCCGGACAAAACCAGCTGATTCAGATTTTTCTACAGATATTTATACTATATATGTAGTTTTCTACAGGGTAGATTAATTCATAATTTTCTACATTATATAAAAACAGAATGAAGGTTTGCAGGAGTTTTTCCTGTTCAATAGCTCCAAATTTGTCCTGGAAACTGAATGAATGAAGACCCACCATTTCAGGTCCGGTCAGGTTCTACTAACTGCCATCTTTGCCCTGCAGCCTGGATCACTAAGTAGCCAAAATGGAAAACAAGTGAAATAAATAGCAGGAAAAGTCAGAATTGAATTCAACAGAGAGAAGGTTCTACTGATCCAGGGCACTGGCACGACAGGAGAGCCCCTGGAAAGGATAGGGGCTCGAGGAACTGCAATTATCTACCAATGTAATCGTGGCAGTAAAAGGTTGCGATTTCGATCCAGGGCCCACTTATTCATTTATCTCCACGTGGCATAAATCTGTCTGCCTGTCGACAGAGTACAAGGACGAGAAAACAGACACTGTACCATAAGATTTAGACTTTGCTGGCTAAAAAAGACGAAAAGAAGTAAAAATAAAAAATTTTATTTCAATGATTTTCTTTCTTTTAATTCATCCTGTGTGCCTTACCTGGAGTTAATATTAATTTGGTAAGAGAGGGACGGTTTCATTTCTCTTACAGAACTAAAAAACAACAACAACAACTACTACTACAAACAAAGCGCAATCTTCACGTGTCTTTCCCCTTTCTGTTGCGTACTGTTTTGTTCTCCTCTGGTTTTTCCTTTCTTTTTCTTGTCTTCTTTCTCTTTCCGTTTTGTTTCTTTCCTTTCTCTTGACGGTGCTTCTTTATATCGCTTTGTTAGAGACTATGAAAAGATTATTATAACTTATAAGATTAACGAGAGAGAAAAGAGAAGTCTAATCTGTTGAGAGAATGGAAGGAAGGAAAGGAGTGGGATCGTCGTCTTCTACCTTTACTTCAGAGCTCTTTGGTTCAAAAGAGTCTCCTTCATCTTCCACAGGAATTTTCGGGTCTATATTTGCCCCTTCGTCTAAGGTATTATTATTATGTTCGATTTTTTTTTCATTTTAATCCTTTTTTTTACGTCATTTTTGTTTTTCGTTTTAGCTTTTTGGGTTTTGAATTCTCTTTCATTTCTTTGGTATTCAATGTTCTTGATTATGGGGTTTTTTGTTTATGTTCGATGGAGTTTCGAAGGTTGAAACTTTTTATTTTTCTTTCAATTGGGTAATTTTGAGACTATTTAATAGACTATGGTTGTAAAGCTGTTTGTTTCTAAGTGGGAAGTTTTCTTTTGTTGAGCTTTACGAGATTGATTAAGGACTGCTAAGAGGAATGAATTTGAACTGTTTCTGCAAATTGCAAAATTGAGATTGTGTTAGGCAGTAACGGAATGATTTGAATAGGTGAAAATAGAAACTGCCAATGAGAGCTTCTATAAACGCCATTGCTGTTTGAAAAGCTTAAGACTTTGACATATCTGCATGGAATGCAAGTTCTATTTTAAGGCCAATTGTTTCTTTATGCTTCTCTTTTGTCTCAATCTTTTTGGAAGTTTAGCAAGTTTTCTAGTTTTGTTCAGAAAGTTTTAATTTCTCTAGGCTGGTGTTGATTTAGGTAATAGGAAGGGAGTCTCTGCGTCCTGATGTGATGGCCAAAAGGCAGAATTCTCCGAATGAGCCCTGGAACACAAAGCCCGGAGCCTCTGGTTTGTGCATTATAAATAACTTTTATGGGAGTTTATACTAAATCATACTTATATTCACGTTTTCTGTATAACACAAGATTTTGAATCTATTATTGTTCACATCAAACGAAAATAGATTTTTCTATTGTGCTATTTTCTTTTCCTTTCTGCTGAAATTCCTTCTCTTGCAAGAGCCTTTATGACTCTATGGTAATATATTTCACCCTATTTGGTTAAAATCATATATTGGTTGTTTACTTGTTTTGTTGTACATTAGACCAAAACAAGACCGACCTTTTTATGCAGTTCTGAAGGATATTCTCATGGCTATATACCTTTAGTTTTATCTATTCAATAACATTTACTAATTTATCTGTAGCATTCTTCTGATATAAGAGTGAATTGAAGCAGTTGCCCACAATTGCTTATAGCTCAATATTCTATGTGATTTCTAGTTTTTTTTTATTACTATTTAGCAAATATAAGCAGAAGTTTATTTAGGGAGAGTGGGGGAGATAATTGTGTCTTTGCTTGTTTTATAAATTAGTTTTCTTTTATGTTCAATGATTCTGATGCACTGGGTAATATTGAATTCTCATTTATGTGTCCGAAAATTCTCTTTAAAGCGATTCAATCTTGTCAGGTAACTTTTCCAAAGGACATGAAGGTGAAAAGCAGAACATAGCAAATAGAGACGTGAGTTCCATTTATGAGGAGCAAAGAGTACAACCATGTCATCTAAGTTCATCAATCTACTACGGTGGCCAAGATGTATACTTCTATCCCCAGAGTAGCCAGGCCTCTGGATTAAACTCTGTGGTGAGTACATCAAATTGTCCTATAGGCATGAAATAACTAGTGATTAGTGACTGGAAGGACATTCAAAGCATCCTTTTTGCATACAAATTTGGAATCCTTTAAACTTTTTAGTTTGATCAGTCTTTTGATTAGGAATCTGCTAACATGTTTGCATAACTTTCTAGTACAAGAAGGATGGTGGAGAAGATGATTCAGGGAGTGCATCAAGAGGAAACTGGTGGCAAGGTACACTATAACTGTCTAACGGACTATTCTGAGTAGCACAGTGGATAACTTTCAAACTGTAAAGTTGATGTCTTTGTTGTTTCTGCAGGGTCTCTCTATTACTGAGAGTTTGCTTGCCAATCCACATACTAATAAAGGTACCTTTGGGTCAGATTTTCTCTGGAATTATTATGTATGGATCTTGTTGCTTCTGCATTAAATCTGTTCTCATTCTGCCTTCTCTTATCATTTTTCATTGAGTTTGATCAATCATTTAACATCTCATCCTGCAACCCTCCTTCTCTTTCTTGTCCTTAGAAGAAGCCAAGATACGCGAAAGAAAATGAAAGAAAAATAAGTACAAATGGAGCGTGAGTTGCTCATCATATTCCCTTTTTTTTTCCATTGCTTTTCTGATAAAGTTTCATCTTTTTGTTGGCTTTATCCTTAGCAGGTACATAGGAAGATATAGATAGCAGTATAATCTCTCTGTATATGGGAGATGGATTATTACAGTAGTCAGACGTTGCAGACCGCTGGCGGTCATTACTTTCTCCAGCCAAGTAGAGATAGTTATTTGGTCTCCCTTCTTCACCATAAAGGATAATGAGACTTGCTCTCTTTTTGCTGTAAAGATTTGATAAATTATGATGAATTTCTGCTTGACTGTCTGGTATCTATTGCAGAACTCTGCCCACTTGGGGAAGTTAAGCCTTTGGTTCGCTTTGAATAAGTCAAGAAAATGAATCAGACTGTACATGTTTTTCCCTTTAATAATCACTCTTTGTCTTTGAGATACCTGAAAGAACCAGCTTCCCACTTCATGACTCGGATTGTCTCTAAGAATGCCACGCACCACAAACGGTTAAAACAATCTTCAATTGGGTGTGGCCCAGCTACCACAATTATCGTGCAATCCAGCCAACACTTTTTCTCCAGACTGTCCTCTTATCACTTATCTGAGTATAAGATCTTTGGTCTGGCTAAGGTTATTCCCTATCCAAAATTGCGATCCATAGATTAAAGCAGTCTCTATCTATTAGTTTGTGGGACAAATGCTTTACAATGGTTGGTCGTTAAAGGGTCAGGACAAATATTCTGCAACCACATTTTTATCAAAGTTGATTAGGAGTTTGATGCTACATGACCAATAGTTGTTTCCATGAATATTGAAACATTTTTTTAAAACTTTGTCAACCATTTTCAAACGAATCATGCCTTTGGAATCAGTGTCTTCTCTGTTGGTTTTCTGATTTGAGATTCAACGGGTAACGCAATCAAAAGCCCACGAACCAAAAACCACCAGGTCTGCATTTTGAGGGTTCTGCTAGAACAATAAATTTGTATCTTCTTCTAGTGCCAGCTTCATTAGTGGTACGGAGGTGTAATAACATTTTTTGCTCAAGTTACAGTATAAACACCCCCTGAGAAGAGGAAAGTGGCCCATGTAATGGACCTTAGGTTCATTTGAAAGATAAGAAACTCGAAACGGAAAATATGTCAAATAAAGCCCACTAACCAAAAACCTCCAAGTCTGCTAACAATCTAACAAACAAGAAGGATGGCCTAGTCATCAGAAGTAGATAACTAGATATGGGAAAACTACTTGATGTCACCACTGACACTGAGATCTGACGTTTAAGTTTCTTTTGTAGTTTATATAGACAAGTAAATGGTAGTTTGGCATTTCTATCCTACGTTTGATCCACGAAATGTTCTGCCAGCAACAACTTTGAGACAATAAATGCTGCCCTCAGAAGCATGAACCACTCAATTCATTATCATTTATAGACATCTACTGAGCATAAAATTTAAATAACAGGGTAAATGTTCGCCATTCTCAAGCATCTTCCTAATTCTACCAAATGTATAAAAAAAAAAAATGAGCCATGTGATAGACTGCTTTCTCGGGAAATTGGTTCACGGTGTGCAACCTCAGGGTTCTTTCTCCAGCACTGGCTCGTGTTTTGATAGGCTCATTGCCTCTTTTAGACATTCAAAAGATACAGATGTGCTAGAACCTGATTCTGTTCCCTCATTTGGATTGCTGTATTCCTTCCCTCTTAAATCAATACTAAGATAATCTGTCAAGACCTTTTTCACGCCCATCCCAAGCTGTGGAACTTTGCTGCTTGTGAGAAATGGTGATCTTTCTCCCTTCGCAGGGCTGACCAGCTGTGATGGTGAAAAGTTTGGGGTGGTAAATGCTGTTCTATAAGGAGTGCTTGAGAAGGCCACTGAGTATGGAATTGAAAGACTCTTCTGGCCGATTACACCAACTCTGGACAGTGAAGAGAATTGATCTGAATGCTTTGTCAAGTCATCCACATAGAGCAGATCATCAATCCGTGCAACAATGTTAAATGCCAGGCTCTCCAAAACTCTTGAGTAGCTTTCCAAAATGGATTTCCCAACATCCTAATTAACACCGCAATATTCATTTATTAGCATAACTTTCGTAATTAAAAGCAGTCTTAAGAACAAATCTCAAATTGGAATCAATGACGCAAACCTTGTTGTACTGAATTTTGCTCATATCTAAAGTGGTCTGGGGAAGACCAGGGAACTTCTGCTTCAAGCAAAGCAGGAGGCTCTCCGCTCGATCTGCAAGTATTTCCCTCTTGTCAGCATCAACCATTAGGTCCTTGACCAAATCCCATGACGACTTTGAACTAAATCGGCTTGTGTTATTGACAGGTTTGGAGTTTATCTTTTTGCGCCACACATATATTGAGGCCTCTACTCGGTTGGCAATCTCTATAGCTTGGTGCTCAGAGGACAAACCAAGGCAATCAAGAAGACATTCAGGAGTAAACAGGTCCGAAGAAATATAGCGATAAATGAGATCTCCTAAGCATGCGTGGCCATTCTGAAACAAATTTGTAGCAAAAATTTAACAACCAACACTTTCTAGAAAGTACAACGGAAAATATTTATTTACTGTCTTTTACCTTCGGAAGAGATTCCAAATATGATTCAGGGACTTCCATGTCAGCTAGAGTAATACTGTTGATTGCCATGGCAGCTTTTAGGATCTGATTTGCACAGTCACGTTTATGCTGCAACTCCTTTCTTGAATTCTCATGGAGGCCTCCTAGAGGCACTCGAGGCACAGGAAGCCACCATTTTTCCTCTTGACGGTGAAGGACTTTTCGGAAAGAGGTTGATCCATCAGCCTCTGGGGCTAGAATCCCTTGGTCAACATACCAGAACTCTGTATCGACAAAACTATCTAATATCTCCTGCAAAAACGAGTTTATATTAAAAATAAACCAGAATCATTTCCACATTGTAAAAAGTGTCAATGGATCTTACAAGAAGCATGTTGTCCAATTTTCTTAAAGCTGGGAGGTTAATGTAAAGATCTGCTCGGGGCCTGCAAGTCATAACCTGAAATCACAGCACAAAAGACCCATGGAAAATAATTTCAATAAGATATTAATATATTTAGACTATACACCGGTAAAACTTTTCTTTTTCATGATTATATAAGTTGCTTAGGGATCAGGAGAGCCAGGGAGGATTTCATCACCAGTGGATTTGAATAGCTTCAGAAACTAGACATGGCATTTTAAACTACAAATCCAACAGTGGATACAACTTCTTCGATAGAATTCAAAAACAGCCCTAGCGTCACGTATTGAAATTCTGGGAAACGTATATGGGGAAAAGTTTAGATAGCTTTACCTCAAGGTTGCTTCCATCCGGGAAAGTCTGCCACGAGGGTATCAACTCAACAATGTGATCACTAACAGAAAGAAGCCATTCCATCTCTCTTCGCCACATTGCTTTCTTCTCAGGCGGCAGTGGTTCTAACCTCCATATTTGCCCAAATAAGGTGGCTGCAAGATTAAGGCAGTGAAGGGGAAATACCCATCAAGCAAAGAGCCAATACCAATTAATCAACACAAATCAGAAACCAGTACCAATATAAACAAATAAAATTGATAAAAAGTATCTTCAAAATACAAAAAATAGTCAACATACCACAAAGATTGGTGATTGCATTTGAAATAGCCAAGGCTGTGCAAACACCATTTCCACACCCTGACATATCTTCTCCAAGCAGCAATTTTGCAAATCTTTCCTTCATCAACTCAATCTCTATAACCCCATTAACCACACACATCAACAAAATGATTCAAGGAAGGAAAATGAAAGACATTTTTATATGATAGTCAATAATACCTGAAATTGTGGAGTCTTGTTTCTCTAATTTCCTATCATCCAAGGGGGGTTTTTGTTCATCTTCACTACAATTAGTACTGGTGCAATCTTCTGTCTCAGCATTTTCCTGTACCGGCCAACCCAATGAAGTTGGTGAAGCTGAACCTTCCTCAGAACTAATGTGACTATGTTGCTCCTCGTGCCCTGTTGTTTCTGATGTCAAAAGATCAGAACTTGAACTACTTTCAAGACCCTCGTCTTCAAGCAACTCAGCAAATGTCCCCATTTGAACCCCATTTTCACCTAAGCTTTCGTTTTTCTCAACCGAACCCTCCATTTCAGCTTTCTCTTCTTCAAAGAGACCAGGTGAAGCACAAAAAACAGGGTTGTTAACTATCATACCACTATACTCTAACCTCTGTAAGCAACAACAATTTGAATCTATAGCTCTGTAGCACAAGCTTCTAACAGATTTTGAAACCCAAAAGCTTTTAGCTTTGATACAGGGAAACAAAGCTTGAACTGGTAATGCTGTTGTTGGGTAGAGTCTATTTGTTCTTGATGGATGAAAGCTCCACCCATAAGGTTGCAACCATGACTGCTTCAATGGGTTCTTATTTCCGTCTTTATTTTCTTTTTTTGTGAGAGAAAAAGTGATAAGCTTTGTGTTCTTATTTGTGTGGAGTAAAGCTGGTCATCTTTACTAAGGCTTGCTCAAACACATGATTGGTAGAGCCTTTTTCTTCAACTCTAATTTCTAAATCTATTTAAGACCTCCCCAGTTTTTCCATTCTTTTCGTTTTTAAACTGCTCCAATTCTCCTGTTTTTAAGCAGAAAGAGAAAATGGCTTAATGATCTCTAGTTCGTGAGAAAATTAATGATAAAAGTAAGGTGATGGGAGTCGTGTAGGCGACGGATATACCCATGATGTCTTTCAATTATGTATTTAACTTCCTAAGACACGCTAGGATTTGGAACAGATATGCAAAATTAAGACATGAAAGCAACAGGCTAATCAGAGCAGTTTCCCATAACTAACATTGAGAATGATTGAAAATGAAATTGGAGTTGAAGTGAAGATCTCATAATTATCGAATAATCCCTTGTTTAATTAACATTCATCACTTCCACTATGGCCCTGCCCTATGGCCTTCTTCTACCTTTCCTTGCAACGCTTCGGGTCTTTTTGCCACTTCTCCTAACATATCCATCCCCATTTGGTTAGTGCGGTTGTTCCAACTGAAGATTTTGCTTTGCTTTGGATAGGCTCCCCCCTTCCCCCACCCCCCAACGGCTACCAAACTCTTGGCTGATGTTGACTTATAATTAGATGGAAAGAAAAAACTCCATCCCCAAGGTGTTTTGGCTTATGTTGACATAAAATTAGATGGAAAGAAAAGCATTCAAAAACTGTGTTTGACACTTTTTTTTGAATGCTTTTCTTCATTCTGGCTCCAAAACTCAATTTTTGAATGGAAAACCATTTAAGAAAGGAAGCCTTTTTCTGTTGAGTTACAAGCAAATTTGGTTGGGATGCTTTGAATATGTTTATTTATTGGATGTGTTGAGCTTGGAATATAAGTTGAGGTACCATACTCATTTACGTGAAAGCGGTGAATGATAATGTTGGAACCAAATTCACTTTTGAAGAAGAAGAAGAGATAAAAATATTGAATGTAAGAAAAAAACACAAACCCACAAAATTTTATAAAAATATTGAATGTAAGAAAAGAAACACAAACCCAAAATTTAAGAATTAAAAACAATGAGTTTTACCATGTCAAAATTTAGGAGGGCTCCAGCCTTCTAAACAAAAAATTGAGGTTTCCATGTAAAAAGGCTCAGACATGGGTTTGTGACTAGGCTATCAAAGGTACAAATCCATGAGCCCATCATCTCAATACAAGCTTCGTTTGTAATAAGAAACAAGAAGCCCATCAATGAAGCTACAGAATAACTCCACGTTGGAATACATAGAAGAGAATGCATCTGATGAAACTTTGCTTCTATAAATACAATCCAAATTCACAAGAAAGTTCCTGTGCTCCTACCCAATGGAAAACCAACCTGGAGTCTCTTATTATTCTCGAATACATTGATGAAACTTGGATAGGCAATCCCATTTTGCCTGAAGATCCTCATGAAAGAGCCATGGCTCGTTTCTGTGCCAAGTTCATAGATGAGAAAGTAGGATTCAATTACCAATTATTGGAAACACTGCTTCTTTTAATTCTGATAAGGGAGAATAAGCAATTGACATCGGCACATTGCCCTTTACAATCCAAACATTTGCCAAAGGCCTGTCTATCTAGAGGTTGGACTTGAAATGCCCAAGAAAAGAGGCTTCAAAGGCCCAGTTTTGTTTTCAGCTAACGCACCATCTTACCTCATGCAATTTTTTTTCTCCCTCATCAATTCGCATTGACTGGGCTACATTAATGCTGAAATGAACTTTCCTGGATGTTCATTGCTTGATCCCTGCTAACTTTCAATTATGTTGAAAACTTGAAGATTCTAACGACTGCGCTTTCATTTGACCGTCACTGATTAAATAAGGATGATGACAGCAAGCCTATCATATCTTCCTCCCTAAGAAAACTCGGAAATCCTCCCTCTATAAGTAGCATCAAACCATAAGTTTTCTACCACGTGTGGAAAAGTCTGACATCATGTCTGAAGAAGTGAAGGTTTTTGGAACTTTGGGAAGCCCTATGAGCTGCAGGGTAGAGCTTGCTTTGAAGTTGAAGGGTGTTCAATATGAATACATAGAAGAGGACGTCCATAAAAATAAGAGCCCATTGCTTTTGAAGTACAACCCAGTTCATAAGAAAATCCCTGTCCTCCTCCACAATGGGAAGCCAATTGCGGAGTCACTTGTTATACTTGAATACATTGAGGAAACTTGGAAAGGCAATCCCATTTTGCCGGAGGATCCTTATGAGAAAGCCATGGCTCGGTTCTGGGCTAGGTTCCTCGATGAGAAGGTAGTATTTTATCATTTAATCATTTTTAAACAGCTCAGATTCAGAAATGGGCTTCACCAGGCAAAACTTGTTTTTGGGTTCAATTTGACCCATTCAAACTTCATATATTAGTTTAATCTTCATATATAAAGGTCGTAAACCAATTTTTAAGTCATAATCGTATTTGTCTGACTTGTTTGTATATAGTGCCTGCCTGCACTATGGAACGCTGCGTGGAGCCCCGAGAATGAGCGAGAAAAGGCGGTGGAAGAAGCTTGCGACTGTCTCAAAACGCTTGAAAGTACGCTGAAGGGGAAGAGATTCTTTGGGGGAGATACAGTTGGATTGGTAGACATTGCTGCCATCTTTATTGGGTTTTGGCTTAGGGTCCTTCAAGAAGCTACAGGGCAGGAGTTGCTGTCAGCTGAGAAATTCCCTGACTTGGTCAAATGGACCGACGAGTTTGTAAGTTGCAGTGTTGTTAAGGAAAGTCTGCCTCCCAGAGAGAGACTTTGGGCCTTTTTCAAAGCTCGCGTTGCTGGAGCTATGGATGCGCAAACTAATGCCTCCAAATGAACGTTTTCCCAATGATTCTCGCTTGCTTTTGCCTCGGCTCTATTACCTGGTTTTCTGTGTAATATTAGTTTGTTTTCAAATGTTGCAACGTGCATGTGTAATGTGTTACTTGCTATCGTTTCTGGGCCAGAAAGGCAGAAATTAATAAATGAACATGTTATAGATAATTGATGTATCCTCAATTGGGCATTGTTGAGTTTATCCATGCGCCTAGCTTGTGATCAATTTAAAATAAAAGAGTCGAGCCATGTTGCAGCAGCACAAATTCATAGATCTTGGTCTTTCCATCTGCCCATGTGAAAATGGAAGAAAAAAAGTACTACAAAGTATCCCAGATTTGAAAGAGAGGTCATAATATGGACAAGACAAAGCTGATTATTATAGCCAAACAGCTTTTCCGCACCATGAAGGGCTATGATTTCGATAGTAGGGCCATAAATCAATACCAAGGGAACACAAATTGATAACAACTCATTATCTGACAAAGTTCCACATTTGAGAAACAACCAAAGCCCTTAGTCAACATGATCAGCCAAACAGGAACAGCAGATTGAACTGATAAAACCACACACTATTGTTTCGTAAATCAAATTCGAAATATAAACTTATCAGTGCTTGCTGGACCTCGATAGTTCCTTGACGATGTAACAGGGCAAGGAGCATGCGTCGTAACGTAGTTGCTCACACTCCCCAAGATAATCCTGTTTTTCATCAAACCAAACAATGCAAAAACATCAGTGATGACACTGAAACAAAGCAGGAACAACAAAAATACATCCTTTTTTATGACCATATACTGTGTACCTTTGAACGGTTCCAAGTCCTCTGCTTCCCATAACCAAAGAGTCGAGCTTTAGATCTTCAATAGCATCAAGAATTTTTTCTCTAGCATCTGCTCCCCAGTACAGTTTTGTGATAACCTGCATCTGTAATCACAAATATGATTATCAGCCACAAATAAGGCTATGTATAATGGATACAATAGATGGTCTTTTAAAGGTAAAAGAAAAGGAGAATTGCCTCTTTTTGTCTAGAAGCAGTGTCAAGCATGTCAAGAACTTCAATATCAGTTTTAACATCGTATTTCTTCATAATTTGTGGCTCTCTAAACTCGGTTAAAGGAATAAAAGCTTCAAGAATCGAAAAACAACCCAAGATTATATCAGGTCAGAAATGAAAGAAAAATAATGTGAAGCAAGGAAAGAAACTTACCAGAACCAGATTTGGCCCAGAGAGCGTTGCGAGACTCATCAAGAGAGTTAGGGTTGATGTGGATGATGTAAAGGGTGTCTCCTTTGTCAGCCAAGTTATCTATAGCCCATTTAAGAGCGTTCTTGCTGGTACATGAGAAGTCCATGGCCACCCCTATCTTCCTATCTCCTGCCATTTTCTTCCTGCTCTATCTATTTGTTGTTGCAACAAGAATAAACAAGTTTCTTGTCTGAACGTTAAAGATAAAGCCAAAAGTTCCCGAAATGCTAAAAGCAGGTTTCAAGAATGAAGAGATAGCAAGCGCATGGTTTTATATATATGGAAAGACAAAAGAAAAGACGAAATGTGAGTGCTTCGCTTGAAGTTGCAAGGCCCGAGAAAAAGGTTAATCTGGGACGAACACGTGTTCACAGGCCTTCTGATGGTTGGCATGAATAACAGTGAGCTTGCTTGGCGTCCATTCGATGATGTCGTGAAAGATATTATTTTCCTTACTTTGGTATTTACGTTGAATTTGTTTTTGTAGGCAAGTGGGTTATCACCGGCAGTTCTGAATGTTGAACAAAACTGATTGAATTAGCTTAGTCTACCTGCATAGTGCATAGGATAAACTTTGCATCCCAGTTATCGGCAAACACCTGTGAAAAAGAGTTGGCTTTTGGTGCAATTCAATTGAAGTCCAGAATAAGATCAATGAAACAAATTCAACATATTTTGTATTTCAACAATTGAGACCAGATCGCCTTTGACAAAATCAACAAGTTATCGGCAAAGCAAAGATGTGTAAGACCAGTCATCTTGCACTTAGGATGATATGAGGAGACCCCATATGAGCAACAGCAGCATTCAATAACTTGGACAATACATTCGTTGCAAGGACAAAGAGTTAGGAAGACTCATGTAGAATTGTTGTTTTGAAACGCAACTTTTATGATTGATCATTGTATAAAAATGTTGTTTTTAAACGTAAAGTTTAATGACTGACCTTTATTTACCAGCTAAGGTTCATTTAATTGCTAAGATCATTGCCCTAAAGACTTGATTAAAGTTTCTTTGTAGATAGGCTGCTTTGAATTTGTATTTCATTATGTAGGTTGTCATAACAAGCAATATTTTGGCCTCTTTTCAATATTTAAACAAGCAAAGGTTCTACTGCTGGATGACGTCCTAATATTGCTACTTCAAACCTTCCCTTGTCAAGGCCATTGCCATGTCTTATCTCAAGAAAATAATACAAGCCTCAAGGCATAAGAAAACTAGTGTTTGGATGATGTGATAAACATTAGGCTTATAGTTATAGACATGAAGATTTTAATTAGAAAAAGCAGAAGTCATCAAATCAATTAAGCACATGGGTGTAATAAGCTAATGGCTTGAAATGGAATACAAAATAAAACTGAACGACCAAGAAAGTGACCCAATATACCTGGTCGAAACTAGTTTTCTGGAAAGCTGCAACTGCCAGTCATCATAATCGGCCGAAAAACTACCAGTCATCTCTGTCTGCCCAAGCCGCAGATCTTGTAGGAGTCCAGGGAGCCTGGACTAGAAAACGAGTTGGTTTCCTGCCAAAGTCCTGGACCAGAAAATCCAAGCAAAAGATTAACCCTTGGGCCATAGTGATCTGCTTAATTATATAGTCTTCCGTGCAAGGTTTGCTTAGACAATAGGCCTTAATCACATCCCAGTCCAAGTCTAGCTTCCAAATATGGTTCAGGTTTAACAAAATCATCTTGGACTTGCTCTCGGGTGTTTAGTTTTCATAAGGAAGCCCAAAAATAAGGCGCACCCGAATTCTTGTGAATCAGTCATCAAAAAATGGGGTGAAGGACTCTTGTTGATGCTGCCATCACAGTTAAAGCTACTTCAACAGCTTCAATTTCATGACCATGAAGTGCAGTTTTTGCATTTCTTAGAGTTGGTTCATTCCTCCAGGCAAAACTAATCGCCGTCGAAATATATGAAAGCTACGCTTATGGAATTCAACAAGTGTTCTGCATGGATTAGGGAGATGGATGTGCGATTGTGAAAGAAGATTCTAACGGGCAGTTCTTCCTCCCAATCATTTTGTTCTATCAGATTCAGGGAGATGACTCATCATCCAGTCATTTGTTCAAGTGTTGAGGAACGGGGAGCCTTCTGCCGTTGGAGTTGTTTTATATCTGGTATATAAAACAAAAGTAATTGAAGCCAACATTCTTAATATATATATATATATATATATATATATATATGGAAATGGTGAAAAAGGCTATAAACAAAGAAAGAAAAAGGAACAAACTTAAGAGCACACAAGAGACATGACCAACAGATTATTAACATCAATAGATGGCCAAAGTTTGGGCTAAAAGAATCCCCCAAGAGTTTGTGTCGACAGTGAGAAACTCCCACCATAAAAAGGGAAACGACAAACTTCAGACACAAAACCCATCCTTCCCCAAATCAAGGGGACATGTTCCTCAATACTCTACTCTCTCCATACATTGTAAAACCCATTTGGGTACATTATCCAACTCTGTTTTGCTGTTAATTATTTGCGATTAATGATTTATTATCAGTAATCAGACATGTTTAAAGCTTATAGTTTTACAGCTGGTCTCCTACAACGCGCCAGTCATTGCACTTAAACCAGCCATTTTTTGTTAATAACCTTTTTTTAATTTGATTGTGCATTGTTGCTTAACATTTTCCTCAAAATCTGCCAAAGCCCAAGTGCCCAACAACATAGATCTTTTACTCTACTGCTTGGGGATTTAGTGGATTGGAATATTGGATTATGTGTATATGCTTTTCTTGCATTTTTTTTTTCTTGGATGTCTTAAAATTTAATAAGGGCCATAACTTCAACTTGTCTGCTTCAATCACAATACAAAATCCATCGATATTTAGACAGGAACCAAAAAAAATGGCTTAAAACTTGCCAATTGTCTTCCAATGACATATTAAAGTTGGAGAAACAAAATATGAATCATCAATTACAAGATATGCAAAAAATTTAGGGGAAAAAATTGATATGCCTATGAATATATTCGATATCAAAATAAAATAGCTCAACTGAGGAATTTTGTCATGGATATAGGCTTTGAAGAGAAATGTGTATTCCAACTTTTACATTTTTTTATTTAATTAGACTTAATACTTGTATTAATACATGCTTGCATTGTTTCATTCATTTGATTAAAATTTGCAACAATCAATTGTAGGGTAATTGGCAGGGAAATTGTTGCCTACCACGTTCCCTCTGGCTTTTACAAACAATGGGCGGTGGCCTCTGAGTCGAAAGACCTGATCCTCCAATCTCTTCCACGCACGCATGCATGTGAGAACTAGGAAAAATAAAGTTTAATTAGTAATATGATCAAGTGACTTTCCATAAAATGAAAGAAAAAGGGGCCAAATTTATTAACAATAGAAGATCCTCATGTGCATTTCTGCCCACTCCGATTTGGTCCATGAGACCATGACTGCACAAGAGCAAGTCCTTTAGGTTTGACTCAAGGGCAGGGGCAGCCTTCCTTTTGCACCCCCAATAAGCTATCTTCATCGTATCCTTTCCCTTACGAAATTTGAATGCGTAGTCTTATTTTTTATTCTACTTTCTAAGATTTTGTTTGATCAATTGCTGATCTTGGTGATTATTGAAATTGAACACACCATCATTAAGACCAGCTTATGATTTGCCACAGCCCTCAAAGGTAAAAACTCTATTTGACAACAGTCTTGGGTCCATGGCCATTCTAGGATTGAGCTGCTGCTCATTATCTTGCTTTAATTCTTTCCAAGCATGGGAAAGATTGGGACCTACAAATACATATTTCCTTTATGTCATAGAGTTGGGCTAATCAAAGTACCCATATCATTTATATATAAAAGAGAATAATATTATACACAACAACATAGAGAGCGTATCATTGTGATATAACATAATTACATAAATATAGCTAGACAAATAGGGTGAAAGAATCGATTCTTAACTAATCAGATGTGTACAGTTAACGACGCATGTTAAAACAAGCGGAGGGAGGGGGAAAAAAGGGAAAAAAGAATTGATCAACAACAGATCAGACAGTTAAAACTACCGAATCAAATGAACTAATGCATCTACTCCATGTCATCTTCTTTTGACAATATATATAGTCCAAGTTCTTGCAACTCCAAAAGAACCTCATCTGCTTTTGGTCACTCTTTTAAGATAAAGAAGCGAAGTAGTACTAACAAGCAGCCCCTTATGACCAAAATATGACACCACACAGGCTCCTTATTATGCAGGAATTGCACCTAATGTATAATGTCAAAATGCAGAAAGGAGGTTATAATCATATTATGTCCTTAGAAACCTCCTTCACTCATGCCTTTTCTTGTTTACTCTTTCCCAGTTCCTAGCTCTAAGACGAATGTGAAATGGGGCAAAAGGGCTGCTCTTAGTCTTAGGATTTCTCTTTCCTTGTTGCTTGAATGATTTCTTCCTAATTCTTTCACTCCTAGTTATTCTCCAAGGACTGCATTTAACCATCTATGAGCTTAAAAGACAGATTCCTTTTCAGTCTGATCTTTCATGCCTCACATTTTCTGTAAAAAAAAGAAAAAAGGATAGGTACCCATTATAGATAACCAGCGGTTTAGCTCTATTGCAAAATCTGTTTCTTCCCCCTGCCCTCTAATCTACTGTTCTATTCACTTCTTTCTGTGATCTGCAGAGCAAATTTTCATTGTTTTTTCCATTGGATTAATTGTTTAACAGCTCCTTTCTATTGAGTTGATGATACATCAATTTAACACTATCACAATCAGATGATGGGTTAATCTTTTTTCCATTAACAGTATCACAATCAAAGCTACATCCACAAGTTGGGCACTCACGGAAATTATCAACATAAAAATCAGAAGAAGCAATCCCAATTGAGAAATTCCATTGGCAGTCTTTCTAAGGGCAACTTTCAACAAACACATGGACTATAACAGCCTATTAAACCAACAATAAACATGAAACATCATATGTAAAAAGGATCCACTTCAAAACAAATGAATATAGAATAAAGAGCCAACCATGTGATTGAAAAATACCGAGTCTTCAGATGAGAAAATTTCTTCAAAAACTAGGCCTGTGATTTGGAGGAAGAACTTGATACCTCGACCAAGTTGGAAAACTTTGTCGAGCCGCTCATCATTCGGAGGAGGAAAGAAGTTTCTGGTGGCTTTGGTGGAAAAAGGCCATGGCTTCTCCTTGGAGCTGGAGTGGCCTGCCTCATCGAGAGAGAGTGAGAGTAGAAGTGTTCATAATTTAGTTTTAACGAAATTAATTTATTAAATCAATTTAATTCAATTAATTTTAATTAATTAATTAAAATAATTTTTAAAAAATTTTATTTTTAATTAATTCAGTTTTAAAACCATTTAATTGAATTAATTAAAATTTTAAGTTAAATATAACAAAATCTAAATATAAAATAAAATACACAAAATAAATTATTTTATTTCATAAATTGTTAAATTTATTAATATAATAGTTTAGTATTTAAATATTTTATTAAATAATTTTATTTAATTTATTTAAATATAATAAATTTAAATTTTAAAATATAATATAATTTAAATATATTTTTTATTTAGTTAATCAAGAAATTTAACTTAATTGATAAAATAAATTTTAATCGATTAATTTTTAAAATTAATAAAAATCGATTTGATTTATAAAAATAAAATAATTTAATTTTAAATAATTCAATTCAAAATTAATTGAATCAATCAAATAAACACTCTAAATAAAAATGCAATTCTAAAATTTTTCCCCTTCTTCCATTTTCCTCACTTTTACTTTTTCAGGGAAATAAAAAGAAAATTCTAAATCTACATTTGACTCATTACTTTCCTTGTTTTAATTTTCCTCTGCATTTTACTTTCTAACCAACCATGTAAAAAAATTTAATTCAGAATTTTATTTTGCTTTTCCAGTTACTATTATTCCTATTTGGTACCTTTAGATACGCAGTTTGTAATTTGGTAAATCCAATTTTTTTTTTCAATTATTTTAACTTAATATTTTTAAATTGACAATTTTATGTCAGATTGTTGAATACTTGTTCTTTGGAGACGTTATACATTAATTTGGGATCATATCTGTTGTCAATATTGCACTATTATTAATCAATCCTAATGATAAATTCTATAAAATCCACAAAATGTCATATAAATTTTGTATTTATAAATAAAAGAAGAAATTCTTTTACATTGATATAATTTTTATATTTTTTATTATTCAATTAAAATTAAATTCATAATTTATTTGAATTAAAATAATATTTTTAAATTTAATATTTTTTATTCAATAATCCAAAAAATTTAAGAATTACATTTATATAAGTGATATTTTCTTAATAAATAATGAGTTCTTACGTAATATTTTGATATGATTGTGTAATCATATAATTATAATTAGAAAAATATATAAATGAAGTTTTTTTTGTAATTAATACTTATATATAGTATTCTTGAGGGCATTTGATGATTAAAAAAGTATAGTAATTTTTTTTTAGAGCTCTTAGTAAATAATTAAAGATAATTCGAACATTTGTGTCAACTTGACCTGACACATTTAATATCTGTAGATACTGAATTTTATCAAGGTTTACTGGATTAAATTTTATTTTCAAGTTCTCTTTATTAATATTAAAATTAATTAATAATTAAATATATTAATAATAAAATTAATTAATTAAAAAACAAAAAAGCAGGGGGCTGTGTACGATGTTGTTGTCGCCTCCTGTCCAGCCACACCTACAGCCTACCTTAGCTCAACCAACCACCCCCTACAACCTACCCCAGCCACTCTCTACAACCACCCTTCTAGACACCACCTGCTTTCTTTTTGAGGCTTTTAAAAACCTCACACTCTTCTCTAAGAAAAGAGGACAAAAACATCGATCCCCCATTTTCCTTCACTTACGCACAAACACCTAAAAGGCTCTACCACCAGACATACTACCCTCAAACACTCTCTTCCCTTTCCAAGCTTCGGTTACCCAAAAACCCAACTCTTAAACGCCCAAAAAACCCCAAATCCCCCATACCCTAAAAACTATGACCCTAGTCTCTATGCCTGCACCTAAAGTTCTAGCACCCAAACCAACCATCGGCTCGACCTTATCCCGATTCCCAATTTCCACAAACTAGGGTCTTGGCACATGTGCCCACACACACCCATTCCCCTAAACACCACAAACCCGTGCCCAAAACCCTTCATTCTTCCCCTAACAAAACCCACAGAAACACCCAACCACAACCAAAAAAAAAAAAAAAGAAAACAAACAAAAAATCCACAAAAAAACAAACAGTCCTCCTCGTAAGGAAGAACCCAACGCCAAGCTCCTCACAAAAATAAAGGAAACACATTAGTTTTAGTTTTTTAAAAAAAAAAAAAGAGAGAAAAAAGACGAAAATCTTAAAACCTCAATCTACATTGATCAGGCTTGTTTCCGACGAAAAAAACACAAAATCTGGAAAGAAAACGAAAAAAAGAAACTTCAGAGTATTTTGTAAGCTTTTTCGGCGTTGGTGATCGATGACCGACATGACCGCCAGTGACCGATTTCTGGCAGTCGACCTGTCTTCTATTTTTTTAGGTTGAGAGAAAAAAATAGAGTTTTTTTTTTAAAGGGGAAAAAATGAGCTAAAAAAAAAACTTATTTATATATAGGCTTAGTAGTCCAAAATAACGTCGTTTTGGGACCAAGGATCCGCGTATTGACCCACGACCCGACTCGAGGTCCGTGCATCTGACTTGACCACCCATCTTTCAATTAACCTTGAACCTGTTCAATCGAACCGTTGATTGAACCGCCCGAACCGACTGGATCAATATTGATCGGATCGTTGACCGATCCGGTTCAGATAATTTTTTATTTTTTATTTTTTATTTTTTTATATATATTATTTATATTATTTTGGTTTTATTATTGTTAATTATGCATGTTTAATACCTTTAATTTTTTTTAGAATAAATATTTGTTGTTTCATAATAATAATAATTATTAATAATAAAATAAAATGATAATAAATGAGAATAATAACAAAAATTTTTTTTTAAAAATCTAAAAAATATTAATAATAAAAAAAAAATTCTCTCTAGATGTTAGAGGGAATACAATCGTACTGTAAATAATGATAATTTCGCCTAGATATTTGAAAATTATTATTAAAAAAATAAACTAAACAAATTAATATTAACTTTTTAAAAAAAATTTAAAAATCACAAAAATTGAACTTGCTCCGAAAGTCAGCTTAGATATTGGAGATTTTTATAGATGTTCGCATTTTTTTAATTCAAAAATCAAAACCTCGAAATTGAAACCCTTAATCTTTCAAACCTTAAAACTAAACCCTAAAACCTTTAAACCCTAAAATTAAAACCCTAAACTGTTAAAACCCTAAAACTAAAACCCCAAACTTCAAATCCTAAAATTTAAAACTTTAAAATCCAAAATTCTAAAAACCCTAAATTTAGCACACAATCCCAAATCATCACCCAAAAATCAAGCAAGCCTTGAAACCTCAACCTAAACATATATTCAAAATCATTTCAAAATTCTAAGGATACATGTGAAAATCTCAAAATGAGTAATTTACTTCCGAATGTCACCTAGACAATGAGATATTTAAAAAATTTTATTCCATTAAGTTTTTCAAAAGGTCCTTAATTCGCTTTAACAATGAGGTTAATAACTAATTAATAATAAAATGAGATCTTAAATATGAATAGTCACACATAAACTTCGTCTAGATATTGAGAAGTCAATGTGGTCTCATTATATTTAAAAATTCAATTTTTAAGTTTGCATTTCATCATCATACACAGCACCTATTGGCTTACATTCATTTATTTGTTATTGTTTGCACTCGCTTACATTTCTTTGTCTTTAATTTTTACTTGCTATCTGATAATACCATCATTTACTTTTTCGTACAAAATGTTTTTTTTTAATTTACTTAGTTTTAAAATTATGATATTATAAAATAAGATAAAAATAATATTATAGAGAAAATAATTCTTGGTACTCTATCTAGATGTTAGAGAGTAACTAACAATTATTTTCTACAAAAAATATTATTTTTGTTTTAAAGAATATTGTATTAAATCTTAAATAAAAAGAGTTATTTTAAATTTTACCTAAATGTTAAAGAATTTTAAGAAAATTCTTTAACTTAAAGATTTTCTCAATATTTTTAAATAAAGAATTTTAACAAAAAGTTATTTTAAAATGAAAGGAATTAGTATTAAATTTCAAATCGAAACAATTTCATCTAATACTAAAAATAACACATAATTAATTCGTACCAATTTATGGGTATTATGAGGGTGCTAATCCTTCTCCACGCATAACCGACTCATGAACTCAGGATCCGTTTTCGTAAACCAAAATTTATCTTTTGATAAACTTTAAACTCGTTTTTATAGTTTATTTAAAAGATAAACTTTTGTGTGACCAATCACACCCTAAAAAAAATTAATGGGTACTCTTTTTATTTTTTCTCAATTTTAAAATTTTTTACGTTTGACGGTCTCAAAATCATTATGACGGTATCATATCAACTTGATCACATTGTTATTATCCTCAAATGATCCTTTATCTATTATCTATAAATATAAATGTTCAAGTATCTCTAAAGTAAGTTTTATCTACTCCCTATCCTTTATATTACTCTTTTTTTGACCTCACTTATATTGATTTACACGTCGAAATATAAACATAAAAAACTCTATCTACATTTATATCTAATCATTTTTTAAAAATTTTATGCTCTTTCAAGAATATCTCCATATTATATCTCAGCATCAACAAGTATATTTAATAATAATGAACCGTAAAATCAAAGTTCAACATTAAAATAAAAAAATATACTCGTTTCACTTTCATTTTTTGTCTTGTGTGTTGGATTGCTAAGTTTTGTACAATAAAAGTAAAATGCTTATTTGTTTTTTTTTAATTTATTCCTCATTTTATCTCTCATTTATCAAACAATTTTAGAAAAGATTTGCTTAGAAGTTAGACTAATTTTTACACTTGTAAGCTTGACATGATTTGAGTTAAGTTTTAAATAAATATTTTTGAGTTCATTTTTATTTAATTTTTATTTTTAGTAACAAGATGCGAAGTTAATTTTAGAATTGATTATTTTGAATTAATACAAAATTTAATATAAACACTATCTAAATCTTTTCGATGTGAAAAGATTTATCTCATATGAAATGAAAATCCAAATCCATTTGCTTTGGAAACCTTTGTATATCATTTTTAGCAAGTTTGTAAAAGTATTTTGCTGAGACCACACACACGCACAAGCATTATTTTTTTCTATTCTTTTCCTTTTTAAACTGCTCCAATTCTCCTGTTTTTAAGCAGACAAAGATAAAGGCTTAATGATCTCTAGTTTGTGAGAAAATTAATGATAAAAGTAAGGTGATGGGAGTCGTGTAGGCGACGGATATATCCATGATGTCTTTCAATTATGTATTTAACTTCCTAAGACACGCTAGGATTTGGAACAGATATGCAAAATTAAGACATGAAAGCAACATGCTAGTCAGGGCAGTTTCTCATAACTAACATTGAGAATGATTCAGAAAATGACATTGGAGTTGAAGTGAAGATCTCATAATTATCAAATAATCCCTTGTTTAATTAACATTCATCACTTCCACTATGGCCTTGCCCTATGGCCTTCTTCTACCTTTCCTTGCAACGCTTCCGGTCTTTTTGCCACTTCTCCTAAAATATCCATCCCTGTTTGGTTAGTGCGGTTGTTCCAACTGAAGATTTTGCTTTGCTTTTGATAGGCTCCCCCCTTCCCCAATCCCCCAAAGGCTACCAAACTCTTGGCTGATGTTGACTTATAATTAGATGGAAAGAAAAAACTTCATCCCCAAGGTGTTTTGGGTTGAGTCTTTTATTTACGAAATTGTGTTTAACACCTTTTTTTTAATGTTTTTCTTCATTCTGCTGCAAAACTCAATTTTTGAATGGAAAACCATTTAAGAAAGGAAGCCTTTTTCTGTTGAGTTACAGGCAAATTTGGTTGGGATGCTTTGAATTTGTTTATTCATTGGATGTGTTGAGCTTGGAATATAAGTTGTACTATACTCGTTTACGTGAAAGCAGTGAATGATAATGTTGGAACCAACCAAATTCACTTTTGAATTTGGAATCAAAATTAGTAATCTTGTCCTTTCAACTTTAGCTGCAACGAAGAAGAGATAAAAATATTGAATGTAAGAAAAGAAACACACCCACAAATTAAGAAATAAAAATAACGAGTTCTACCATATCAAAAGTTAGGAAGGTTCCAATTCCATCCTTCTAATTAAAAAATTGAGGTTTCCATGTAAAAGGCTTAGACATGGGTTGTGTTCTGCCAAAAAAATACAAGTTGGGTTTAGATGTTGGATAATGACCAACCCATGGATCTAGCGAATTATGATTAGGCTACCAAAGGTACAATCCATGGGCCTATCATCTCAATAAGAGCTCCATTTGTAATCGGAAACAAACAGCCCATCAATGAAGCTACAGAATAACTCCAGATTGGGAATGCATAGAAGATGCGTCTGATGACAAGCTTTGAGTGTCCTTTACATCTAAAAATACAATCGAAAGTTCCTGTGCTCCTACACAATGAAAAACCAACCCTGGAGTCTCCTATTATTCTCAAATACATTGCTGAAACTTGGATAGGCAATCCAATTTTGCCTGAAGATACTCATGTGCCAAGTTCATAGATGAGAACGTAAGATTCAATTACCAATTATTGGAAACACTGCTTCTTTTAATTCTGATAAGAGGGAGAATAAGCAATTGACGTCGGCACGTTGCCCTCTACAATCCAAACATTTGCCAAAGACCTGTCTATCTAGAGGTTGGACTTGATATGCTCAAGAAAAGAGGCTTCAAGGGCCCGGTTTAATTTTAAGCTGACGCACCATCTTACCTCGTGCAATTTTTTTTTCCTCTCTCATTAATGCACATTGACTGGGCTACATTAATTGAACTTTCCTGGATGTTCACTGCTTGTCCCTCCTAACTTCCGATTATGTTGAAAACTTCAAGATTCTAACAACTGCGCTCTCATTTGACCGTCACTGATTAAATAAGGATGATGACAGCAAGCTATCATATCTTCCTCGCTAAGAAAACTAGGAAATCCTCCCTCTATAAGTAGCATCAAGCCATAAGTGTTCTACTAAATGTGGAAAAGTCTGACGTCATGTCTGAAGAAGTTAAGGTTTTTGGAGCTTGGGGAAGCCCTTTCAGCCGCAGGGTAGAGCTTGCTTTGAAGTTGAAGGGTGTTCAATATGAATACATAGAAGAGGATGTCTATAACAACAAAAGCCCTTTGCTTTTGAAATACAACCCAGTTCATAAGAAAATCCCTGTCCTCCTCCACAATGGGAAGCCAATTGCGGAGTCACTTGTTATACTTGAATACATTGAGGAAACTTGGAAAGGCAATCCCATTTTGCCGGAGGATCCTTATGAGAAAGCCATGGCTCGGTTCTGGGCTAGGTTCCTCGATGAGAAGGTAGTATTTTATCATTTAATCACTTTTAAACAGCTCAGATTTAGAAATGGGCCTCACCTGGCAAAATTTGTTTATGGGTTCAATTTGACCCATTCAAACTTCATATATAAAGGTCGTGAACCAATTTTTAAGCCATAATCGTATTTGTTGACTTGTTTGTATATAGTGCCTGCCTGCACTATGGAACGCTGCGTGGAGCCCCGAGAATGAGCGAGAAAAGTCGGTGGAAGAAGCTTGCGACTTTCTAAAAACGCTTGCAAGTGCGCTGAAGGGGAAAAGATTCTTTGGGGGAGATACAGTTGGATTGGTAGACATTGCTGCCAACTTTATTGGCTTTTGGCTTAGGGTCCTTCAAGAAGCTACAGGACAGGAGTTGCTGTCAGCTGAAAAATTCCCTGACTTGGTCAAATGGACCAACGAGTTTGTAAGTTGCAGTGTTGTTAAGGAAAGTCTGCCTCCCAGAGACAGACTTTTGGCCTTTTTCAAGGCTCGCGTTGCTGGAGCTATGGATGCGCAAACTAAAGCCTCCAAATGAACGTTTTCCCAATGATTCTCGCTTGCTTTTGCCTTGGCTCAATTACCTGGTTTTCTGTGTAATATTAGTTTGTTTTCAAATGTTGCAACGTGCATGTGTAAGGTGTTACTTGCTATCGTTTCTGGGCCAGAAAGGCAGAAATTAATAAATGAACATGTTAAAGATAATTGAAGTATCTTCAATTGAGCATTGTCGAGTTTATCCATGCACCTAGCTTGTGATCAATTTAAAATTAAAGTGTCAAGCCATGTTGCAACAGCACAAATTCATAGATCTTGGTCTTTCCATCTGCCCATGTCAAAATGGAAGAAAAAAAGTACTACAAAGTATCCCAAATTTGAAAGAGAGGTCATAATATGGACAAGAGAAAGCTGATTATTATAGCCAATCAGCTTTTCCTCAACATGAGGAATATGATTTCGATAGTAGGGCCATAAATCAATACCAAAGGAACACAAATTGATAACAATTCATATATGACAAAGTTCCACATTTGAGAAACAACCAAAGTCCTTAGTCAACATGATCAACCAAAAAGGAACAGCAGATCGAGCCGAAAAAACCATACATTATTGTTTTGTAAATCAAATTCGAAATATAAACTTATCAGTGCTTGCTGGACCTCGATGGTTCCTTAACGATGGTAACAGGGCAAGGAGCATGCGTCATAACGTAGTTGCTCACACTCCCCAAGATAATCCTGTTTTTCATCAAACCAAACAATGCAAAAACATCAGTGATGACACTGAAACAAAGCAGGAACAACAAAAATACATCCTTTTTTATGACCATATACTGTGTACCTTTGAACGGTTCCAAGTCCTCTGCTTCCCATAACCATAGAGTCGAGCTTTAGATCTTCAATAGCATCAAGAATTTTTTCTCTAGCATCTGCTCCCCAGTACAGTTTTGTGATAACCTGTATCTGTAATCGCAAATATGATTATCAGCCTCAAATAAGCCTATGTATAATGGATACAAAAGATGGTCTTTTAAAGGTTAAAGAAAAGGAGAATTGCCTCTTTTTGTCTAGAAGCAGTGTCAAGCATGTCAAGAACTTCAATATCAGTTTTAACATCGTATTTCTTCATAATTTGTGGCTCTCTAAATTCTGTTAAAGGAATAAGAGCTGCAAGAATCGAAAAACAACCCAAGATTATATCAGATCAGAAATGAAAGAAAAATAATTTGAAGCAAGGAAAGAAACATACCAGAACCAGATTTGGCCCAGAGAACGTTGCGAGACTCATCAAGAGAGTTGGGGTTGATGTGGATGATGTAAAGGGTGTCTCCTTTGTCAGCCAAGTTATCTATAGCCCATTTAAGAGCGTTCTTGCTGGTACATGAGAAGTCCATAGCCACCCCTATCTTCCTATCTCCTGCCATTCTTCCTGCTCTATTTATTTGTTGTTGCAACAAGAATAAACAAGTTTTTTGTCTGAACGTTAAAGATAAAGCCAAAAGTTCCCGAAATGCTAAAAGCAGGTTTCAAGAATGAAGAGATAGCAAGTGCATGGTTTTATATATATGGAAAGACAAAAGAAAAGACGAAATCTGAGTGTTTCCCTTGAAGTTGCAAGGCCCAAGAAAAAGGTTAATCTTGGACGAACACGTGTTCACAGGCCTTCTGATGGTTGGCATGAATAACAGTGAGCTTGCTTGGCTTCCATTCGATGATGTCGTGAAAGATATTATTTTCCTTACTTTGGTATTTACGTTGAATTTGTTTTTGTAGGCAAGTTGGTTATCACCAGTAGTTCTGAATGTTGAACAAAACTGATTGAATTAGCTTAGTCTACCTGCATAGTGCATAGGATAAACTTTGCATCCCAGTTATCGCCAAACACCTGTGAAAAAGAGTTGGCTTTTGGAGCAATTCAATTGAAGTCCAGAATAAGATCAATGAAACAAATTCAACATATTTTGTATTTCAATAATTGAGACCAGATCGCCTTTGACAAAATCAACAAGTTATCGGCAAAGCAAACATGTGTAAGACCAGTCGTCTTGCACTTAGGATGATATGAGAAGACCCCATATGAGCAACAGCAGCATTCAATAACTTGGACAATACATTCGTTGCAAGGACAAAGAGGTAGGAAGACTCATGTAGAATTGTTGTTTTGAAACGCAACTTTTATGATTGATCATTGTATAAAAATGTTGTTTTTAAACGTAAAGTTTAATGACCGACCTTTGTTTACCAGCTAAGGTTCCTTTAATTGCTAAGATCATTGCCCTAAAGACTTGATTAAAGTTTCTTTGTAGATAGGCTGCTTTGAATTTGTATTTCATTATGTAGGTTGTCATAACAAGCAATATTTTGGCCTCTTTTCAATATTTAAACAAGCAAAGGTTCTACTGCTGGATGACGTCCTAATATTGCTACTTCAAACCTTCCCTTGTCAAGCTGCCATTGCCATGTCTTATCTCAACAAAATAATACAAGCCTCAAGGCATAAGAAAACTAGTGTTTGGATGATGTGATAAACATTAGGCTTATAGTTATAGACATGAAGATTTTAATTAGAAAAACCAGAAGTCATCAAATTAATTAAGCACATGGGTGTAATAAGTTAATGGTTTGAAATGGAATATAAAATAAAACTGAACGACCAAGAAAGTGACCCAAAGTAGCTGGTCGAAACTAATTTTTTGGAAAGCTGCAACTGCCAGTCATCATAATCGGCCGAAAAACTACCAGTCATCTCTGTCTGCCCAAGCCGCAGATCTTGTAGGAGTCCAGGGAGCCTGGACTAGAAAACGAGTTGGTTTCCTGCCCAAGTCCTGGACCAGAAAATCCAAGCAAAAGATTAACGCTTGGGCCATAGTGATCTGCTTAATTATATAGTCTTCCGTGCAAGGTTTGCTTAGACAATAGGCCTTAATCACATCCCAGTCCAAGTCTAGGCTTCCAAATATGGTTCAGGTTTAACAAATCATCTTGGACTTGCTCTCGGGTGTTTAGTTTTCATAAGGAAGCCCAAAAATAAGGCGCACCCGAATTCTTGTGAATCAGTCATCAAAAATGGGTGAAGACTCTTGTTGATGCTGCCATCACAGTTAAAGCTACTTCAACAGCTTCAATTTCATGACCATGAAGTGCAGTTTTTGCATTCTTAGAGTTGGTTCATTCCTCCAGGCAAAACTAATCGCCGTCGAAATATATGAAAGCTACGCTTATGGAATTCAACAAGTGTTCTGCATGGATTAGGGAGATGGATGTGCGATTGTGAAAGAAGATTCTAACGGGCAGTTCTTCCTCCCAATCATATTGTTCTATCAGATTCAGGGAGATGACTCATCATCCAGTCATTTGTTCAAGTGTTGAGGAACGGGGAGCCTTCTGCCGTTGGAGTTGTTTTATATCTGGTATATAAAACAAAAGTAATTGAAGCCAACATTCTTAATATATATATATATATATATATATATGGAAATGGAGAAAAAGGCTATAAACAAAGAAAGAAAAAGGAACAAACTTAAGAGCACACAAGAGACATGACCAACAGATTATTTAACATCAATAGATGGCCAAAGTTTGGGCTAAAAGAATCCCCCAAGAGTTTGTGTCGACAGTGAGAAACTCCCACCATAAAAAGGGAAACGACAAACTTCAGACACAAAACCCATCCTTCCCCAAATCAAGGTGACATGTTCCTCGATACTCTACTCTCTCCATACATTGTAAAACCCATTTGGGTACATTATCCAACTCTGTTTTGCTGTTAATTATTTGCGATTAATGATTTATTATCAGTAATCAGACATGTTTAAAGCTTATAGTTTTACAGCTGGTCTCCTACAACGCGCCAGTCATTGCACTTAAACCAGCCATTTTTTGTTAATAACCTTTTTTTTAATTTGATTGTGCATTGTTGCTTAACATTTTCCTCAAAATCTGCCAAAGCCCAAGTGCCCAACAACATAGATCTTTTACTCTACT
This sequence comes from Durio zibethinus, assembly GCF_002303985.1. The sequence goes on from NW_019168492.1 coordinate 25,148,310, forward strand.
GCTTGGGGATTTAGTGGATTGGAATATTGGATTATGTGTATATGCTTTTCTTGCATTTTTTTTTTCTTGGATGTCTTAAAATTTAATAAGGGCCATAACTTCAACTTGTCTGCTTCAATTACAATACAAAATCCATCGATATTTAGACAGGAACCAAAAAAAATGGCTTAAAACTTGCCAATTGTCTTCCAATGACATATTAAAGTTGGAGAAACAAAATATGAATCATCAATTACAAGATATGCAAAAAATTTAGGGGAAAAAATTGATATGCCTATGAATATATTCGATATCAAAATAAAATAGCTCAACTGAGGAATTTTGTCATGGATATAGGCTTTGAAGAGAAATGTGTATTCCAACTTTTACATTTTTTTATTTAATTAGACTTAATACTTGTATTAATACATGCTTGCATTGTTTCATTCATTTGATTAAAATTTGCAACAATCAATTGTAGGGTAATTGGCAGGGAAATTGTTGCCTACCACGTTCCCTCTGGCTTTTACAAACAATGGGCGGTGGCGTCTGAGTCGAAAGACCTGATCCTCCAATCTCTTCCACGCACGCATGCATGTGAGAACTAGGAAAAAGAAAGTTTAATTAGTAATATGATCAAGTGACTTTCCATAAAATGAAAGAAAAAGGGGCCAAATTTATTAATAATAGAAGATCCTCATGTGCATTTCTTCCCACTCCGATTTGGTCCATGAGGCCATGACTGCACAAGAGCAAGTCCTTTAGGTTTGACTCAAGGGCAGGGGCAGCCTTCCTTTTGCAACCCCAACAAGCTATCTTCATCGTATCCTTTCCCTTACGAAATTTGAATGCGTAGTCTTATTTTTTATTCTACTTTCTAAGATTTTGTTTGATCAATTGCTGATCTTGGTGATTTTTGAAATTGAACACACCATCATTAAGACCAGCTTATGATTTGCCACAGCCCTCAAAGGTAAAAACTCTATTTGACAACAGTCTTGGGTCCATGGCCATTCTAGGATTGAGCTGCTGCTCATTATTTTGCTTTAATTCTTTCCAAACATGGGAAAGATTGGGACCTACAAATACATATTTCCTTTATGTCATAGAGTTGGGCTAATCAAAGTACCCATATCATTTATATATAAAAGAGAATAATATTATACACAACAACATAGAGAGCGTATCATTGTGATATAACATAATTACATAAATATAGCTAGGAGGCTAACAAATAGGGTGAAAGAATCGATTCTTAACTAATCAGATGTGTACAGTTAACGACGCATGTTAAAACAAGCGGAGGGAGGGGGAAAAAAAGGAAAAAAGAATTGATCAACAACAGATCAGACAGTTAAAACTACCGAATCAAACGAACTAATGCATCTACTCCATGTCATCTTCTTTTGACAATATATATAGTCCAAGTTCTTGCAACTCCAAAAGAACCTCATCTGCTTTTGGTCACTCTTTTAAGATAAAGAAGCGAAGTAGTACTAACAAGCAGCCCCTTATGACCAAAATATGACACCACACAGGCTCCTTATTATGCAGGAATTGCACCTAATGTATAATGTCAAAATGCAGAAAGGAGGTTATAATCATATTATGTCCTTAGAAACCTCCTTCAGTCATGCCTTTTCTTGTTTACTCTTTCCCAGTTCCTAGCTCTAAGACGAATGTGAAATGGGGCAAAAGGGCTGCTCTTAGTCTTAGGATTTCTCTTTCCTTGTTGCTTGAATGATTTCTTCCTAATTCTTTCGCTCCTAGTTATTCTCCAAGGACTGCATTTAACCATCTATGAGCTTAAAAGACAGATTCCTTTTCAGTCTGATCTTTCATGCCTCACATTTTCTGTAAAAAAAAGAAAAAAGGATAGGTACCCATTATAGATAACCAGCGGTTTAGCTTCTATTGCAAAATCTGTTCTTCCCCCTGCCCTCTAATCTAGTGTTCTATTCACTTCTTTCTGTGATCTGCAGAGCAAATTTTCATTGTTTTTTCCATTGGATTAATTGTTTAACAGCTCCTTTCTATTGAGTTGATGATACATCAATTTAACACTATCACAATCAGATGATGGGTTAATCTTTTTTCCATTAACAGTATCACAATCAAGCTACATCCACAAGTTGGGCACTCACGGAAATTATCAACATAAAAATCAGAAGAAGCAATCCCAATTGAGAAATTCCATTGGCAGTCTTTCTAACGGCAACTTTCAACAAACACATGGACTATAACAGCCTATTAAACCAACAATAAACATGAAACATCATATGTAAAAAGGATCCACTTCAAAACAAATGAATATAGAATAAAGAACCAACCATGTGATTGAAAAATACCGAGTCTTCAGTGGAGAAAATTTCTTCAAAAACTAGGCCTGTGATTTGGAGGAAGAACTTGATACCTCGACCAAGTTGGAAAACTTTGTCGAGCCGCTCATCATTCGGAGGAGGAAAGAAGTTTCTGGTGGCTTTGGTGGAAAAAGGCCATGGCTTCTCCTTGGAGCTGGAGTGGCCTGCCTCATCGAGAGAGAGTGAGAGTAGAAGTGTTCATAATTTAGTTTTAACGAAATTAATTTATTAAATCAATTTAATTCAATTAATTTTAATTAATTAATTAAAATAATTTTTAAAAAATTTTATTTTTAATTAATTCAGTTTTAAAACCATTTAATTGAATTAATTAAAATTTTAAGTTAAATATAACAAAATCTAAATATAAAATAAAATACACAAAATAAATTATTTTATTTCATAAATTGTTAAATTTATTAATATAATACTTTAGTATTTAAATATTTTATTAAATAATTTTATTTAATTTATTTAAATATAATAAATTTAAATTTTAAAATATAATATAATTTAAATATATTTTTTATTTAGTTAATCAAGAAATTTAACTTAATTGATAAAATAAATTTTAATCGATTAATTTTTAAAATTAATAAAAATTGATTTGATTTATAAAAATAAAATAATTTAATTTTAAATAATTCAATTCAAAATTAATTGAATCAATCAAATAAACACTCTAAATAAAAATGCAATTCTAAAATTTTTCCCCTTCTTCCATTTTCCTCACTTTTACTTTTTCAGGGAAATAAAAAGAAAATTCTAAATCTACATTTGACTCATTACTTTCCTTGTTTTAATTTTCCTCTGCATTTTACTTTCTAACCAACCATGTAAAAAAATTTAATTCAGAATTTTATTTTGCTTTTCCAGTTACTATTATTCCTATTTGGTACCTTTAGATACGCAGTTTGTAATTTGGTAAATCCAATTTTTTTTTTCAATTATTTTAACTTAATATTTTTAAATTGACAATTTTATGTCAGATTGTTGAATACTTGTTCTTTGGAGACGTTATACATTAATTTGGGATCATATCTGTTGTCAATATTGCACTATTATTAATCAATCCTAATGATAAATTCTATAAAATCCACAAAATGTCATATAAATTTTGTATTTATAAATAAAAGAAGAAATTCTTTTACATTGATATAATTTTTATATTTTTTATTATTCAATTAAAATTAAATTCATAATTTATTTGAATTAAAATAATATTTTTTAAATTTAATATTTTTATTCAATAATCCAAAAAATTTAAGAATTACATTTATATAAGTGATATTTTCTTAATAAATAATGAGTTCTTACGTAATATTTTGATATGATTGTGTAATCATATAATTATAATTAGAAAAATATATAAATGAAGTTTTTTTTGTAATTAATACTTATATATAGTATTCTTGAGGGCATTTGATGATTAAAAAAGTATAGTAATTTTTTTTTAGAGCTCTTAGTAAATAATTAAAGATAATTCGAACATTTGTGTCAACTTGACCTGACACTTTTAATATCTGTAGATACTAAATTTTATCAAGGTTTACTGGATTAAATTTTATTTTCAAGTTCTGTTTATTAATATTAAAATTAATTAATAATAAAATTAATTAATTAAAAAACAAAAAAGCAGGGGGCTGTGTACGATGTTGTTGTCGCCTCCTGTCCAGCCATACCTATAGCCTACCTTAGCTCAACCAACCACCCCCTATAACCTACCCCAGCCACTCTCTACAGCCACCCTTCTAGACACCACCTGCTTCCTTTTTTAGGCTTTTAAAAACCTCACACTCTTCTCTAACAAAAGAGGACAAAAACATCGATCCCCCATTTTCCTTCACTTGCGCACAAACACCTAAAAGGCTCTACCACCAGACATACTACCCTCAAACACTCTCTTCCCTTTCCAAGCTTCGGTTACCCAAAAACCCAACTCTTAAACGCCCAAAAAACCCCAAATCCCCCATACCCTAAAAACTATGACCCTAGTCTCGTGCCTGCACCTAAAGTTCTAGCACCCAAACCAACCATCGGCTCGACCTTATCCCGATTCCCAACTTCCACAAACTAGGGTCTTGGCACATGTGCCCACACACACCCATTCCCCTAAACACCACAAACCCGTGCCCAAAACCCTTCATTCTTCCCCTAACAAAACCCACAGAAACACCCAACCACAACCAAAAAAAAAAAAAAAGAAAACAAACAAAAAATCCACAAAAAAACAAACAGTCCTCCTCGTAAGGAAGAACCCAACGCCAAGCTCCTCACAAAAATAAAAGAAACACATCAGTTTTAGTTTTTAAAAAAAAAAAAGAGAGAGAAAAAAGACGAAAATCTTAAAACCTCAATCTACATTGATCAGGCTTGTTTCCGACGAAAGAAACACAAAATCTGGAAAGAAAACGAAAAAAAAAAACTTCAGAGTATTTTGTAAGCTTCTTCGGCGTTGGTGATCGACGACCGACATGACCGCCAGTGACCGATTTCTGGCAGTCGACCTGTCTTCTATTTTTTTAGGTTGAGAGAAAAAAATAGAGTTTTTTTTTTAAAGGGGAAAAAATGAGCTAAAAAAAAAACTTATTTATATATAGGCTTAGTAGTCCAAAATAACGTCGTTTTGAGACCAAGGATCCGCGTATTGACCCACGACCCGACTCGAGGTCCGTGCATCTGACTTGACCACCCATCTTTCAATTAACCTTGAACCTGTTCAATCGAACCGTTGATTGAACCGCCCGAACCGACTGGATCAATATTGATCGGATCATTGACCGATCCGGTTCAGATAATTTTTTATTTTTTATTTTTTATATATATTATTTATATTATTTTGGTTTTATTATTGTTAATTATGCATGTTTAATACCTTTAATTTTTTTTAGAATAAATATTTGTTGTTTCATAATAATAATAATTATTAATAATAAAATAAAATGATAATAAATGAGAATAATAACAAAAAAAAATTTTAAAAATCTAAAAAATATTAATAATAAAAAAAAAATTCTCTCTAGATGTTAGAGGGAATACAATCGTACTGTAAATAATGATAATTTCGCCTAGATATTTGAAAATTATTATTAAAAAAATAAACTAAACAAATTAATATTAACTTTTTAAAAAAATTTTAAAAATCACAAAAATTAAACTTGCTCCGAAAGTCAGCTTAGATATTGGAGATTTTTATAGATGTTCGCATTTTTTTAATTCAAAAATCAAAACCTCGAAATTGAAACCCTTAATCTTTCAAACCTTAAAACTAAACCCTAAAACCTTTAAACCCTAAAATTAAAACCCTAAACTGTTAAAACCCTAAAACTAAAACCCCAAACTTCAAATCCTAAAATTTAAAACTTTAAAATCCAAAATTCTAAAAACCCTAAATTTAGCACACAATCCCAAATCATCACCCAAAAATCAAGCAAGCCTTGAAACCTCAACCTAAACATATATTCAAAATCATTTCAAAACTCTAAGGATACATGTGAAAATCTCAAAATGAGTAATTTACTTCCGAATGTCGCCTAGACAATGAGATATTTAAAAAATTTTATTCCATTAAGTTTTTCAAAAAGGTCCTTAATTCGCTTTAACAATGAGGTTAATAACTAATTAATAATAAAATGAGATCTTAAATATGAATAATCACACATAAACTTCGTCTAGATATTGAGAAGTCAATGTGGTCTCATTATATTTAAAAATTCAATTTTTAAGTTTGCATTTCATCATCATACACAGCACCTATTGGCTTACATTCATTTATTTGTTATTGTTTGCACTCGCTTACATTTCTTTGTCTTTAATTTTTACTTGCTATCTGATAATACCATCATTTACTTTTTCGTACAAAATATTTTTTTTTAATTTACTTAGTTTTAAAATTATGATATTATAAAATAAGATAAAAATAATATTATAGAGAAAATAATTCTTGGTACTCTATCTAGATGTTAGAGAGTAACTAACAATTATTTTCTACAAAAAATATTATTTTTGTTTTAAAGAATATTGTGTTAAATCTTAAATAAAAAGAGTTATTTTAAATTTTACCTAAATGTTAAAGAATTTTAAGAAAATTCTTTAACTTAAAGATTTTCTCAATATTTTTAAATAAAGAATTTTAACAAAAAGTTATTTTAAAATGAAAGGAATTAGTATTAAATTTCAAATCGAAACCATTTCATCTAATACTAAAAATAACACATAATTAATTCGTACCAATTTATGGGTATTATGAGGGTGCTAATCCTTCTCCACGCATAACCGACTCATGAACTCAGGATCCGTTTTCGTAAACCAAAATTTATCTTTTGATAAACTTTAAACTCGTTTTTATAGTTTATTTAAAAGATAAACTTTTGTGTGACCAATCACACCCTAAAAAAAATTAGTGGCTACTCTTTTTATTTTTTCTCAATTTTAAAATTTCTTACGTTTGACGGTCTCAAAATTATTATGACGGTATCATATCAACTTGATCACATTGTTATTATCCTCAAATGATCCTTTATCTATTATCTATAAATATAAATGTTCAAGTATCTCTAAAGTAAGTTTTATCTACTCCCTATCTTTTATATTACTCTTTTTTTTATCTCACTTATATTGATTTACACGTCAAAATATAAACATAAAAAACTCTATCTACATTTATATCTAATCATTTTTTAAAAATTTTATGCTCTTTCAAGAATATCTCCATATTATATCTCAGCATCAACAAGTATATTTAATAATAATGAACCGTAAAATCAAAGTTCAACATTAAAATAAAAAAATATACTCGTTTCACTTTCATTTTTTGTCTTGTGTGTTGGATTGCTAAGTTTTGTACAATAAAAGTAAAATGCTTATTTGTTTTTTTTAATTTATTCCTCATTTTATCTCTCATTTATCAAACAATTTTAGAAAAGATTTGCTTAGAAGTTAGACTAATTTTTACACTTGTAAGCTTGACATGATTTGAGTTAAGTTTTAAATAAATATTTTTGAGTTCATTTTTATTTAATTTTTATTTTTAGTAACAAGATGCGAAGTTAATTTTAGAATTGATTATTTTGAATTAATACAAAATTTAATATAAACACTATCTAAATCTTTTCGATGTGAAAAGATTTATCTCATATGAAATGAAAATCCAAATCCATTTGCTTTGGAAACCTTTGTATATCATTTTTAGCAAGTTTGTAAAAGTATTTTGCTGAGACCACACACACGCACAAGCATTATTTTTTTCTATTCTTTTCCTTTTTAAACTGCTCCAATTCTCCTGTTTTTAAGCAGACAAACATAAAGGCTTAATGATCTCTAGTTTGTGAGAAAATTAATGATAAAAGTAAGGTGATGGGAGTCGTGTAGGCGACGGATATATCCATGATGTCTTTCAATTATGTATTTAACTTCCTAAGACACGCTAGGATTTGGAACAGATATGCAAAATTAAGACATGAAAGCAACAGGCTAGTCAGGGCAGTTTCTCATAACTAACATTGAGAATGATTGAGAAAATGACATTGGAGTTGAAGTGAAGATCTCATAATTATCAAATAATCCCTTGTTTAATTAACATTCATCACTTCCACTATGGCCTTGCCCTATGGCCTTCTTCTATCTTTCCTTACAACGCTTCCGGTCTTTTTGCCACTTCTCCTAACATATCCATCCCTGTTTGGTTAGTGCGGTTGTTCCAACTGAAGATTTTGCTTTGCTTTGGATAGGCTCCCCCCTTCCGCAATCCCCCAAAGGCTACCAAACTCTTGGCTGATGTTGACTTATAATTAGATGGAAAGAAAAAACTTCATCCCCAAGGTGTTTTGGGTTGAGTCTTTTATTTACGAAATTGTGTTTAACACCTTTTTTTTAATGTTTTTCTTCATTCTGCTGCAAAACTCAATTTTTGAATGGAAAACCATTTAAGAAAGGAAGCCTTTTTCTGTTGAGTTACAGGCAAATTTGGTTGGGATGCTTTGAATATGTTTATTCATTGGATGTGTTAGAGCTTGGAATATAAGTTGTACTATACTCGTTTACGTGAAAGCAGTGAATGATAATGTTGGAACCAACCAAATTCACTTTTGAATTTTGAATCAAAATTAGTAATCTTGTCCTTTCAACTTTAGCTGCAACGAAGAAGAGATAAAAATATTGAATGTAAGAAAAGAAACACACCCACAAATTAAGAAATAAAAATAATGAGTTCTACCATATCAAAAGTTAGGAAGGTTCCAATTCCATCCTTCTAATTAAAAAATTGAGGTTTCCATGTAAAAGGCTTAGACATGGGTTGTGTTCTGCCAAAAAAATACAAGTTGGGTTTAGATGTTGGATAATGACCAACCCATGGATCTAGCGAATTATGATTAGGCTACCAAAGGTACAATCCATGGGCCTATCATCTCAATAAGAGCTCCATTTGTAATCGGAAACAAACAGCCCATCAATGAAGCTACAGAATAACTCCAGATTGGGAATGCATAGAAGATGCGTCTGATGACAAGCTTTGAGTGTCCTTTACATCTAAAAATACAATCGAAAGTTCCTGTGCTCCTACACAATGAAAAACCAACCCTGGAGTCTCCTATTATTCTCAAATACATTGCTGAAACTTGGATAGGCAATGCAATTTTGCCTGAAGATACTCATGTGCCAAGTTCATAGATGAGAACGTAAGATTCAATTACCAATTATTGGAAACACTGCTTCTTTTAATTCTGATAAGAGGGAGAATAAGCAATTGACGTCGGCACGTTGCCCTCTACAATCCAAACATTTGCCAAAGACCTGTCTATCTAGAGGTTGGACTTGATATGCTCAAGAAAAGAGGCTTCAAGGGCCCGGTTTAATTTTAAGCTGACGCACCATCTTACCTCGTGCAATTTTTTTTTCCTCTCTCATTAATGCACATTGACTGGGCTACATTAATTGAACTTTCCTGGATGTTCACTGCTTGTCCCTCCTAACTTCCGATTATGTTGAAAACTTCAAGATTCTAACAACTGCGCTCTCATTTGACCGTCACTGATTAAATAAGGATGATGACAGCAAGCTATCATATCTTCCTCGCTAAGAAAACTAGGAAATCCTCCCTCTATAAGTAGCATCAAGCCATAAGTGTTCTACTAAATGTGGAAAAGTCTGACGTCATGTCTGAAGAAGTTAAGGTTTTTGGAGCTTGGGGAAGCCCTTTCAGCCGCAGGGTAGAGCTTGCTTTGAAGTTGAAGGGTGTTCAATATGAATACATAGAAGAGGATGTCTATAACAACAAAAGCCCTTTGCTTTTGAAATACAACCCAGTTCATAAGAAAATCCCTGTCCTCCTCCACAATGGGAAGCCAATTGCGGAGTCACTTGTTATACTTGAATACATTGAGGAAACTTGGAAAGGCAATCCCATTTTGCCGGAGGATCCTTATGAGAAAGCCATGGCTCGGTTCTGGGCTAGGTTCCTCGATGAGAAGGTAGTATTTTATCATTTAATCACTTTTAAACAGCTCAGATTTAGAAATGGGCCTCACCTGGCAAAATTTGTTTATGGGTTCAATTTGACCCATTCAAACTTCATATATAAAGGTCGTGAACCAATTTTTAAGCCATAATCGTATTTGTTGACTTGTTTGTATATAGTGCCTGCCTGCACTATGGAACGCTGCGTGGAGCCCCGAGAATGAGCGAGAAAAGTCGGTGGAAGAAGCTTGCGACTTTCTAAAAACGCTTGCAAGTGCGCTGAAGGGGAAAAGATTCTTTGGGGGAGATACAGTTGGATTGGTAGACATTGCTGCCAACTTTATTGGCTTTTGGCTTAGGGTCCTTCAAGAAGCTACAGGACAGGAGTTGCTGTCAGCTGAAAAATTCCCTGACTTGGTCAAATGGACCAACGAGTTTGTAAGTTGCAGTGTTGTTAAGGAAAGTCTGCCTCCCAGAGACAGACTTTTGGCCTTTTTCAAGGCTCGCGTTGCTGGAGCTATGGATGCGCAAACTAAAGCCTCCAAATGAACGTTTTCCCAATGATTCTCGCTTGCTTTTGCCTTGGCTCAATTACCTGGTTTTCTGTGTAATATTAGTTTGTTTTCAAATGTTGCAACGTGCATGTGTAAGGTGTTACTTGCTATCGTTTCTGGGCCAGAAAGGCAGAAATTAATAAATGAACATGTTAAAGATAATTGAAGTATCTTCAATTGAGCATTGTCGAGTTTATCCATGCACCTAGCTTGTGATCAATTTAAAATTAAAGTGTCAAGCCATGTTGCAACAGCACAAATTCATAGATCTTGGTCTTTCCATCTGCCCATGTCAAAATGGAAGAAAAAAAGTACTACAAAGTATCCCAAATTTGAAAGAGAGGTCATAATATGGACAAGAGAAAGCTGATTATTATAGCCAATCAGCTTTTCCTCAACATGAGGAATATGATTTCGATAGTAGGGCCATAAATCAATACCAAAGGAACACAAATTGATAACAATTCATATATGACAAAGTTCCACATTTGAGAAACAACCAAAGTCCTTAGTCAACATGATCAACCAAAAAGGAACAGCAGATCGAGCCGAAAAAACCATACATTATTGTTTTGTAAATCAAATTCGAAATATAAACTTATCAGTGCTTGCTGGACCTCGATGGTTCCTTAACGATGGTAACAGGGCAAGGAGCATGCGTCATAACGTAGTTGCTCACACTCCCCAAGATAATCCTGTTTTTCATCAAACCAAACAATGCAAAAACATCAGTGATGACACTGAAACAAAGCAGGAACAACAAAAATACATCCTTTTTTATGACCATATACTGTGTACCTTTGAACGGTTCCAAGTCCTCTGCTTCCCATAACCATAGAGTCGAGCTTTAGATCTTCAATAGCATCAAGAATTTTTTCTCTAGCATCTGCTCCCCAGTACAGTTTTGTGATAACCTGTATCTGTAATCGCAAATATGATTATCAGCCTCAAATAAGCCTATGTATAATGGATACAAAAGATGGTCTTTTAAAGGTTAAAGAAAAGGAGAATTGCCTCTTTTTGTCTAGAAGCAGTGTCAAGCATGTCAAGAACTTCAATATCAGTTTTAACATCGTATTTCTTCATAATTTGTGGCTCTCTAAATTCTGTTAAAGGAATAAGAGCTGCAAGAATCGAAAAACAACCCAAGATTATATCAGATCAGAAATGAAAGAAAAATAATTTGAAGCAAGGAAAGAAACATACCAGAACCAGATTTGGCCCAGAGAACGTTGCGAGACTCATCAAGAGAGTTGGGGTTGATGTGGATGATGTAAAGGGTGTCTCCTTTGTCAGCCAAGTTATCTATAGCCCATTTAAGAGCGTTCTTGCTGGTACATGAGAAGTCCATAGCCACCCCTATCTTCCTATCTCCTGCCATTCTTCCTGCTCTATTTATTTGTTGTTGCAACAAGAATAAACAAGTTTTTGTCTGAACGTTAAAGATAAAGCCAAAAGTTCCCGAAATGCTAAAAGCAGGTTTCAAGAATGAAGAGATAGCAAGTGCATGGTTTTATATATATGGAAAGACAAAAGAAAAGACGAAATCTGAGTGTTTCCCTTGAAGTTGCAAGGCCCAAGAAAAAGGTTAATCTTGGACGAACACGTGTTCACAGGCCTTCTGATGGTTGGCATGAATAACAGTGAGCTTGCTTGGCTTCCATTCGATGATGTCGTGAAAGATATTATTTTCCTTACTTTGGTATTTACGTTGAATTTGTTTTTGTAGGCAAGTTGGTTATCACCAGTAGTTCTGAATGTTGAACAAAACTGATTGAATTAGCTTAGTCTACCTGCATAGTGCATAGGATAAACTTTGCATCCCAGTTATCGCCAAACACCTGTGAAAAAGAGTTGGCTTTTGGAGCAATTCAATTGAAGTCCAGAATAAGATCAATGAAACAAATTCAACATATTTTGTATTTCAATAATTGAGACCAGATCGCCTTTGACAAAATCAACAAGTTATCGGCAAAGCAAACATGTGTAAGACCAGTCGTCTTGCACTTAGGATGATATGAGAAGACCCCATATGAGCAACAGCAGCATTCAATAACTTGGACAATACATTCGTTGCAAGGACAAAGAGGTAGGAAGACTCATGTAGAATTGTTGTTTTGAAACGCAACTTTTATGATTGATCATTGTATAAAAATGTTGTTTTTAAACGTAAAGTTTAATGACCGACCTTTGTTTACCAGCTAAGGTTCCTTTAATTGCTAAGATCATTGCCCTAAAGACTTGATTAAAGTTTCTTTGTAGATAGGCTGCTTTGAATTTGTATTTCATTATGTAGGTTGTCATAACAAGCAATATTTTGGCCTCTTTTCAATATTTAAACAAGCAAAGGTTCTACTGCTGGATGACGTCCTAATATTGCTACTTCAAACCTTCCCTTGTCAAGCTGCCATTGCCATGTCTTATCTCAACAAAATAATACAAGCCTCAAGGCATAAGAAAACTAGTGTTTGGATGATGTGATAAACATTAGGCTTATAGTTATAGACATGAAGATTTTAATTAGAAAAAGCAGAAGTCATCAAATTAATTAAGCACATGGGTGTAATAAGTTAATGGTTTGAAATGGAATATAAAATAAAACTGAACGACCAAGAAAGTGACCCAAAGTAGCTGGTCGAAACTAATATTTTGGAAAGCTGCAACTGCCAGTCATCATAATCGGCCGAAAAACTACCAGTCATCTCTGTCTGCCCAAGCCGCAGATCTTGTAGGAGTCCAGGGAGCCTGGACTAGAAAACGAGTTGGTTTCCTGCCCAAGTCCTGGACCAGAAAATCCAAGCAAAAGATTAACGCTTGGGCCATAGTGATCTGCTTAATTATATAGTCTTCCGTGCAAGGTTTGCTTAGACAATAGGCCTTAATCACATCCCAGTCCAAGTCTAGGCTTCCAAATATGGTTCGGGTTTAACAAATCATCTTGGACTTGCTCTCGGGTGTTTAGTTTTCATAAGGAAGCCCAAAAATAAGGTGCACCCGAATTCTTGTGAATCAGTCATCAAAAATGGGTGAAGACTCTTGTTGATGCTGCCATCACAGTTAAAGCTACTTCAACAGCTTCAATTTCATGACCATGAAGTGCAGTTTTTGCATTCTTAGAGTTGGTTCATTCCTCCAGGCAAAACTAATCGCCGTCGAAATATATGAAAGCTATGCTTATGGAATTCAACAAGTGTTCTGCATGGATTAGGGAGATGGATGTGCGATTGTGAAAGAAGATTCTAACCGGCAGTTCTTCCTCCCAATCATATTGTTCTATCAGATTCAGGGAGATGACTCATCATCCAGTCATTTGTTCAAGTGTTGAGGAACGGGGAGCCTTCTGCCGTTGGAGTTGTTTTATATCTGGCATATAAAACAAAAGTAATTGAAGCCAACATTCTTAATATATATATATATATATATATATATATATGGAAATGGAGAAAAAGGCTATAAACAAAGAAAGAAAAAAGAACAAACCTAAGAGCACACAAGAGACAAGACCCACAGATTATTTAACATCAATAGATGGTCAAAGTTTGGGCCAAAAGAATCCCCCAAGAGTTTGTGTCGACAGTGAGAAACTCCCACCATAAAAAGGCAAACGACAAACTTCAGACACAAAACCCATCCTTCCCCAAATCAAGGGGACATGTTCCTCAATACTCTACTCTCTCCATACATTGTAAAACCCATTTGGGTACATTATCCAACTCTGTTTTGCTGTTAATTATTTGCGATTAATGATTTATTATCAGTAATCAGACATGTTTAAAGCTTATAGTTTTACAGCTGGTCTCCTACAACGCACTTAAACCAGCCATTTTTTGTTAATAACCTTTTTTTAATTTGATTGTGCATTGTTGATTAACATTTTCCTCAAAATCTGCCAAAGCCCAAGTGCCCAACAACATAGATCTTTTACTCTACTGCTTGGGGATTTAGTGGATTGGAATATTGAATTATGTGTATATGCTTTTCTTGCATTTTTTTTTCTTGGATGTCTTAAAATTTAATAAGGGCCATAACTTCAACCTGTCTGCTTCAATTACAATACAAAATTTATCGATATTTAGACAGGAACCAAAAAAAAATGGCTTAAAACTTGCCAATTGTCTTCCAATGACATATTAAAGTTGGAGAAACAAAATATGAATCATCAATTACAAGATATGCAAAAAATTTAGTGGAAAAAATTGATATGCCTATGAATATATTCGATATCAAAATAAAATAGCTCAACTGAGGAATTTTGTCACGGATATAGGCTTTGAAGAGAAATTGGTCTTCCAACTTTTACATTTTTTTATTTAATTAGACTTAATACTTGTATTAATACATGCTTCCAATGTTTCATTCATTTGATTAAAATTTGCAACAATCAATTGTAGGGCAATTGGCAGGGAAATTGTTGCTTACCACGTTCCCCCAGGCTTTTACAAACAATGGGCGGTGGCCTCTGATTCAAAAGACCTGATCCTCCAATCTCTTCCACGCACGCATGCATGTGAGAGCTAGGAAAAAGAAAGTTTAATTAGTAATATGATCAAGTGACTTTCCATAAAATGAAAGAAAAAGGGGCCAAATTTATTAATAATAGAAGATCCTCGTGCATTTCTGCCCACTCCGATTTGGTCCACGAGACCATGACTGCACGACAGCAAGTCCTTTAGGTTTGACTCAAGGGCAGGGGCAGCCTTCCTTTTGTACCCCCAATAAGCTATCTTCAACATATCCTTTCCCTTACGAAATTTGAATGCGTGGTCTTATTTTTTATTCTACTTTCTAAGATTTTGTTTGATCAATTGCTGATCTTGGTGATTATTGAAATTGAACACACCATCATTAAGACCAGCTTATGATTTGCCACAGCCCTCAAAGGTAAAAACTCTATTTGACTACAGTCTTGGGTCCATGGCCATTCTAGGATTGAGCTGCTGCTCATTATTTTGCTTTAATTCTTTCCGAGCATGGGAAAGATTGGGACCTACCAATACATATTTCCTTTATGTCATAGAGTTGGGCTAATCAAAGTACCCATATCATTTATATATAAAAGAGAATAATATATTAAACAACAACATAGAGAGCGTGTCATTGTGATATAACATAATTACATAAATATAGCTAGACAAATAGGGTGAAAGAATCGATTCTTAACTAATCAGATGTGTACAGTTAACGACGCATGTTAAAACAAGCGGAAGGAGGGGGAAAAAAAGGAAAAAAGAATTGATCAACAACAGATCAGACAGTTAAAACTACCGAATCAAATGAACTAATGCATCTACTCCATGTCATCTTCTTTTGACAATATATATAGTCCAAGTTCTTGCAACTCCAAAAGAACCTCATCTGCTTTTGGTCCCTCTTTTAAGATAAAGAAGCGAAGTAGTTCTAACAAGCAGCCCCTTATGACCAAAATATGACACCACACAGGCTCCTTATTATGCAGGAATTGCACCTAATGTATAATGTCAAAATGCAGAAAGGAGGTTATAATCATATTATGTCCTTAGAAACCTCCTTCAGTCATGCCTTTTCTTGTTTACTCTTTCCCAGTTCCTAACTCTAAGACTAATGTGAAATGGAGCAAAAGGGCTGCTCTTACTCTAAGGAATTCTCTTTCCTTGTTGCTTGAATGATTTCTTCCTAATTCTTTCACTCCTAGTTATTCTCCAAGGACTGCATTTAACCATCTATGAGCTTAAAAGACAGATTCCTTTTCAGTCTGATCTTTCATGCCTCACATTTTCTGTAAAAAAAAGAAAAAGGATAGGTACCCATTATAGATAATCAGTGGTTTAGCTCTATTGCAAAATCTGTTTCTTCCCCCTGCCCTCTAATCTAGTGTTCTATTCACTTCTTTCTGTGATCTGCAGAACAAATTTTCATTGTTTTTTCCATTGGATTAATTGTTTAACAGCTCCTTTCTATTGAGTTGATGATACATCAATTTAACACTGTCACAATCAGATGATGGGTTAATCTTTTTGACATAAACAGTATCACAATCAAAGCTACATCCACAAGTTGGGCACTCACGGAAATTATCAACATAAAAATCAGAAGAAGCAATCCCAATTGAGAAATTCCATTGGCAGTCTTTCTAACGGTAACTTTCAACAAACACATGGACTATAACAGCCTATTAAACCAACAATAAACATGAAACATCATATGTAAAAAGGATCCACTTCAAAACGAATGAATACAGAATAAAGAACCAACCATGTGATTGAAAATTACCGAGTCTTCAGATGAGAAAATTTCTTCAAAAACTAGGGCTGTGATGTGGAGGAAGAACTTGATACCTCAACCAAGTCAGAAAACTCTGTCGAGCCGCTCATTATTCGGAGGAGGAAAGAAGCTTCTGGTGGCTTTGGTGGAAAAAGGCCATGGCTTCTCCATGGAGCTGGAGTGGGCTGCCTCATCGAGAGAGAGTGAGAGTAGAGGTGTTCGTAATTTAGTTTTAACAAAATTAATTTATTAAATCAATTTAATTTGATTAATTTGTCAATTATTTATTTTTATTTTTTAATTATTTTTGATTAATTCAGTTTTAGAACCATTTAATCCAATTAATTAAAATTCTATGTTAAATATAACAAAATCTAAAAATAAAATAAAATACACAAAATAAATTATTTTATTTCATAAATTGTTAGAATTATTAATATAATACTTTAGTATTTAAATATTTATTAGATAATTTTATTTAGTTTATTTAAAAATAATAATTTTAAAATTTAAAATCTAATATAATTTAAATATATTTTTTATTTTGTTAATCTAGAAATTTAATTTAATTTATCAAATAAAATTCAATAGATTAATTTTTAGAATTAATAAAATTAATTTGATTAATAAAAATAAAATAATATAATTCAATTGATTTCATTTTAAATAATTTAATTCAAAATCAATTGAATCAATTGGATAAACACTCTAAATAAAGGTGCAACTCTAAAAGTTTTATTCTTTTTCCATTTTCCTCACTTTCATTTTTTCAGGGGAAGAGAAAGAGGTTCTAATTCTACATTTGACTCGTTACTTTCCTTGTTTTAATTTTCCTCCGCGTTATACTTTCTGACCAAACATGCAAAAAAATAAAATCCAGAATTTTATTTTGCTTTTCCAGTTATTATTATTCCTATTTGGTACATTTAGGTATGCAGTTTTCAATTTGGTAAATCCATTTTATTTTTCTATTATTTTAACTTAATATATTTTTAAATTGACAAATTTATGTCAGATTGTTAAATACGTTTTCTTTGGAGACGTTATACATTAATTTGGGATCATATCTGTTGTCAACATTGCACTATTATTAATCAATCCTAATGATAAATTGTATAAAATTCACAAAATGTCATATAAATTTTGTATTTATAAATAAAAGAAGAAATTCTTTTACATTGATATAATTTTTATATTTTTTATTATTAAATAAAAATTAAATTCATATTTATTTGAATTAAAATAATATTTTTAAATTTAATAATTTTGATTCAATAATCCAAACAAATTTAAGAGTTACATTTATATAAGTGATCATTTCTTAATAAATAATAAGTTCTTATGTAATATTTTGATATGATTGTGTAATCATATAATTATAATTAGAAAAATATATAAATGAAGTGTTCTTTTGTAATTGAGACTTATATATAATATTTCTATGAGCATTTGATGATTAAAATGGTATAGTGATTTTTTTTTTCTTTAGAGCTCTGAGCAAACAATTAAAAGTAATTCAAACATTTATGTTGACCTGACTTGATACACTTAGTATCATATCAACTTGATCATGTTGTTATCATCCTCTATGGTCATTTATCTCTTATCTATAAATATAAATGTTCAAGTATCTGTAAAGTAAGTTTTATCTACTCCTCATCTTTTATATTGCTTTTTTTTTTTTTTTATATTGATTTATACGTCGAAATATAAACACGAAAAACTTTATTTACATTTATATCTAACCGCTTTCTTTTAAATATTTGTTTTTTTAGGAATATCTCTACATTATATCTCAACATTAACAAGTATATTTAATAATAATGAACCATAAAATCAAAGTTCAACATTAAGATAAAAAAATATACTTGTCTCATTTTCATTTTTTGTCTTGAGTGTTGGATTACTAAGTTTTGTACAATAAAAATAAAATGCTTATTTGTTTTTTTTTTTTAATTTATTCCTTATTTTATCTCTCATTTATCAAACAATTTTAGAAAAGATTTGCTCAAGTTAGACTAATTTTTCAACTTGTAAGCTTGACATGATTTGAGTTAAGTTTTAAATAAATATTTTTGAGTTCATTTTTATTTACTTTTTATTTTTAGTAACAAGTGGCGAAGTTAATTTTAAAATTGATTATTTTGAATTAATACAAATTTTAATATATGTGAGAAGTCCTTTGTCTAACTTGAAACATTAAATTAATAATTAAAATATATATTCTAAATTTTCAAACTTTTTGAACTTAATGGACCGGATCAAAACTTTGGACAAAACCTTTAAACGCCTGACCAGGTTTGGCACAAGCCGATTCAACCATGGATAAGTTTCCACAAGCAAATTTTTCTTTTTTTTGGATTTTTTTTATAGGTTTCCCATTTTTTCCTCCCATTAGAACGTAGGAAAAGGATCTCAAAGATTTTTAACCTTCATACACAACAGTTACCGATGCACTCAACTAGGTGACCTTCTCTCTCATTTTTCTTTTCAAATTAAAGCACTTTTTTATGAACTATGTCCACTAAAATAGGCATTGCGTGTTACCATGTTCATTGGCGGAAGGGTCATGTAAAAAAACAAGGGTCAAATCATAAAATTGGGCTCAAAAAACATGTGAGAAAAAAAAAAAAACACTTAAAGATGAAGGATCCATTTGTGAATGTGATCGTTCACATTCAAAACTTATATACTTGGCATGCATTTCCATTCTTAAAATTCAAGAATTCACAAAAAAATGCTACAATTATAAGGAAAAAAAAAAGAAAATTTTGATAACATGATACTGATAATTTAAAATGTTACATAATAATATGATATAAATATAATATAAAGATAAGAGATAAAAATAATACGAATTAAAATTTTAACAATAATTATAAATAGATTTAACAAAAGTAAAAAATGTATCATGTTTTTTTATCAACATAAATTATAATAGGTAATTTTTATATAAAATATGATATAAATATACTAATTTTAATAGTTTATATGAAACAAATACACCAATCATTAAAATAAAAAAAATTTTAAAAATTTTTATTTTTTATTAATTTAGTTTTATAACCAACTTAATCGAATTAAATAAAATTTAAGTTAATATAACAAAATCTAAATATAAAATAAAGTACACAAAAAAATCATTTTATTCTAAATGGTTAAAATTTTAAATATAATATTTTGATATTGAAATATTTTGTTAAATATTTTTATTTAAATTATTTAAATATGATAAAATAAAAATTATAATTATAATATAATTTAAATATATTTATTTTTTTGTTAATAAAAAAATTTAGCCTAAATGATTTAATAAATCGGTTAATTTTTAAAATTAATAAAATCGATTTGATTAATAAAAATAATATAATTCAATTAATTTAATTTTAAATTATTGAATTCAAAATTAATCAAATAAATACTCTAAATAAAAGTGCAACTCTAAAAATTTCCCCTTCTTCCGTTGTCCTCATTTTTATTTTTTTTTTCAGGGAAATAGAAAGAAAGTTCTAATTCTACATTTGACTCATTACTTTCCTTGTTTTAATTTTCCTCCGCATTTTACTTTCTAACCAAACATGTAAAAAAATATAATCCAGAATTTTATTTTGCTTTTCCAGTTATTATTATTCCTATTTGGTACATTTAGATATGCAGTTTTTTATTTGGCAAATCCAATTTATTTTTCAATTATTTTAACTTAATATCTTTGAATTGACAAATTTATGTCAGATTGATAAATAATTTTTCTTTGGAGACGTTATACATTAATTTGGGATCATATCTGTTGTCAACATTGCGCTATTATTAATCAATCCTAATGATAAATTGTATAAAATTCACAAGATGTCATATAAAACTTGTATTTTTAAATAAAAGAAATTCATTTACATTGACATAATTTTTAAATTTTTTATTATTAAATTAAAATTAAAATTTATTTAAATTAAAATAATATTTTTTAAATTTAATAATTTTGACTCAATAATTCAAAAAATATAAGAATTAAATTTATATCAGATCGTTTCTTAATAAATAATAAATTCTTACATAACATTTTGGTATGATTGTATAATCATATAAATATAGTTAGAAAAATTTATAAATGAAGTATTATCTTATAATTGATATTTGTATTGTTAAGTGTATTTGATGATCAAAGGTTATAGTAATTTTTTTTATTAAGAACCCTTAGCAGACAATTAGGAATAATTTAAATATTTATGTTGACCTAATATGTTATGCATTTAATATTACGTCAACTTGATTATGCCGTTATTATCTCTTAATAATCTTTAATATCTTATTTATAAATACAAACATTTAAATATCACTAATGCAATTTTTATCTGCTTTTCATCATTTATATTACTCTTATTTTGATCTTACTTATATTAATTTATATATTAAAATGTAAAGGCAAAAAACATTTTTTATTTTTGCATCTAATCATTTTCTTCCTGTCTTCTACTAAAAAATACCTCCACGTAATAGTTCGGCATCTACAAGTATATTTAATAGTAGTGAACCGTAAGATCAAAGTTCAAAGGTAAGATAAAAAAACATACTTGCTTCACATTCACCTCTTGTCTGATTGTTGGTTTGCGAAGTTTCGTACACTAAAAAGTAAAATGCTTATTTATTTTTTTAAATTTATTACTGATTTTGTCTCTCATTTATCAAACAATTTTAGAGTAGATTTGGTCAGGAGTTAAATTATTTTTTCGACTAGTGAGCTTGACATGACTTTAGCTGAGTTTTGAATAAAGCTTTTTGAGATCGTTTTTATCTTTCTCTTTTTTTTATTGACAAGACATATTATTAGTTTTAAAATTGATTATTAATATTTTAAATTAGTTTTGAAATATTAAATATTTTAATATAAATTTTAAAATTTCAAACTTTTTGTAACTTAATGGACCGGATCAAAACTTTGGACAAAACCTTTAAACAACTGACCAGGTTTGGCACAAGCCGATTCAAGCATGGATAAGTTTCCACAAGCAAATTTTTTATTTTCGATTTTTTTTTTTTGGGTTTCCCATTTTTCTCTCCCATTAGAACATAAAAAAAGGATCTCAAAGATTCGTTAACCTTTAGACACAACAGTTACCGATGCACCCAACTAGTTGTCCTTTTCTCTCGTTTTTCTTTTCAATTGAAGCACTTTTTATGAACTATATCCTCTAAAATAAGCATTGCGTGTTTCCACGATCATTGGCAGAAGGGTCATGTAAAAAGACAAGGGCCAAATCATAAAATTGGACTCCAAAAGCATGGTGGGAAATAGAACATAACTTAAAGATGAAGGATCCATTTGTGATTTGTTATTTCACACACAAAACTTATACACTTAGCATGCATTTATTATATCCTTAAAATTCAAGAATTCACAAAGGAAGGCTACAACTATAAGGAAAATAAAAAGAAAATTTTGGTTGCATGTTATTGACAATCTAATATATAATATGATAAAATTCATATAAATATGATATAAAAATATGATTAAAAATTTTAATAATAATTATAAATAAATTTAATAAAATTTTAAAAATATATCATATTTTTTATATTGATATAAATTATTATATAAAATTTTTATATAAAATATAATATAAATATATAAATTTTAATATTTTATATAAAATAAATACATAAATAAAAAAACTAAATTGACACACATATGATAAAACAACACATTCCAAAGAGGGATAGCCTAAAAGCAATGACGTGTGTGCGTTTCGGCATGTTTCGTTATTCAATTTGTCTCAGTCGGCCGTGCTAAAGATTTTCTGCTGCAGCCCAACCCCCAAGCTGATCCGACGACAGGCTTAACTGAAATATCTGAATACAGATATGTAAATGTTACTGTCTAAGCTACCAAATTGTCATGTCCTTTTGCTTAAAGCATTGAATGGAGGAGCACTATTTGTAACGTGAACTAGGTCAATACGAAGATGTTTAAGGGCAAATGCGTAAACAACGGATGAGAAAAGTTGAAGTAACTTGGCTGCAAAGGATTGTGTCCCTGGATTGCCAAGTGGACAGCACAGCTGGGACAAACCTCTGATATGCAGCTGAACCATGGCCCCCACGTCGTGGCTAAGGGCGTTAAAAACTTGTGAATTTGGGATCTTTTGTTTAGCTGCCAATAAATAAACCTCAGGAAAAAGAAAAAAAAATCTCAAACTATCTTGAGAAAGTGAAGGAAAAACAATGTGGCCCTGTCACATTCTGCCCAAGTGCTCTTTGTATTTCAATCGGCCCCACTTACCTGGCCGCAACTCCTCCATGGACTGCACACTATGGCAGTGGCGTGTTCATCAGATTCCTCTTTAGGCGAGTGGGAGATTCAGCCCCTCTTTCTTTGCTTTTTCTCACTCTACAAATACAAATCTCCATTGGACCTCTCCTTCCATTTCCCCCTCTTCTTGTGCTTACTTGCTTTTTTTTCCTCTGATTTTTTTCGCTTTTTTGCTTTGGCGGGGCCCCAAGCTCTGCGAAAGCCAGCACAACCAGCAGGGTTCAACTGGCTTTATTATTAAATCTTAACCAAGCAGCAAACGCCCGTTACTCTACTCAGTACTCATCAAATCCCCTGGTTGCCAACCCTGATATTTTTCTTTGTTACTCCCCAGCTTTGTCTTTGCTTTGGCTATTTTCTTACTTTCTTTCTTATGGCGGAGGTTTTAGACGACGGTGAGTTTTGGCTTCCGCCTCAGTTTTTAACCGACGATGACTTGTTCATGGACAAGAGTAAAGCTAAGATCAATCCCAAAAGTCTCAAAGATGGCTTTGGGTTAGAGCTTGATGGTTCCAAGTCTTTGTTTCCCAACGAGTTTCCTTCCGGGTTGGAGTCTTTTGGGTTCACTTCGGATCTAAGTTCTCCGGTTGAGTCTGTGGTGGGTTCTCCTGAAACAGAGAGTGACGAAGAAGATTACCTTGCTGGGTTAACTCGTCAAATGGCTCACTCCACTCTCGAAGACGATTTTGGCCGAAACGACAGCTCATTTGCTTTTGAAAACTCCAAGGTCTTTTAAAGAACTAAACACAACTTCTCCATTAAGTTTTTAGTTTAAGGATTATTTCTTATTCTAATTTATTTGTTTTTTTTTTCGATTGTTAGGGATGGGCCTTGTCCATTTCGCCTCAATCGACCCTATGTGCGTTAAGGACCGGTTACGGTTGCAAGCAAGGGTCTAGCCGTGGAAGCCCAGACTGTCAATCTCGAGTTTGGTCACCGTCGGGAGCATGGGATCAGCTGCACGCGGCAGCAGGGGAAGTAGCAAGGATGCCGATGAATGAAGAATCATACGGTGGATTCAACAACAGAGGCCTCTTTGGTCCACCTGCGAGAAAACGCTCTCCAAACCTCGATGTTTCTGGTTTTTACTCTCCTCACCAGTCTCAGTGTCACCAGAAGTTACAGGCCACTCAAGTAAAAAACCTCTAAACAGAGCTAAAAAATCTTTCTTCTGATTGGTTTTTCCTCCGCAGGGTATTAATTTGGTTTTTCTTTGTTGCAGTTTCAGCAACTGAAACAACAGCAGCAAATGAAACAACAAAGCACATCGGTTTGGGGAGGACAGAAGCGGCAGCATCAGCACCCCAGCCACCCTGTGGTCCAAAACAGAGGGAGGAATAGTAGTAGTAACAGTAATGGGCCTTTGGGCTTGTCCCCATCTGCATGGCCCCCTCTGAAGCCGCAACAGCAGCAATCCCAGCCTCAAAACAGGTCGGGTATGCGAGCTGTTTACTTGGGCAATTCAACTGGTACAAGGGAGTGTGCTGGAACTGGTGTTTTCTTGCCCCGCCGTATCGGTAGCCCTTCTGAATCCCGCAAGAAGTCAGGTCCATACCTATTTTCCTATAGTTTGTTTTTTTATATGTATTGCTTTCTTCGATATTTCTAGATCTGATTTTCTTTTTAATCATTGTTATTTTGGCAGCTTGTTCTACTGTTTTGCTTCCAGCTAGAGTGGTTCAGGCCTTGAACTTGAATTTGGATGAGATTGCTTCTCAACCTCAGCTTCATCCTCGGTTTAATCCAAGTTTCACTGCTGATAATGGTAACAAATCTTTGGCAACATAATATTGGTTTTCCGATTTAAATTACTGTTATGGGGTGGTTTTTGACACTGATTTGTATTTGTAGATGCCGCTTTCAGGCTTCGAAATGGTGGGAATGTCTTTACAAGGCAGAAGCCGCGCAATTTCAGCCTTGAAGTGCGGCTACCTCAGGAGTGGACATATTGACTCAACTTTGCATCTGGTGATGGTGGTTGACTAATTCTGTTGGTTTCTTTTTGTTTCAAGTTTTAGGAAATGGAAAAGAATTATAAAGGATAGAAGAAAGGAAAAATGGAAGTTGTTTAGGTTGCTGTAGGGTAATAGTTAGCATAGAAGTATAGATTGAAGAAAGAAAATTATGGTGACTTAAAAATGAAAATGAAATGGTTTTTTTGGGGTTAGGTTTAGGTCAAAATAAAGAATTTCATGCTTGAGGAAAGAGTGATGGTTGCAGGAGGTTTTGCTCATGTGGTTGGACTGGGGCTTGGGGGAAATGTACAAGGGGTTACTCTTTTGTAATCTGGATTTCGGTCAATAAGCTTTGAATTTTGTTGAAAGTGAAATGTTAATGAAATGAATGGGGTTAGACAATATCCCCCATCTTTTGCAGAACATGACTGATGACTGATGACTGATGACTGATGACTATCTCTATTCTATCACATGGGTAATCTGATTATCTTTCTAAGCTTGAAGAAATTTCGCCTTCCAACTTGACCAAACCCCACTCAACTGCCGTGAAAGATAATAAAAGAGAATGCGTTTGTCATCAATTGACTTATTCTACCCTCGTTTTGTCTGTCACTTTCCTTGAGTTTTTTCTTTTATGGCTAATGACAGTTCTGCAACATAGTTAAAATTTCTAGATTTCAAGCTTCACGACTATATAATAAGAGGTCGAAGCACAATTGAAAATTTGCTTAGCAGCGTGCATTGTTTGAACATTGATTTAAGGTAAGGTAAGGGTGGGTAATACTTCGGATAATAATTAATTTGGATAGAATTAGATTTTGTTTATTTTTTACAATAATATATAATATAATGAATTTTTAAAACTCAATTTGAATTTAAATTAAATTTTTTTAAATCATCGAATTGAATTTTATTGATTGAATTTATTAATTTTTAAAATTTAATTTTTTAATTTTTATTTTAATAAAATTTTAAATATATTTAAATAAATTTATAGATAAAATAATTATTTTTATTTATAAAAATTAATAAAAATATAATTCAATTTAATTTTTAAAATTTTTATATTCAAAATTTAATATATATATATAATATTTAAATTTAATTAAATTAAATAAAAAAATCGCTCTGATTGAAATCGAATTTTATGATATGATTTTAAATTTTTTTTTCTATCCCTAATTTAAGATCTTTACATGGTACATTCCATGTTTAATTAAATAATTAATGGAATCTGGCGACCGTACTAATATGTCTTTGGAAGCTGGAATTTTATCTATTATTAGAAGGATCTTTTGCTTTCCCCAAGCTCAGGCAGCTGGATACATGATGGAGTGTTAGCAGTGTCTTGTCGTAGCGGTTGGCAGATGGAAGTGGACCAATGCGGTGTTTGCTTTTACAAGTGTCAAACATGAAGGATATCTTCTCTCTTTTATGATCTGTCCGTATCCTCTCTCCCGTGGACCTCGTCTAGCGCATTCACGCCCTCAAGCTGTAATAATTAAATACGTTGTTGCCTTCAAATCGTGGCAGTCGCACCCCATAGCCAGCATGCACCGGCTACTGGCAAATCTGCTCGACAACGTCCCCAGCCATGCACCGTCGTGGCTCAACCCACATGGTCATTGTCCGCACTACTTCTTCAGCTGCCGGTTCTTTCACTCGCGTATGTTGCGTCGGTACGTGTGTTGTTATGTCGGTTGATGTGTCCTGACTGGCAGTAGTGTTGTGGTGGGTTTTGGGGTTTTATCTTCGTCCAGAATATCCGCTACGCCCCTAAATTTTTTATGTTTCTTTGTCATATTTTTTTGTCATATTTTTTCTTTTATTTCATAATTTTTGGCGTTGATTATTGTTATATGGGATCGCACCAGATTTTGGATTGGCAAAAACCCATCAGAATATCTTTTCATTCTTGTTCTACTGATGTTTTCTTCGTATCAAAAAGCAACGACGACCCTTCATTCATGCCTTTATCAATAAATTATTATATAGGAAAAAATTATACTTTTTTTTAAGAAAAAAATTTGAGATAAATAAATTTTTAAAATTTTAATAATTTAAAATAAATAATTAAAAATCATATATTTAAAATAATTTCAATAAATATTTATTTATTAAATTTAAATTTATAATTTTTATATAAAAAATAATAATCTTTTACCAATTCAACTTACCACTTGATGATAAAAGATTTATAGCGAAACCTTTTCACCACTTGCATTTGGAGATGTATTAAATGTGTGGTTATGACTTATGAGCCAAAGGAGTGAGGACAAACATCGTTGTCCTAATGTCAGATTATATTAAAAGCTGGAATTGGGGTTTAGCAGTTAGCACTTGGACATCCTTCCTGTTAAACTTGATTGGAGAAGTGTCCCCAATGTTTTTTGAGGACATCCTTACACTTGGGTGCAAAGCAATTGGCTAAAGAAAAAATCTTACAAAATTTCCCTGGAAAATCATGTATTTGCAAGAGGGCGGATCCGAGCCAGGACCACTCCTTTTTGCAGACTCAACGGTTGCTCAACCAACCAACCAACCAACCAAATCCTGTTATTGGGAGATCCTCAAACAACATTATTAGCAGACCATGGACAACAAAAAACCTTAATGGGAAATAATTGCAGTATGGTGATTTTTTATGGATATAGGCCCACTTTGTTGGGTTTCATTGTAGCCCATATTTTAGACAAATTTAACCCCAAAGCCCCAAATACAAATTCACAACCTGATCCCATTCATATTAAAAACGAATCGTTTTAGGCCTGAATATTGGTGAGATTAAAATAGCCGCCCTATGCTGGCTGCAGGCTGCTGTCTAGTAATAGTAAGGGATGACAATGAGTCAGGGTGAGTCTTTGTTTATTTTGAATTTGTCTCGATTTTATATTTATTAAATTTATATTTGTATTTGATTTAATATTTTTTTATTTATATTTTTATTCGATTTAATTTAATTTAAAATTACTAAAATATTATTTTTTAAAATATAAAATATTTAAATATATAATTATATATATAAATAAAAAATTAAATAAATTTTTAAAAATTATTTTTATATAATACGGAATCAAATTGAATTTATCTAAAATCAAAACCGATCTCAATTTCTCTCTAATTTTATTTGACCTGCCTTGAAATTCGATTTAAAAAAAAATTCTGATCCTATAAAATCAAGTTGGGTCGGAACCGTCAGAGACGGGTAGGGTTACCCACCCTAGTAACAGGGCGCCAAATCCACGGCCGCAGATCAGCAGGCTATAAAATTTCAGCGACATCAACGGCTGCGGTTGGTCATGATCTGTTACTTTAAATAAGTCAAAGATCAAAATATAGCAGCCGAATTTTGTTGTGCGATTCACCCGGACGCTTACGACATTTGGTCAATCGCTCTTCAACATTGAAAATTTCAGGTAATTATTAATTTTTTGTTAATTAGATGTATCAAAGCTCAATTGAGCTTAATTTTAGTTCAACAAACTGCGACTGTTGTCAATTCTTGGTCAACTCTCTAGTTAACGATGGCGGTGGAGGAACATGCTGAGCAGAACTATTTGCCGAAGAAGAAGAAATCGGAATCTGATGATGACAAGAGGTAACTTTGTTTCTCTTTCCCCTAATATTTTAGAGGCAAAAGGGTCAAAAGGTTCCTGAACTAAAATTTAACAATCATCCATGCTCTTATATTTTTTTCAATCAATTAAATTCTCAGACATTTATTTTTATCAATTGAGCCATTGCTACAGGAAAAATAGTTAATTGTTTCCGTCTAATTGAGAGCTTAGTTGAGCGAAAATAGATGTATAAAGGTTCAATTGGGTGTACATAGATATTTAAGGATTTAACTTATTCTTAATAGAAGATGCAGAGCTTAATTGATTGCAATAAAATATTGGGATTTAACTGATTATTGAATTTGTATTGAAGGGCTTTTTAAATCCTTATGCCTATTTTAAAGTTTTGAGAGAAAAATACGACTTTGATTTTGGGTTTTGGAATTAATAGGAGAAAGAAAATTGTTCCTGGAAGCTTAATGAAGGCTTTGATGAGACCTGGAGGTGGTGAATCATACCCTTCAGATGGTGATCAGGTTATTATTCTTCTCTTATTTCATCTTTCTTTTGTTATAACTGTTCATAATCGGATAGGCAAATGTGGGATTTTTTTTTATTTTGAAAAAGACAAATGGGTGTTTCAAAAGCAATGCAGAGGGTTGAGTTGTGAATTTGTAGTTATAATTTTTTTTTTTTAATGTTTTGTAGGTTATATACCATTGCACAGTTAGGACGTTGGATGGAGTTGTTGTTGAGTCTACAAGATTAGAAAATGGAGGTGAATATACTGCAAGCATTTTATTAGATTTAACTTTGATTGATATGTTGAGTTGAGCTGACAATTTTGTATGCTTCGCCTTCTAAGTATGTGCATGGTTGAATTGTCTAATGGTATATGCATTTTTTGTATTGAATTGACAATCTTTTATGTGACAGGGAAAGGTATTCCGATAAGACATGTATTGGGCAAGAGCAAAATGATATTAGGGTTGTTGGAAGGAATTTCAACAATGTTGAAGGGTGAAGTGGCAATGGTATTGTCGTTATAGTTTTCTGAACCATATTTGTCTTTGTTGGTCCAAAATACTTAAAGAAAAGTAAAAGAAGGAACTATGGAGTTGGAATTGCTTTCTATTTCTTAAACTATCTGGTGACATCTCTTGTTTCAGTTTAAAATGAAACCTGAAATGCATTATGCCGAGGAGGACTGTCCTGTTCCAGTTCCAAGTAGTTTCCCAAAAGAAGATGAACTCCATTTTGATATTGAGTTGATAGATTTCTCCAAAGCCAAGGTAAGAGTGCTGCAAATCTGATATTTATCTTTTTGTTATAACATTTTCTCATAAACCAATTTTGATTCCTTTATACAAGGTGTATTCAGTGTTCTCATACATGCTTTCTTAGCAATGTCTATAGTGTTCATCAGAATTCTTTCTGATGTTTGAGGTGCTGACGATATCAAGCTGTCATTGATTAATTTGTATACGGCTCTTTTATTTCTAATGTCATGTTATTTTATGCCCATTTTCAGGTTGTTTGTGATGATTTGGGAGTTTTGAAGAAGGTACAGTGCCATACTACTGCTTAAATTTGGCTGGAGTTTGGTGGTAGTTTGGAATTTGGAAGTAGTATGTAAGGAGGATTGGGAAATTCACACCTTATTGTGAATATGCAGACTAATTTTTAATACTTCCTGTACATGAATCATTATCATCATACTTCTTTTTGTTTGCTCTACTATGTTGCTGCATGGACTTTTATTCTCTCTTCCATACTTGCACCAAATTCGTTTTAGTTTGAGAGATATTTGTAATTAATACTTATATAATATTGGTAGGTAATAGATGAAGGCCAGGGTTGGGAATCACCTAGGGAAGCATATGAAGTTAAAGCTTGGTAAACTTATTCTCAATCCTTTGCGCTATTCTTGTTTTGTGCGTTGCACTAAATTTCCAGAATGTTATTGATCATTGGACAGATGTATCATATGTGAATCTTTCAGGATTTCTGCTAAGACAGGTGATGGGAAGTTTATTCTGTCACACACGGAAGGAGAACCATATTTCTTTACTTTTGGGAAATCTGAGGTAGGTGATTTGTATTATTTACAGTGTTTTGTTTTTAATTAATCATCATGGTTTTCTTTATTTAATAATGTGCTTGATCTACCCTACTTCATGTTCTCATGCTTAAGCTCCTTTTGATATGGATTCTGTACTTGATCTCATTAAATTTAGGTACCTAAAGGTCTTGAGATGGGAATAGGAACAATGGCACGGAAAGAGAAGGCAGTAATTTATGTTACAAATCAATACTTAAACCCATCTCCCCTCTTGCCTGTGATAGAAGGTTATGAAGAAGTTCATTTTGAAGTGGAGCTCGTCCATTTCATCCAGGTAAGTCATTGCTTTCATATTGCTCAGAAATGTTTTATCATTGGGTAACCAAATTGGTGGATGTAATTGAACTCTCGAATGTTGGACTGGCAGGTGAGGGACATGCTGGGGGATGGGCGCCTAATTAAACGACGATTACAGGATGGAAAAGGTGCTCTTTTTATTTGATTAAGCGTTGCCACATAGAAATATCTTTGTTTGATTCTCTGCTGTTTTTCCTTCCTTATGCCATGTGAAAATGATAAAATGAAAAATCTACTGTCAACATATTATCAATTCTTGCTCTCTGCAGTACTGTCATTTTATTTATTCATTCATGTGAAAGTTTTATTTTGGAATATACATTTAACAGTTTTTACACTCATTCTTCTTTGATGGGAAGATTCCTAGGATGATGCTTCAAAAGTTTGATTGTTGCCATCTGTGCATTTATGTGCTAGTTACGGCTTCCTTTAATTGTGTCTTTTGTCAAATGAGTAAGATCCTGTTTGTGTGGCTTCATGGATGATGATTTCTTTGTTGTTTGGATAACCAGGGGAGTTTCCCATGGATTGCCCACTTCATGACAGTCTTTTAAAAGTCCATTACAAGGGCATGCTTCTTAACAAAGAAAAGACAGTCTTCTATGAGACAAGAGTTGAAAACCAGGGTGAACCTTTGGAGTTCAGTTCTGGAGAAGGGATGGTGAGTTCATGCTAGTAAAGTTGAAAACATATCTTGAAAGGTTTTTTCAATCTGTAGTTTGTACTGCTTGAAATCAAAGTGATATATCATCCCAATCACCTACAAATTGTTTATGATCGAAATTATCATGCTAAGACTTTGATTTTGCCTTAATCTTAGTAAGCTTTTATTTTGCCTTTCAGGTGCCCGAGGGATTTGAAATGTGTGTCCGTTTGATGCTCCCTGGAGAGATTGCTCTTGTCACATGTCCTCCTGACTATGCATATGACAAATTTTCAAGGTTGCTCTTTTGTTATATATAAATATTTTATTTTATGATCCTTTTTTGTGCTTGACCTGAGTGCCTCTCTTCCTATTTGATTAGGCCACCTAATGTTCCTGAAGGTGCTCATGTTCAATGGGAAATTGAGCTTCTTGGTTTTGAGATGCCAAAGGTATTGAAGTCATCTATTAGGAACTTTTCTGCCATATGGTTGTTAAATTGTTGGTATGCAGCAAGATATTGTTCTGAAAATAGTGCATCATGTTTTCTTTTACCTGTCTAATGCCTAACTTATGTCTTTATTACAGGATTGGACTGGTTTGAACTTTCAGAGCATAATGGATGAAGCAGAAAAAATTAGAGTCACGGTATGTGGCTTATTATATGTTGCATTCTTCCTCAATGAGCCATTTTTCCATTTATTCGATGTCTGGTGATAGACTTTACAGCTCCATCTCCATATGTATGCTCACAATTGTTGCAGTGATCCAAATTAATTTTTTTATCCTTCAGTTTTTGTGCTGTAAGACTATTGATATGAATATTTAACTATCGTGCTATCATTTGTCTGCAGGGTAACAGACTCTTCAAAGAGGGAAAATTTGAACTTGCCAAGGCAAAGTATGAAAAGGTAGTGTAGTTACTGTTTTTCCTGGATCTTAGATCACCTTTGGAACAGGACTATTTGTTCTATCTTTTGGTTGATGTATTAAGCATTGACCAAAGACCCATGCAATAGTAACAATTAAAACAAATTGGCCTATCATGTGAAAAACAAATATGGTAATAAACGATAAAAAACATATTACAGATGGAGTAATAAATAACCCGGGTTTGGATACCAAGCTAAACATCCAATCCAAAATGAATTGGTAATTGATCAAGGTACAAGCTTTAATTGGCAGATGTTCATGTGAAACCAGTGACAATATTTCTACTATGGTACATTTATGTGCATATGTAATTCAATTCCATGTGTTGCTTTTCGTATAGGTGCTTCGGGAATTCAATCATGTCAATCCACAAACTGATGAGGAAGGGAAAGTGTTTATAGAAGCAAGAGTAAGTGTCTTCCTGCCTTATGGTAACTGAAAGAATTTATTCTATTCTGTGATTTGTCAGTTGTTACATGATCCCTGATAGCATGTTTCCA
This sequence comes from Durio zibethinus, assembly GCF_002303985.1. The sequence continues at coordinate 25,181,212 of NW_019168492.1, forward strand.
GAGTTTGTTAATTTCCTTTTCTGTTTTATTGCTTAAAGAACTCGTTACATCTGAATGTGGCCGCGTGCTTCCTCAAAATGGGAGAATGCAGGAAGTCCATTGAAGCATGTAATAAGGTGTGTTATAACCTCAAACAGGAACTCTTTCTCCCTCTCTCTATCTATCTATCTATCTACCTATTAGGAAGAATTGATATTTTGTGATTTTATTGGTGTCCATGTGGGAAGAAGTACATCATTATGATCATATATAACCAAAGGTAAAATTACTTTTTTTTTCTTAAGTAGTCAAAGGATTTTCAAAACGATCAGACTGTTTCCAAAATAAGTTGATTGGTTTCTGAATTTTCTTAAGGATGACTTGAGTACATCAAGTTTTGAGGTTTAAAGTTGAACCCAGGGAAGAAATAAAGAAACAAACAACCAAAAAAGCACATCTCAAAATTATACCTCGCTCTGAGCTGCCTTCTTTTGACTTGTTTACTTATCTAAATAGTTGATCGTCTGAGGATATCCATCAAATTTGGATCTTGATATATTTGGGTGGAACTATGTAGGTTTTAGATGCAACTCCTGTACATGTGAAGGCTCTATACCGTCGTGGAATGGCTTACATGGCCGCTGGAGATTTTGAGGAAGCAAGAAGCAATTTCCAAATGGTAGTTATAATGTAATTCTTTAAGTTTAGTGGGTCTAAAACTGGATTCTTGGCTACTCTAATCCTGTTTCTGGATATGATCAGATGATCAAAATTGATAAATCCTCAGAACCAGACGCAACAGCTGCTCTAGCAAAACTGAAGAAGCAAGAGCAGGTATGTTAATCAGCAGTATTTTCTTTGCCATTCAACACATGGTAGAAATATGGGAATATCATTCTGTATCTCTACCAATTTATGAGCAGGAAGTAGAGAGTAAGGCTCGGAAACAATTTAAAGGACTATTTGACAAGAAGCCTGGAGAAATTGCAGAAGCTCAAGTTGTAGATAGAGCTGGAGATGAGATAACCGGAGAAAACCAAAAGAATAGTGAGGAGTCGTCGTCAGAAGGGGATGAACCTCAAGATTTTCACGAAGCTGCTGCTGGTGAGCCTCGAATAGGCTGGTTTTACAACTTGTGGCCTACTGGTAGAAGACTATTTTCAGCTCTTGGGCTTCAAAGATGTACCATACTCTGATATTCTAAGGTCAGACCCTAAACTTGTTAGCATTTGGCTGCAGAGCTGCTTAAATTAGTTTCTCGGGAAAAGAATAAAATTTTTTTTTATAGTATACTACTGAATAGTGATAAATAATAGAAAAGCAAAAGGTTTCTTCCTGTCTCTTCTCATAGTTTTTTTGGATAAATTATTTCTTCATTCGTCGCATTGAGGCTGCTGGTTCTTACTTCTTGGCCAGTGTCAATCACATTTTGTATCTTCATTTAGACCTTTGGTTCCTCAATTTAGAAAAAATAACTACAAAATTCATCAGATCCGTACCCATAAATATATAATAAAGAACCCTGCCAAGTGAACCAACATCAGATAAACTTGACAGTACAGCAAGGAGGAGGATTGATTATATGTTTGGCAAATGAGCAATTTGATTATATGTTTTTGATACAAAAGAGAGTTACAACTCGAATTTAGAATCTCTAACTAAAGCTCTTTATCATGGATCAAACGGATTAAGTTCAGGCAAATGACCAGTACTGTAATTATCAAATTTTAGAAGGGATGCTGTTCGGGGTGTGTACTGCTGCTCGGTTTCCTTGGCCAGAGCACCAAACTTGACGAGGAAGAACCCGATAGCATGACCAGCAAGGGCAGCTTTGAAGATTCCAAGATTGTAGGACATGAAAGAGAGTATAGCGATGTAAGCAAAGCACATTCGGACAGTGTAAACACTGGCCTGAGTGCAAGCTCACTGCCGGTAACATAGACAGAACCTCAATAACGGCGCCTAGCAACAGCACTCATAAGAGTGCCAATACATGCAAGCCGCAGTTGCTTTCAGGCCACCCAGAGAACAGAACTGTCACATCTTTACCCCAATTGAAGCTCGTGTGCATATCCATGATGTCATGCTACCATTTGAGATTGATCCTGAATTAGGCATAGGCATATATCCATGCCACCATCAGACTTTTTCTGAGAGAACTAGGGAGGAAAACTCGATAAATTTGGAGAAGTGCCGAGGGTAAATTTTCTTGGGACTGTATGTTTTAAACACTCGACCACTTGATACCCTTAAAGTCTTAAAACTGATTATTTTGTTTCCCTTTTTTTAACTTTCTCAATTTTTGTTTGTTTTTGGCAATTTTTTTTAAATTTGACATTTTATATAATCGTGTCATGTAAAATATTATATTCGTATCGTATTTTATATGAAAATTATATATTATAATTCGTGTTGATACGAAAATATAAAATATAATTTTTTAATTTTATTAAATCGATTTATAATTTTTTAAAAAATTTAAATTATATTATTTATATATTAATTATTTAAATTTATTTTTATATTATATTATTATATCGTTTTTCAAATTATCATACCTAAATTTTTCTCAGAAAAAAAATATTTAATGGACATTGAAGGAAGAGTCACTGGACCAGTTAAAGTACATAGTCTATCATCATAAGCTTGATCTCTCCATTAGATTGGACTGGGGTGAAGTTTAACCAAACCCTCTTTTTTTTGGGTAAAGACCCAAACCCTATGCCTATGGCTAAGAATTTTACTGAGATGGATCATGGTATCTTCTTGGAAAATGTAGAGAAATACAAATGCTTCGGCCAATTCTAGACACCTGACAGGAGCTCAATTCATACTTCATGGGCCTAAGCAAAAGGGTGCCAAAAACGGCTAATTAATCCGTCAATCTACGATATTTTTAATTCAATCTTTTTTTAATGTTCATTTTTGAATAAGATATGAAATATGGTTGCAAATAACAGTAAGAGATCTGTGCTATCGCATCAAATTTCATTTCATTCCATGTTCATTTGTTTGTTTTTCTCTTTAGTGTAAGCCACTTAGTTGGCCTCCGCATTAGATTCGGAAAGATAGAGGATGTCCAAATAAGTTATGGACTTAAACAGAGGGACCCAAATACATGCTGAAACCACTTCCATGCCAATATAATGTGCAGCTCAAACAGCATAAAAAATAGCCTCGATTCGCTGTTGTCATTGGGCCGACTATGGCAATGTCGGAAGAGATACGCCAATGAACACTCCAAAGAGGCAAAGAGGGAGACCAGACGCAGAATGATCATGTCATACAGGATGAGGGTGTTGGGATTTATTAATAGGCAAAGTGAAGGGTATCCAATATTAATAGTCATGCATTACATAAGGTTTATTATAGAGGCATTAAGGGATTCCAATCAGAAATTGTGTGCACAACTCCTGTAATTTCAAATGGAACCCTTTATTTATCGATTACGTGTGCGCAAAATTCCCAGCAAATTCAAGCTTAATGCAAAGAATTTGGTGGAGGCGGTAGAAATTTCACAAAATTTAATTAGAATACTATTCGTACTTGCCAATTCTGAAAAACTGGTTATCCCTTGGATGATAACTTGGCAACTTTCAGTGGCATTAACAGCGTTGTTTAGATCTTCAACCATGGCATCGATTGTGTTGGAGTCGAAGTTCTTTTTAGCCGACGAAAGGCCCGTGATCGTCTTGTTGTTAAGAAGCTGGCAGACCACCTTGGAATCATCGACAGAGCAAGTAGAACTTTCCTGCAGGCTAGCTATGAGGCTTCGGGCGTCGTCTGCATTGCTCTGTGCAGAACTCAAAGCTGTAGTAGCGATCTCGCCCACGGATGGCCACACAGTTAATCGTGGGTCTGGAGTTAAAAGTATCGACACAAAACTGACGGTCGGACGTGTAGCTGCAAATCCCATTCACAAGGTCCATTCCAGACTCAGGCTTTCCATTTGAGGGAAGGACGATGATCATGAAGATGATCAGTAGCAACAAAGGACACAAAATCTGGCAAAATCGGGCCATCTCTTGGAGATGTTTTTATGTTGCTTGGGTCATGCTAAGCCATGAAAACATGTTGGTGACACAAAATTTACGTAGGAAATGTAAATTCACTCAATAAATATGACCACTTTCCCATATTCATAATTTTCGGAAATCAACCTCGTCACAACAACTTCAACTTGTTTAATAGTCTAATTGTTCTAACTGCTTCGGGAATAAATGGCTTGCAAGTTTTCATGATCCTATTATCCTAAGAGAGGGGAGATTATCATCTTAATTATAACTAATATGCTACCTGTGCTTTATGTTGGATTAATTTTTTGATAATTTCAGAGCATTAAGAACTATATTACTATCACATAATACATTCATTGATTTATACAAGGGTAAACAAATAAGCAAGCGACAAATATATTATGTAATTAAACATATTATCATGAATCCTAAAGCGTAAGTATAATTAAGTACATTAAAAGATTTTTTTTGTGCAGATTTATTAAAAAGGTAATAATCAAAGGCATATATGAATACTCATTTTTTATAAAGAATTTCACGAATTTTAGTTATGAAACTTTATCTAAGTCTCTTTTACTCAAGAAAGGATTTTGGATTTATGCCCCTAGTAGAAACTCATGTGCATTAGTGACTTCCGATGCATGTGGAGCCCTATTGTGTTCCAAGCCGATGTCGTTTCTACCATGTTCACCATCTTCATATATTTTCTTTTCCTCTGTTTTATCTGGATTTGCAATAAAGAAGAGAAGCTGGCAGGGTTTTAAAGAGGAATAGAAAAAATTATATTCATTTTCTTTTTTTTTTTCTCATTTTTAATTTGGGTTTTGTGAGTATGCATTTGTTCACGCTCATTTCCAGGGAAGGTGGCTTACTCTTCCATTGTTATAATTTCAAGGTTTCGAAATTAAAAGTTGAAACACTTTTCAAGATCAGATAGAATACTAAAATAAGAGCAATATATATTGGTAATTTTACAACTAAAGCACTTATTGGGTCAGGTTTCTTTGTTTATATGACCGTGAAGATTTTATAGTTGCCCTTCAGGTTTCAATTTCTCATTCCCTCATGAAATTCTTAAGCAGAGGCAAAACCTCTCACTTGCCATGGATCTGAATGGTTCTTTTGGGGTGGTGTTTGGCCTCTTCCTTAGGAACTGTCACCGTGAGCACCCCGTTCTCCAAATATGCTGTCAGCTGATAAACCTTTGCATTCTCAGGCAACCTGAAACGCCTCACAAACACGCCACTGCTACGCTCCACGCGATGCCACGTCTCGCTCTTCACTTCTTTCTCCATGTTTTTCTCGGCCCTGATGCAGAGGACTCTTCCGTCCTCTACTTCTACCTTCACTTCGTTCTTCTTCAGCCCTGGAAGATCCGCTTTGAACACATGAGCTTCTGGGGTTTCCTTCCAGTCTAGGTTCGCAAGCTCAAACGGTGATTGGGTGGAGAAAACAGGACGAGGCGCAACGAGAGTGCCCCCATAGTGAAATTCTTGGAATGGATCCCAAATTTGCTGGTAGAGAGGCTCGTGAACGCTGCGGATACCGAAATAGCTACCCGGAACCATCGACATCTTTGTAAAACAACTAGTTGATGCTATACTTGCAATGAGAGGCTAAGATGGAGAAGTAATTTATAAGATAAAAATGGGATTCTGAATGTAAGAAAATCAAAATCAATGTTGTATAGTGGAGCAATATTAATTTCTTTTGTGTCGTTTATCAAATGATATTTCGAGAGAGGAATCCTCTTTACGAAAAAAAGAAATGCTGCATTGCCAGATAGCATTCAACCATGAAAGGATATAAACGAATATGGCATCCGAATAAATGTTGCACCTCAACCATGAATAGAACTTGTGTTCAAGCGAGACTAATCTTTTTCAGAATAAAATAAATTGCTAACTGTCCCCGAGTGTAAGACTGATGCAAGAACAATATGGACGCCATGCCGTGGTATCAGCATAACTTTGGGACCGACTTAGCCCATAGTAAATTGGGTTTGAAACACAAAGAGAAGATCAATGGACCATGGAGGAATGTAAAGTTTCTATCATGGTCCAAGATGTCTAGAAGTTGTAAGCCCATGGGTGGTGGCACATAAATTAAATCTTTGCTTGGCCCCGACCATGATCCAGAAACCTTCGCTTTCTGTGTAGTAAAAGCCGTTCCCACGCTGCCACCGAATGTGGAAGATTGTAGATGGAAGTTGATGGAAGACTATAGAGGAAACATGAAGGATCGAGCCATCTACCGATATCAATCAATCAATCATACATGTTTCAAGACATATGAATGAAAATAGAATAGCCCCGAAACTTCAAGATCCTACAAGCTAAACTCTATATATAACATCCACGGTTGTCTCTCTTCAATCAGTGAAGAAATCGCCTTAAGAGTTGTTCCCTAAAGCACCATCAATAAAGCTACTTATTTCATCACTACTTCAGAAAAAGGAAAATGTCCCTGATTCCATCTATTTTTGGCAACAGGAGTGTCTTCGAGCCATTCTCTTCAGATATCTGGGCACCTTTGAGCTCCAACAATGAGATATCATCATTTGCCAATGCCCAAATTGATTGGAAAGAGACCCCAGAGGCTCATGTAATCAAGGCTGATCTTCCTGGGCTCAAGAAAGAAGAAGTGAAAGTGGAAATTGAGGAAGGAAGAGTTCATCAGTTAAGTGGAGAAAGAAATGTAGAGAAAGAGGACAAGAATGACAAGTGGCACCGTATTGAGAGGGGACGTGGAAAGTTCCTTAGAAGATTCAGGTTACCAGAAAATGCTAAGGTTGATGAAGTGAAAGCAGCAATGGAGAATGGCGTCCTGACTGTCACAGTACCAAAGCTGGAAGAGAAGAAACCAGATGTCAAGTCCATTGAGATCAGCAGCTAGATTTTTAAGCTGCACCCATTGTCGTGTCGTAATGCTTGGTTGATTTGGTTGTGACTTTGGTTCCATTTCTGTTTTTGGGTGTGAAAAAGAGTATGTGAGAAGAATAAATACTAATGGAGTAATTGTGTCCCCTGTTTATAGTGTATGGTACGTTCTACGTTGTGAATCCTTTGTTTATTGCATGCAAGCACACATGTCTCAAAAATTGGTGTGATTTCAGTAAACTCATATGACACCAATTGATGACCTAATATTAAACTTGCCATTGTTCTCGACAATGGAAAGATCAACTCTCAGGATTAGCATCATTTTCAGGACTGAAATCGAAAACCTCTGACTATATGCTTTTCAGCTTTTTAACGGGCCAAAGGAATCATATAGATCGTATATGTATGATCAACTTTTCCAGGTTGGAAAACGAAGATCCACTCTCCGCGATACTATATATCTTGAGCCTGCATGGTAATCTTTTCCATTAATTTCATTATTTATTGTCTCTTATTCTTACAGATCCCTCACCATTTTGTCTACAATTGATATTTCACATGTATCTTTCGTATCGAAACCGATCATCCAAATTTCGCCTACACATCTGCCGTTGATTTAGGGTCTGTTATTGCAGGCCAAAAATCATGTGAACTCCTGCATAAAAACGGTCCAAAGTTGAGTTCCATCCACCACAGGTCAAGAACCCTCCAGCAGCTTGGTTGGCTGAGACCTCTTGACGGCCCAGTTCACAATCATATCTAACTATTTAGGAAACATGAATCTCTCTCGCTTTTTTTATACAGTAAACATGCATCTCAATTATAGAAATCTCTAACAAAAACAATTATTATCATAGAAAATTAAAAGGACAAGAAGAATAAAATATTTTCGCCATCTTTTTTTCCTTTATTTGTGGGGCTGAGCTTGCCTTTGCCTTGTGAAAAATAATGGGAAATTAGAGTGGTTAACCGCAGCATGCCTTTGTTGAAATTTTCCGTCATTTTATTTTTTTCTGAAAATAAGTTACGTTGTGGCCTCCATATTTAAAACCTGATCTAATAATATAATATAAAAATAATATAAATAAATGATACAAAAATAATATGATTTAAAGTTTTATATAATTTAAAATTAAAAAAATCATAAATAAAGTAAATAAAATAAATATTTTATATTTTATATTTTTACATCAATATAAATTATAATATATAATTTTTATAAAATATAATATAAATATAATATTTTATATAATACAATAACATAAATTATCACATCTAATCTATACCATTTATCGAAGTCCTTTTCTTCTATCAGCAATTAAAAAAAAAAAAAAAAACCTAAATGATGAAGTGGAAGGGTGGCTCGTGGGCCCAGTCCATCTGGATTCTCCCTCCTAGAAGTCTTCAAAGTCACAAGTAGCGGGCCCATATTTCCAGCCGAATCCCCCGCCTCTTTGCTTGCCAACTCCTCACTCCGTCTTCATTTTGTTTGCGTTCTTTTCTCTGTCACATGATCGTTTCTTTCTTGTCTGTTTGGCTGAGAAAACAAAAATGAATCTTTGAAGAAGAGGGAAAATTTTTGTTAACAGAATCATTTGTTCTTGTGCTCAATTGGCGGTAATTTTTTTTTTTTTGCTTTGCTTAAAATCTACGTTGAGTTCAGTTTGTTTGTTTTTTTGTTGTTTTACGTTTGTCAGTTTTTCCTGTTAGTTTATTAATGCTCTGTTTGGTTACCGAGAAACAAGAAGGAAATAAAGAATAGTAAAGAAATAGTTTTCTCTACATTTCTTTCTCCACTTGTAATAGTAAAAGAAATAATGCTTGCTTCTAGCTGTTAACTTCATTATAAGAGTGGAAAAATGAGAACTGTATTGCTTGTTTTATCTTGCATTTTCCATGATTTTCTCAACAGTGAAACAAAGCCTTGATTCATTGATTCTTGAATTCTATGTGGATCTATGAGATTGTGTTTGATTTCTGGAGATCGGACCTAGAGATTGACTTTCGTTTAAATGGCAACAGAAATTAGGACTTTGGGACCTTTTTTAATGGTAAATAACTATGGTTACTAATGAGATTAGTATTAAAAAAAGGCAAATCGAATGATTTGTTGGGGAATCACCTAAGTCATTTCTATTGATCCGTTGTTGTGCTGAGCTTCCTTATATTCCAATTACTGAAGCAGTAATAATCTTTTCTAATGTTACTTTTGCAATCTTTGAATGAAATTCTGTTTTCTGTCTTAGTTCCTTTGATTTTGCATTTATTTGTTTTGCCAGATGGAAATGGACCCTGCCTTATACTTTTTTTCTGTCTTAGTGCCTCAAGTTTACCCAAGGTTAAAGAATCAAGGCAAGGTAAAAGTAAAGAACGGTATTGCTTTGCCATATGGTAATCTGCCAGGTGTACCAGGAAAAAGATCAAATTCACAGCATCTTGGTCCAAACAAATTTCTTAGGGGACTGCTAGGGTCAGCCTCTCAAGGGAAAGCCAACAAAAAGAGGATGAGCTTGTCAGGTGCAGGTCAAACTTGCTGGGTTACCTACAGTGTGTAGACAGTGGAGAAAACCTTCAAGAGAAGGCATTGAATGTTGGAGTTCTGGATTGGGCACGTTTAGAAAAATGGAAGTACCACTGAAAGTGTATCCTGGCAATAACAGGCAATGATGTATCATCCACAAGCACAATGTCATCATTGAAAACAAATACAAAGTCATCCACCCTTTCTAGTGCAGTTCCCAGGGATGCTCCTGCCAATAAAAGCAAGCGACATTCTTCAACTTGCTCTAGTCTTAGCTCATCCCACAAGGATGAGCTTCCTCGAGGTGCAAAACCATCTACTCAGAAGGTTAGACACACTCAAGATATTGAAACTACTTACAAGAGCGCCTCGGGTCAGCTAAAGAAATCCAGGAACTATAAATCTTTTGGCCAAACTTATTCAGATGTAATTCTTGAGAAGGGGAAGAACAAAGACTTAGATCAGAGAATCACTTCAGAAATGGGAAATATGTCATCAAACATGAGTAACCATGGGGTCTCTCCTCTGCTAAAGGAAACTGCACGTGTTTGTGATGGTGGAGCAAAAAACAGAGTAGCGCAAAGGCGGGAAATTGATGTAAATAAAAAGGATTTGGATCAGAAGCATACTTCAGATGGGGAGGCTTCTTTATCCAAATCAAGACTTTATGCCGTTTCACTGGGTTCTAGGAAAATGTTGAGTGCTCAGAGTGACAAAACTAAGAAGAAAGAGACCCAGGAATCAGAGCTTGATCTTACTCCTCGATGTTTTCCTGGTCAGCGAAAGAATATTAATCTTCTTATTCCAAGGTCTGCCCGAAATAGCTTTTATGAAGAACCCCAAGAATTATTGGATGGGACTTTGAATGAAACAAATAGGAATAGATTTTCCTATGACTTCCTTCAGAAGGTTCGCTTCGGAGAATTATGTTCTGAAGTTCCTCATTCTTGTCCGTTTCCTCCTGGAGTTGAGATGAATCCTGAAAATGGCATGATGGCACAGGGTCTGGAGGCTTCATTTGATGCATTTCATGGGTCTGCATGCCCAAAGAAGACAGGAAATATGAGATCTCAGGGCGATTGTTCAGCAGGTAACAATATTAAATCTCAGGATGCTGATTTTGAAACTTTAAGGACACTGGAAGAAGAAATGGCTGAACTGACAACCAGAAAAAGCAGAACTACTTCTCCAAATCGTGGTTTTAGTTTCAGCTTAAATCGTATGACTAGAAGTTTCAGTTTTAAGGAAGGTTCTGCTGTCTCGCAAGTGAGCTCCACTTATGTTTCTGTCAGATCTGGTCCAGTGAGATCTGATTCTCCAGTTTTTTCGGATGATGCAAAGAGAGAGAAGGTGAATGGCCATAATAGGACTAGGTCCAGCCCCTTAAGAAGGATGCTAGACCCATTACTGAAGTCCAAGGGCTTAAATTCCTTTCGTTTCACTGACACTGTTCAGCCACCAAAAGGAAGCTTGAATTCCTCTAGTGCACAGCCAGTTAATACTAATGAATTCCTTGAGGAAGGAAAGTTTGAGTCATCAATAATTCATGCTCTTCTAGAGGTTAGAATAAAGAATGGACTCCCACTATTCAGATTTGTTGTTGACAATGGCCGTAAAATGCTTGCAACTACCATGAACAGCCTAGCATCATCTGCCAAGGGGGGATCTGATCAGAATTACATATTCTCTTCTGTTTGTGAAACTAAGAAGAAGTGTGGCAGCTGGATAAGTCAAGGAAACAAGGAAAAAAATTGTGGCTACATCCATAATATTATTGGACAAATGAAGATTTCCAACTCTCATATATCAGACTTGACTGCACAGGGCTATTGTAATGAGTATCGGGAAAGAGAGTCTGTTCTGTTTGGTGTGGGGCAAAGACAAGCAGATCAACCATCAGCAAAGTTTACACCAAATACAGAGCTTGCTGCTGTTGTCATCAAAATGCCTGGTGAAAGCAATGATGTACAGCAGGGTGATAAAGACATAATGAAGAAGGGCTTTATAGAATGTTTGGCTACAGGTGGATGCAATTGCAACTCTATGGAAAATGCAAGCTTCAATAGTACTACTGTCATTGTTCCCCTTGGTGTCCACAGCTTGCCAAACAGAGGAATACCTTCCCCATTGATTGACCGATGGAAATCTGGTGGATTATGTGACTGTGGAGGTTGGGATGTTGGTTGTAAAATACGTATTCTCTCCAACCAGAATAGCAGATGCTGTAACATTTCAAGGACATGTCAAGCATGCCTGAATGCCAACCGTCTTGAACTCTATGCCCAGGTATCCTCTTTTCTTTTTTTATTACCTTTTACTTCTCCACTCTATAATGTTATCCGGATATCTGAACTAGTTCCTGTTTTGTACTTCATGAAGGGAGAAGCACAACAGAGCAGGCCTATCTTCAGCTTGGTTCCACATAAGAATGGAGTATACGCAATTGAGTTCAACTCATCAATCACTGCATTACAAGCCTTCTTTATTTCTGTAACAGTCATAAGCTGTCAGAAATCCACTGATCTTACAGTCTTGGGTAACCTACCTGAAGGAAGAGATATAATGGAGACTGTGGTAAATGGCAGCCTTGGAATGGAGAACAAACCAAACTTTCTCCTTGGAAACGTGCCTGCAAAACATGCTGCTAACACTTCTCGTTCCCCTGTTGGGAGAGTATAGTTTCGAAGTGGGACCTGCTTTACTTTTCAGGCATAATTCTAAATTCTCAGAGGTGCAAAAATGGGAAGCCAGGTTTAACTCTTTGAAATTGCATCCTTGGTTGACAATCAACCATTAATGAGACATACAGGGTCGGGCTGTAGGCTTGTTAGACATGGTTAATCATCATGATTTTGTAAGAGGTGCACAAAGTTACCAACAGATCACTTTGTATAAAAGAAATAATATTGGCAATTCAATATGCCACTCTCACTGGTTTAATCAAGTAGGTATTTCTGTAAAGTCAAGAACAGCGAAGTCCGGTATATTATCAGAAACGCTGTAGTAATATGCAGCGTGGTAATAAAGTCAGTATTTTTGGGTTCTTTTCTTTGCTGTGGTAATAAAATGTAGACTGATGCTTTCATAAATCGGTTGGAGAAGCACGATGAACACATATAAACCATTGACCATTAATCCTCCCAAATACGTTCCCCCCCAAAAAAAAAAAAAATGCAGTGCCGAAGCCTTACTATCCTCTTGGAACAGTCGAACCACTAATAGAGATTTTCAAAATAAAATATAAAAAATAATCCCTTTAAAAAAGAAAATGATAAGATAATTATTTAAATTAAGAGAAGTAAAAGCTCAATATAATTGGACTTAAGTGGCTAATGGATCATGGGTTTGATTTTTCAAGCTTGGTTGGTTTTTCATTAATTAAATAAATATTTAATTAATGACACTTGGTACATGCAAAAAAAAATATTTTATTTAAAGTTAATAAAATTTTATTTTATTTATAATTTATAAGTATTTGATTAATTAAAATATGTTCAAAATACACAAAAAAAAAAAGAACATATAGTTAAGTTTATACAAAACAAATAGATAAATTTATTTAAAATGAATAGTTTTAACTGTTAAAAAATATGTATTTTTTATCTATTCAAAATAAACAGTTATATTCATAGAAGAAAGAAATATTTATTTATTTATATAAAACTCCTCTTGTTTTCTAAAAAACATACACAAAAACAATTACCAGAATTTTTTATTTTTTCTTTAAATTTTAAATTTTTTTTTATAAAAATTTTACTGCAAAAAATATTTATAAAAATTCAGTGATATTATGATATGTTGATAAATATTCGGTGAACCAATTTTGTTAATACAAAACGCAATCAATTACTGGATTTCATTGTATTATCAAAGTTTATTGTATGAAATCTTTTTACATACTTACTAAGTAAATAATTCAATGAAAGCATATAAAACTTTATGAAAAGTAACACCATTACATATCTTGAAAATTTTTCTCAAATTTTTAATTTTATCAAAAGTAATAATTCAAGATTTTCAGTGATTGCACCAATAAGGTCAACTCTAGATTTAGGTGCTTCGGCATAGTTTTCTTCCTCAGTGGCAATCTGTAGGTCCCTTCGTAAGGGTTGTTCAGTCAACATGATGCTTTCAGCACTCAGGTTCCTCTCAATGTCATCAGCTTTTGCTTGGCAAGGCATCAACAGTAACATATGGGGATTTTTTCTAAAGGGTGCTGCACTAAATTAATCAGCAATTAGACCTGTTTGAAACTCAAATCCAATGAGGAAATACAGGAAATTATGTTGGTGAAGAGAATAACCTAAATAAAAAAAAAATCATCCGATCAAATATATATTGAAACATTTTTTGTAAGCTAAATTCGGGCTCAAATATTGGATTTGGATAACCTCACTAATCCACTAGAAGGAAAAGGTCAAACAACTTGACAATTAATTAATTGATACGGCAAAATCCGAGAGTAGCAGGATTCAACAATGGAGATCACTGCCACCCCAGATTGTAGTGTCGTCAGTAAGCTCCTGGCTATGCTATTGAAGCTACAAATTGGATTTTAAATTCTCCCCCTGCCAAGGCATCAAATATATCAAATTCCACAACCAAAAACTGTAGCTTCCCGTGATCACCGAGCCTGACCAAAAAAATTCTCATCTCAAAGCTTACTTCAGAAGTGGAACTGAGAAATCCAGAAGCATTCGAAAGCATGTCAAAGGATAAATCAGAATACTTTCCTTTCACACGATACACCAAATTAATGAATGGGATAATTGATAATGCTGAGGATGTGAATTTGCATAAGAAAGCAGACATTATCAAAGGTGATTTATACAGTGTTGAGATTTCTGAACTGTTGAACGGATTGAGTGAATCCATGGAGCCAAAAGCTATAGGGATATAAACAAAGATGAAGCTATTAAAAAAGTCAAGTCGATATTATGATAATACATTGAAGCGGAAGACAAATAAGCTTTTGAAGAAGTAAATTTCTCACAAATCAAACATGGTTTAATTCAAGAACAAGTGGGGAAGAAATAATCTTTTAAAATAATATAATTCACTTGCATTGTCAGGATTTGAGTGATCGACATTTATTAGCCTAAAGTCAAGTTTTGCAGGCTGATTTAATTCTTTGTTTAATTTTTTTGAAAATTTTTTGAGAGAAAGTTTGATATTTGAACAAAATTCAAACCCTCCCCATCTTCCATAATATCATAAAGATCTTCTAAAAAAATGAAAATTCAACGTAACCCTCCCATTTTCCATCCATTACTTGTTCACTTTTCCTAAAAAAAATAACTTCTATAAACCATCTGAATTCTGACATAAGGAATGACACAATTATCTCAATTATTTTAAAATGACATATTCTATTTTTAATTATTGGCTTTGGATTCATACTTTATCATATTGAAACCACCAATTCTAGCAGTGTGTTTCTTTTTCTTTTCCGTGGGTTTTTTTTTTTTTTTTCTGCTATGATGAAAGATTAGTTTTCAACCATTCATCATTATTGATTCAAATTTTCAACTCCTACATGCAATAAATGGTACCATGGGAGGAACATTATTCATGAATCAAGAAAAAAAAAAAACAACTTTCTTGTTAGCACCCAAAAGAAGAAATAATTTCCTACATATCAAACTATGGAAAAAAAGTGGTTTCACCTAAAGAGCAATTATGACTTTATAAATGATTGCAAGAAATACATGTCAAGCTTATATTTTTCAAATATCTTTGAACCAAGTGGCCCTTTGAGCCAATTCAAATTCAAATTGATGCCAAAGTGGGTCCAATATTATGCAAATTCAACTAAGCAAATCCTAATAAAAAAAAGTTATAATATATGCTCACCTTATAATATTATGCAAATTCAACGCTTGCAATTTATTTTTAAACTGTAATTTTTTATAAAAAAAAATTAAATTGAACAAACAATATTTAAAATGAATCAAAGATTGCACCAAAAGTCATAGGGTCATATCTTACTTTAGTCTTTAAGAAACTATTACTGTGGTGATCTTTTCATAGATTAGATTTTTCAGCCCATAAAAGGGCTTTATTTGATTCATTTTGTCAAGTTTTCTGTGTTGAAAATTTCTTCACCAAACTTTTTTTTAAATCAAAATTCTTCCAAAGGATATTACAATATAAATAAAAAATTAATGAGTTTTTAAAGATGTTTAGTGCAAGGCAGTATTTATAAATTATTATTAAAATTAATGATTTATATATTTATATCTTATTTTATATAAAAATTATATGTTATAATTTTTATTTATATAAAAATATAAAATATTTTTATTTTATTTTATTATATATATAATATTATTAAAATTTTAAATTATATCACTTTCTTATTTTATTTTAATATCATTTTTACATAGTAGTACTCTTTAATGTTTATCTAATCATCATAGGAGCAATATACACAAAAAAGTGTATTTTTTTTTTAAATAAAGTGAAAAAGAAAACCCTCTTTATAATTTTGTTTTGGGGCTTACTGTCACAATTCTCAACTGTCTCTCTCCGTGTTCAACTCGCGTTTTTAAGCAGAGAAAATCAGAGAATCGAAGCCGAAGAAGCCTTAATTCAACCCTGTTTCTCGATCTTGATAGTTGGATCGCGAGTGTTTGATCGCTTCTAGAATCGATCAAGCGGCGGCCTTTTTCAGTTATGGTGGATTTGAAGTTGGTTATTGAGCGGTTTTTAGTTTTAATGATGTTGGCGTTAACTGGTGGGTTTTGAAGTACTATGGAACTGGTTCTTACACGACAACAAGATGACGCTTTACATTGGTCGGGAAGCTTCAAAGGTGTGTGCTTTTTTCCTCTTGTTCTTGTTCTTTGTATACAAGAAATGGAAATTAGAAAGGATTTTAATTTTTTGTTTTTGTTTTGTAGTTATGGAAGAGAATTTGTGTAGAGACAACTACAGAGATCAACCTTCTTATAGACAATTGGAAATACCTTCTTGCTGGTCTCATTTTTCAGGTTTTTTTTTTATAATTTTTATTCAAATTAAACTCATTTCTATTTTCAGTATCTGTTTCTTTTGACTAATTTCAAACTTTGATTTCTTCCTCAAAAAAAGAAAAAAAAGAAAAGCATTTTAGGTAGTGGATGGGTAGTGGAATAGCTAGCCTTTTTTTTAATAGAGATGCTTGCTTTGATGAAAAAAGTAGGATCTGGTGAACTGTAATGATGGTGGTATCTTATAGTTGTTACTTGGAGACAAAATTGCTTTAGTAATGAAAATTTTGATCTGAATGGATGTCATTGTTGATTGTTTAAGCTTTAGTATGTTACTTTTCATTGTTCCTCAAAAGATTTTTGGGTCATCCAAGCTTGTTTGTGTTTGTATCTTCCAAAATTCAAGTATGCTTAATTTATGGTCATTTTATGATTAGAACGTTTAGTAGGCTGTAGCTTTTGTTGGGTCTGAAATGTGCATTTCTTCTGCAGTACATTCATGGTCTAGCTGCCCGAGGAGTTCATTATCTACACAGGCCAGGGCCAATACTTCAGGATATTGGGTTCTTTCTTCTTCCAGTAAGAACAAGTTTCTTTTGTTCTTGCTCTTTGCCTATCTCTATTACATGCCAATTATTTGGTGAAATGCATTCTTATATTTAATTTCTTGTAAATTTAGGAGCTTGGGCAAGATAAAGCCTACATTAGTGAGACAGTGTTCACCTTTATCTTTTTATCATTTGTCTTGGTAAGGTTATTCTGATGTTGTTGGCTTTTATTTTCTTTTACTTCCTTCTCTGTTGATAATTCCTCTCATTAGTTTTATTCAGTTCTCTCATTTTCACTACATGGTATTGCGGTTATCTTATTTCATTTCTACTAGCATCTTTTGTGCCTCCACTTCTAACATGTGAATTGCTATTCGCAGTGGACTTTCCATCCTTTCATCTTCAAGAGCAAAAAGATCTACACAGTTCTAGTTTGGTGCAGGGTGCTAGCATTTTTAGTTGTGAGTGCTGATGCTTAGTCTATATTTTTGTTCTGATTATATATGCACCAACATAGGGCCTTGTTCTAGGACTAGTTTTTAGGTTCTTCCTACTGTCATATTATGCTAATGTATGTTACTTTGGTTAAATGAAAAGCATTTTCTCAGTATTTTATTTACCGTTGTTTGTTTTTGTTGTTTATATATCTGTTGCAGGCATCTCAGATTCTCCGAATCGTCACATTCTATTCTACTCAGCTTCCTGGCCCAAATTATCATTGCCGAGAGGTATAGTCTTCAAATTATGTGTGTATTTGCTCTCATTGTTATGTTTACCTTTCGAAATGGTTTTCTTTTATTAATTTTTTTTCTTCATTGAACATTTGTTCTCTGAGGATTAATGCAAGAAATGAAATTGATTTTAAGATTATTTTAGTAAATAACTTGTGTTTTTTGCAGGGTTCTAAGCTTGCCACGTTGCCAAAACCGGATAGCATGCTAGAAGTCCTCTTAATTAATTGTACATATTCTTATTTTATTGAAAATTTCAATTTGTTGCTTTTAAAGATGTTTTTTAATAAATATTTTGGTTCATTTGCTTGTCAAATTTGCAGTTCCTCGAGGTGTAATATATGGTTGTGGTGACTTGATTTTTTCATCTCACATGATCTTCACCTTGGTTTTTGTGCTTACCTATCAGAAATATGGCACACGAAGGTAAAACATAGCTTATCGTTTTTCTTGTTTTTAGCTATTGCCACAAAGATAAAGGGAAAAGAATGTTGGAAATGTAACTATTCAGAACATCAAGAGTATTATGTTGAGTACCATTCTTATAACATTTCTGATTTACAATAGCAAAATGTTTAGATAAGGTTTTTCCCCAAGTATGTTTGATTAGTTTTCTTGTATGCAATCAATGGGCAATGATTCTATCTTGCTCTATTGACATACATATAAGTAGACAAATTGATTGGTTTCTCTGATGGTATTGTTGTATAATTGCAGGTGTATAAAGCAGTTTGCTTGGCTGGTAGCCGTTATTCAAAGTCTCTTGATTGTAGCATCCCGCAAACATTACACGGTTGACATAGTCGTTGCATGGTATGAAGTATAATTTCGAAATTTCTATTTATAATTAAAGTTTTATTTTTTCAATTTAGTTTAACTATAGTATGATTTTTCTGCAGGTATACTGTTAATTTAGTGGTATTCTTCATAGATAAGAAACTGCCAGGTTAGAACGCTTTGATCTTATCTAACTTTGGTCTAACCTTATTTTAATTCTTCCCCCACTGGTTGAGGCATAACCTTTGGCAGTGGATCTAACACCAAGATATTAGTGCAGAATTGCCTGACAGAACCAGTGGAAGCTCACCTCTGTTGCTACCATTGAGCTCCAAAGACAAGGATAGTAAGACCAAAGAAGAAAATCACAAGCTCATGAATGGGAATTCTGTAGACCCTGCAGATTGGGTATAATAATTTTGTTGGATAATTCTTTTCCTCTTTGAATATCTTCATGGTGATATCCAATTTAGATTGGCATTTATGTTTTCTTTTATTTGTTTAGAGGCCGAGAACTCAAGTTAATGGCAAGATTCTGGAAGATGCCAATGGAATCCATGTTGATACTGCAATGACTGGTGTATAGATGATGGAGGCTGCTGCTATCACTGTATTGGGGCTGCTTTAATCCTTAAGAACTTGGATTAAAGCTTAACTCCTTCCAAGACTGGTAAATTTGATTTGTATTCTTAAGAAAACAGAACTTGAGTGGTGCACTTGCATACTGTGCAGTTCTCCAGTGTCTTGGTCAAAACCATTAGCTATCATCAGCGTCATGTATCATGGAACTTTCTAGGTTCCTGTCGCTGCTGCAGCTGTTGGAATACTGTTTTTTTTTTTTTCTGGTCAACAATGTCGAATGGTGAAAATATAATTGTTATCTCTCAATGCCGAAGGCCATTGAGACAAACTACT
This sequence comes from Durio zibethinus, assembly GCF_002303985.1. Next base: position 25,200,552 of record NW_019168492.1, read on the forward strand.
TTAAAGTTTCAAGTGACTATTAAATCTTTTTATTTCATTTCAAGACAGGATTGCAGGTGGGGACTTGAATCTTAATAGAACTAAAAACCCTAGTAAAATCTGAAAAACTATGAAAAGTGTGATGAAAGATCATAGAATTTAGAGTAGGGGAACAGTTGCTCCTTAATGTTCATATAGTTGCGGTAGCTAGGCTTTAAAAGCTATGATTCCTGACAGGATGCAGCACATGACATTCCATCTCTGCACTGCTGCATGAGCTGGTGATGTAAGCCAATGCGTATTGTCTGAATGTTCCCAGGCGCCAGTTGTCTAAAATCCCCCCCCCCCCCCCTCCCCATATTTTACACGTTTGAAAGCCACGATGGTATGCAGCAAATGCTTCTTTTTCCTTACATAACCAAGCCAGGCTAAAATGTTCCATAGTTACTTTCAGGCAAAGTTCAACAGCTACACATTTCAACGATTTTATCTTTAAATCACTCCAATGGGCTTTTTGATGAGTCAAAGTACATGCCATTTATATTCGTACAGTGAAAATGGTAGCAATATGAATGTGCTGATTGTTACTATACCAACACAGTGAAGAGAATGCGAAGCCAAAAATAATCGTCTGCCTATAAAATCCAACAAAAGCGACGTGGCCTCGTTGAAGAACACAAATGCAACATGGCCATGGCTCTGGAACGAAAACACTCCCATTTAACTGTCGGCACTAGGGAACAGGGAGGGACCAAGACACGTCGGTATGACTTCAAATTGGAAAGATCATGTGGACGTTAGTGGGGGATACATAAAGATTGTTTAATACTTGAAACATTTTCCATACACTTTGGGGAAAAAAAGGAGCTCTTATGTCACAACTCTGTCAGAAACAAGTTATAATTTGAATAGGATCCATCTAATCCTATCTCTAACATCGTTGGAAAGGATTTAGACAAAAAGAAGGGTATGTATTTCTAAGTGGATCTGTATATTCTTTATTGTATTTCAAGAATATGGGCTGTATAACAGCTAGTCTTGCTTGCCCATGTGGGCTCTGTTTGGAAGTGTGCTTGTGTCGACAACTTGACGGCAAATAGGCCCCATATTTCTTCGGTGATCTTGTAAGCAAGGGTAAGTGGGTTGCTGCACCACCCCCACCTGTGGGGGATGACCAGAAAAGCGATGCTGGCGCAATTTAAGCTGTGAAAGTTTGGTCAATAAAGAGAAGAGTGAGGGAGAACAATGGCATGTCTGATTGAAAGGCTGAGGCCTGAGAGAAAGAAGCTGCAATTTCATCATCATTGTTGCATGTCTGAATAACGACCACTTTCTCCTTTTGCATGCCCTCCCTTCTTTTTCCCAGTAAAAAGCCGAAAAGGGGTCCTCTTGAGCCCTAAGTGGATGTACTAATTATGCCACCTCCTGTCAGACATGGCTCTCTTGATTCTTTTGGTTTTTTTGTTATATCCCTTGGTGGAAGAGTGTGACTAGGGCATGTTTAAATTGCAACAGGGATTTTTATGTATTTGTTGTATCTGATTTCTTGGGTCCATTTCTTGACTCTAAGCTTCCATCTTAGCTTGGAGATAGCAACGTACGTATATTTGCATAGACCAACTGGTTAAATATGCAGTAAGCAGATAGAAGTTCTGAAGTTCCAACTTCCAATTCATTCTGATAAATTCAGAAACGGGCTTTGGGAAAGGCCTTTGCTCAATTAGCCAATTACAATTTTTTATGTTGCCAGGAAAAGCCGGTGACAGGCTGTTCACTGAGATAGTTTCCTTCCTTTCATAGGTTAGTAGGTAGTCTTTAGAACAATACATGCTTTATAGGTACGTTATAGCCTGTAATACAATCTATTTCAAAAAGCCATCAGCCTTTGCTTCCGTTGATTAAGATTTCTTGGATCGACATTATTGGAATTCAATTCTGCTGACGAGTCAAATGACAAGTTGCTTCATTGTCAATGATCACGTGCTTTCCCACTCTTTCCTACAGTCTGCTGTCAGCGATTACTTCTTCTCTACTCAGTTATCAATGAAGCCTATAATTTAAAATTCTGTTAAAGAAATTCTTTTGTTACAAGTTTAGTAACAATCTTTTCCAGGTGATCATGCTCATTGTAATAAAACACGATTCTTGTTTCGTGGTGAATTTGTCATGCAAAACGTGATGCTTAAATAACTTTCAAACCCCACTTTCACTTAATTTATCACATTTTCAACAAACCAAGCGTGAGCTTTTGAATCCAAATTCCATGTTTTCTTCTCGTTTTTAATTCTTAAACCAATATCTTTTTTAGCCAAAACAGGAAACATATACCAAAAAAATGGTGAATTGGTCCTGGTCAAGGAAGATAGATACTTAGAAAAATTGGATAATAATCTGATAAATACATAACATAACAAAGTGAAATTGATCGTTAATCAAATTCTTAATGGAACTTTACCAAATCAAAGACCAAACGGACACACAATCGCATCGCATGTCATTTTTTCTTTTACTTTGACCAAATCAAAACTCTACGATCCTTGATTTGATTCCACCTTTGCCACCTACGCGTTAAAGAACCCGGTTTTCATACCTCAAAAAGGCCAAAAAACCCATCAAACCATAACATATTTTCCAAAAAAACCACCCAGAAAGTTGAAAAGATTAGAACAGAATTACTTAAAGAGGATGGAGAGGGAAAGGAAATGATTAGATTGTAGAAAAAAGATGAAACCCAAGAACAAAAAAGAGAGCTTTTTGGAATTGGTTGGATAAATACTTAATTTGCGACAAATTTTAAGCCATAAAAGTTCGCATTTTTATAGTACAGAGAGGAAAAAAAGTACTACTAAAGCTGAACCGAAACACACAGGATTCACGACGATCAGCAATGTACGGAATCTGATAACAAGCCCTTGATTCTCCGTTGTTAGATCTTTTGACCTGGGAAATGGGAGCTCGTTGTTCTAAATTCTCTATCTGCTGGTTTCAGTCTAACCTTAAAGCTTCCGTCCTCGAATCCTCCGAACTCGGTACTCTTTTGTCTCCTGTTTCTCCGTTTAAAGAATCTTCGTTTTTTTTTCTTTTTTTTTTTTGAGTAAAATTGTAATTAAATGCAGAAAATGGGGGCAAAGGTGAGAAGAACACATGGCCGAGTTTCACTGTGTTTAGCTTGGAGCAATTGAAAGCAGCCACGTGTGGGTTCTCTTCCGATAACATAGTGTCGGAACACGGTGAAAAAGCTCCTAACGTGGTTTTCAAAGGGAAGCTCGATAATGACCGTTGGATTGCCGTTAAGCGGTTTAACAAGTTCGCCTGGCCCGATTCTCGCCAATTCCTCGTCCGTTTAATTCAATCCTAATTGCTTTTGTTTTTTTTTTTTTTTTAATCTTTGGTTAAAAAACTATACAAATATTAAATTAAAATGTGTTTTAGGAGGAAGCAAGAGCAGTTGGGAGTCTAAGGAGTGAGCGGTTGGCAAATCTGATTGGTTGCTGTTGTGAAGGCGAGGAGAGATTGTTGGTCGCCGAGTTTATGCCCAATGAAACGCTGGCTAAGCATCTTTTTCACTGTAAGTTATTTCCTTTTTCTTTTCCACTGTGAAAATGATAGCTCAGTCGAGCCTCAAAGTGAAGTTAGCAGTTAAAAGTAAAGAATGTTACTTGGTTGAATTGTCAGGGGAAAATCAGCCAATGAAATGGGCAATGAGGCTGAGGGTGGCACTGTACTTGGCGCAAGGTTTGGAGTATTGCAGCAGTAAGGGAAGAGCTTTATACCACGATCTCAATGCTTACAGGATTTTGTTTGATAATGTAAAGTTAACGAAGATTTTGCTTGTGAAATGACCCTTTTAGTCATCTTGGGTTTTGATTCTGAATTGTGTTTTCTGTAACAGGATGGTAATCCCAGGCTGTCTTGCTTTGGGCTCATGAAGAATAGCAGAGATGGCAAGAGTTATAGCACAAACTTAGCTTTCACACCTCCTGAATACCTAAGAACAGGTTAAGTATGTTCAAACGATTCATTTTTTCTGAATATTATACTTTGGAATCTCAACTCAAAGTCTGGATGTGCTTCTTTGGCAGGTAGAGTGACGCCAGAAAGTGTTGTGTATAGCTTTGGAACCTTGCTGCTAGATCTTATGAGTGGCAAACATATTCCTCCCAGCCATGTAAATTCTCTTTGTCTCATTATAATTTTGGTTTCAATTAGGATATTGTCTATGTTACTGAAGTTTCCTTTGCAAGACAAATCTTGGTCATGTGAACTTCATTCATATTGTGAATCCGGATATACCAATAATTGGTTAGAAAAATTACTATTTACTGTTATTTCTGATGTATGATTTGATTACTTAATGAGTTAGCATTTTCCTATATTGGCGGAGCTGTTATAGCTGCATGCTGAGTAATTTCATTAGATGCTGTAGTTTTAATGATCATTGGTAAAGCTTTTTGATGGTCTAAAGCATTTCAAATGAAAATATGATGCCAACATTTGGATGCTATTGAATTAATCTATGGTATTTAAGTGTCTGTATGCTTTGTTTGTAGGCACTTGACTTGATTCGTGGCAAGAATTTTCTCATGTTGATGGATTCTGCTTTGGAGGGCCATTTCTCTAATGATGATGGAACAGAGTTAGTGCGGTTAGCTTCTCGCTGTTTGCAGTATGAAGCTCGCGAGAGGCCAAATGCGAAGTCCCTTGTTATATCTCTCATGGCACTTCAGAAGGAAGCAGAGGTACATATAATTGCTGATTGAATTGATCACTGCAAGTTCATATTCTCTAGCTGTTATTTTGTATAATTTGGTATCTTCCCGACTTTTGTACTGCAAGCTCAAGGAAATAAATGTATTTTTTGTACTGCAAGCTCAAGGAAATAAATTTATTTTGTACCTAAGCACATTTCTTCTCCATGTCCTTCATTATTTTGGATTATCTTTTGTAAACACCATTAAATTTCTCATTATATGGAGTTTTGCTAGGTACCATCATATGTTTTGATGGGTATTCCACAAGGAACTGCTACATCAAAACAGCCATTGTCGTTGACACCTTTTGGGGAGGCTTGCTTGAGGATGGATCTGACTGCTATACATGAAATATTGGAGAAGATGGGATACAAAGATGATGAGGGTATCGCTAATGAGGTTTGCCTTTCCATCACTGATGATCTATTTGCATGAGCAAAGGAGCATTTCCTGCCTGTGTTCTATTGTGATGCCTATTTTTACTACTTTCTAGGTTACTGCAGCAATTATGTAATTTCTATCTAATTGAGTTTTCTTTTTCAGCTTTCTTTTCAAATGTGGACCAGCCAAATGCAGGAAACGTTGAATTCTAAGAAGCATGGAGATACTGCTTTTCGAGCTAAGGATTTTGCCAGTGCAATTGATTGCTACACACAGGTGAGTTTCCCATGTAAAAATGTGCACCACTTGTGATTGTTGCAGTATAACATGCTAAATAATAAACACCATGCTAAAGAAGCAAGGGAAACAAGAAAATAAGGGTTTGATGATTATAGCTATAAGCTAAATATGGACAGCACTAGCTCAAATCAACATATTTAGAAAGAAATGATAATGGCCAGATACATGTTCCTGGAAAACAATGGGGATTTGGGTGGGGTGAAGCACTTGGTTAGTGTTTTCCAAAAAAACAGAGAAGGTTCTTTATCAACCACATGGGCACCACCTAATTTTCTTCTGAAAATTTATTGCTAGTAGCAGGCATTGAATTTGAACTCAACTCATTATTAATGTAGTACCATTTTCAAGTCGAACACTTGTGCATTAATAAACCATACAGGAAAGATTTTTTACGGGGATAGACTCAACTCAAAGATGTTGTCTGCCTTATGTAGTTCATTGATGGCGGGACCATGGTGTCGCCAACCGTCTACGCCAGACGCTGCTTGTCTTACTTGATGAATGATAGGCCACAAGAGGCCCTTGGGGATGCTATGCAAGCGCTGGAGGTGTCTCCTGAGTGGCCTACTGCTTTGTATCTACAAGCGGCTTGCCTGTTTAGCCTAGGGATGGAAAGTGACGGCCAAGAAATGCTCAAAGATGGGACCAACTTCGAAGCCGAAAGGAACAAAAACTGAAAATTGTAAATGTTTTTAAAATTGTTTTATTTTTTTCCCATAGTTTTCTTTAGGCTCTTACATTTTTTCCTTATTTTCCATCTGTTTTAGCATTCTGGGTTTTCGCTGCATTGCAGAATTCATCAATATTTATTGTTGGTTTTGATATTTCACGTTTGTTCAATCTTCTAGTGAGGTGTGTTAGAGGCTTTGAACTATCATATAGAAGAATGTCTTAAATTTAATACATAGTTGTTAATTTTGTTTTGGTATTGATTGATACGCTCTAATAATATCAAAATATGATATATTTAAAAATAATATTTTACATTGAATTTGATACCTGATAATATTAATTGTTTTTGTTAGTTTCAACTGATTTTGGTGCAAAATTCATCAATATTTATTACTGGTTTTGATATTTCATGTTTGTTCAATCTCTCAGAGAGGTGTGTTCAAGATTTTAAATTATCATATTGAAGAATGTCTAACTGAAATTAAATTATAGTTAATTTTGTTTTGATACCGACTGTAGCTGGTACTAGCCAATACACTTTAGTTATATTAAAATATGATATACTTAAAAATATTTTTTCACACTAAATTTGGTACCTGACAATATAATTGTTTGTGTTAGTTTTGCATTTACCAATCACGACTCCATAACAAATGACAGACCAAGACCATATCCATCAAGAACTCGTCTAAAACCAGATATATTGATTGCCTACTTTAAAATACTAAAGCAAGACAGAGCTTTGATAATTATGATGAATGTGCAGATATTAGATATAACAAGCTTTCTACAAGTATGGTGAAGAAGAGGGGTTTATAACATCTATTAAGCATCACAAGACTCTAGATTATCCATTACTAATCATCACGGCAACAAATTTCTCCAGGCAGTAATTCGGTTTCTTTATTTGTCATTCTTTCAATTTCGTTCAGGGACTCTGCTACAGGATTTTAGGATGATGGCACATTGAAGTGAAAGAGCCATGATATGACAAATGCAAATACCATGCAAGCAAGGAGAAAATTGAGGAAGCGATGGCTATGCCAGAAGTTTCGAGAGTCTGTATGGGGTGCTGGTCCGGAGACTGCAGCTGTTACCGTGGAACTGTTGGTCTCATTTGATTGCTCTGTCGACTCAATCTCGTTCACTCCAACTACATTGCGTGCAATAGAATGGCAAATCTCACAGGTCCTAACAAAATTAAGCAGACTGACTGTTAAATCACAAAAGAAAAAGTCCCACTATCAAGGAAACACAGTACGAGGAGGAGCTGATATACCATTGGAGGCAAGGATAATGGTTAATGATGTTGAATGAGTAATGGAACATGCAGCATTATAGATTTAATGATACAATACACAATCATTACACCCTGCATTTCAGTTAAAAGTTAAAGCTGCCACTTATATAATAACTAGAATCAGGGAACGTCTTGCACCAATGGTTTCGTATCTAAAACATCAACAATCCCTAATCATGTCAAGCAAGAAATCAGGAATCTGTAACTGTGGATTAAAATTTTCCAAAGTGGCGCACTAGCAAGCAATTATCTTCAACCAAAGATTGAAGAATGCAACACTGAGGGTCAAATCCCCACTTTCCTACAAGGAAAGAGAACCAGAAGGAAAAGGATAGAGAGATTCCTAAACCTCAAAAAAGCACATAACAGCAAAGAATTATCGGTGTCGTCAGACATATCATGAGGTGTTCTTAATGCTTTTAGCCTTTAGCTTTACTTTAATTTCTATCAAACTCCTTTATAAATATAATATCCATCCCACTTTCTTCTCCATTAAGCAAATTTCTATTTTTCACTCGCATCTTTTCTCCTTATGACTTAATCTAACTAGGATTGTAAAAACTAAAACCTAAAACAATTCTATACAAATAGTAAATTGTAAAATACTATCAGGAAACAGTAATCCCGAGTCTAAGCAATCATCAAAAGAACAATACATACAAATTACAATTATGATATACAAAAGATAGTTTTCACTAAAAGGTTCATAATGTTAAGAAGTTACCAACTAGACATCTAGAATTTCACCAGGAAGGCAAAAGTAAACATAAAAGTGAACAAGTAAAAAAGGGCTAGAACTCTTTTACTTACTTATTTCCTCTGATCTTGAACCAAGCCTCAGCACACTGTTTATGAGCAGCAGCAAGATCATCCTTACAAGAACAGCCCAATTCAATAGGAACACCAGATTCATGGCTGTTACTTTCCAAACCCAAGTGACAAATTCTACAATCTTTCTCAAGTTTCGCCAAATGCACCTTAATTTCAGGAACTCCCCTCTGAATCTCCACCTCCACTGAATAATCAGAGACCGAAGACAGCCTCCTGGAATCGGGCACGTCACCAATCTCTCCGTCAGAAGCGCAAGCAAAACTGTACTCATCGTAAGAGCCACCTGTGGTAGAATAAAACTGAGAGTAGCATGAACCCTCTTCGGCGTCCGAGAAGCATACGCTAGCCTCGCCGGCGCTGACGTCACTCCAGTTCCGGCGGTGAGTTCCTTGCTCTAAATCGATATGGGACATCTCTAATGATGACATTTTGGAAACGCTGAAACTTGGAGCTGAGGCTCTGTAAAGAGCATAACAGGCTTAAACTCTCAAGGTTTGAGGATCAATACTCAATAGGTTCAAAGTTTCAAGCTTTTTGAGTGGGTTTTGAACAAAGTTTGGATAAAATGTGAGCATTTAAAGAAGTTACTATTGGATTAGGTGACTCTTTACCCTTTGCGTCCATTAACGTTTCACTAACGAATAAAATTTATTAAATGGAAAAAAATTGGAACCTCCATAAATGAGAAACCAAAAGGTGAAAATATGACAAGAAGCTTAAAGAGAACAAGAGTTGTTCAAAGACAAAGGACTCATGCTCTGCTAGAAGTGTTGAGAGTTGAGACTTAGACACGCACTACAAAGAAGAACCGAAACGTGCAATGAGTGAATATAGAACTGAGAAGAGGTATCTTTGCTTCTCATTCACATTATTTGACAATTAAAAAGTATAAAATAAAAGAGAGACAGAGAAACAAAGTTGTTGGAAGATTTCGTGTTGGTACTTTGGGATCTTTGTCTTGAGCAGAATCTGTACGTCCGATGGTATCAGTTTAGCGATGTGTGAATCTTTAAGATAATCAGACGGTTGAGATTCGATGTACGCACACTCCTTAGCATAGCATGATCCTTTTACGACACAAGAAACCCTGGATAAGAAGCAATGGGTAGTTTTGAAGTAAACTAATAATTTGATCAGTGATCACATCAGGCAAGAGAACAGTGATGATGAACTGATGTATCAAATGGGTGGATTAGGGTACCGTTAATGGAGACTGATAAAACAAGCAAAACACCTGATAAAAAAAAGGTTAGAAGCGTTTATATTAAGATGAATCATGCATCAAATGCTTAGACGTATGAATCATCAATTACAAATTTTATGAAGTAATTTGATTTATGTAGTTGTGGGAAATGTGAAATTGGTTTGAAGACACGACTGGTAATCTGGAAAACTGAGCTTTGAGAGCAAAATTTAAGGGATTTGAGAATCCGATGAAAATGGACCAGACATGTTTATTTGCCGACTAAGGCAAAAAAGCTCAGTACCACATTGCTTTTATTTTCTTCTTTTCCTTTTGGTGTCATGAATACTTTCAATTAGGCTTTGAAGGCTTCAACCAATGGTGAACAATTACTTCACCAATTACTAATTGAAAGTTGAAGTCTGAAGCTTCAACTCCAAACTAATGGAGTAATTGGAAATCTGTTGGGAACTCCATTGTCTAGCCAGAGAGAGGTTAAAAGGAACTTTTAATTTTTCTATGATTTTTTTTCTTCTGTTGACATGAAAATTATTTGCAGCCAACAACCCCAAAAAAGAAGTAAAACCGTTTTGGATCGCGTGGAACATCATCAACCATTCCACTCCAGCAATTCCCATTTCCCCTCGAGAACTAAAGAGGAGCAAGTGAACTGTGCACATGGTGGTGGGGCTGGTAAGCCTCTTTTTGTTGAATCTGCCATCTTTGTTTTCCTAATATTCCCTTTTTTTATTTATTTTCCCTTTTTTTTTCAGGAATAGTTTGTTAGAGCTGTTAAAAGAAGACAAGCATCTACCAAGAATTCTCCCTTGTCTTTAGAAACTGAAAACCCTCCATCTTAACATCAATAAATGATCCAAGTTGTACCTCACTTTGGTTTATCAATTTGCTTCTCTAATCTCTTTCTAAAAGGTCCCTTGGTGTTTAGGTTCAAACTCAAAAGAGTGCACAATCCATCAAGTCTGGCGTTTACTTGCGTTTGTTTACCAGATATGATATCTTATGGTTAGAACTTTTCTGGTTAAAATTTCCAGGATTAGGTCTCTAAGACAAATATTCAATTCATCCTTGTAAACACAAGCCAACACAGAATACACACACACACACAAAGCTAAAAAACAAAGATTCAGTGCATGAAGTTGAATCTGTCTATTCATAAACCAACAGAATTGGCATGAAAATAGACTGATGGATGATTCGGAGTTAGGTACCACAAGCTGATATTTCACGTCAGGTTTAAAAGAAAAAGCGGCTCTGCAAATGCAATGCCACGTGTTTATCTCTTTCAAGCAGCCCCTGGTATGCGTCTCTTTCAGGGTGGTTTGTATCCAGGAAAGATTTAAAGCAATTTTTTCTTTTCCTTTCTTTTTTAGAAACTTGTGAGTGAAGGGTTATAAGCATGCTTTTGTCACTAGCCAAGGGCACTCGTTAGTTTTGAAACCAGATGTCTTCCACTTTCTATCAGCACCATCCCAGCTTTAAACATTTCACTCTGATTTGCTAGCAATAGAAAATAAAGATAATTTGCCCACATTATCCGCTTGAATTGAACTTCAATAGGAAAAAAACTAGATACACAACAAAAAAGAAGAATAGTAATCAGAATGTAAATCAATATGTCCAAACTTTGCCATCAATTCATGCTGCTGGTACAAAGGTATTAACAGGCTTTGTTTGTAACATGAATAGGTAAAAAAAACCTTCCCTGAATCAAATTTATCAACTGCTATGACCATTTAAGCATGTAGGTCAAGCTTTGCAATTACCATGAAAGAATGAAGCACTTCTTACAGTTCACTTCAGTACCATACTGCGTTTACTTCAAAGACAGAGAAACCGGGATCACACATCACTACCAAGCTAATTGAGAGGCTATTAAAAATCCTTGACTATCATTCTTTATCGTTTTTCTGACCACCTTCTTGGCTTCTACATAATAATACATACCAAGGACAAGGCAATGTCTCAACCTGGAAGTACGATTGCTCCTATTCTATGTTGACAGCAAGTTGGTCATTGTGCTCATTAACTTCTTGTTTTTCTCTTCAATGCGTAAATGATCATCCATTCTGCCCTCTTCAAAATGTCCCACGCTCACTTGAGATCTATGAAATGCTGTACCATCAGCCGCATCATCCATTGCTTTGATGCTGTTATTATCCAATCCACTTTTCAGCCAAGCAAGGTTACTTATATCAGTGGCTATTGCAGCCAATTCATAACTTGGAAAAGATGGAGGTTCTGAAAATTCCACAAATTCTGGCCCCAGCAAAGAGTTATTTAGGTTTCTACCATTTTGAGTTCCACAACAGCCATGACCACATTGTAGAGGCACTAAACGTTCAGTGAAAACTCCTTCAAGCAATTTGCATATTCCAACATCTGGCTTTGATGTTTGAATTGGAGTTCCTAGCATTGGAACTGGCCTTGAACGTGGTGAAACAAATTCTGGTGCATCCACATTATTATAAACATTAAAAGCACTGATACGGGCTACAGGACGGAAAAGAGTAGGCGGTTCAATTGATTCATGACTAGATTGAATCCCTGTTAGGTCTTTGTCCTTTAATTGATCATCTAACTTTTCCAAAGAGCTTATATCTTTTCCTTCCAGGGATCTGAATGAACTGTCCTCCGCACAAGACAGAGTTTCTTCAGATGATGCCTTGGTTTTGTCCAAGCTAGCATCTTCCACCATATTTTCAGATTTTGATTTTACCCTACCAAGCTCCATGTACTGACGCCGCAGTGTGGAATTCCAATGGTTTTTAATAGCATTATCTGTTCTTCCAGGCAGAAGCCTTGCAATCACTGCCCATTTGTTCCCATGTACTGCATGTGCTGAAATTATCGTCTGATCCTCCTCATCTGCAGCAACATGATTATCAGCACAGTTTATCAGAAAGCATATTTTCCATTCCTGTATGTAAGCCTAAATACACCAACCAACTATCAAATGCATAGATATGCATACACGGTAAAAACATTGATGAAGTGAAAGTTGCAAGCTAATACTGGCTGCTACGTCCTGAACTTATGTATATGGATATAACTATGAGCACAATACGCTTTGACCTAAAGATAATACATATTATTTCTGCTCGAACACTAAGCATATGATATCAAGATAACTTTCCCCTTCTTCTTACTTTCTTACGAGCAATGACGCTTCCCTAACAGACAATCAGTTTCTCTGATGCTTGCCAAAATTATTCACATCTCCAAACAACTAGACTCCTGTCCAATTTGGTCGAGAAACATGTGAATCAAGCTTCTACATTGCAAAAGCTAGCTACTTGGATTTCACTTTCTACATTAGTATCTCTGTTTCTCTCACACATATCCCCAAAATTCACAAAAAAAGATCCGAATTTTGGGAAATTGATATACTTTTCGCTACAATTACATGACATAACTTAAACTTTGAACATGGTACTCAAAAGTCAACCTTAAACTTTGAACATAGTACTAAAAAGTCAACTTCAAATTATTACATGAATCTAACAGGCAAAAAAATCCAAGCAATTCCCAAAAATTAATAAAAATAGAAAACCACATGCAAAGATCAAAAATCGATAAAGGTGTAGACTTTGTACCAGTAAATGGCTTGCGCTTAACGGCCGGGTCGAGCTGATTACACCAACGAAGCCGACACGACTTGCCAGACCGACCGGCGATTCCGCGCGCAATCAAGCTCCAATTCCTCGCCCCGAACTTGCTCACAAGTTCAATCAGTATGGCATCTTCCTCAGGCGACCACGGCCCTTTCACTCGCTCTTTTCGCCTTCGCTCTCCGACCGCCAAATCGTCGCGGCTTACCTCATCGCCGCCATCTAGGGCTGCTGGTGATTGGACGTTGATTTCGGTAACGGTCGTGTCGTTTCCGTTTTCAACGGCTTCCGTTTCCGTTTCCATTTAGTGCGAGAGTGATGACAGTCCGTTGAGTACCAGACTTAACGGCAAAGAGTGTTTATTACGTGAACAACGAAGACAACTTGAAATAGACTTATCAGGCGAGTGTTGTGGGGAATCTTCTTGTTTGACGGTTTTAACCTCAAAGTTTTTCCCTCTTGACGGATATGCCCAACAAATTTTAAAAAATATAATACTAAAAATAGCATTAAACAAATTGCATTTATCTAACAAATATAGTCAATAATTGGATTTCTTTTATAAAATGCCGAGTTATTTTTTTAAAAGAAGGATATATAGGGAGGGTAGTTTTGTATTTTCACGTTTGATCCAATTTGGACAAATCGCAACACTTTCAACCTTGAAAATTTGAGCGGCGACCGCGGTTTGGATTAGCGGGAAAGCTGCTGCCCTCAGGTCTCAGCCGACATGTCACATCGTTTGGATCATTGAACAACGATAATTCATGATTAAGATTATTATTTATTTACATTAATTCGAATAAGATTAAGAAAGCATCATGTAATTTCTGCTATTTATGTTATTATCGATCTATATTTGATTCACGTATAAATTTTATATATTATTAATAAATATTTATCTTTTAAATAATTATAAAAAATTAATATTTTTTTAAAATTTATCTATGATATTGTTTAATTTATTTTATTAATAAAATAATATAATTCATATTATTTTATTAATATATAAAATTTATATATCGATAACTATATCAAATATAAATTGTATATGGATATATAAATTTTATTAGTATTATAAATTTTTTTATAAATTTTACTTTATTTCAAAAAATATAATAATAAAGTTCCTTTTGTTGGTTTAAAAAATAATTTATGGACTCTGCAATTGGGCTGTTGGACTGGGCTTGGATTAATGGCAAGTCATGTCTATTTTTTGGGCCACTTTGATAGATTATTAAAAATGTTAATAATAAATTTTATATTTAATTCGATTGATTTATTTTGATGTCATTATTTAATAATTTTAAATTTTAAATTTTTTTATTTTTAAATTACAATATCTTTTATAAAAAATAAATTTATAATGAACAAAAGTTCAAATAGTTAACATTGACATTAAAATGTGACTGTTGATTTTGGCATGTTATATTATTTTGATTTAATTCCAGCTTTTGAGGCTGAGAGAATACGTTCAGACCAGAATAGATTTTCCAGGGCTTTGATTCTATTGTTTCGGAATGTTTAGGTCACTTATATGCAAGTTTGTTGGAATTGAATCAAGATTTATATTTTTATTATTATTATTTATTTTATATTAATATTTTATAATTATATGATAACACAATATGGATATAATACGAAAATATGACACAAGAATAACACCACTTAAATTTTAGTAATAATTATACATAAATTTAATAAAATTAAAAAAATATATTTTATATTTTTGTATTGACATAAATTAAGATACGTAATTTTAGTATAAAAATAATATAAACATACAAATTTTAATATTTTACGTGATATAACTATACGAATCATTAAATCTAAATAAAGTAATGGATTTTAGCATAGGGTTGACTTAATCCAAGCATGGTATATTATATACACCATTTTTCTTCATTTTTCCTGATTTTACTTGGCCAAATTCAGAAAATTATTTTTTTAGTGAAATTTTGAATATTCAAGAGGATAAATAGTTGAGAACTTGACTTATGATTCATAATAAGAAGTTTTTTTTTTTTTTACAATTATTTCTTATCCTCAATATCATATTTTTCCAAGGAGTCAAAGACAATCAAGATAACAAATTGCAATAATTTAAGACTAATGTGATGCTTTACTAACCTCAAGTATTTATAGGGCGTCGGAAGTAAGCTAGACGACGTAATTTATTCAGTATTAACCAATCCCACATTAAAGTAGACTCCATTTATTTATGTTACTTTTAAAATATGATGTTCCACAAGTTTGAAATTTAAATTTGAGTATTTATATATATATTTATTGTATTTTGAGGTTGAAGTAAAGGGTGAAATGGAAATCTACATTATATTTTAATATTGTACATATTGAATGGAGTTGGTTCAACGTTTAGAGATTGTTTAAAATTTTGCATATTATAAGGTGAACCAGAGAGTTGGGTTAACTGTTCAACCTAATGAAGAACCGAAGCACATCTTATTATCACAATTCACAACCTTTGGTTAAAAAACCAAATTAAATTGATGATTTCCACAATTGTAATTGTGACGGTTTGATCATTAAGGATGACTAATTGAGCTTACTAATTCCATATTGAATAAGTAATCAATTAATAAACTTGAGCACTCCTTTCAATTAGAACCAAAAACGTATACGCTATAGCTATATGCATATTTGCCTTCTTTTTCCCATCTAAGTTCAATCATTTTTATATAAATTTAGTAATTTAATATTTACTAACCCAAAGCACTATGCACCAACACCTATTTGATGTGCCCTTTGCCTCAAAATTGCACTGTGATTAGATTTCTTAAAGGACGAGCCAGCAGGACGAGCCAGCAGACTTTTTAATAGATTACCCCAAAACCCAATGGAAAATTCGACTGAGGCAATAATATTGGTTGAAAATGGGAAGAGGCCCTTTGGACTACAGATAAAATATTTCAAATTCTGAAGGACTTTTTTTGCTTGAACAACCAAGATTCTATCATATACTTCTGCATAGGAAGCCTTTTTTTTCAATGGCCAAACTTAATCCCCCTAATTAACGAAGGTTCGACTAACTCATTGACTGCCCAACTCAAAATTCTAATAGCAGAAAATACTTTCCAATGGCTAGGTTGTTTCGCAATCGTGTGCCAAATGCTATGGCCCATCTTTTTCTTTTTTAAATTCTGGATATTGCAGGCTATAGTTGACAAATATTTACGTAGGTTAAAAGAAAAAACCCCACACTTCTAATATAAATAGAAGCTCTCGTTTCTCTTACCCTCTCATTCAGGGCAAAGAAATCCATATTTTTCTCTCCCTCTCCTCTCTTCTTTCGTCTTGGTTGGCACTTGGAACCCTTCATTTAAAATGGGGGGCCCTGGTTTCTTGTTTGCTTGTGCTTTGCTTCTTCTGCTTGCTTCAACAGCTTCAGCTGCAACAATAGTGGAGCACACATTCTATGTAATCCACAATCCATTTTCATTTCTTTTCATGGATTAATTGAATTAACCTCTCCTTTAAAAACCAAAGGGTCAATTTTTTGCATTGCAACTCAAGCTCAGGGCAACCTGGCTGTCATTGCAATCATGGCCTTGCCAAGTAACACCATGCACGTTGAATATATACAAAAAGAAATTAAAAACTTAAAAGTTAATCGTACCAGCTTTTTCAAATACCCTTTAGGATATTCCTTTAATGATATCTATCTCTTTGATTAGCAACCTTGATTAGGTACATACTTAGGTCATTAGTCGCTGTTTATTGCTCAACCTTCTTTGCGCTTATAGGCAGATTCCCTATTAACCTTTTTTCTCTGAAGGAAAGTGATTAGTGTTTGACTGGTATTAATATTTGTCCCTAACATTATTATTTTAATTTGTTGGCAGGTGCAAAATTTAACTGTTAGTAAGCTATGCAACAGCCAAGTGATAACTGCAGTAAATGGCAGCCTCCCTGGCCCAACAATTGACATTCAAGAGGGTGACACACTAATTGTTCATGTGTTTAACAAGTCACCTTACAACTTGACTATTCACTGGTAAAATCCTCATGAAAGATACAAGTAGAATTTAATTAGTTTTCACCAAATTTTTTTATTTGAATTTGACAAAGAAAAATGAAGCATAATAACAAATCAAATCTTCCCTTCCTGCTAAGAGCTAGCTGTTTCTAGCGTCAGTTTGCTAATTCATTTGTGTAATTATTTTTTACTTATTCTTCAAAATGTTTTGTGTTTTCGTGAAGAAAATGAACATCACTGTCCATACATCTTGAAGCGAAGTCGGTTCTTGTTTTATTAATTCAGAAGAGAGATTTAATTAAAAAAAGAACGCTCAACTCCAACAACTGATAGTATAGTTATATTCATATGTTTAGTACTAAAACTAAATTTATAGCTTAGTTTTTTCTCTTATACTAATAGATATTGATATTCATATGTTAATTTGACTATCGGTATCGGTTGTGTTGGTGGACTAATGATTGTTTGAGCAGGCATGGAGTGTTTCAGAAACTGAGTGGCTGGGCAGATGGACCTAACATGGTCACTCAATGTCCAATTTGCCCCGGAAGTCAATACACCTACAAATTCACAATCATTGAGCAGGAGGGAACCCTCTGGTGGCATGCTCATGTGTCATGGCTCCGTGCAACCATCTACGGTGCACTAATCATTCGCCCCAGAGCCGGCCAGTCCTACCCATTCCCTAAGCCCTACGAGGAAATTCTGATCATATTAGGTAGTTAATCGCTTTCAATTTATAACAGGATCTAAGATTCTACTGAAGAATGTCTAAGACTATTAGTTGATCACAAATAGTTTCATAATGTTGCAATTCCATAAAAGCAATTGGCTTAACAGAAAATATCAATGGCGTTGCAGGTGAGTGGTGGAATGCTAATGTCGTTGATGTGCAGAACCAGGCACTTGCCACTGGCGTTCTTCCTAACATTTCTGATGCTTATACGATAAATGGATGTCCTGGTGATCTCTACCCATGCTCTAAAAACCGTAAGTGATTACCAATACATCTCTATGCACGTACCCGATTTTAGTAATTAATGTTAAATTAAATTATATGGTTTACCATCAGAAATGTACAAGCTTAAGGTGGAGCCAGGAAAGACCTATCTCTTACGCATTATCAACGCTGCACTCAATAACCAGCTCTTCTACAAGATAGCGAATCACAAGATGACAGTTGTGGCCACTGACGCCTGCTACACCAAGCCTTATGTCACTGATGTCGTGGTTATGTCCCCTGGCCAGACAGTCGACATTTTGCTAACCGCCGATCAGCAGGTTGGGTCGTATTACATGGCCGCTAGAGCATATGCAAGTGTAGCTGGAGCTGTTATACCGTTTGATAGTACTACAACAAGGGGTGTCGTCGTATATGAAGGTGCTCCGTCTTCAGCAACACCGGTAATGCCAGCCCTCCCTGCATTCAACGACACCCCGACGGCCCACAAGTTTTTCACCAACATTACAGGGTTGGTTGGTGGGCCTCACTGGATCCCGGTCCCACTTATGGTGGACCTCCAAATGTTCATCACCATTGGATTGGGGCTCGAGGTATGTCCAGCAAACACGACTTGCGAGGGTCCAATTGGGACGAAACTCTCTGCCAGCATGAACAACGAGTCCTTCGTGTTTCCCATCAGCTTGTCTATGTTGCAAGCCTTTTACTTCAACGTCGGAGGAGTTTACACCACTGATTTCCCTGCTAAACCCCCAATTCAGTTTGACTACACCAACGCAAGCTTTAACATCAATAACCCATCTCTGTTCTTCGCTCCGAAAGCAACCAAGGTCACCAAGCTTAAGTTTGACTCAACTGTGGAGTTAATCTTTCAGAACACAGCTCTCCTTGCAGTGGAGAATCATCCCGTGCACCTCCATGGCTTTGACTTTTACGTATTGGCTCAAGGGTTTGGAAACTATAACCCCGCCACGGATAGAAAGAAGCTCAATTTTATCAACCCACAAATTCGCAACACTATTGGTGTGCCAGTAGGAGGATGGGCTGTCATCAGATTCAGAGCAAATAATCCAGGTTAATTCTATGATCATTAACTTAATTTCATATTAAGTTAGATAGTCAAATTTTGTGACCATGTCAAGGGAATTACTTCCAAACCTGGTTTATACAAGTATTAGAGTTCCTTTCTCTAGTGCAGTGATGAAAGTGATGGTTCAATGTTTCTTTCTTTCTTTCTTTCTTTCTTTTTTAATTTCTTTGTCTAGCCCCTTGTGAAAGCATTGAAAGATTAAACTTAATATTGTTGTTTCTATTCATGATCTCTACTGTGCAGGTGTATGGTTAATGCATTGCCACCTAGACATGCACTTGTCAACGGGCCTGGCCACCGCCTTCGTGATTGAGAACGGACCAACTCCGGAGACAACCTTGCCTCCACCCCCGGCCGATCTACCACAATGCTAGCATCTATAAAGATATAGATTGATGAAAGAAGTTGAAGTTCTCTTAGATGACAGTGCTTTTTTTCTAAAGGGTATAAAAAACTTTGAATTATAATTAAAAAACCATTCAAAGTTTTTATTTTTTTTATTGTAATTAATTAATCTTTTTCATATTTATTTACATCTAATTAAGTTTTATTTGAATAAAAAATTAACAATTTTAATTTTTTTAACAAAAATAAAATTTCATATGATATCAATAAAATAAATAAAAATTTTCTACATTGTGCAATTAATATATATATATATATAAATTAAAAATAAGATATTCATTTTTTCTTTTTCTTTTTATTTTCTCTCCCACTTTCTCTCTAAGATCACTCTAAAATTCAATTAATTGTAATTCAAGAATTGCTTAATTCAATTTTTTTACGTGATTAAACTTTGTTAAATTATAATTTAAGGATTATTAAAACCTTAAATGATTTTAATAAAATTTTAATGACTCAAATTATTATTAAATTATAATTTAAGGAAATTTATGTCCCTTTTAACTTTTTTATTTTTATTTTTCTTTTTATAATTTGAATTTCTTTTTCACTTTCAGTGTTTCTAGTCAAGTTATTCTCGATATAATAATTGAATAATTCATTGTTTATTATTCTTTTGCTATATATCCACACTTAGTTTTTATGGATTGGATAATATTATAATTTATAGCATTTTTATTATAAAAAAATCATAATTTGAAAATAAAAAAAATTAAAATATTAAAATTTAAAGCAAATGAAAATAAAATACTAACAATTTCTTAGTAATATTAATGCAATCGAAATTCTTATCCAAAAAATATTAATGCAATTAAAATTTACACGTATCAAGAGGGGAAACAAATATACGAAATTATTTATAAAATATAAAATTCAAACCAAGAACAAATTTGGCAGCTTCTAAATTCAGATAAGAATTAGAACACATGAAGAATAATTAACCGACAACATTTCATTTGGAAATTAAGTTAAATCCCAACTCCAAAAACTTTTTATTTGGGGGCTCTTTGAAAACTTTTATAAACTTGATACGTAATAATTCATGTCTTAATTTTGTCCTCTCAAACGACAAACGTTAATATTTTTTTTGAAAGTTGAATAGGTGAGTATTTGAGTCCCCATTACAGAAGCTTCTATAACTTAACAACTTATATAAAATCTTTTGTTAATAATTTTCTAATTATGAGGGCTACCCACTGTTTTAATATATATATATATATATATATATGAGATCTATTTGTATTAATATAATTTATATATTTTTTGGACTCTTAGCTAAAAAATAAATTTATAACTCATTGGAATAAAAAATATTTTTAAATTTAATAATTTTGATTTAAGAATCTAAAAAATATAAATGAATCGTTCTTCATATATATATAAATTATTTTACATTTTTTAATAACTTCATGAACAATTAATGCATTTACTAACCAACTGTTAGGTTTAACAAACCACTTGTATTCGTCGTACACATAAAGTTTAAAGTCGATCTCATATCTCTATTATTTCAATCAATAAGAGCATTTTTTTCAATATATATTAACGGTTAAAATTTTATTATTATCAATAATTATTTTTTATTAACTTAAAATTTGGTATGCATGATTCACATGAATAGAATATAAAATTCAACAAGTGAATTAAAATATATATAAGTTATATAAAAAATATGAAATAGTATAAAATTAAAATTTTTTAGCCCCATAATGTAAAGTTAAATTAGTTTTACAAGGGATCCTATTCTCTTTACCCTTTGTTCCGTGCAAAGTGTTTGTTGGTTGGGCTTTTTAATTAGCATCCGGCAACCAGGATTTAGAAATCGCTTAGGCCCTACAGGACACTGATTTGGACCAAAAAATGCTGATCATTGAAAATTTGGGCCAAAATTTGATCTGATGGATTAGATGGGCTACTATACGAGAGACACGAAATAATAATAACGATGGATCTTTCTCCAAAATAAATAAATAAATAATAGCTATCTTTGTATATTTTTATGAATTTAGTAATTATAAATATAACATGAAAATGATATTAAAAATATTAAAATAATATGATTTAAAATTTTAATAAAATTATATATTAATTTGATAAAAATAAAAAATTTATGTTTTATTTTTGATATATCACACAAATTTGATACGATAAAATTTTATATTTTATATATGTTTAAAATATCACGAATGTGATACAATATATGAATTGTTAAATCTGATTTCTTAATCCATTTTTTATTCTTCATGTTATTAACGTTTCTCTTACATGATCGTAAAGCATATACTAAGGAATAAGAAGTACTAATTTATGAATTTGGTATGGTATTTTTATGGATCACCATTTATAACGAATGGAAAACAAATATGATTGTTTAAAGAAATGAAAAGGAAGCAGCAGCTGCCTGCTGCCCACCACACCATATCCCTCATTCAACTCCACTCATATAAACAAACCTCAAATTCCCTCTTCTCTCTAAAAATTCACTAAATTATTCCTCACATCAATTTACATCTCCAAGCAAAGCAATTCTGATGAAACCATTATTGTAAAAGTAACTTTATCACAGGGGAGCTGACGCAGGAGCTAGACCGACCGGTTGACCAGGGGCAGCGCCTGAGCTCAAGAGTTCGACCATGGTACGCCGAGGGTTGGTGCGCTGAGCGTTGCAGAGATCAGGCAAAAACACTCCTGCATGCAAGCAATCATAGATTAATAGGCTTCAACTTTCATTTCTAATTAATGGGGTCTCGAGGAACATTGAGATTTCTTTACCAAACAATATAGATTCCTTAAAAAGGTAAAATGTCACAAGCAAAGCATCATAACAGCAAGTCGACAATCTAATCCGCATCCGACCTGATTTAATCTTATAAAATTGATATAAAATATATATATATATATCAAATTCAAAATTAAATCAAGTCAATTTTAAAAAAAGATGAATTCGAATTTTAAGTAAATTTGTTTTGATTCAATCTTTTATATATATATATATATGTAATATTTTTTGTTATTTGTTTAATTTTAAAAGCATATATATATGTATTTTATATTTTTTATATTTATTTAATTTTATATTTATATTTAAAAATAATATTTTATTAATTTTAAATCAAGTAAGATTGATTATGTTTATATATATATATATATATATATATGGATCAAATTTAAATATAAAAATAATGTTTTAATATTGAGTAGATCAGTATTTATTATATAAAATTGAATTGGGCTTGTGATAAGCAAAAATCCATCTCGATCGCCATCAAAGCACTTTCACATGTAAAAACAAAAGAAATCAGAAAGTGGAAAACATGCTTGAAAAATTGTAAAGGAAGATACATGTTCCCTAAACTACTCTAGATGTGATTAAACTTTTAGTATTAGGTTATCGAAACGTGAAGCTTAAGGAAAGAACTGAGGACAGATTTCATAATCTTCTAGAAATTCATTCATAAAACAGAAAGCGGTGGCAATTGTTACCTTCACCGGCAGCCAAATTGAAGTAAAGGTCAACAATGTTGGGGCAGTTTTGGGAGCAAGCCGGGGCACAAAGCTTGGCAGTCAATTGTGGTTCAAGAAGGGAATCAGATGAAATGCCAATAGAGTTTCTGTCAACCCCACAAGCACGCACACATTCATCAGTCTCAATGTACTCAGCCATCCTCTCCACCACCACCTCCGATGTCCTGCATTGATACTCTACGTTCCCGTCTTTCTCCACCGCTGTCTCCAACAAACATCTCTTCCCGGAAGATGCTATCGAAAACGCACACACACCCTTTGGCAAATCTTCGCAAACAATCTCAGCTGCAAAAAGAAAAACAAACAAAGATATAACATAAATAAAAGATATGTAATTTGATGCATCAAACCATTTGACTTATCAAACAATTACGCACCTAGAGAAGCATGGAGGAAAAGAGAAGAAAGGAAGAGGAAGAAGGGGTATTTCAAAGAAACCATGATTAAATTGATGATCAAGCTAGCTTTTAGGTTTCTGTGAACTGAGATGGAGATTGATGAGCGGTTTATTTATTTTGGTACATATAGAAGAAGAAATGTGAACGATCAAACAATTAAGACGCGTTTGGGCGTTTACCAGTCTCTCCTTCGAATTTCTCGAGTCTTTAGTTTTAATTTTCCTTTACGCCATTTTCAAAGCTTTTTTTTCATTTCTTTAATAAGTTTTGGAGTCGATTCTTTGTTGGATACGTGGTTTCCTTGTTTGATACCTAGTTAAGGACGTGTTTGTTTGTCTGTATGCTCCAGTTTTCCAAATTTCAACCCCAAGAATTTTCTAGTTCCACTCCATTTTTTTTGTTTCTAGACTTTTAATGTTTGAAACTTTGAACAACTTGGCTTAGCTTATTCGGCCCTTCTCCATTGTCTCAATGCCTAACTTTCAAATACTATATTCTCTTTCTTTTGAAGTTCTTGCCAATCAAAAACGAAATTTTGAAAATTTTCCCACAAGATCAGTTTTCGATGCGTGTTAAGATGTTTATTGTGTCAGGATTACGTTTTATGATTGAATTTTAACGAAATTAAAGTATCCAATTGAGATTTAATATACACATATTTCCATTTTGATTTTCAGGATCATTGACTAATTTGTTAATTTCTGTTGTCATTCATAATTATGAAGGTATTGACCTATATTTGCTAATTTTTGGAACAATTTCCATTTTAAAAAAAAAAGGAGAGACATGAAAGCCGAAAAGCCATTAAATACTGGGACAATTGATGGGTCAACCCTTTTTAATTTGGTTCAAAGTCATCTATTTTTCTTTAGACTCTGTTGGTTTTCTTGTTCACATCGAGAAGCTCGGCTGGTTCGGCCATCTGTCAACTTTGCTGTGCTGACAGTGAACGTGAAAGGGAAATTCATAAACATTAGTCATTTGGCCTTCATGGAAAATTAGGGGTGGCACCCACCTGAATTAAAAAGCAAAGAAGTTTCATTTTGTTCCTCAGTTTTGGTGTCTCTGCTACGCGAGAATATGACCAGGGTTTTGAAAGCTTTCAAGGAAATTCTAGGAATAATGTTGCATTTGCCAACGTCATCTAAAATGACAAATGATCTTCATTCTTTTTACTTTTTACACCATGGACTATGATGATGATGATGTTTTCGTCTTGGTCTCCAAGGATGTATTAGGTTCTAAAACTCCAATTCCTAAGAACTTGCAGCGCATCAGTGAAAGGTGGAGACTGATATTGATAACCAAGGAGGAATAAAGTTAACAAAGTTGGCTCAAATAATTAAGAATAAAAGAATGAGGGATCTAATTCAACTTAAACAAATATTATCTCTCACTATTAAAAAGATATAATAAAATATGAACAACTCAAGTCCCAATGAAAACCGGATCATCACATGTTCACCATGTTTTGGATTTTTATCAGACCAAAGCATCAGTTTATTTCCCACAAGATGGCCTTACAAAACCAAGTTTTTCCTCGGGGATTGAGCTAATTTAACCAAGCCCTAACCCAAGAAGTTTTGGACTGAATTGCAATGGTTGGACTTCCACGAAAGTGTATACAGCCCATATTGGGGCCTACTTGGTTTGGCTCTTGTAAATTATAAGCATCCCAGGCTCGTCCCGTTGGAGGCATCAAGTTAAATGAACCATGATCACAAAACTGGATGCGTAAAGGGTGATAAGTGGGTCCCAAATTAACAGAAATTGTTTTTGCAACCTCACAATCCCAGCTTCGGCGTCCACATTGCAATCCTAGTCCGCACTGCTAGGCTGCTCTGACAGGAAAGAAAATAACAGATATCAACAAGAACAAAAGAAGAAGTAAACAACAAAGCAGAAAACCAAAATTATGGTTGCAGTAGCAGCAGCCTTAGTAACGACATCATCTCAACTACTGTTATCAAGCTCCCGTTCTTTGTCTCGTCTGTCTCCTTTTCAGTTATGCGTCTTTGATTCCAAAACCCTTGTCTCATACCCCAGCAATAGCAGTAACACTATCAAGAGAAGGCATGTTGCTGCCGGGGTTTGGTGCATGGGTGTGGGGACAGCATCCCAGGCAAAAACGAAGAAAATTGGGTTTGAAATTCAGACACTAACAAGTTGGTTGTTGACGCAGGAACAAGGGGGTGTTATTGATGCAGAGCTCACTATTGTGATTTCCAGTATTTCTATGGCATGTAAGCAGATTGCTTCTTTGGTGCAAAGGGCTAGCATTTCCAGCTTGACTGGTGTTCAGGGCGCTGTCAACGTGCAAGGAGAGGATCAGAAGAGGCTTGACGTCGTCTCAAATGAGGTCCTGTTATCAAATACTATCAACCATGAATTCAGTTTCTATGAATTATATTTTGCAATTAAACAACATGGACATTCTCAAAACTTGTGTCAGTTCTTAATATAGTTGTCAATTGGTTGTATATCATTCATTAAACAGTTCAATTCCGGAGACTGGACACTTTGACAGTTCTCACTTTAAATACCATAGCAGCCCTGCTGTTTTGGCTATCTACACGTTATGTTTTATAAAAAATGGCTTTCAGAAATTTATGACTGAAGAATTATTGAAATTGGCATTACTTTTGCTTCGGCCATTTGGCAGAAATAGGCAATAGTTGTTTGAGGATAAGATTTCTTTGCTACCAGGCGAAATCCAAGAAACTGATTAATTGTTTTGCACGTACAGGTATTTTCCAACTGCTTGAGATCAAGTGGAAGGACAGGGATTATAGCATCAGAAGAAGAAGATGTGCCAGTGGCAGTAGAAGAGAGTTACTCTGGAAACTATATTGTGGTATTTGACCCACTTGAGGGATCATCCAACATTGATGCTGCTGTATCCACAGGTTCTATTTTTGGAATATATAGCCCAATGATGAATGCCTGGCAGATATCGGTGACGATTCCACCGTAAGTGCCCCATATCTAGTACTTCATTGAATTTCTAACACATGCAAATCTCAAATAATTTTACCTAGAAAATCCTAATTGTTTCATGCATGGCCTGCAGCTTGATTCATCTGAACAAAGATGTGTTGTGAACGTGTGCCAACCAGGGAGTAATCTACTAGCTTCAGGCTACTGCATGTACTCGAGCTCTATAATCTTCGTGCTCACATTAGGAAAGGGGGTATTCGCATTCACCTTGGATCCCATGTATGGTGAATTCGTGTTAACTCAAGAGAACATTCAGATTCCTAAAGCTGGAAAAATATATGCATTCAATGAAGGAAATTACCAGTTGTGGGATGACAAGTTGAAGAAGTACATTGATGACCTCAAAGACCCTGGTCCTAGTGGCAAGCCTTATTCTGCTAGATACATTGGAAGCTTGGTTGGAGACTTCCACCGGACACTGCTATATGGTGGAATCTATGGTTACCCCAGAGACAAAAAGAGCAAAAATGGCAAGCTGAGGCTCTTGTATGAGTGTGCACCAATGAGCTTTATTGTGGAACAAGCTGGTCGGAAAGGATCTGACGGACATCAAAGAATCGTTAATATCCAACCTGTTGAGGTGAGAAACATTTAACTACTAACTAGTTTGTGATTTCCTTTTCTTGCCGGTAATTATAATAATCAGTGTTCTGTTTTTGTGTTCTTCTAACAGATACATCAACGTGTACCAGTTTATATTGGAAGCCAAGAAGAGGTAGAAAAATTGGACAAATACTTGGCTTGAATAAGATGCAAAATCAAAGATACTATTTTTGTTTATGGAAACAAGGAAATACATTAAATTGCAATTCAAGATGAAGATAAAGTTATCCTTATTCTGTAAATTTTGGGGAAATCTTTGATTGGCGGCACAGCAGAAAGGTCACTGAATTAAGTAACTATCTTTACATTTTAATCAATCAATATTCATTGAACCAAAATTACTAAAAACTTGTTTGAAATGGCTAATGCCTT
Organism: Durio zibethinus; assembly: GCF_002303985.1. The sequence continues at coordinate 25,227,923 of NW_019168492.1, forward strand.
TAATCAAGAAGTGGTTTGTCCATCTCATTTGAGGCCCTACTCCGTCGAAGAAAAACTAATGGCACCATTTACAGCTTAGTTTATAGCAGAACAATTCTGTTGCTCCAGAGAACTCCTTCGATCTTTTGCTGCAAATCCAGGAAAAGAGTGTTTTACCAGGAAAACAATTCTGTCGCTACCTCGGGTCCTTCAACCATATCTCCAAGGATAGAGGTCAATGCTTGATAATGGAAAAAATTATAAATATTGTAAGAATTTATGGTTTAAACTAAAGATATATATAATCTGATAGAAGATAAAATAGGCAATAACAACAGAGGCTCCAAGAAATCAACAAAAAAGAATAAAAAGAAAAAAAATGAAGCAGGGGCTTCTTCTATGGAGTCCTTGCCATCTCTCTCCACCATCTTTCCACTCGCTTTCCATCAAAATTTCAACAGCCAAACAAACCCCTCAACTCCCACCAATCTCTGCGTCTCTTGATTCGACCAACACCCAAGTCCAACAGCAGCAGTTATCAGCGAGGGAGAAAAGGCAGCTAAGAAACGAAAGAAGAGAGAGCAAAGCAGGGTATAATTGGCGAGAAGAAGTTGAAGAGAGGCTCATAAAAAAACCCAAGAAGAGATACGCTTCTAGGTCCGAGGAACTCAATCTTGATAACTTGGCGCACTTGGGTCCTCAGTGGTGGGTCGTTCGAGTCTCCAGGGTTAGAGGTCTCGAGACAGCTGAGATCATGGCTCGCTTACTCGCTAGGAACTTCCCGGACTTCGATTTCAAGGTACAAATGCAGTTTAGGTTGTTGTCATTTTAATTTGTCGACTGCTAAAACATAAAATGCATTGTTTTGTTGTTTATATGTAGCATTTTAATCTTATATTGGGATTCATTGGAGGATTTAACTGAATTGTAATTGGGAGAACATGTTAATGATTCATCTTAAATTTTTGTTTGTGCTAAACATTGCTAAGAGGCTGAGACATACTATAGGCTTGGACTTGGTCTAGCCATTGTTACCCTTTTGCAGGAGCCTTGGGATCCAATGTTTGAAGCACCCTTTCCCAAACTTCCTTGTATGTAAAACTAAAGATTTTCCTAAGACATTTTAGGCATTATTGTTTTAAGATATTATGATTATAAGATATTAGAGTAGAAAGGATCAAGAAATTGATACATATATAATATATACTTACATTGATTAGTGTTTTTTTTTTTTGGTCTTCAGATGTATACTCCAGCTGTTCAGGAGAAGAAGAGATTAAAAAGTGGTTCTATATCAATTAAACCAAAGCCCTTATTTCCAGGGTGTGTTTTCTTAAGATGTGTATTGAACAAAGAGATTCATGACTTCATAAGAGAATGCGACGGTGTTGGTGGTTTTGTTGGTTTCAAGGTTGGAAATACGTGAGTGTTACTTTTTGTTCTTGATGAAAATTGATAAATTTGCTAGAACCATATGTCACAAATCATAAGGTAGATTGTTATGCACCTTTGCGTAGCATGAAGATGGTAACATCTGATATTTTCTTCTACTTGAGTTTAGACAAAATATGGGATTTCTTAAGAAATTTTAAAAAGATAGTTATGATTTTTGTGATTCAAATTACCTCAAGCTAATTGAAATTGTTGGTTTCATGATTCTTTTGTGTTTTGTTTGGAGGCATGTAAGATTTCAAAGGTATTGAAATTGTAAAGATGGTGCACTAAGACCTGAACGAAGAAAACTCAAGGGAAATTATATACATTAATACATATTTTACAAAACTAATACTAAATTCTTAGCATTTTTTTGGATATTCTTTGATTTTCAGTTTTCAGTTAGTATATTAAGTGTTTGTACATGGTTTGCAGAAAAAGACAAATAAACAAACCTAGGCCAGTGTCCGTTGATGACATAGAGGCAATCTTCAGGCGGGCCAAAGAAGAACAAGAAAAAGCCGATCAAGCATTTCAGGAGGAACAGCAAGGAGAAAAAACCCTCATGTCTGATAAGCTGAATATAGAATATAATTTAGATTCCAATGGTGTTACAACATCCATTTTGGATTCTAAGCAAAAACGACAATCTAGAAAGCATTCTAATACTGTAGCAAATGGAGCAAAGGATATGAAGCTACTTGTCCCAGGTTCAATGGTTCGAGTTTTATCCGGGACTTTTGCAGAATTTGTAGGCAGCCTTAAGAAATTGAACCGCAAAACTGGAAAGGTATGACATTCATAGGGGTGAACAAGTGGTTACTAAGTCATACATGAGCTAATGTGCTTGCATGCTTTTTGAAAGAATCTTGAAACCAATTTATAGCCTTAAAAAATCTAAAATGTCCTTTCTGCAGATGATGGTGGATACTTGTGTTTTTATCTATCAAATTAGAATTTGAATTGAGAACATGTTTTCTTGCAGGCAACTGTGGGATTTACACTATTTGGGAAAGAAAGCTTAGTAGAGCTAGATGTCAAGGATATTGTTCTGGAAACAAAGTGATATGAATGTGCTCTCCTGATAATCATTATGGTTAAAAAGAGTAAGTTAATTGAGCTCATGACCTTTTGCTATCCATTCTGTGGGTATCTTTTCTTCCACATGGAGTGTAGATTGTGGCATAAGTCATAAAATACACCTCATCGTTGCTTGTAAGCTTTTGTAGATCATTCTGTTAGTTGCTTGCCGTATCGATTGTACCTTGCCATTGGGTAATCAGAATTTTTCTGAATTTGTATAACCTGTCAAGTCATTATCCTTTCATATATCACATTCATATTCGCCCTCAAGGATGTATACATTTTTTGCATACAAAGTACACATTCATAATTAGCCAAGTAAATTTGAAGAATATTTTTCCGTTTTGAATATATTTTAAAAGTTTATACGTTGCAAGTCTGTCAAAAACTTTGTAGGTTAATACAATGTATATTTTGAGGAGGCAACTGGATAAAACTAGAGATTCATGATGTTAACCTCTGTCTGATGTGTATAGAACTGTGTGTGCTTGTATGTGCATGTGTCTGAAGGTGATGCTCTGCCTATTTTTATTTCCCGGCTGATAGTTGATTTGCTCGGGCTGAAGCTTGGCTATTGTAAGCTTTGTTACCTTGGAGTTATGTATCTTCACTTGTGAATCCTCATAAAACTGGTTCACATTCTCGAGTTGTCCCCTTAATCATACTTCCTTTGTTGATGTGATATCGTAATTTTGATTTTGCCAGTTAAGTAGCTAAGGGTTAATGGGCAGGCACCTTTGGAAGTTGGATTTGACAGCTCTCATGGAGTGAATTGATTGCCGTCTTTGAAATTGATTTGGACAATAGCAAGAACATCATCTCACGCTCTTTGTTAAAGTCAGCAAATTAATTAACCCTTTGTTTTTTACCCTTCCTTTTTCCATCAAAGCCTGAGGCTTAATATGTGGTTGAGGACAGCCATAACATTCTTTTTTTTCCTTTTTTTTTGCTTTGATTGGGTCTTGAGCTATGGATTAAAGGTAGCTCTTCCCCATATCATAACTGTCCCTCGCCCCTTCCCTGTACTTTGCTAGCCACAGCACTGTGTGCTGATAACAGGAACTTGCGTCTTATTCTTCTTCTTTTTTTTTTTCCCTTTTTGAGGAGGCTTACAGGAACTTGCTTAAAAAACAAACAATACTTCAAATTTTAACTTGAGGAGCAGTTTGATTGACATAGCTGCCCCTTACTATTGAAGTATGGTTAAATCAAATTCACATTGATGATACTCGCATTAAATTATTTAATTTGTAGTCTAATGTTTATTAAGAAATTGGTTACCTTATGTCCTTACATGGTTTTAACTTTTAGCTTTGTTCTCTCTCTCTTTCTCTGTCATAGTTTCTTAAAATTGATAGTATATACGTAATTTATATGTTATTTTTCACCTGACAATTCAATGATCCTTAGAAAATGAGGGGTAGTTGAAATGGAATCCAGTTGTTAAAGCCACTAATGTGGAAGTTTATGTTGCATGGTCTGTCTTGGATTAAGGGTGGTCCTCTAATGCTCTATTTCTGAGAAATGTATAGACTTTAGCGATTTTAAATGCGCCAGCTTCTTCCATATGATCCGTCCCCTCTTCTTAAATATAATCTGTCCCCGATCTAGACTGAAAAACCATGCTACCTTTTACACTGTAGTTGGTTTCCACTTGATGCACATCTTTATTTTCTTCATTCAGCTTCTTCTTTGTCTCTCTGTCACGCTCTGATTGATTGCCAGAACATTATCAAAGCACACTTCAACCACTTTCCTCCTAGCATATGGTAAAACCTAGCTCTTTCTTGGAGAAGTTATTGCTTGTTAATCTATGATTTGATCTGCTGTCTCTAAAGAGACTCGCATATCTGCTCGGATAATAACCATTTTTGGCTTAATCTAAGAAATAGATGTTGGCCTGGAAAATACAAGCTAACCTTACGTTTTTTGTGTCCTGGATTCATTTGTTGATTTCTTTGATCTAATGACAGCCTCAGAAACAGAGTAAAGATCTCAGGAAAACCAACCAAACCTGATAGGGTTGAAACTTGAAAATCAATCTTAATAGCAAAGAGACAATACTGGTCACAAGATTCGCCCCTCAAAAGCCAGTGGTCCCCTAACATGTTTCAAATTTGATGTGCTTGTGGTTCTAAACTTTGTCTCGTTGTGCGTGGGGAGTAGGGTTTCAAAAGAAGTTCACATCATACAAGTTACCTTGCTCGATTATTTACAGTTGGTCAATTCTATCTGCCACTATACTATAATCAATTTAGAAGCTTAATCAATGCAAAGGTTATTGTCTTAAATTTGTCATCATTCAGATTTAACAACGCCTTACGGCCTGAGGGCCCTAAGCCAGCAAAAAATCTGCAGATTCTTCTCTTCCAGGCTCACGAATCAAACCACCCCGGAGTAAATATAACAACCAGTCATTGATGAAGGGTTCTTTTAAAGTCACCAACCCTTTGTTCACAATCTTATCCAAACCTTTGCGACAGACAAGGGTCAATTCGAAGACTCGAAGCTTCCTTAATGTTTCAAACACACTAGAATTTAGTTTGAATCATTTTTATAAAGACTTATCCGTTGCTTTACCAACAAGATAAGAGCACGCCTACATTGGTTTTTTCCTGGAAAAAGCTTAGCTTGCTAAAGTGCGCAGGCCAGGCAGACAGGAACGTTGCACAACAACCTTGGGTGGGTTCATCAACACCCAACCCAAGAATCAATGATTTTTTGTGAATAGGAATGTAAATATACAAAACATGGGGTACATTTGAGAATTTAGAAAAAGTACAAGTGCAAAACTGAAAAATGTCCATTATAATATTACCCGGTGGACAAAAATTTGAAGAGAAAGTGGATAAAAAAAAACTTGAAGAAAGAAGCAAAATTATTTAATTTTCGCAAGCCAAGCCAACCCCGCAGTTCTTTACTTTCTTTACTGTGATTCTTCACCCAAGACCCTAAAAAAATTAGGGAAAAGAAATCACCTAGTTGTAAATGGAATAATCACCCAGCAAATCTTAGTAGACCAACTAAAAGAAAATTCCAAACTTTAGATTCAGCTCTAACCCCCTTCAGCAATGGCCTCATTCTCCATTTTCAACTACTTCACAGCCCTAACTTTTCTTATTTTCCTCTTCAAAATCCTAGCTGCAGACCAAAGTTTCTCTTTTTCCTTCAAAAGTTTTGCTAAAGATCCAAATTTTGAGTCCAATATTGCTTTATATGGGGATGCGCATGTTGCTAATGATGGTTCTTGGATTCAACTTACTAACTCAGTGAGTTGGAGTGCTGGGAGAGTTATGCATAAGAAACCCATCATGCTTGTTGAAGGTAAAGCCAGGAATTTTGCTTCCTTTTCAACTTACTTTTCCTTTTCAATGTCCCATGAAAATGGTGATGGTTTGGCTTTCGTTATGGTTCCTGGTAGTTTTGTTGCTAATGTATTGCGCAATAGTTCGTTTGGGATTTCTTTTGGATTGGATAAAAGTAAAAGTGATGTTGTTTCTGTAGAATTTGATACCTTCAAAGATGCCAAGTATGGTGATTTGAATGAAAATCATTTGGGCATTGATGTGGGTAGTCTTGTGTCAGTTAAAGTGAGAAATCTATCCTCTGTCAATTTGGTATTGAACAACGGAGAAAAATTACATTCTTGGATTGATTATGAGGCAAGTTCAAAGAGACTAGAGATTAGGTTGAGACAATCTAGCAGTACTAGACCCGATGATCCATTACTTTCATACTCAATCGACTTGTCAAAACAATGGAATGATGAGGAAGTGTTTGTGGGCTTCAGCTCTTCAAATGGGAACTCTTCGCAGACCTGTTTTATTTACTTGTGGAGTTTTAACCTAAGACCGGTTCCAAATTGGATGCATTCTGAACCAGTTGATCCTAAGGCTATTGCAAAGAACACCAAATCTCTGACAACAGCGCACAAGAGTAGCAATTGTTTTTGGAAAGTGCTTGCTTTGTTCATCTTCGGTGGTGCATGTGGAGCCTTGACAACTTCTTGTGTTCTATACATATGGACCATCCTTGGTAATAGGCGCCCAGTAGTGCCTGAAGAGTGTGGTGTGCACCCTGTTGATTTTGAGTACAAAAAGGTCAAAGTAGTAGTAGACAAAGCTGTCAAAGACAGCAAGAAATAGACGTTAGAGTTTGGGTTCTGTTGGATGTTTTATGTTGTAAATTGATGATCTTTTTGTAATTGTAGTTGTAGGTTTTGTGTGTGCTTGTAGCTGATGACCAATTGTGAAAAATGTAGCTCTCTGTTACATAGTGTTTAATGTTGGAAGCATTGAGATTTACCTTTAATAGAAATTGCATTATTGCTTGTGGTAACCTTAGTTGTACATAATTCCTGACTATGGTCTTTGTGTAAGAAATCTATAACTCTGACCTGATTTGAGGATAAATGCATGAATTAAGGTCTTTGCAGGGACACACTACAAGTCTATCTTGTGGTTTTGGCCATCATGCTCAGTGCGGTAGGCTGTCTTATGTATGCACCTTGTTTTGTATCGTTAAGTGATGGATGAATTGATTTCACGTTTAATATAATTTGCTATGTTTTGGCTATCAAGGCATAAATGTCTTTTTGCCAGGTACTGACAACAGCTTCACTCCGTACTCCTTGGACTTTGCCTGCTTTCAGAACTAATGAGATTATGATACCAGTCGAGTGAGTGCTCAACTATGTGGCTTTTGTGAAGGTGGTTAGCTTACCATGTTTGTTTAGCTGTTCTTTTTCTCATAATCATTAGTCTTGACAGGTCGTGTTACTCATCACAAATTAAATATATGAATATATATTTTGAACTTTCGTATGGATTTCAATTCTGCTACTTTTTATCTCTACCTAATAATGGCACAGAAAGAAATGTTGCCAAAGTATTAGGATTTATTATCTACTATTGTTATTCGAGGGAGTTCGCTTCCATCTTTTGTTAAGGTACTAGCTGCTGGTAAGAATAAAAATGGAATATGCAAACATGCATGGAAATTTGGTAACATTTGGGAAACAATCTCTATTATGTACCATTTCAGATATTACATCCGAATTCCTAAGAGGGTAATTTGGCAAATGCATTTTTTTTACAACCAAATTATTGAAAGAATAATGAATAAGTCAATGCTGTGATTCCACTGAGACGTATGATCAGTTTGTGCGTGTATAACTAACCTAATTTGCCTCAGAATTATACATCATCTTCTCTGCTTACCAAGTTGCTGGTTGGGTCCTCTAACAAAACTGAAACTGGTATCATATAATTCAGCTGAGATCGAATCGCATGAGAGATCTGAAACCGTAAGATTTCTCAGCCGTGTAGGTGGCTGCTGCAAGTCTCCCTACCAGGGGGAAAGCACCTTAATTCAAGAATCCCTATCAGCCATCCTGCAAAGGGCAGTGTATAATTCAACTGACAATCCACCAACTAATATGCTATCTTTGATCTGAACTTCTGGTCAAGCTTCAGGCTGCTAATTTGCTGCTCCCAAGAACTGCTACAGATGCACCCAGGAAGGGGATTTGCATAAAAATTCTCCTCTAGTCGTGGTGACTCTCCTGGCTGTCTTAGGTACGGTGCTCCAAGCCTATCAGAGTGTAAACTCTTTACTTCCGAAGAAAACTGTTCCCAAGATATTACACCCTCATCCAGCTGATCAATGAGTTTGACAAAATTTTGTCTGAAATAAAAGAGATTATGTCAGTACAGTGGTCTTAATATCCCTGGTTCAAGAAATATTCTGCATGTATCAATCTAATACCCTAATTTGAACAGACCTGTCAGGGTTGATGGTCTTTCGAAATCCTTCAAACTTTCTGTGCCCCTGTACTGCTTTGGCCATATTCCCATCATAGGTATAAACAAAGACGTCGCTTTCAAGTGCCACAATATAATCCAAGGCAGCAAGGCGATTCTGATATGGCTTGAACAGTTCCAGCTCTTCTTCAGTTGCTAAAGTAGAATGAGAGAAGACATTTGGATACTCTGATCGGAAGGCTGCCATGCTATTGCTGCCATAAATCTCTCCTGCGACAATGTAGATAGGCGTGCTGGATGGGTAATCCATGGCCTTGAGGAACACGGCTGCCTCTCTAGGGGTCATTGGACATCCCCCTTGACTTCGCCGCTCTTCACTATCTATCTCTTTCTCCTTCCAATGTCTAACATTGTATCTCATAACTGTGAGTTCATCACCCTCTTCTGCAGTAAGGTTATGGATGCAGCCTGTGAATGCAAGCATATCCTTCTCATACCTGCAATTAAGATTAGCCTATTTTTCTCAGAGACTTCGTAAGGAGAAATTCTACTAGATGCCAGTAATGATGGTAGGTAGTAGGTACCTTAAGTGTAAAGCAATGTATGGCTCATTATTGTTCTTTAGTCTATCAACTAATGTCCTCCCAAGATCCTGTATCTCTTTCGTATAGCGGAGAGCCTCATAATTGGCACGGCACCGTAGTCTTTGAATGGAGGTTGCGAGGCCATTATTAGCAAGCCTTGAATCACTGTGCGTGAACTTGATCACCTTATGTCGCTTTAGTAATGGGAGCACCTCCCTTCTGTAGTAACTAGCCTGCAAAAGAAGCATCTAAGACACCATTCCAGTAACAGTAAATCAAATGAAGTATCATCACGCATTTGACAAATTTCAGTCATTTCCATACCTTTGACCAGGAAACAGGGGCCTTTACAAGGGGCTTTATTGCTGTGTACTTAACGGGTAGATACTCAACAATTTCAATATCATCCTTCAATACATTGATGAAGTGCCTCCAGTCAAAAATATCCTTAAAATCACTGTAAAAAATGTATTAAAAAATTAACTTTTTGAAGCTTGCAAAGAAGAAAACTGATATCAAACAACTACAGTGATTAATGTTACCTTGGGTCTGTCCAAAATGACTCATGATCAAGAGAAGGAAGAACGAGGGTGGCATTCATTATCTTGGCAACAGCAACCATATCACATATCTGTAAGTCAATACGATTAGCTTGGAGAAAAGATTAAAAGGTTAAAAAAAAAAACAAAGGTCAAGCCAAGTCCAGCCAAGAGTCAAACTTACTCCTGTTCTCATTTGATTCAGTCCACCATTGGCATAAACCATAATATAACCATTAGTCTTTGATCCGGTCCCTGAAGTCAGTTCAGAATATTATTGATAAAAATCACCTACAAATCTCTCTTTTTTTTAATAGATGGAAATGCTTAACAAGTTGAGAAAGGAACATGACATACTTATTGGATTCTTGGGTCGAGATATACATTGCTTATAATTGTCACTGTTTGGTTTCATCCAAATTTCTGGGCTCTGTAGATAAGGCAAGTAAAATTAAACACGTAAGTCTAATGAACAATAGAAAAAGAATACCCTAGCTAAACCAACAAATAAAATTACTTCATTTACTATTACACCAAACAAAAAACAGGTAAGAATTTTCTAAGAGATGTAGAATTCCAGAGATGGAAGTCCAAAGGAAATTGCAAATAATGTTCATGTGCATGCGCAAGGAAAAGCCAACCAATTACATAACAGCCAACTCAACAAATGGTCATGATAAAGTAACCCAAAAACGGTGGAAAGTCGCTGTTTGGTCAGAGCCACCACTCCTCGATAAAATTCAATGCCAAAAAAAAAAAAAAAATTTCATCGACCGTTAAAAATTCATCACAAAATAATTAAAAAAAAAAAAACCAAAACAAGATAAACTTACGGAGACCCTTTCAAGAACGCGTTTGGGCATGGAGCGTTCAATTCGGGACTCGACATGGGTCTCGGTGACAACGCGTTGGGCCAAGGTCCAATCCTCTTTAAACGTCTGCAAGATCACAAGTCCGTTTTCTCTTTTCCATTTGCCGTTAACCTCGACGTGGCTACTAAGAATCGAGACTTTGAGAAAAAACGAAACAACCGCCACAAACAACAGAACTCCAAGGATCTTACGGCCCATGTTCCTGCAGGATATCAAACTCTGAGCCATAGTAACAGCCTGATGACACGTGTCGTCAATCCAGATGAACGACGTATCGGGCACCCAAGAGAATAACTTCCTGCGAAGCAGCAGATACCTGATCACGGGGTGGTCGTGCAAACAATGGGACCCGCAGGAGGGAATGTACCCGTTGGGGTTGGAGGCGAGGGTGTAATAGTCCGAACAAGAAGATGAACTGTTGATGTCAGACTCTACTGTCGGAAGATCTGCCACGCGTCGTCTTGTAGTGGTGGATCCACCATGTATTGGGCTTCCGCTTGCCGAGTTGTTTGCACCTCCCGACGACATCGTATTGCGGCAGCTTAAAACAATGAAGAATAAGAAGAAGAAGAAGAAACAACTCGACTCGACGGAAAGGAATAGAAAATAATAAAAAAGAAGAGACGGTGAGGAAAAGGAGGGAACAGAGGGTTCCGAAATGTAAGGCAGAAGCAGAGGTGTGAAATTTTTTCTCTTTTTATAGGTGTTTGCCGCACTTTCTATCTCTAGATTTTATGTTTTGGTTTCTCTGTGTTTTTTTTTTTTTTTTTTTTTCTCTCAGTTTATAAAGCATGACGATTGTCGATTGGGAAATGGGGACATGTTTTTATGGGGATGTTTTTTTTCGTCCGAAGCATGGTCGGTTCGGTTTTCTTTTTTTCAATCATTGTTACGTTGAGTTATTTGGTTGAACTTAGCAAAATGTCCTCCATTTTATCATTTTTAGAAGGATTTTTATTTCTTGCATATAAACGTTCATTTGAATATGCTGATTTTAATAACATTGAAAATAATAATGATTGTAAGATCAATTTTTGTAATAATAAAAATATATGTTTTGATGTAAATACGATAACAATAAAATAAATTATAATAAAAATAATAATCATTAAAAATCCTATGCATATTATTGAATATTAAAATAATAATTAAAATTATTTGAAATTTAATATATAGTATTTATAATAATTACAAATGATATTTAAATAAATTAATTTTAAACATATATAAAATAACAAAATAAACATATTTAAATTAAAAAATTATGTTAGAATGCTTTAGAAAAAAAAAAGTACAACGGGGATTATGATTCAAAAGTTTCCACTGGATCCTAAGATTTCCCATTAATCTTGGAATATGCGATATAAAACTAGAGAAATAGAGACATTACATATTTTATCCAAATGAAATTACAATGCAATTTAAGGACAAAAACGTGTCAAATTGCATTGCATTGATGTAGCTGCCTATTCCAAAGGGGCCTAAACATATTGGATGGCCATTTTTTTTTATTGTATATTACTCCATCCGTCCAATTATATTTTTTTCTTTACTAATTTCTTTTACTAAAAATAAATTTCCAATTTCTTTTCTTTTTCTAAAATTAAGGTGAATGAATGCCAAAAGAAAAAAAATCATGCAATTTGAGAAAATTTTGCCAAATTTAATCCTCCAATAAAGAGAAGAGAAAAAAAAAAAAAACCCTTAGATGGTGAAAAATAAACAAACAAAAAGAGGGTCCAAATACTTCAAAGTGAAGTCCAAGCTATTCTCTAAAAAGAACATGCAAAAAGAGGAATTTAAATAAAAAAAAAAAAAGAAGATTCTTTTTATCAAACCATCAAAAGGTCTGAAAAAATTATTGCTTTGACAACAAATTTAGGATCACTTTGCAAAGGTAGAGTCAACTTTACTATATTGTAAAAGAAAGCCTTTCTCAAGTACAATGAAAAAATGTTTACATGTTCACATTATTCTTTTGGAAATTTTTTTTAAGATAATCCTTTTGGAAAGTTAATACTCTAACAAGATCTTTTTTTTTTTATTGGAGAATTTAAGTAATATTTTCTTCATTTTTTCACTTTTAATCAAATTAATCTAATTTAACACTTAAAAAATAAAAACCCATCAAAATATTATAACAAAAATCCTTTTGATAATATGATTTAATTAATTAATTAATGCTTTTGACACCATATGCTTTATCTTATTTTGTGCCAAACCATGTTAAAATATCATAATACACTTTGTTGAATCCCTAAGCAATAATTTAATTTTTCTAAACCGAAACTTAATTAATTTATACAATCACCTTAAAGAAATGACAACATCTAATAAATTTGATATTTAAATTATAACATTTACAATACATTCTTTTATTTTAATATTGCGATATCTTATATAAATCTTTTTTTCAAATTATTATTAATCATTAATTTTTTTTTTGTTTTTCTATTATTTTTTTGTTCGAGTTTAAGAAACTAATTTGGAACTTAAACAATTATATTTAATAAGTTTAAATTTTAAAATTTAACATTTATAATATATTCTCTTCTTTTTATATTCCATATTTTTTGTACTAAAATGTTTTTTTTTTAAATTATTATGAATCATTTAATTCTCTTTCCATTTTTTTTTTCGAACTCAACGAACTAAATTTCAAAAAAGTTAATTTGTTAATGTGAACAATGAAACTAAACTATCTCCGTACTACCAACTTGGGTCCCTAAAACTTACAATTTGTCAACCTAATTAGAAGAAGTAATCTCAGATTAACAAGCAACTAAACATCACCATGTGAAAACAATTGCAGATAGAGACAGTGACGTCGGTTTCGACGGTGACTTTTTTTTTGTCTTTTAGCATAAACTGACAAAGCAAGCCAACAGTCCCATGTATGTAAAAAACTCTTGTTTTGGTACACTCGTGCTGGTAAGTACTCTAGCATCTATGAGTTGAATTTTTCATCTTTTCAAATTTTGTGATGTTTCATCATTTTCGCCGTGGAAATAGGGAAGTCAAAAACTCCCGAAATCGTTCGGTTTCGATTCGATTCGATCATTTATGATTAATTTTTTTAATTTTTAAAAATTAAGTATTAGATAGGGTAAGATTAGATAGGATAAAAAATTTTCGGGTTCAGGTCAGGTTTTAGACAAATCTAACCTTATCCGACCCGATATATATAAAAAAATTATTTTTTTTAAATTTATATTTAATTTTATATTTATATTTAAAATAATATTTTATTAATTTCGAGTCGAGTTAGGTCAAATTTGATTTTATACAATGTCGAATCGAGTCAGATTCAGGTATTAAAAATAAAAAAATTTGTCGGGTCAAGTACATGTTCGGGTATTATATATTTAAAATCTGGTCGAGTTCGGGGCGAACAAAAACCTGACCCGTCCCGACCCGTTGCCATCATTACGTGCAAAGGGAATGTCTTTGTACAGAACTTGATATTAACGCCCAAATCAAGTGGCTTATACGTCGAATTCTTGTAGATTTAGTTTAAATTAGATTTGATAATTTATATATTTATATTATATAAAATATTAATAATTTATATATTTATTTTATATTTTATATAAAAATTTATGTATTATTATTTATATTAATAAAAAAATATAAAATATTTTTTATTTTATTAATTTTATTTATACTTTTTTTATAAAATTTTAAATTATATATTTTTATATTTTTATTCATATTATTTTTATATCGTATCATAGTATTATGTTTAAGATTATCAAATCTGATTAAAATGTTGATTAGACAATTAAACTTATTAATATCATTTTTATTTTTTTATGTATAAAATAAGTATTATTTATTATTAAACTTAAATATTCAAGTGCATATCATTAATATTATTAAAAGTTTTATATGCGTTTTGCTTTTAATACTATTTTTCATTAGTACTCGTAAGTAATGAATTTTAATATTATATTTTTATAATATTTATAATCTAACAATAAAAAATTTGATTTAATTTTTTCCCAAAAAACAAACTCCCCTAGATGAATTATCTTGAAAATATACTAATTGCAAAGGGCAATTTGGGAACTCAATGTAAAAAATTCGTACCGAAATGACGGTCTCGGTTCTTTGAAACTCTAAAAATCCCACACACTGCATTTATTTTACAAAATCTACTTTTAAAAGTGGAAAAGACACGTGGCACTTTTCTCACTCTTTGCGTCTTTCATAGTACGATCTTTTCGTCGGGCCACTGATTGTGTTTCATCATCTTCTATTTTTTATCCTTTATTTTATTCCAGCCAGCTATGATTAGATGCATTTGGAGTTACGATAAATCATGAACTGATAATCCCAGAGACGATTGCTTTTCTTTCTTTTAATCATGATGTGATCTGACGATTTTGATTTGGATTGGCAAAATAGTATGATAGATTGCGACGTGTGTGATGCGAGCTCAAAAGTGCGGTGGAATCAAGCGCGAAAGAGACCACAACAATTATTTTTCAACGCGGCGGGAATCCACAGGCAGTGTGAAAAGTTCGCATGTTGTGTCATGTCTGTCCTTTGGAGTTGCTGTTTTTTTTGTTTGCTTTGTCCGTTGCGTTGACAACTTTATTAATTTCTTATTGAAATTTACTGACGTTATTGAAAATTCCTTCAAATTATTCAAAAATTAAAATGATGTTACTTCTTTACTTCAGCTTTTGCCTTTATTATAAAAGGAAAATTAAATTTATTTGTTTTTTTAGTTTTCAACTTAAATATGATGGTGTATATATAATATAGTTGTCAAAAAGATTTTGATAGATCAATATAAACCGACCTTAAATCTAGTGATACAAAAATTAAAGTTTTAATGAATTGAGATCTATATCACTTATATATATTTTTTACAATACTTAATTAATCAATTAAAATTAAAAATTATGAAAGAATTTATCACTTAAAAACATGGGTTTTATCTAATTTTTTTAATAAGTCTTACATAATGTTAAATTATGATTGATTAATTATATTATAATAATTATAAGTGATATGTTTCAAATGAATGTATGTTAAATTGAATTTTAAAAATTAAAAATTAAATAGCTTTTCAACTAATTGAGAAAAAGTATAAATGTGCCAGAAAATCAGAGAGAAATAGACAATGGGACTCCACTCTCACATGCCAAAGCATTCCAACCTTGTAAAGCCAAGGTGGAAGGGTGGAGAGGATCAAAAGGGAATCTGATTTGATGATAAAGTATGGAAAATAATAGATAAATGGAATAATTAGGTATGAAATAGACAATTGTTCACTGCATGTGTATCATGATAATGATCAGATTTCATTTTATTCCAACTGTCATAATACCAAATCTTAACGTGTCATAACTCATTAACATTATTCTGTTATGCAATAAATGTAGATAACATTCTATGGTTGAGACATTGCTGAGGTGTTGATTGCGTGTTCATTAGATAGATAATTCATATAATTGTGTTATGTTATTTTGTATTAATTATTAAAAATTAATGATTCTTGATTAAATAAAATAATAAATTATTTTAATAATAAATCATCTTATAATTAAATTATTATAATAATTTTAAAAATGATATCACAGATTAACAGATAATAAATCAAGTTGGGTCCATGCGCTATTACTTTTTACTCGATAAGAACGAAAATCAAGGAATTGTCTGTTCATTTCTGGGTCCAAAACCAGTGAATATCGGGTCAGGGGTGGCCCAAGACAATGGGTACTCAAATGCCTAATGGCTAGCCCAAAACCCAAAAGAAATCCCACCTGCACCTCACGTGACCACCAAAAAAGTATTCGCCCACCCGCACCGTAATATTTCCCGTTCTAGATAAAATTCCTCTTTCGCTAGGGTTTTTGTTCCTCGCAGACAAAGCAGCGGTGGAGGCTTCTTCGAATCGAAAATGGTGAAAGGTCGCCAAGGAGAGCGCGTCAGGTCTTAATCTCTGAAATCCGAAAATTATTTTTCATTCCTCTTTTCCATTTGGTCTTTAATTTTTCTGTTTAATAGGCTTTACGTTCGTGGAACCATTTTGGGCTACAAGAGGTAACGGCAAAATTTCCCTTTTGGTCTGTTGAGCTGGTAAGGGAGTGCTTGGATTGGTGTTTAAAAAATCCGCTTTTGGTTTGGTGTGGTTTTGTTAAAGGTCGAAGTCGAACCAGTATCCGAACACGTCTCTGATTCAGATCGAAGGTGTGAACACGAAAGAGGAAGTAGGATGGTACTGTGGGAAGCGAATGGCGTACATTTACAAGGCCAAAGTGAAGAAGAATGGGTCTCGTTATCGTTGCATTTGGGGTAAAGTAACAAGGCCTCATGGTAACAGTGGCATTGTTCGTGCTAAGTTCAAGTCCAACCTCCCTCCCAAATCCATGGTAATTAACCAATTGTAATCAGCTAATTACTCATCAGCTTCTTTGTATCAGATTTGTTTGGTTTTGGTTTTGCTGATTTGGGTTTCTTGTTTTGGTTGAATAGGGTGATAAAGTGAGAGTTTTCATGTATCCTAGCAACATTTGAGGTAATTTGAAACGATTCTTTCACTCCCCTGACTGTTATTCTATTTAACAGCATTTTCCATTTTATGTGTAGTTGAGAAGTCATTCTAATATGATAACATTATACTCAAGTGATGCTCATTTCTGGATTCTTAAACTGTTGTGGATAGCTTCCTGTATGTAGATGATGAAATAAGTTTTGAAATTTGTCTTGGATTTTCCATGAATGAAGTAGTGATAGTGAAACTTGGAATGGTTATGGAAAATTCTGCTAAATTATAGTTACAATTTGTACTTCCTCTTGATCTTGTCGATTGATTAGTTCATTATCTCATGCTATAATGAATTTATATGCTGGTCTTAGTAGGATGGAAATCGATTTTGCATACATTTTCCTATTAGAGTTTATGTTACATGCACATTAATTTTATATATCTATATATATTTTTTGTCTTGCAGTGGGATGATGTAGATGAAGGATAGGCATTGCAAGTGGATAGGCTTAGTAGGGATTGAATCTCAATTTAGAGTTAAATTTTGGTCTTTTTGTATTTGAGAGCTCAATGATTTTTTTCAAAACTTACAATATTTCTTATGCTAATGATTATTGTTAGTTCTAAAAGTGGAATCTTTGTTGATCTACTATCCTTATTTCGAAACATGAAAA
The DNA here is from genome assembly GCF_002303985.1 of Durio zibethinus. The sequence goes on from NW_019168492.1 coordinate 25,245,349, forward strand.
TCTTGCTCTATTGCTTTTTGGAGCTTTGTTATTATAGCTATGTATTTAAATAAAATGAATGAATGTTTTCACTTTGATCATGATCTAATTGTAGCTAGAAAAGAGATTTTAGTGTCTTTTCCTTGGTAGTTGTTGTCAAGGATTTGGTTCCACTAGAGTTATATCTAAATTTCAATTGAAATTCATTTATTAATAAAAAATAAATCTTATTATGAGAAAAAAATTCCAATCTTGTTTTTGTGAGGTGATGACAATAGCATGGTAACAATATGTTAATCTGAAAAAAAATAAATAACAGAAAATTATAAATTTAAATCTTACATTAATTTTTGATTGAATATTTAAAAAATAAAACCTTCACTTCTTTTAATTAATAAAACTTATTATTAATCACTTAGAGGTGTTCATCGACTGGGTTTGAATCTAGCTTATGATTGATTTTAGTAATTTATATATTTGTTTAATCTTGGTTCAATTTCATATTTTGGGTTTTAAAATTTTTTAAAGTTCGATCCAAATTGAAAAAAATAAATAGTAAATCCATCATTAAACCTGATTTATATAAAAAAAAATTAAAATTTTTTAAAAAGAAATAAAAATAAAAATTTACATATATAGTTATATAATTATAATATTTTAATTATATATTTTATTAAGTTTGGTAGGGTCGGCTCAAGTTTTATTTTATTTTTTTCTAGTTCAAGACTCAATATGAAATTTAAGTAAGTTTAAAAATTATATTCAAATTCGTTTAATAAATTTTAATTTTTTATTCAAATTAAAATTTTATACTTGTTTGAATTTATATTTTTGTTTAAGTTTGGTTCAATTCGATATTTCGGATTTTAAAATTTTTTTAAATTAGGTTCAAATTAAAAAATAAATAGCAAGTTCATTTATTAAATTTAATTTATATAATAAAAAATAAAAAAGTTACATATATAATTATATAATTATAATATTTTAATTATATATTTTATTTGAATCTTATAGGGTCGGCTTAAGTTTTAACTTTTTTGTTGAAGATTCAATTCAAAATTTAAACAAATTTTAATTGTTTTGTTTAGTATTCAATCTAAAATTTAAAGGAATTTAAAAATTATGTTCAAATTCATTTAATAAATTTCTTTTTCTTAAATTCTTGCAAAACTTGGACGATGGGCGAATAGCTAAGCTTTTGAAAAAAGTCTACCATCACCTTTGTATCGTGAAATTTTTTCAATCAAATACAAAAAAAAAAAAAAAGAAAAAGTCTTTTTATCCACTACTCCAATTCCAAATGGCTTTCTTTGATTGGCCAAAAAATTTAGAAATGCTAATAGATAAAAGGCTAGGAAGCCCAATAAAGAAGACAGGCCTTAATCCAGGAGCCCAAAAAAAGCTTTTTACGTATAGGACCAAACAGCAATTTCACAAGCTTCATTAATTGAGAGCCGTGCGAAATTTGATTCGATTGTCCCTTAAAAAAAAAAGGAAAAGAAATTTGGTTCGATTTTGATTTCGTGGAATAGTCGAAGAAACAAGAGGAAAAAAGATGCTTCAAATCCGATTAAGCAAGGGCCCATCCTCCGACGCTGGCAGCACCTTGAAGCCCTTGCCAGTGGAAACGGTGACGGTAGCGTGCCCCGACCACCTCGTTCTCGCCGACCTTCCCGTTGCCAAGAGCATTGGCTCCGCCACCTCCTCCTCGCTCGTGAAGACAATTGGTCGGAGGTCCCGTCGCCAGCTTGGCGAGCGAGTCCACTTCTGCGTTCGCTGCGATTTTCCGATAGCGATCTACGGCCGCTTGGTACTTTTTAATAATTATTACTATGTTTATTTAGCTTTGAATTAAAATCAATTAATTTGTGAAAGAGTAGAGTAATACTAACTAATGAATAGATAATAGTTTCCTTGCTTGGTATAGACTATTGAATATTAGGTTCGCTTTTAAGCGAAAACTTGAAACTTTAGGGTTTTGATTGTTGGCTAAGGGTTGCAATTGTGCAAAAGTTGTTGCTAGGAGTTCTTTCGTATATTGGTATCTGTTTTATGTATTTGAAAATGTCTATGTTTTTTTCTTTTGGTTGCAGAGTCCTTGTGAGCATTCCTTCTGCCTGGATTGTGCAAGGAGTGATTCAATTTGCTACCTGTAAGTGATCACTTCTTAATTCTTTAATGCAAAATTGTGTTTAAAGATTCGTAGAATTTCATAGCTATTTTATCCATTTGTTTTCTTGAATGGTTCATGAGTAATCACAGCCATGATCAAATAGTTTAGGGGCGTTTCTTGTCTTTTTTGCTTTTTCCCTGATACTCTGGTGTTTGTTTGTTTTCTTGTGGAAAAGTCAGATTCTACCTGATTCATGAACTAATTTTTAGTTTGTTTAAACACAAGTAACTTGACATTGACAAAAATTATTGTTTCTTATTTTTTGCACAGGTGTGATGAACGTATACAGAAGATTCAGACAATCAAGATAATGGAGGGGATCTTCATCTGTGCAGCCCCTCACTGTCTTAAGTCGTTTTTGAAGAAGACCGAATTTGAATCTCATATCCATGAGAGCCATGCTGACCTTTTACAGCCTAACGCAGAGAAGGAAGGTGGTAAAGAATCAGAGGTTCAGAGTGCTAAACAACCTACAGGTTCAGGTTCCACTGTTCTAGGTCCTTCAAGGCATGCCATTTCTCCTGGCTCAAACCCCCAGCTCCATGATACTGAAGACAAAGCTTATTGGCAGCAGCCCAGAGAACAACTGCCTCCAAGGCCAATGATGCAGCCGAAGGGGCCGCCAGTATTTGGCCAAGTTCACAATTATCCATTAGAGCCCCAACCAGACAATAACCATCCCCCAGGCTTTGACAGACCTGGCCCTCACAACCACTTCCAACAAGGTTTTGACAGGCCGGGCACCCCACAACCAGAATCTAGCCAGTTTTCTGACAAGCAGCAGGGACTTTTATCTGAGAACCAGTTTTCAGAATACCCCTCTATGCATTCTACGCAACCACCAAACTTTGTTATGCCAATGAATTCGAACCCTATGTTAACTCCATATGGCATTCCTCCATTTCCATCCGATGGAGCTCAACCATTTTATGGTGCTCCATATGAGATGGCCAGGCCGAGTTCAGCACCAGATTTTGGTTCTGAACAGGGGTCATTGTTGGGTTTCCCACCGGGTCCAGCTGGGGGGGTAAATTATCCAGTAGCTTATCCTCAGCCGTGGAATGGAGGGCAACCTGGAGTCCACTTTGAATCTATGCCAGCTGGTCACATGACGGGGGAGGGTTTTGCAAATTATCAAGGCGATTATGGGCGAAATCCTGGAGGTTTACCAATGATTCCTCCCCCGGCATCAGCCAACAAAGGGATGGAAGCTGTCCAAGGTACTGGTGCCATAGACCCTAGGGATGGCGAAGGTATGTTGGCACCACAGCCCATGCAAGTTCCGCCACCACCTCCACCACTTCTGCATCATATGTCACAACTTAAACGAGGCAAGTTCCACTCTGGTGATATGGGTCGTGGTGGCCAAGGGTTTGGGTGGCAACATGAGAACCATGATGGCTTTGCAGGTAGCCAGGACTAGAAATTGTTTGTTTTTTTTGCTGTTAAAATGTGATCTTCTTTCCTTTTGGGTCTTTGATTAAGCTTTGTAATGGGCCGCCCATATCTTAATTTCTTAAGAGCATTCTGCTCCCTGTTATATCATTTAGATTTAATTTGCAAATTTATGATTTCCTTTAGGTTCTTCAATGGAATTTTCTATATAATATTCAACTGTTAATTGAAATATCCTTTTCTCCACTGCCTCTCGTTTGGTTCAGATCGGATTATTCAAGTTTTGAGCCATTGAAAGAGTAAAGGATTATCATGACAGGCCAACCTGCCTACATTAACTAGTATAACATGTCTGAAAAAGTAAAAACTATATTTCCTTGTTTAGATGTTCCTTAACTATTCATTTCACTAAAAATAATTTCATTGAGTGGTAACTTCCCTAGGATCTGGTCAAAACCTAATGAACTCACACGCCGGAAACAATAAATCAGAGAGGAAATGCATTTCTACACATCCCTGATGCTCAATAAGAAACGCTGGTATTCGCAAACAGAAAAGAAGAAAACTTAAGAAGAAACAAAGGAAATCAGCTTAACTTCTGCATCTCCAAAATCCATTTCCGGATTCTGTTCGCAAACGTGGAATCAAATTCCACATACAACTGCTGCATTTTCCCACACCCATTTATGACATGAATCAATATAGTCTTCGTATCTCTCGTAGAGTGCTGGAACTGTGAGAATAACAACAAGGCCTGTCAGAAGGAAAATGGATAAACAGTTATGGTACTGGAATCTGAGATTCGTACACTCAAAATATCTCTAGAATTATAAACACTAAGAGAAACAATGCATGTACCATGAAATTCTTCTTTACTTTCCTATTGGGACTCGAAAGTAGTCTGAGAAAGGTAGTCTTTAAATCTATCCCCTCCCCCCCCTGTTGTAGATGATGATGATGATAACAAATTGGAATTGAAACTTACTGGTGTAACCCAAAGTAAGGAAATCAGTCAAGCCACCAATAACAGAAATCAGCAACAAGGATGTAGCAACCTTGAAGAACAACCTTGCATTTTTGCCCAATGCAATATCCTGAGAGACTGAGAGCAAATCATTTACATGGGTTCGGATGAAAGCTCCCACTTCATTTACCATTTCTTCTGATAGATACAATTCCGGAAGAGGTGGAGCAGGTCTATTTTAAAACAACAATAAGTAAACTTCATTAATTACCGGTTTAAGTAAACTATATCTGAGTTTGAGTAGCAAACTGCATTAATTACCGGTTAAGAATTGCAGCAGATTTGGCCCAGAGAAATAGAATGACAATGAGAAGGAGGAGAACGCTAGAGACAAGTGACAACAGAGTGTAGCCAGATTTCTCAAATACCACCCAAACAGTCAGAGTAACCATCAAGATCCCCATAGTCAAATTCCCTCGCCTCCACAACATCACATCTGCTACTGTTCAAAGCAAAAACAATCATCAACCTTTTTGATGTGCATAAACTCTAAAACTAACCGGTAAATGACATTAGATCAAGGATTGTCATTCACTGTATTAAAGAAGAAGTCTCATATACCATCAAGCAACATCTTTGATCCAAAAGATGTAAAGCAGAAGTTACAGAAAGGATCAGGGAAGATCCACTTCACAGTGAAAGAACTACAAAACTAATGAAGTTCTATGGGGATTCCATCTAGCTTATCAAAATGAATTCAAATTAAAAACCCAATACTGAAAAAGTAAGATACTTTACCTAAACCTCCCCCAAGGATCTCATGAACGGTTCTCTGTCTGTTAAACAATCGATTAGGTAAACCCATTTATAAAAAACTGGAAGTAGACCCTTTAGTTGAATCAAATATCATCAGATCTTTTAAACCCAAAATATAGATGGTTTTGAGATGATCATCAGGCTTCAGAGGAAAAAAAGATATAAAAGCAACAGGTTTCTTAAACTTTTATCAATGTCCTTGGAATTACATGGGGATAGCTGTTGAAAGCAAGGTTGGTGGCCACAGATTCCAGCCTAAAAGCGTCATCCCACTCATTCCTTTTCCAAATTTTCTTCTTTTTGTTTTTCTTTCAAATTCCAAATATTATCCACCCAACAGATTCTCATGTGCCTTGTTTCCTACGATGTTAGAAGTTTTAAGGTTAGACCTGTTGTTTGACGAGGTTGTCCTAAAATGCAACATAGTAAATGAACTATAATACATACTTTACAGTTCATAGTAAAATTTAGTGCTCTCAGGGTTTGGATTGGTGGGGTATTTTGGAATTCAGCAAGGTTATTATCGTACTCGAGTTGGCCAGCTGGATGTTCTACACCATGTTTCACGAGCAGGCAATGTTGTAGAAAGACGGCACATTTCGGGGAAAACGAAGGTCGTCGTCATTCATAACAGAAAATAGCCACTTCCTGACCTCGGTTTTGGCTTTTGTCTGAAAACGACCAAAGCGTTCAAAACGGTCAAGGGAAATGTTATCTAACAGAACCGATTTTAAAACTGCCTGTTATGTGATGTGTTGGCAAGGCACAGTTAAAACATGGAGGCATAAACCAACAATGCCCCAAAAGAAACTAAAGGAACCATGGCTGAAACCCTGAAGCAGAGATAATCTATAGACTATCAGCAAAACTACGAGGATTTATCTCAGAAAAGTTGCATTTTACAATGTTAAATTTCGACATGAAAACGTGTAATGAATGTATATACTGCACAATGCATCAACCTCGCGCCAAAGATGTTTGTTCAAACCATCTAAAATCTGACGTGAATCATTGTCACTAGCCCAGCAAATACATATAAAAAGAATATTTCTTATGCAGTTTTTTTCCTGGTTATTTTTATTTTGAGTTTTAGGAGTGCTAGCCTCAGCACTGGCTGTAGCTGGGGAAGAATCCATCAGACTGGCAGCGATTGCAGCCTTCGAATCCTCATCTTCCATATCTGAAAGCATTTGCATGTCTGTCTCATCCAATGAAAGCAACCCCTCAGGATGCTGTTGAGCCATATTTTTTCTCTGGGGGCCCTCTTTTGGGAAAAAGTGGAGGTTGAAATGCAAGCTTTGTCATGTTTAAATAAGAAGGCATGGGAATGAATTCTGACTTTGGATTTCAGTACCAAATGCATTAGTATCAAACTTAGATCACAATCGATGTTCAAACAGTAACCACCGGCCAAACATTTAAGAAATTTCAGAGTTCAAACAAATTTTCCTCCTCGTAAAAAGTTATTTAGGAGGAGAATCAACTGGCTAAACCAATTGGTGAAATTGATATGAACCTGGAAACATAGAGCAAGAGCAAGAAAGAGAGAGTGACATGGTACATCTTCCATGAATAAAGATACAAAAATGTGTTGAGAACACCCCACTCTGTTCTGTTAATCATATTCTATTGGTAAGATTCAGTGTTTTAATCTGTTCATTTGTAGCAAATTCTCTCAGACAAGTAGATCGTAATGGTTTCTACCGCTATAAAGGAGCCTCACAACTTTCCTCGGTTTTCCTTTTCTGGAGCCCTTGCGGAACTCAGCTCCATATTCTGCAATGGGAATAAAACCTGAGCCCCAACCAGCCTTTCTATGCTGCAATATTGTAAACACAAAATAAATATATTAATGCAGCATCAAACTGAGAGGATAAAAAGGTCAAGTGCATGTACACACAATCATCACAATCATGTGGAGAAAGTCAGGCTGATGCATGTACATACGTAATGATCAACTTGGCTCTAGCAACAATTCATTTTCATTGACAGATATAAGGCCAGTGGATTGTATAGGCAATTAGAACCCGTGTCACTCGTTCATCAACGAAACTTGAAATAAAGGTTAGCAAACAATACTTGATCTTGTAAATGTCACCAAAAAGAAGGCCTAAATATGCAAGTTTAAGTTACCCTAGGCGTACACACACAGCTTAACACAATTAAACAACAAAAGATAGGATGTAAAGATCATTAAAACAGGGGGGAAATCAAGCTTCAAAACCAGCCTAAAATTTTAACAAACATGACAACTTTTACCCCCTGGAGACCAACATACCTCATGCTCTGGGATATAAACAACTATTGGCTGACCACACAGTCTTGAAAGCACCTGGGACAGAGTTCATGGACGTTAATCAGTATCTGTTGTTTCTCCAAACAAGTGCACAGAGAATAGAGATATGAGTTATGAGAAAATGGACGGCCTCTTCACGAATTCAATAACATAAACACTATTAATTTAAGGCTTAATTTAGCAATCAAGAACATCTCCCCCCATAAAAATAAAAGGCAGAGGAAGTTGGTGCAAACACATTAACAACTCATCTTATTCAGAACTTTGTTAATACATTAGCAGTGAAGTTTATGTTAAAGAGAAAGAGTCTAATAAATATAAATCAAAAGAACACTAACCAGGAGCTCCGACTCGCCTCCCCAAAAATCAGGTCGTTGAATGCGTTGGCAGTAACTGCAGAAGTTGATAGATTCTCATAACAAGGGTATGCTAAGGAATGGATCCGAAAATTAAGAGCTAAAAGTCTAAAAAGTTTCAATGAGTCAGCAGCAAGATTAGAGAGTAACCGTTTCAAAGACTCCTCTACTGTAATTGCAATCAAAGCATCTTCATACTGCTGCCGCTCTTTACCACTATCACATAAAACCTCTTTCACAGCCATTCGTAATTCATCTGCAATGATATGAATCTGAGTTTAGTACTGTATCTAACAAGTTTGAAGCCTATGGACTAAATAACTTGCTAATAAATAAATAGAACGTGTAATCATGCTGATGCTTTTGGTTTCTCCATGAATCTTGAATTAATAAACTAAAGAATAAGCCCTTGCTTCTCAACCATTGAAAATGTCTACGAGGAAGAGTGGGGAAGAAGGGTGGAGGAGCAGAAATATGAATAGATTTTCAGGCAAAGTAACAGACATCTCACTAAACTCAACCACACTACCTTGATATTTGGAACTGCTAAAAGAATTCAAAGAAGAAAAGCAAAAGAATTAAAGAAAGATGGTATGTGCGACAGCTACTTTGAGTGAACATGAAGTACATGAATCATACCTGCATCATATCTCTCTTCCCGGGGGCTTAAAGCAATACCCTTGTTGAACGACATCCCTTTGACCTGAATCCCATCAATTAGAATTAGTTCAGGAGCAACAATGATATATCTCTGAATTTCCTGAGGTCACTTATCTGTTCTTTCATTATTATATCAGTTAAGCTGAAAGTCTATAACGGGGAAGGAAAAGTTTTGGCACAAATGGAGTGCAAAATCAGGTAGTATTATATTATATATGGTGTTCATATAATTACAGACAAATAGCAAAACCAACATTTGTTAGTGGAAGAACTCGAAGGCAAAGATTGCTGTGAAACTACCAATATAGGTTCAGGATCAAAACAGAACATCATTATCTCAACAGACTCAACCAACATCATCCACAGCTACCAACTCCAACCATTGGCTTTTCTCCTGAATAGTTCGATTGAAGTGATATGACTGTTAAAAGTACCACTTAAAAAGTAAACAATTCTTCATCCTTTTTCCTTGAATGTGGCAACTTGGTAAACTAATTTAATACATGTGAAAATGGTACCCCGAATTCCGATTCACTCAAAGCTACCCAGAGTCAAGTGATAAACAAAGACAAGTGTTACCAGTGCTCGAAATAGGCAGCGGCCATCCCCAGTAACTTTGTGAACTGAAAAATGCTCAACTTTCCTCGTTGCTGGCGACTCACCTCCCCTTCATTAACAAAAACGGACCAAAAATAAACATGAGATTGTGAAAGACGGGTTTTGGGTTAAAGACAAGGAATGAGGAAAAATAAGAGCTTTACAGAGAAGGTCCAATTCTAGCAAAGAATCGATTGCTGTTATTTCCTAGGAAAGCTGTGGGCAATGTGTGAAAGACGCTTGGAGTTGCAATAGACGAAACAGGGGAAGACACAAGCTCGAACTTTGCAATCCCATTTCTGATTTGCTCGAGAATGTTCTCTGCTTATTTTAGCAGAAAAAAAAAAAAAAAAACAAATCTGAGAATTCATACCAAAAATAAGAAAAAAAATTTACCCGGGTTTGAATTGACAAGTTAAAGATCACCATTAAGAAGCTTGTCCGCCATCAAACATCGACCATAGGAAAACAATGACAATGAAAATTGCTGCGGAGCATTGGATAAGGCGACGGCAGTAAATCTCTGCCCAGTCCTCTATAGGAAACAGAAGCGCTGCATTTCAAGAATCCGTTGTAGTCTAGTTGGTTAGGATACTCGGCTCTCACCCGAGAGACCCGGGTTCAAGTCCCGGCAACGGAAATATCCCCTTTTGTTCCATCCTACACGTGCCAGATGGTGAGGTAACACACTAACACCCATTTCCTTCTACGGCCAAACCCAAAAATGTTGGCTCTTTAAAACAAAGCACAAACTCACTTTCTCTATCTGGCCTCGTATAAGAAGTATCGACATGGCACCACCCACTCTCTTTTTAATGTTAGAACAAAAAATTAGTAAAACCAAACAAGCCCTTGGATTGACGATCTCCGCGAAGCTCTCTCTTTCTCATTCCTTGAAAATTAATAAAATCCCATTTCTCTTCTCCAACCTTTCAACTATTTTCTCTCACCTCCTCTTTCATTCACTTTCTGGTAAATCCCCGACTAGTTTCAGCTTTTTTTTTTTTTTTTTAAATTTACTTTTGATGCATGCTGATTCATAATCCATACGTCGTGATTGTTCTTTTTTTTTTATATTATTTTAATGATGTTCTGCTTGGTTTCAAGTTTGTATTTTTCAGTTAAAAATGTGCATATTCAGCTCAAATATATGTAAACTAAATATTCAGAGGAATTTATTGGGACATTTTTATGGAAAAATCAGATATCAAAATATTACTCGTGTGCTCAGAGGATGCTAAAAATAGGAACTTTCTTTATTAATTTTTTTCCTTTTTCTTACTGTTTAAACTATTTTGACAAATTTCCTTTTTTCTAAACATTATATTGAAAATTTTAGATTTAATTATTTTGATTTTGATTATAGAGATTGGAGAAATCAAATTTTGGAGTGGAAGATGGCTTCCATATGTCTGCATTTACTGGAACTTCAGCTTCCAATCTTCTCGGGAGCTCCAGTAATGGCGTGAGTGGTGGCATCCCTCTTAAAACCATTGGGAAGGCACGGTTTGCCGTGAAAAGGAGGGATGTAACTGTAGCTGCGAAGATGAGGAAAATAAAGAAGCATGAACACCCGTGGCCCGCAGATCCGGATCCCAATGTGAAAGGCGGAGTCCTAACACATCTCTCACATTTTAAGCCATTAAAAGAAAAGCAAAAGCCTGTTACTTTGGATTTTGAGAAGCCCCTTGTTGATTTAGAGAAGAAGATTATTGATGTAACTCTTATTTTTACTGTTTTGTTGATTTAGTTGATAATAATATGCTCGTCTTTGATTCAATGTTGCGCTTGTTTCGAATGCAGGTGAGGAGGATGGCAAACGAAGTTGGTTTGGGTATCACTGATCAGATTATATCATTGGAAAATAAATATCAACAGGTTTGAGTATTAAGTTTGAGACATCGTGAGTGTTTTTGTTGCTTCCATTTAGTGATGAAATTTCTAAGTTATACGTTTTTATAATTCTCTGAATCAATTTCTATTCAGCCTGTTAATGAGAGTGATGTTGAAGTATGGAATTTGTTTATGTGGGTTAAATGTAATTATGCCAACGCTGAATTTTAAGCCTGGAACTGGAAGTTTTATTCTTCATATTGGGCAAACAAAGTTTTTGCTGTTGTTCTTGCTATGGCATTTATTATTGAATATTTAGAACTTGATTTTAGTTTTGGATTCATTCACTTATTGCAGAGGATGAGCTTTGTGTAAATTATCAAATTTTAAGTGCATTTTAAGATGCTGATGATCTGTGGAAGATATTTGCATATCAACATGTTGGTGGTTTCCACATCTAATTCTTCTCACCCTTTCTGTATTTATTTCAGGCTCTAAAGAAATTATACACGAATCTGATCCCAATACAACGTGTGAACATTGCCCGGCACCCCAACAGACCTACATTCCTTGATCATGTGTTTAGCATTACCGATAAGGTTTGGTGGTTACATGCTCTTCAACTTTCGGATATTAACTGTTGCATTTTCTCATCAATATTATCTTTAACATCCAGTTTGTGGATGGTAAAGAATTGTCTTAATAAATGTCTTTTGTATATTCCCATATGTCCAGTTTGTGGAGCTTCATGGAGATCGAGCAGGGTATGATGATCCAGCTATTGTTACTGGTATAGGAACCATAGATGGTGCAGACACGCCGTTTTGTCCGGGATTCTTTTTCAATTAAAGCTCAGTTGTAGGGATTTTTTTCATTTTTATTTTTATTTTTTTTATTTCATATTTATCATTTTTATATTTTATTTTATGATTTATTTTCTTTTTCTTTCTTTTGATTATCTGATTAATTAAAAAAAAAAGAGAAAAAAGCTGAAAGATTGAGATTAAGCTTGGTGATTGTGATGATTGTTATTTGGATGCTAATCTTTAGCATTGGATAACTAATTGGAATTGAATTGAAACTCTATCAGCATGGGTTTATATATCAACAATGAATATACAAGCTGAAAAGGGGGGGATTCACAATTTTAAAGGGAGGAAAAAGATAGAAGAAGAATCCGAATAGGAAAGGGAAAAGAAAAAACAAAGGGGGAAGCCCTATCTCTATTAGGCCCTCAAGGCCTCTCTTTGGTGGGTGATCTCCCCTTCCATGACCCGAGAAGTGCTTAAAAACCAAGACATTGCATTTGCCAATCATGACGTGCTTGTGACTGCCCTTTGAGCAAACGACAGATGTGACATAGCTTGGAACCCTGGGTTGAGCTGCTGAAATGGAGAAGCTAGCTAGACAGTCCGTGTATGACCATGTAAAGGCGAAATCATTGAAGCAAGATCTTAAGAGGGAAGAGAAATTCTGGAGATGTCAGTCTCGGGTTCAACGGTTTCAAGCTGGTGATAAAAAGACAAGTTCTTTCCCATGCTTTGTGTGTTCAGAGGCGAAGGCATAATCAAATTCAGGGATTGGTTTTTATGACAGTGGTATGTGGAAAGAGGATCATGAGGGTATTCGGCGTGTGATACACGACTCTTTTTTCATCATTTTTACTTTTTGCAGTCCGTAAAATATTACAAAAGCAGTGAGTGGTATATCTCGGGTATTACACCTACAATGAATGAAGCTCTTGTGAGTGATGTCACAGAAAAAGAGATTCATGTTGCATCACTCAAAATTCACCCCAACAAGGTGCTTGGGCCTGACGATTTCTGAAGAAATAGCCCAAGTCAACCAGATGGAGTTACGATCTGGCAAGAAATTACCTCCCGTTCCGAATTATGGTAAAAATCTTGTGCAAGAGTTGTCTCAGTCTAAGAATAGATCATCCCCAAATCCTGAAAGTCTCGTCCAGGATCATGGTCTATCGCAAAATCAAAACCCTGAGGGCATCTCGTTAGATCGAGGTGCTGGAGGCACCCTCTCGAGCCAAAACAAAGTTACCCAACGAAGGATATCACGAATGCTTGTTGGTTAAACATTAGCGGCTAACCCCTATGGTCCTGAGTGCAGGATGTTAAGAAAGCAAAGCTATGCCACAAGGCTGGATCGCCTGTCAATGGCCAGCCTTGGCACCAAGTTCGGGTACATCATCTCAGAAATAATGGAGACTTTGGGTCTGCCCAATATTTTTTATTTTCTCCCAGCCTTGGCACCAAGTTCAGGCATGTCATATCAGAAATAATAGAGACCTTGGGTTTGCCCAATATTTTTGATTTTCTCCCAGCCATGGCACTGCAACGCCACGTCGATGAGGATGATGCTTCGATATCATGGAGGAAACGGAAGAAGCACTTCTTTATTTTGAGTAATTCTGACAAACCAGTAAATTTCAGATGTAGTGATGAACACAAACTAGTTGGTGTTTCAGCAACACTTCAAGCCATTATTTCTTTCGTGGAGAATGGGGGAGATCGTATCAAATTGGTGAAGGCTATGGACAATTTAGTGGAGCCGCATCGAATTCCTTAAGTCAAGATATATATATTTTTTTGGGTATTTTATTTATTTATTTTTTTATGCGTTAGTTATTTTCAGGAGTATTTTATTTTATTTTTATTTTTATTTTTTGCAAAAAATAAAAATATTCAAAAAGAAATATTTTTGAGAAAAAGTTGAAAGTATCAATTTTTCTTAAAAATAAATTTTCAAAAAAGATTTTTTTGAGAAAAAGTTGAAAGTATCAATTTTCTTTAAAAATAAATTTTTTAAAAAAATGTTTTTTTTTTTTTGAGAAAAGTTGAAAGTATCAATTTTTTTCGAAATCAAAGTTTCAAAAAAAATATTTTTGGAAAAAAATTGAAAGTATTAATTTTTCTTAAAAATAAATTTTCAAAAAAGATTTTTTTTGAGGAAAAGTTGAAAGTATCAATTTTTCTTAAAAATAAATTTTCAAAAAATATTTTTTTTGAGGAAAAATTGAAAGTATTATTTTTTCTCGTAATCAAAGTTTCAAAAAAAAATATTTTTAGAAAAAAGTTGAAAGTATCAATTTTTCTTAAAAATAAATTTTTAAAAAATATTTTTTTTGAGAAAAAGTTAAAAGTATCAATTTTTCTTGCACAAAAATAATCATTTTTTTTTTTTTTAATGTTAAATAATTCAACGATGGAGCATCTGTAAGTGAAACAATAGTTTTCTTGCATACTCTTGAGGTGAGAGAATTTTTTCAATTTTTTGCTAAAAGTGTTAGAGTCAATTGAGAATAATTTTTAATAATTAATTACTTGGTAAATTTTTAAGGCTCATTGGATAACACAAGTTTAAGTTGGTACCATATTTTGATGGGCGTTGTGAGGGTGCTATAACCTTTCTCATACGTAACCGAACTCCCGAACCCTATTATGGTTAGTAGATCTGAACTTATTTTTTTAAGGACCCCTTAAATTTAGGTGTTCCCTGAAAGGACAGATTTTTTAGGTGATCAATCGCACCTAGATAAAAAGATTGGTGGCGACTCCTTCAAGTCAATGTCTAGCGATAGATCTCCGGATCTAGATGTTATGACAGCTTGGCGACTCCATTGGGGAAGTCCGAGAGTCAGGCCAACAAATAAATTTGTGTTATCCAAAAGCCTAATAAAATTGAACCTTTTGTATAGAGGTTTTATTCATTCATGTTTATTTATTTTATTAATTATGTCATTCATATGCATATGCATAACATGAGTTCTATACTCGAGCTCTGTCCCTCTAGGAAGGAGTAAAGTACCTATTGCTTTCGTGAGGTTTAATGCCTCCGCAGTGGCTAGCGAAATACTCTCATTCAAATTGAACTTTTTTCGCTCGTAGTCTGTAATGAGTGAGGATTAGGGTGTTTTACTAGTCTGTGATAGACAATGAGGTAAAGAGTAATTTGAAAACCTTTAGATTTTAACCTTGAACCACATATAGTGAATCTTACGAGTGCCTAAACCTAGGATAGAGCCCTTTCTACCCAATGATAGATATACTCTGAAATTAAAACACAAAAAGGGTGTTTATCTAATCATTTTGATTGTTTAACTTTGTGCATCATTTTCATTATCATATGTAACATTATGCGTCAGCATCACTTTCATTTCATCTATGGAACTAATTATGTTGTTTGTCTGATTGTATGCATCTACATTACTTTCATGATCATGTTTTAACACAATCATTTGTATCCATTTCATATTAGATTTCATTCAAAAAATGTACATTTCATTCGTGCATCAAAGCATCATACATAAAGCATAGCATAACATTTTTAATCATAATTGTGGTGCTAGAGGTTCAAGGATAGCTCCACCAAGCAACTCCACTCACCAATACAACACAAGAGCTCAAGCCAAGCAAATGGAACAAAAAATTTTAATCATTTCGAGAGATTAGAGAAAGCTCAAGAGAAGTTAAAAGAAAAGTTGAATAAGATATTAGAGGCTTTGAACAAGCTAACTAAGGGGAAGGCAATAGAGGAGAATGTTAGCCAATAGGAGGAGGATGACCCATTATGCCTTTCTGGTTTCGAGCCACATCAAGCCTAATATGCACAAGTCTACCACCACATCGGCTCACCTATCCTGTAGGATACACATATCTCAGAATGTCATTAACTTCAAGTCAAGGACAATTATTGTCTTTACTAAAAAGGTAATAGAACCAATATCAGTCTCTAATTTGGATGATTTAGAAGAAAAGTTGAGGCCTAAGGAGAAGGGGGCTTTGAAGCCTCAAAAGTTGAACAGAAGATGAACATGTTAGAGAAAATGCTGCGAGCAGTGGAGAGAGTTAGTTTTTATAGCTCAGTTGATGCTGCTAGGTCCTGTTTAGTTCCTGATGTGGTTATTCTTCCAAAATTCAAGGTGCTGAAGTTCGAGAAATACGATGGTATAAAGTGTCAAAAATTCACATTATTATATATTGTCGAAAAATGACTGCCCATGCCAATAATGAAAAGCTCTTGATGCATGCATTCTAAGACAGTCTCACTGGCTCTACTGTTAGGTGATATGTCTAGTTGGACAGGAATCGTATTGGTTCTTGGAGCGATATGGCTTATACTTTCATTAGTCGATACCAGCATATAATAGACTTGGCCTTTGATCATCTTTCTTTACAGAATATGAATAAGAAAGCAACTGAATCATTCAAAGAATATGCCCAACGGTGGAGGGATATTGCTTCTCAAGTGCAACCTCCTTTGACTAAAAAGGAGACCATCGTATTATTTGTCAGTACTTTGAAATCCTTCTATTATGAAGAGATAGGGAATATCACAAAGAATTTCGTTGACATGGTGATCTCAAGCGAAATCATTGAGAATGGCAAGTTGAAAGGAGAAGAAACCAAGAAGGCACCCAAGAAGAAAGAGACTGAAGCTCAAGTTGTAGGCTTTGACAGATAGTTCAGGGATATCAACCCTATCTACCCTCAGATTACTTTTCATACTATCCTACTGTGAACAATACTTCATCTTATCCATACCAATCAACCCCATAACCACCTAATTCATCCATATATCAGCCTATTTTTATCCTCCAAGCTCTCATATACAGCCTTAACAGTCAAACTCTTGCAAGACCCTAAATTCATCCTATTAGCCTGAAAAGTGGTTCACGAGAGCAATGGACTATTTGAGAAAAACTTATGTCTGATCCAATCCTCATTACTTATACGGAGTGATACCGAGAGCTCTATTATAGTCACTTGATTACCTCCAAGCTATGTGGACCCGTTCAAACCACCTTATCCTAAGTGGTATGATTCTACGGCTCATTGTGACTATCACTATAGAATTGTTGGCCATTGCACTAAAAATTACACTACTCTAAAGCATGAGGTGCAACGGTTAATCAATGATAGAATGGTAAGTTTTGATCAAGGAAGAGCAATAGAGGAACATGAGTACGGAGATTAGGGAAAGATCATAGAAAAAAAAAAAAGCTTCTTAGACACTGGTTTGAGGATGAGAGTGAAACAAAAAAAAAAAGGCAAACTGATTTAATATGGTGGTCTAAATTTTGAGTCGAATGTTACTCATCGACAGTGAGTGGAGAGAGCCTGTTCTCAAGAAGTGAATTTCAATTATCTATCCTACAATTGAACAGAATATCTATCATATTTCCAATAACTACAGCTAAAAATGTGAAGCTTACGGTGGCTGCTGCTGAGAGAGCTCTTTCTAGAAACAAAAGCAAAGATTGGGCTTCATCCTTTGGTACTATTTATGCCAAATATTTACAGGCCATCGTTTCCAAAATAACATAGAAAAAATTTGAATTAACAAAGTTTGAGCAATTGATTACGAGAAACCACTTGATGAAGCAACTTGGGACATCGATGATGTTGCTGGATGTTTTGAGTATTATACGTACCTTGCTGAAGGTTTAGATGCGAAGTAAAAGATTATGCTGCAATACTGAAACCTTTCAAGTTGGTATCTATCACCTGTTTGGAGCTGACTGACGTGTGTAGGAAGGTTTGTTTTCGTTCAAGAACATTCTGACTGGATCAAGTCCGAAAGTTATGATTTCTTTGGCATCTCATCTCAATGTTGACAAGATTGCCTTTACCAGAAGCACTACAACAGGGAGCATGATAATGGAAGCAGCCGTTCAAATGGTCAAGCTTGCCTCTTTAGAACTCGGCAGGAAAAGCCTAATCATTTTGTTTGAGGATCAAGAATATGAAGAGTCGCAATAAATCAATGGGGCGAGATAAAAATCCTTCACCTAGTTGCCCAGGGGCATGATTTTAAAGAGGATGTTAAAATTGGTTAAATGCTACTTGTCATTCTAAGAGTTCTTTTCGAGTAATGTTAGATTTTTTTTTGTAATATGACTTCACTTGTTATCATTTTAATAAAGGCAAGTTAATGCATTTCATTACACTCAACCATTATTCCATGCCCTATTACCTTTCATAACTTTACATTGTCATTCTTAAATTTCAGATGATGAATATTTGACAATGATAACAATAATTTTGGGATTTAATTTTGAGAACTCATCCGCATTAATATGAGAAGATGATTTGAGCAAAAAGTAAGCTGTTATCGGAGGTGAAATAGATATATCTTGAAGATGTGTAATCTTTTATACAGGTTCATGAGCTTTATTCAATAAATGATGTTCAAGAAAGGTATTCACAATTGAGATGAAAAATGATCATATTTCTTTTACCATTTGAAAAATCATTTATTGCTATCCCTTTGAGCCTATCATGATTTTTTTTTTTTTAAGAACCCTAACCAAGGATCACCTTCTACACTAAAAGGTAATTTAAAAAAAAATCACAAAAGGTCTCAAAGATGGAAAGAGAAAGAAAAGCAAAAGAAAAATAAATGTCACACATGATTTGGGGTAAAGTAATGAAAATCCTTTGTGTGAAGAAAGAAAAAAATAGTGAAACGATGTGGGGGTAAAATGTCAAGTTGTATCAAATGATCTTTTGGTTTTGAACCTTTTTAATACATGTTTTGAGCTTATTATATCTATTTTTTTTATGACCCTTCACCTTGACCTACATAACAACCTTAAAAAGTTCATTTTGATCAAGTGTGAATACTCAACTTGAATGATCATATGTTGAGCGAATGTATGCTCATGATGAAGCAATGGAATCATGTTACATTGCTTTAAAGTTTGATGTATGAAAGATATCAACAATGGATGAAAAATGAGAAAAAAAAAAGAAGATGAAAAAAAAAAAAAGAAGGAAAAAATGAGAAAATGAAAAAAAAAGATATTCAAATTGAAAACCTGAAAGGGTGATTTTGGTAGAAAAAGATCCAGGTCAAATGGCTCATATGAATGAAAGATCAAAGACATCTGAAGATCCCTCAAAGACTGGGGTAAAGTTCACCAAGCTCAAGATGATTTCAACAGTAAATGAAATGAGTTTTTGAAAAAGAATCCTAGATTAATGTTGAGAATTATCTGAATATTCATCATTTGGACATACCATCCATCCCAATGACATGTATCCAATTTATTTTCTTTCCCATTTATTTTGTACCAAAATAGATCTTCATTAATTATCTTTACCATAATTCACCTTGTGTTTTCTTATTGTTACACCCCTAGAATGAATTGAGAGAATGTTTGATTGTATTGTATTTGTCAAGAATTGAAATGATAATGAATGAATGAATATGTGTTTAAAAGAATCTTGCATTCATTTGAAAAGAAATCTAAGATGATGGTGGTAACAAAATGAAAAAATGGTAAAAACCTAAAAGAGATGATTTGAAAGGATATATGATGTGACCAAATGGAGAATATGATGGGACAAATCTTGAAAAGTGGTATAACCAAGTGATGAGTACAAGGATGAATTGGTCGATATGACTTGCAAGTTATGATTGAATGATGAAAACAATCAGTGGATAAAGTTTGTTTTGGAATGGTTAATGCTGAGACACTTATGAGTAATGACTCAGTGATGGTGGATAAAACTTGTTCTGAAATTTTTTTAGTGCTGAGAAGTCTATGAATGGTGGTCAAGTGATGATCGATTGATGAAACTTATTTCAAAGTATTGAGAAACTGAACAAGGGAGAATGTGAGATGGTAGGGTCTTGAGGACCATATTCCACAATTATTTAGGATTTCATGACATTATTGACATTCGTATTATATGCATCATGGTGGCATTGTCGCTTGAATAGTACATGCACATAATTTGATGAATTAAACTTTGTTTAGACATGCATGGCACTATGAGGATATAGGTTACCGCGTTTGCATCATTAAGAAGGCATTTGCATCTTTGGTCATAACATTCATTCATGCAAATTGTTGAGTCACTTGAAAAAGAAATTGTGAATATTTTGATGAGAATTTTTGAGAACTCAAATGAGAATCTTTGAGTTTCAAAATGAAAATTTTTGAGGAGTGAAACCCTAAAGTTCGTTGAATGTGAATCTTCGAACAAATGAAAAGTTTTGAACTTTTGGATGTGAATCTTCAAAATACAAAGCTTCAACCTGTTGGATATGAATTTTTAATGTTTTAAATGAGAACCTTTGAACTTAGATGTGAAACTCTAAGTTTATTGCATGTGAGCCTTTGAACTCAAATAAAAAACTTTGAATTTTTGGATGTGAATCTTCAAAATTCAAATGAAAAGCTTTAGATTTTTGGATATGAATTCCAAGTTTGCCAAATGAAAATCTTTGAAAAAAAAAAACCTTGAACTTTTGGATGTGAATATCCAAAATTCAAATGAGGAACTTTAATGCAAGTCTTGCAAGTTGCAAATGCAAATCTTGAGATCTTGCAAATTTGAATGAAACTGAAATTTTGAGAATCAAATTTTAGTAAATTCTTACGAAGTTGAAAGGTTCTTACGAATTTAAACCTATGAATGTGAACTCAAATTGTGAATCTTTTAGTTCCCATTACAAAACTTCTTCAATCACGATCTATAACTCCTTTGGACATGATTGTCAAGGAGCCGTTTATTTTCCAAAGTTTCGTTGCCTCTGTTTAGAGGAGCAATTTTCTTTCTCAAAGTCGTGGTGCCTTTGTTTAGAGGAGTAATTTACTTTTCAAAAGTCGTGGTGCCTCTGCTTAGAGGAGCAATTTACTTTCTCAAAGTCGTGGTGCCTCTGTTTAGAAGAGCAATTTACTTTCCAAAGTTGTTGAGCCTCTGTTTAGAGGAGCTTTGAAAAAAAACAAAACAAAACAAAAAATAAAAAACAAAAAAAACAAAAAAAAAACAAAAAACAAAAAACAAAAAACAAAAAAAAAATTACCTCTATTTAAGGGAGCTTTGTTTATGTTTCTCAAAGTCGTTGAGCCTCTGCTTAGAGGAGCTTTGATCATTTAAAAAAAAAAAAAGCAAGAAAACAAAAAAAAGTTGCCTCTATTTAGAACTTTGTTTATGTTTTTCAAAGTCATTGAGCCTTTGCTTAGAGGATATTTGATCAAAATAAATAAATAAAAATGAGCAAAAATCCAGTTGAGTCTTGAATGGGTGTCTACGTCTTTGCACAATTTTTATTTCACAAAAAATGTGCAAAGAGGGGCAGTTGTAGACACCTCGTTTTGTCCAAGATTTTTTGTCAATTAAAGCTCAGTTGTAGAGATTTTTATTCATTTTTATTTTAATTTTTTTTATTTCATATTTATCATTTTTATTTTTATTTTATGATTTATTTTCTTTTTCTTTCTTTTGATTATTTGATTAATTAAAAAAAAAGAGGAAAAAGCTGAAAGATTGAGATTAAGCTTAGTGATTATGATGATTGTTATCTGGATGCTAATCTTTAGCATTGGATGACTAATTGGAATTGAATTAAAACTCTATCAGCATGCGTCTATATATCAACAATGAATATACAAGCTGAAAAGGGGGGGATTCACAGTTTTAAAGGGAGGAAAAAGATAGAAGAAGAATCCGAATAGGAGAGGGAGAAGCAAAAACAAAGGGGGAAGCCCCATCTCCATTAGGCCCTCAAGGCCTCTCTTTGGTGGGTGATCTCCCCTTCCATGACCCGAGAAGTGCTTAAAGACCAAGACATCGCATTTGCTAATCGTGACGTACCTGTGACTGCCCTCTGAGCAAACGACAGATGTGACATAGCTTGGAACCCCGGGTTGAGCTACTGAAATGGAGAAGCTAGCTAGACAGCCCGTGTATGACCATGTAAAGGTGAAATCATTGAAGCAGGATCTTAAGAGGGAAGAGGAATTCTGGAGATGTCAGTCTCGGGTTCAGCGGTTTCAAGCTGGTGATAAAAAGACAAGTTCTTTCCCATGCTTTGTGTGTTCAGAGGCGAAGGCATAATCAAATTCAGGGATTGGTTTTTATGATAGTGGTATGTGGAAAGAGGATCATGAAGGTATTCGGGGTGTGATACACGACTCTTTTTCCACCATTTTCACTTCCTACAATCCGTAAAATATTACAGAAGCAGTGAGTGGTATATCTCGGGTATTACACCCACAATGAATGAAGCGTTAGTGAGTGATGTCACAAAAGAGGAGATTCATGCTGCATCACTCAAAATTCACCCCAACAAGGCGCCTGAGCCTGACGATTTCTGAAGAAATAGCCAAAGTCAACCAGATGAAGTTACGATCTTGCAAGAAATTACCTCCCATTCAGAATTATGGTAAAAATCTTGTGCAAGAGTTGTCTCAGTCTAAGAATAGATCATCCCCAAATCCTGAAAGTCCCGTATAGTGAGAAGCTCGAGCTCGACTCACAATTCGGGGCTGGATACTCGGCTCGAGCTCGATCAAGTTTTATTTTTCAAGCTCGAGCTCGATTCGTGATCAAATTCGAGCTACTCGAGCTCGCTCGATTAAGCTCGATTAATATGTAAAAATAAGCTCGATTCGTATACTCGACAAGAGTTCGATTATTCATGCTCGAATTCGAACTCGAACTCGGACTCGAAATATTTTATTAATTAAAATAATAAAAATATATTTAAATATAAAAGCTCGATTAGGCTCGCGAGCTACTCGAATCAGATATAAAAATACTCGAATTCGGTTCGATCGATAAGTCGAGCTATTCGAGCTCGAGCTCGACTCGACAATAATCGAATCGAATTCGAGTTTTTTTCGAATCGAACCCGAATAGCTTGCGAGTACTAATGTATCATTTACACTCCTACCCATGGGTAAGTTAAATAAAACTCACGTATTGGACAGTACCTTTGAAATTTCCATTTGTTTAGAAGAGGGAATCATTGTCACTTTTAACTGATATTTGGGAAATACGTACAGACACAGGAAGGCTCTACGGATGATGTATTATGCAGATCACCATGGGTTCCCTATAGTTACTTTTATTGACACTCCTGGGGCATTTGCTGACCTTAAATCTGAGGAGCTGGGTCAAGTATGAGCACTATTGCATACTGAAGCTTACAAAACTCACTTTTAATGTTGGCTTAACTGATTTGTATGTGTTACTTTCATGTAGGGTGAAGCTATTGCCCATAATTTGAGGACCATGTTTGGTCTGAAGGTCCCAATTGTTTCTATTGTTATTGGGGAAGGTGGTTTTGGTGGTGCCTTGGCCATTGGCTGTGCTAATAAGTTGTTAAAGCTGGAAAATGCAGTCTTTTATGTTGCCAGGTGATTTGAGTTTTTCAATATTGTTTTTATTGAATATTAATTAACTATATACAATTTGGCCTTCCATTCCAAAACAATGTGTGAAATTTTCATGGCACCTGGGTAAGATTGTCTATTATTCCTTGTATATCTGAGTTAATTTTAGATGCATTTTCTACGTGTGCTTTTATTTCTTTTTCTCTGATTTAATTTTTTAATGGTATAGTCCGGAAGCATGTGCTGCAATTTTGTGGAAGACTGCCAAAGCTGCTCCAAGGTTTTGAAAACAATTACTGCTTTTGGGCTTATCTTTTAGTACTGATTTCATTTGATGATAGAACGTTCACCGTTTTTATCTATGTAGGCAGCTGAGCAGCTGAGGATTACTGCTCCAGAGTTGTACAAGCTGCAAATTTGTGATGGAATCATTCGTGTAACTAACTTCGTCACTCTCATTTCTTCAATGAATTAGTTTTTCTGCTTGTGCCTTTTTTTTTTCTGTTTTTGTTTCTTTTTTCGTAGTTCTATGCCTTACAAAAACCATGATAACTTAAACCTACTACAGGCAATTTCATAGAGCAAAGTTGACTGCTAAAGGCTACATTGCTCCACTTTCCTTAGTGTATTCTTTATAAACAAAAGCCAACAATATAGAAGAGTGATTTATGTATTTCACATCTCTGTTTGATGTTTGAAGAAACTGCTGTATTTGGCTTTCAAAGTATTTGCTTTGTACAGCTTTAATGGTTGAATATTGCTCCAGATTTTTTGTTTCCTTTTGGAAGTTCATGTTAATCTCCATGGCATCTGACACTTATTTTTACTTTTGATAGGAACCACTGGGTGGTGCCTACGCAGATCCAGCTTGGACTTCACAACAAATAAAAGCTGCAATTAATGAAACAATGGATGTGAGTTCCACTAGCATTAGTTTTTCATCAAGAAATGTATTGTAATGTAACAAAAATTTATTCTGTAGGAGCTCACAAAAATGGACACGGAAGAGCTACTAAAGCACCGCATGCATAAGTTCAGGAATCTGGGTGGGTTCCAAGAAGGTGTCCCAGTGGATCCGAAGAAAAAGTTCAATATGAAAAAGAAAGAACTAACCATTCCTAGAACCTCAAATGCGGAGTTAGAGGTTGAGGTTGAAAAACTGAAACAGCAAATCTTGAAAGCCAAGGAATCATCCACTAAACCTCCTGAGTTAGCTCTGAAGGACATGATAGAAAAATTGAAAAGGGAGGTTGATCATGAATACTCTGAGGCCATTAAAGCCATGGGCTTGAAGGACAGGCTTGATATGCTAAGAGAAGAAGTTGCAAAAGTAAATACAAGAGACCAACTCATAAATCCTTTTGTAATGGATAAGATTGAGAAGCTTAAATATGAGTTCAACCTAAGTCTATCAGCAGTTCCAAATTACACAACCCTCAAAAATAAGCTTGACATGTTGAAGGAGTTTTCTAAAGCCAAGAATCTCTTGGAGGCTGCTACACTGAAACAGGAAGTTAATAAGAAATTCAATGAAGTCATGGGTGGGCCTGAGATAAATGAGAAGCTTGAAGCAATAAAGGCTGAGGTTCAAAATTCTGGTTCATCCAGTTTTGTGGATTTAGATCAAGAGCTGAAGGACAAAATTCTGAAAATGAAGAAAGAGATAGAATTGGAAATGGTTAATGCTCTGGATTCGTTGGGTTTGGATGTTGAGGTTGTAAAATCAAATGCTGAAGTCCTAAGTGAGCGAACTTCACTCTCAGCCTTCAAAAATAAGGTGGATAATTTGAATGAAGAAATTAACAAGAGATTTGAAAATGTTGTCAATTCATCAAAGTTGAAAAATATGATCGAGTCATTGAAGCTGCAGATAGCAAAGGCAGGAAAGAAACCTGATATAAAGTCAAAAAGTAAGATTGAGGCTATACAACAACAGATTAAGCAAAGACTTTCAGAAGCTATCAGCTCCTCAGAATTGAAGGAGAAGCATGAAGAGTTGAAGGCAGAAATATCTGAAGCCATAGAATCTTCTACTGGAACTGTTTGAAGTTTGCAAAAGGAAACCAAGTATGAGGAACCTAGACTAGAGATCAATTTGGGTGCAAACCGCAGCTTTTCTTAGTGTATGTAGCTCCAGGCACTATACATTATCATTCTTTTTATGCTTTAGATTTCTGATGAATAATAGAGTTTTCTGACATTATTTTATTGGGATGCTTAAGGACGTATACCATTAGGACATTGACATTTTGAGGTTCCCTATGTAATAAATAGCTGTTAACTATTACATCTATTAATCATAAATGGACAACCTTGTATTAAAGAGTGATTATGCTATTTCAAACTTTGCTATTTTACTTGATTGGTATAATTGACTTTTATGTTTCATAATTTCTTGTTACTCTTCAGGATATTGGTTCTGTCAGAATGTTAGCGATGTAGATGGTGTTGGAAGTTTGACCGAAGAACTACAATTGCATCAAGCTCTTCCAGAGGAATTATTCAACCTCGAGCCTTTCAAGTGCCACCAAATCCTCCAGTGTCACATGCAGACCAGTGGCCACAAGGTTTTGCATCTATGAAGACACTAATTGGTCCCTGTTTTACAAAGAACACTGTAAATCTTGTGTGATTGCTAGGGGAAGCCAATGGCATGCTTCCAAATATCAGGAATAACAACACACTTCTCTTTTTCTTTTCCCCTCATTTTCTTATTCCCTGTTTTGATTAATTAAATTAAATACCTTCTTGTCAGGTGCACAATTATGAAGACCAAGTCGTATGTTATCATATTATATACTTTTCTGCCAAGTTATGTCAGAATCTTGTTTCCTAAGTAGTCTATGGGTTAGAAGTCAGCCATAACAGTAACAATCAGCCAAAACCACTTGTCATTTTCATAATCATTCTTACAGTGAGATACCCACCTGGCTTACTAGAAATAAATTTCGGCTGACCTGCTTCGAACGTCAATCTAGCCTAATGGGTTTTCAGCTTAGTAAGCTTCAGTAAAAAAGAGCCCACTCAAATGGACCATTTGGAGCTTGGAAGCGAACGCGAAATTGATTGAGGCTCCATTTG
The DNA here is from genome assembly GCF_002303985.1 of Durio zibethinus. The sequence continues at coordinate 25,271,644 of NW_019168492.1, forward strand.
AATCTTATCGAATCATCAGTGAGGTAAAATTCACTTGATTTTTTCATTTTAAATGTATTATTCTTTCATTTGGATTTCATCTTTAAGATACGATTAGTATCAGTGAGCAACTGGAGTTAAAAGCTACAGTGAAAATTATGAGTTTTATCTCCTGTGAAAATTATGTAGTTTCACAGCATTTTTTTTTGGGTCATTTTTATCTTCATCGTATTATTAATTTTATATTTAAATACATATATTATTATTTTTAATCTTATTATTATTATAATAATTAATTTTATTTTTATAACTATTTTTAATTTTTTCAAAATTAATTTCACCGCCTATCAAACCAGAGTATGAATTTGGAAATCAGGCCATGGCCTTTTGGTATTTTTGGTTCTTTGAACTGAGAGTAGAGGAAGAGAGACAACGGATCGATTCCCTTCCAGCTTCCAGACAGTACTTCTACTTTTGGAATTTTTGGCCGCACTACCCCCTTTTTTTGTCCTTTTACCCTAGAATTGGACCATATTATTGAATTTTTTACTCACCCATTTCAAAGGCAAATACGTCAGGGACACGGCAGGTTCCCGATGCTTGCTGCTCCCCCAGACCCATAGCTCTGCCTGCCGCTTTCATTTAGCCTTTCACTTTGCTTTTTTTTTTTCCCCCCTTCTTTTTACTCCCTAGGCTTTGAAAGAATCACGGGCTGCCTTTGCCCTCTGCTTGGCCACGTGCACTTTCTCACTTCTTGGCCTATGACGCGTTGCTCTAAGTTTCTAGTTCCTCAAAGGTTTCTCATTTTGCCGTGCATACTCCAAGAATACATTGATTTAGTTGCATCAGCAAAATGGTAGGGTTTAAATTATTTTTGTCACTAAAAGTTGATACAAATTATTAAAGTTTAGGATATAAATATGAAATATTTAAATTTAAACCCTCATAATTTTTATTGGTAGGTAATCTCAAAAAATTTTAAAATTTTTTTATGAGTTAATGGTTTGTTATAATTTTAAAGGTGAAATAACTATTCCTGTTTTAAAATTTTTTTGACCATAACAATTATTTTTTATTTGAATTAAAAAAATACTTTTATACCTTATCATGAAAAAGTTGTATATTTATAGCATGCTCGGTTAAATATAAGTAAGAAACTTGATATTCCATTATTACATCAACAATTTTTATAATAAAAATATAAAAAAAATTTATCAATAAATTACGTGATCAATGACTTCATATTATCATTAATATCATTAATAAATATCATTTTATCTCATTTTAAAAATTTTAAATTCAAATTCAATTGATCTCATTTTAGATAATTGAATATAATTCGAAGATTTTTTATTAATATTATTTTAAATACATAATTTTTTATCATTTTTTTTAGATATTGAATATAATTCAAAAATTTTTTATTAATATTATTTTAAATATATGATTTATGTCGTATTTTTAGATAATTAAATCTGTTAATTTTATTTTGATACAACAAATTAAGCAACTTATCTATTGTTTTATTTTTAAAAAAAAAATTGGGTAAATGGCCAGGGAAAGCGGGGAATGGAAAATATGGACAGGGGCAATATTGTCATTTAATTTGCAATTTTTACTTAGTTAAATAAATACTGGGGTGAGTTTTGCAGTAAGATTCCATTTACACAAATAACTCATTTATTGTAGCTACTTTAATATTTCGAGAAATATTTTCTTTTCCTTTTTTTTTTTTTGATATGGAAAAAAATTATCGGCATAATTTTTTTTCTAAAAATTTATTGCGATAATTTTATCCCCTCTATTTATCAAATCTCTCTCTTTCTCTCTCCTGACATGAGAGTGATTTATTAACTTTTGTTTTTTACTATTCTATCTCTCCTCTTTCAAAAACCTACAACATTCTCTCTCTAGGGTTTCGAAGGGAATTTTCAGCTAAACCGGAGGGCACCCCACCCCAATTGTAGGGTTCGTGCGACTTACTGAACAACTTTATTGTGAATATCGGATTCAAGAGAGGCTTCAATTTCTTTTTCCGGGAAAAACATAAAGACGAAATCAGTTTATTTTAGTGCCTTCAACGACATAGTGAACCGTCATATCGCTGTAATTTCTTCGTCGATTTCATGTTACTGGTGAGTTCGAACCTAATTTCGTGTTCCTCTTTCGATTTTCTCTCTTTGCTCATCAACCGTTTCGCTTTTGCTGGCAAAAGGATTGCGTCGCTTGCGAATAATTTTGTTGGTTAGGGTTGTTTCGAATTGTTCGTCTACTTCGCTTACCAGCTAGACATAGTTTATAGCAAAAAAAAAAAAAAAAAGCACGAGGCGAAATGAGGAAACAGAAAGGGAGGCAAAGTGTGAGAGAAAAGAGCACGAGCTGTTAGGTAAATTTTGCTCTTAATTTGATGAATTTATTTGATAGGAGAGAGCTAGTCATTGTATTTGTGATGATTTAGTATTAATTGATTAGAGAATTTATTTGTTTTCGTTTTGTTTAACTTTTGGTATAGGTTTTAAGTTCGTGGTGTTTGGTAGATGCTGAATGATTGCTAGTATGGACTTAAATGCTTCGCCGTTACCTGAAGATGATGAAGACTCATATGAAAGCCATGTAGAACATTACTCTGCACCAAAAGAACATGTAGAATCTGCAGTCGAAATTTCACGGCGGGTACTCCTCGAATTTTCTCTTCTAGTTTTGTCATGCTTCATTTGTCTTCCATTTAAAGAATGCATTTAGTTGCTCTTGATATCTATCATTGGTTGGAAATAATTCCCGGGTTTTATTTGTATAGAATATATATATATATATATATATATATATGATTCTGATAAATATGATTTAGAGAATTTCATAATGAATCATTCCAGGGATTGAGGGGTAGGGCGAGGTGGTGCTGTAGTCAGACAAATATTTTTGGTTTCATGTGCATGTGTAGTGTTGAAGTTTTTTGCATTAATGTGGTTGATTTCGCGGGTAGTAGCTACTTATTGTTAAGGTAACATGGAGGACTGAGAAGAGACATTCTCGCTTGTATATTCATTGCATGGAAAATGTTTGCTCTTGTGCAAAGGAATTGTGTTGTTCTTATATTTGTAGTGGAGTTGTGATCAATTGTTCTTTGTATTTATGAAAAATCTGTGTGTCCATAATTTTAATTGTTAATTAACATGCACATTGGGTTCCTCTTTCTTTTTCCATCTTACTCTTCCCTTATCTGTTTCCTATCTATGTTAAGCATGTCATGCTGTGTTGTTGTTGTTTTACTCTTTATATAGTTTGTAGTCTTCATATTTTTGCATCACTGTTCATTCATGCATGGTAATGGAATTTGCTACTGTTAGGAACGTGAAGAAAGACGGAAGAGATTGAAACAAGACCGACCAGATGACCATCCTGTGCATGTTTCTCCGCCTCCTGTACGTGATCACTTTTATCAAAATAGGAATCCCAAGTTCTACGATAAAAGTCGGATCCCTCCTGGTAAGATCCCTGACATTGCAGAATAATTGCTTTATAGATTTATAGTTATTGTCAATGTATTTTAATAACCACAAATATTGTGGTGTTTTTTAGATTGTGTTTGTTATTCATCTGTATCTTTGATTTTATGTGTTTTTAATACCAATTGATAGTTTATAATGGTTTTTGTGTGTCAACAAATTACCAGAATGGTATCTATGATAGCAGTGATCAATATATGAATTTTATGAATACATTGTTTGAAGTTGATGATTTGAATGATTGTTTCAGCCTTTCAGACAGTGTATTATGACATTGGTATCATGACTAAAAATTAAACACATGAATTTGAAATTTTTACTCGTTTCATTTTTGTTCTTAAGATGACGATTTGATTGATTTATTTAAAATTTAAAATTTACATTGTTGCTTAAATCATTGTGCATTTTTTTTTCCTTTCAAATCTTTTTGCAGGTTGGCTTGATTGTCCTTCGGCTGGTCAGGAAATAGGCTGCATTATTCCTTCTAAGGTTCCACTTGGTGAATCTTATAATGACTGTGTTCCACCTGGTAAAAGATACTCTTTTAAACAAGTGATTCATCAGCAAAGAGTTTTAGGAAGAAAGGTATATAGTAAATATTGCATTTCTCTTCTTATTTCACAATGTTAATCTTTAATTTTCCAATGAAATACAAAGCGGATCTTTTTTATGATCATGTCAACTATGTAAACAGCATGTTTGAAAGAGTAGAAATGCTCAGAAATGCTGGGTCATGTTAAGGAGATTATACAAAGTAACGTGGTGGACATGGCTATTCAAGATTTTGCTAAAGTATTTGTTCTAAGGACTTGAAACTGTGGTTTTGTGCATATCACCCAAATAAGTTAGATATCAGTTTTTGTTGGATAAGACTTGTAAAGTGAGATTGTTAGTTGGAGAATAATATTTACCTTACCTGTGATGTTCTGTTTTCAGCTTGGTTTGGTGATTGATTTGACAAACACATCTCGTTACTATCAAACTCCAGACTTGAAGAAAGAAGGCATTAAGCATGTAAAGGTGAGCAGAGGGTTAGTATAGTTTATTGCTTTTCTTGTTGCTCGTGGCTTTGGTTTTAATTTTCAGTTTTTCTTCTAGATTCAATGCAGGGGAAGGGATGCTGTACCTGAGAATGTGTCTGTAAATGCCTTTGTTTATGAGGTATTTTTTGCTATGACACTTGTTTATCATTTTCAGAATCTACTAGAATATGTGCCTTTATTTCTTCTTAAAATGTAATTCCTGTGATAGATTTAGTATCAACTCCCATGGTGCATTTATTAATTGATGACTGAAGTTGTGGCTGGTATTATATGTTTCCTTATCATCATGGCAAAGCCAACAAACTACAATGTTTTTGTATCAAACATAAAATAGACCGTATCTCATAATCACTACTGTCTCTCCACTTCTCATTCATCTAGTACGTTTGCTGATCTACATATGGTGTGTGCATTCTGAATCTTACAAGTTAATTGTTCCTAATGTGCTGTTATTAAATTTGTGGGTTTTTCCATGCAATTTGTTTATCAGGTGTCGCAATTCCTCCAACGTCAAAAATCCAAGAAATATATTCTTGTCCATTGTACGCACGGGCATAACCGCACTGGATACATGATTATTCACTATCTCATGCGATCACAATCAATGTCTGTTACTCAGGTCAGTTATTTTTTATTGCATTTCATCTTTTTCAGTATCATTTAGGTATTCATAATGGAATATCATTTTTGTTTTACCTTTTGTGCAGGCAATAAAAATTTTTTCTGAGGCACGTCCTCCAGGAATCTACAAACCAGACTATATTGATGCCTTGTATGCATTTTATCATGAAAGAAGGCCTGAAATGGTTGTCTGCCCTTCAACTCCTGAGTGGAAGAGGTCTTCTGACCTTGATCTCAATGGTGAAGCAGTCGCTGATGACGATGATGATGATGATGATGGAGGTCCAACTACATTACCTGTACGGACAACCTTGCAGTATTGTTTATTTCTCATCTTTTTTGTGTTATTGACTGTAATAAGGGCATTAAAAATATTAAATCTGATAGCAAAAGCTTTTTAATATCCATTGATTATCTTCCAAATGGAAAAGGTAAGGTTTTGACTTTTTAGCTGAAAACAACATATCGTAAATATTATGCATGGGGTAATCTTCTTTGGTCACATCAGTAATCTTTGCTGGTGGTCAGCTTCCTTTTGTTCTTCTTCACCATGTAGATTAGTGAGTACTTTGTTATGTGTTATAAAAATCTTACAAATTTTATTAAGTTAACCTTGTTGTTAAGTTATTGCTAATTGATACTGAGGTGTGCTTGTTTATGTTTCTTCTAGTTTCATATATGATGTTTCGATTTTGCTCAAAATTCTGAAACAATTATTTTGTTTAGGTTTCATCTTTAATGTCTTTTTTCATTTCAGAAGAGTCATGAAACAGATGTAGTGTTGACAAATGATGACATTTTGGGAGATGAAATACCTCAAGACCAGCTGGAATCAATGCGGTTATTTTGCTACCAAACTTTGAAGTTAAATGTTGGGGTATGTACTCTGAAATCCAGTTCTTTTTCTTTGATATTTATCTACTTATTCACATTGTCAAGACAATGAGAGTTGGAGACAGCAAGTTTTCATCAAATTTGTGACAGGCGGAGTATGCCATAGCTTTTCTATCCACTTTGATTTTTATTGTTTCTTTACTGTATCTGTGATAATTTTGTGGAGGACAATTAAGTGATGAGTTAGTAGGCTTTGTATATGTTAGATGACTGTTGTAATGATAATATTTCAGGATTGTAAGAATATTTTCTCTTAACGATGACATTAAGAGAACTTTTCCCTTTTATAAAACCAAAAATTATTGAAAAGTTGAATGCCTTTTTTTTAAGTTAATTGTTTACTTTTTGTATTATAATTCTTTATTATTATTGTTCATTACAGTTTTGGTTTAACATGAGCTCTGGCATGGCCATTTCTTGAAACCAGGTTAGAGGACATGCACAATTTCCAGGATCACATCCAGTTTCACTGAACAGGTTAATACGTTTGGTTTTATTTTGTTTTCTTGGTTAAGTGGTTATAAGTCTTTTTTGTATGCCTAGTTTACCTGTATGCTGGTTTCTGATTCTTCATTTTGTTTTGTTGAAATAGGCGAATTATCTCTTGGAACTGTGATCAGGCTTTAAGCTGTTTTCTTAATCATGCAGAAACTTTCCTTTTTAAACTAGTAAAGAGTAAAGGTGCCTTGAGATGTGCAAGCGGCTATGTTTTATGTCAAAGTTATAAAACATAAATATTTAAAAATTGGTGGTCAGAAATTAGCTTGCCAGTGTGGTGGATAGGTTAAATGTAAAGGATATAATTTGAGAATATGTATTTTCATTTTAAATAATCTGGTTTTTTTATTTTATTCATGAAAATACTTTAAATTTCCTAAGGTTTTATGGTGACACATTAATCATTTCTCTTTTTCCATTCTTTCTTGGGATTAGCTTGGTCCTTGGTGATAATGAAAGTATTTATGATGTCTATTTCTAGTATAAAATAATAATGAAGAAAAATAGGGTAAAGATGTGCCTGAAGGTACGACACTGGCTCAGAAAAGGTCCCAAGCATGTGTGAAGGACTTACCATTTTAGAGAGTGTAGGATGTGAACAGTGAAGTAGCTAAAATCAGTGATGTAAATTCAGTAGAAAACACAGGAATGTCTTCCATTTCTCTGGTTTGACCCCCCAAAAGATTTTTATTTATCAGCTTCAGATGTTCATTTCTTAACTGTTTTTAGGATAAAAGTGAATGTTGAGCTAGTCCTATTTAGTGGTTTCTTTTTCTTTTTTATTTTTTTATAATTATTTTTGTACAGAATCTTTATATAAAATTGAGTTCTCTATTTTTGCGTTTGCAGGGACAATTTACAACTTTTAAGACAACGTTATTATTATGCCACTTGGAAAGCAGATGGAACACGATATTTGATGTTAATAACTGTTGATGGATGTTACTTAATTGATAGGACTTTTAATTTCCGAAGGGTTCAGATGAGATTTCCTTGCAGACACCCAATTGAAGTATGTATTTGTTTATCTTCTTTCTAAGGAAAACTCTGGGAATTTAGTGTTTCATGAGTCTTATTAATATGACATTTTTTTGAACTTGTAAGGGTATAGGGGACAGGACTCATCATTTCACATTGCTTGATGGGGAAATGATAATTGATACCTTGCCAGACTCACAAAAGCAAGAGAGAAGATATCTCATCTATGACATGATGGCACTTAACCATGTGCCTATCATAGAGGTTGGTTGTGTTTATTTATTACAAATTTTTTCTTTTAATTGTTTGTCATCTTTGGCGTTGTAAGTGTGTTGTGAAACTGATAGTTCAGTTGATATCTTGCAATATATTTATTTTACCTTACTTTGCTCTAGGTTTTGGAGACTATGTTTTAACATTCGTAGTTGGGTTGTCAGTAATAAGGGCTTTAATGATCAGTAGTCTTAATTTTGCTTTGGATTTTGATCTTCCTAACCCTGTTTTCCAACAAGCATTATTTGATGTAGGAACTGCTTGTCATCCATTTGGGGTAATGGAAGATAACAGTTACATTACTTGATGACTGCAAAGTAAATTTGTCAGGGGAGTGTCTGTTGGTTTCCCGTATTAATTTCTGTTGCTTCTTTTCTAGTTCTTTTTCTTCTAGAGATTCAAGAGTGGAGTTATTAGATCTAAGAGTAGATTCAAATTAAGAGGCAAAAAGCCTTTTTAATTTGCAGAATCATGTTATCTCCATTTTCTCTTATGTAAAAGAAAAAAAAAAAAATCCACATAAAACATATCTAGTAACACTATAGATCAAAACTGGTGCAGCGGCCTTTCTATGAACGATGGAAAATGCTGGAAAAAGAAGTGATTGAGCCTCGAAATTATGAACGCCAGAACATTTACCAGAGCAGGAATCCTTATTATAGATATGACCTTGAACCCTTCAGGGTATGTATTGAGGAGCACCGATGTTTAATATATTGATCTATCTCCTACCTTTGTGAGATAGGCTAAGAATTTGCTTAAATCTGTTATCAGGTGCGGAGGAAGGATTTTTGGTTGCTCTCTACTGTAAATAAGGTTTTGAAGGAATTTATCCCGAAGCTCTCTCATGAGGCAGATGGCCTTATTTTTCAGGTGATTGAAGAGGATTATTGTATTATGAATGTCAAACCTTCCGGTCTTGTTGTTTTACTCATTCCCCTTTTGTTTTGTTAATGATATTTCAATCAATTATTTAGTACCTCACCATATGTAATCATCCAATTTTATCTTTTTCAGTTTCACACTCTATATCCTTGCCGATTCATACATCTTTACTCTTAAGTTTGTGGTGCTTAGTAGGCATGTTCTGTTAGGAAAGACTGTTATGTTTATAGGCGCAAGTGGTCACTGATGGCTTTTTTTTGCCAGGGCTGGGATGATCCTTATGTACCTCGCACCCATGAAGGCCTTCTGAAGTGGAAATATGCTCAGATGAACTCTGTTGACTTTTTATTTGAGGTTTTGTTTCTCAATTTTCTTTTAATTGTTTTTTATGTTAAAGTTTGGCTCTTTTGGCTTTAAAAATTTGTAGACATTCATCCCTAAACTGAGAGCTTTATGTATCGACAGATTGGCAGTGACGACCATCAACATCTTTTTCTTTATGAACGGGGGAGAAAGAAGTTGATGGAAGGGCATAGAGTTGAATTCAGAGGTTGCTATGAATTGTGTTTATTCTGTTTCTCTGCTTCATTTGAGAGCATTGCCGTTGATGCTATTTTTTAATTTCCTAAATTTTTTGCAGATGTTTCAGATCCTCCTCCTTCGTTCTCTGGGAAGATTATCGAGTGTTCTTGGGATCTTGATCAACAGGTGTGGGTCTATATGCGGATCAGGACAGATAAGTCGACTCCCAACGATTTCAATACTTTCAAGAAGGTCCGTCTCATTGCTAATTTGACAAATAGTTAATTTTTTTTCCTTAGCTAACTGCAGGAAGTAAGATGTTTATTTATGCAAGAACAGGTTATGCGAAGTATAAGGGATAATATCACGGAGGAAATCGTATTAAATGAGATTAATGAGATTATTCGCTTGCCCATGTATGCTGATAGAATAAAGATTGACAGCAAGGCCCACCTTCAGACAAATTCAGTACGACGTAGGTGATGGATACTGGTTGTCATGCAGCTGATTGAGGTATTGGATGCTGGAGTTAGCCTTTCATTGCCTGTGTGTTAAAGTGCTTTCAGGCTTCTTTTGGTAGGTAAGTTAGGTGCATGCATACTTGGGCTGTTGAGCACATCATGTAAAAGGTCACACTGGTATCATGTAATTAGCTATCCCCTTTTTTAGTCAATCTTGTAGTTATGTGCTATGCTGGTGAGTTGTATGATCCAGGTGGTACACTATTTTTCTTATAGTTGTTCATATTAGAGGATTAGCATTAGGATAACCATGTAAATTAGTGTTAATTTTTCTTATGTTGTGATCTCTCAAGTTCTATTGAAAGTAGCCATTTTCCAGAACTTAAGTTCTCTTAAGTTCCTTCCTCCTCCTCCCGCTTCCAATTTCTATTTGTTTTTTCCTTTTTTTTTTTTAATTTATTTTATCCCATGGTTTAGCTATTTAAGTAAGGTAATCTTTTTTTCATTCTTATAAAACAAGTTCTAAAGGGAATGAAAGAATTGATTACGAAATACGAACCCTTAACTCAATTACCAAAATATCTTCACCAATAGAATATATATCAATAAATTGATACTATATATAAGTATATGAAATAGGATTTTATTTTATTTTTATACTTGATTTCAACTCATTTGCTCCCTCTCTAATTTCAGACATGGCAAAGCCTTGGCATTCTATTTTGTAAAGTATTATAATACGATAAATACCATTTTTATGATATCGAAAGGAGCAAAAGCGAAACATTAGAGTACTCAACCGTAACTGAGACATGGAGATTAAGAAGTCGTAAGGCAATTAAAAATTCTTCTTTTCAAACATTTATTTTTCCAAAAATAAAAAATAAAAATTATACGAGGTTTTGTTGAGCTGAATCCACTGCACATCTCGTCAAAATCATCAATGTTCAGAGCTCCTTTTTCAGCTCGGAAATCTTGAGAAGAAGACAGCCAGTGTAATCGATCATCTCCTTCTTAGATTTACGAACTCTCTCTCTCTCTCATCTGGAAACTTCTCAATTACACACTCGAAAATTCTGGAGTGAAGCAGAGATCACAACATGAAATCCTTCGTGATTAGGGTTTTCTGGATTCTTTTCCTTTTGATTAGCGCCCCGAGTTTCTCTCATGGCGACGATTCCAAAAATAAATTCCGTCAACGACGCGCCACTGATGACGAGCTTGGTTATCCCGAAATGTAACTCCTTTTTTGGGTTCGGCGATCTTAATTTTACTTCTTTTTTTTTCTTCTTTGGTGTTTTTTGGATTCTTCAATTAGAGGAGCTATTGTTGTAAGAAATTTTTGTTTGTATGAATGTGTAGGGATGAAGATGCCTTGTTGAACACACAGTGCCCTAGAAATTTAGAACTTAGATGGCAAACAGAGGTCAGCTCTAGCATTTATGCAACTCCGTTAATTGCCGATATCAATAGGTGAAGTTTTCTCTTCCTTTAAGTTTATCTTTTAATTGCATGGTGAGTTTTTACCATGTTAAATTTATTTCATTTTCTGAAATTTGCTTCTTTTTTTTTGAGTAAATTGATAATTATAATAATAATTTAGTTGACTCTAGTATGATCGTATATTTTGTAGTGACGGGAAGCTTGATGTCGTTGTTCCCACATTTGTTCACTACCTTGAAGTTTTAGAAGGTTCTGATGGCGACAAAATGCCAGGTACCAATGCTTTGTTTTTCCTCCAATCATGTTAAATCAAGTTTTTCTATGAAATGAACGTGTTTATTTAGTTCTAGAGTAATTTGATTGAAGTTGATGCAATTGAGTTCTCAATAATTTGTAAGGTTGGCCTGCTTTTCACCAGTCAACTGTGCATTCTAGTCCTCTGTTGTATGATATTGATAAAGATGGTGTGAGGGAAATTGCTCTGGCTACCTACAATGGTGAAGTGCTTTTTTTCAGGTGATTTATCTTACTTAATTGCTCATTAGCAGCAATGCTCTCAAGTTGGTATGTGAACTTATTATTCTGGTGTTGGCATACTAATTTGTCCCAAGGTTATATTTTTAGGGTTTCAGGCTACATGATGACTGAAAAATTGGTGGTACCTCGTAGAAAAGTTCATAAAGATTGGTATGTGGGATTGCATCCTGATCCAGTGGACCGTTCTCATCCAGATGTCCATGATGATTTACTTATCCAGCAGGCTGCTAAAATGAATGCCATGAACCGTATGCTATTCCCATGTTTCAATAATTTTATACCCCTGATATTTCTCAATTTCGTAATCTCTCATTTTATACTTGTTGCTATGAAAGCTCCCTTGCACTCTGCTCCATAATGGTAATATGCAGACAATAAGCAGGCACAAGTACACAGCACATTTCATTGGGGATTATATTGTTCTTTTCGCAAAAGTTTAGTCCCTTATTCTGCATGGTTTTATTTATATCATGGAGCCTTCTCTTCCCATGAAATGACTCACACCAATACATGCTGATTATCCTTGCAGAAACAAATGGAAGTATAGCTGAATCTGACGTTACAGGTTCAAGTTACTCTAGCAAGGTTAACTTGTCCAGTACAGAGAATGGAAAGAAAGAGAATGGAAGTCAAATAGAAGATACCATCAAGCTGCCAACTGGTGTCAATAATTCTTCTGCAAACACTGCATCAGTGGGAAACAATGAAGCAAATAATAAAACAAGTGTGGGGAGATGGCTACTAGAAGATAACAACTCAAAAGGTTCCCAGGAAGGTAGTTCTGATTCAAAAAAGAATGTTCAGGAAGCTACCGTGGAAAATGATCAAGGGTTAGAAGCAGATGCAGATTCATCTTTTGAGTTATTCCGTGATAGTGATAAGTTGGCTGATGAGTATAATTATGATTATGATGATTATGTTGATGAATCCATGTGGGGAGACGAGAAGTGGACTGAAGGACAACATGAGAAAATGGAGGATTATGTGAATGTTGACTCACATATCTTGTCTACTCCAGTGAGTATAAATTTCAATAGATTAGATAATGTGTTTCTTTCTAGTGGAGGAACTTTGTTGCCAGTCACAAGTAAAATTCTACTTAAACAGTCACAAAAATTTTGCTCTCTAATTGTCCTCAGGTCATAGCAGACATTGATAATGATGGGGTTTCAGAAATGATTGTTGCTGTTTCCTACTTCTTTGATCACGAGCAAGTTCTCTTCCTTTCCTTTCAATCTGACTTTGTAGTCTAGGTTATCTCTCAAGTTTCAAGTGCAACCTGAAAATAGCCTTTTTTCTTCCATTTTCATATTTAGATCTTACAATCTGTTTTAAGTTAATTTGTATCTCATGGAAGGAGGGATGCTCTTTTACAATTGAAGGAGCTGAAAAACTGACATTAATTGTTAGGTATTATGACAACCCGGAGCATATGAAGGAACTTGGAGCTATTGATATTGGAAAATATGTTGGTGGTGGCATTGTCGTATTCAATCTTGATACAAAGCAGGTTAAGTGGACAAAGGACTTAGATTTGAGTACAGATACTGCCAACTTCCGTGCACATATATATTCTTCTCCAAATGTTGTTGATTTGGATGGTGATGGTAACTTGGACATCCTTGTTGGAACTTCATATGGCTTGTTCTATGTATTGGATCACCATGGTAGTCCCTTTCAATTGACACTTTTTTTTTTAATTTATTTCCCCTGTATTGTTAGTTTAGAATTCTTACAGTTTGTTTTATAGGAGTCAACCATACTTCACAATCACAACATAGCTAATGCAAATTCCCTCCTTTGTGCCTATGCAAATTCAAGCGGCTAGTTGCCAAGATACTCCAATGTCACGTTATCTTGTGACTCAAATTTTTTACTGAATCTCCTTTAGGATTATTCTTTTTCTACATTCAGTTTGTTGCCTGATTTATGTTTTTGATTCAGGGGTTTCATATGTGAATGTGTTGTGAAGGCTTGAACGCCCTTGCTCCTGTACCACTCTAAGTTTTTCTTCTTGAACCCTAATTAACTATATCCACTTGCAATATGCTTGCACTTTGTTTCCTTACAATACTCTGTTTCTTTTTAAAAGTTTTTCTCCTCATGCTGGTTGATGTTTTTCATTGAAAGCAACTTTCTGTGCAAAGATCTTCATCTTTGTTTTTTCCCATTTAAACTGACTTTAAATTATGTAAGCAACTTTATTTCAATGCTTGTTACCAATTACCCAATTGAATTATTCATTTCATTCAGGTAATGTCAGGCAAAAGTTTCCTCTTGAAATGGCGGAAATTCAAAGTGCTGTAGTTGCAGCTGATATCAATGACGATGGCAAGATTGAGCTAGTGACAACAGATACACATGGAAATGTTGCAGCATGGACTGCACAAGGGGAAGAAATTTGGGAAGCTCATGTAAAGAGTCTGGTTCCCCAGGTGAGTTGTAGCATCTTTTCTGTAGTTTTGCCCGTACATGGCTAGTATGATCATTTGTTAGATAGTTTATGTATATGCATTTATAGTTTGATATTGTTCAGCCAGTCTCTTTTACTTTTCCTTGCATCTAGATTTCATGTTTTCTTATTGCTAGTCCAGATTATATAATTGCATGAAGGGGTATGTGACATGATCATTGGTGTATGCCCTGGATGATTGTTACCAATCTGTTCAAGTATCTTTCTCCGGTTTTAAACCTCTAAATTGAACTAAATAATGCATAAAGAGACTAGTGCTGAGCTGATATACATCATGATTGGATACCTGTTTGAAGTTCTTTGAGATCATATATCTGATATCTTTCTCATTCCTCAGGGTCCTGCCATTGGTGATGTTGACGGAGATGGCCACACAGATCTTGTAATTCCCACGCTATCAGGGAATATTTATGTTCTAAGTGGAAAGGATGGTTCAGTAGTTCGTCCTTATCCATATAGAACTCATGGGAGAGTAATGAATCAACTTCTTCTAGTTGACTTTAGTAAACGAGGGGAGAAAAGCAAGGGACTCACTATTGTTACAACATCCTTTGATGGTTATTTGTACCTGATAGATGGACCTACATCATGTGCTGATGTTGTAGATATTGGTGAAACTTCGTAAGTTATTCATTCTTATGCCTTATGGTTCCATACCCTTATCAATGCTCTTTCATGTTCATTTATCTTCTAAGTGTACCATTTCTTGACAGGTATAGCATGGTGTTAGCAGACAATGTTGATGGTGGTGATGATCTAGATCTTATTGTTACAACTATGAATGGAAATGTCTTTTGCTTCTCAACCCCTGCCCCACATCATCCCCTGAAGGCAGGATAAATCTGAACCAGACATATGACAAACTTCTTGTGCATTTGCTAACAATTTTAGGTATTAATTTAATTATAATACATTTCAGGCATGGAGATCAAATAACCAAGGAAGAAACAATGTTGCAAACCGGCACAACCGTGAGGGAGTGTATGTTACACATTCATCAAGAGCTTTCCGTGATGAGGAAGGCAAAAGCTTCTGGGTGGAGATTGAGATTGTGGATAAAGATAGATATCCATCAGGGTTTCAAGCTCCTTATAATGTCACCGTAAGCTTCCATTTCATACACAAATTACGATTTGCTAAAAGCAACTCAAATGTTTCCTCTCCTTTTTTTGGCTAAGTAGTTCAACTGTTTCAGTCTCCTTTATTTTGATATTGTGCTGAAACAATTCAGACAACATTGTTGGTCCCGGGTAACTACCAAGGAGAAAGAAGGATAAAGCAAAGCCAGATCTTTGAGCGTCCGGGAAAATATCGGATAAAACTTCCGACGGTTGGGGTAAGGACAACAGGGACTGTTGTTGTGGAGATGGTCGACAGGAATGGACTCTATTTCTCTGATGACTTCTCCCTCACATTCCATATGTATTACTACAAACTACTCAAGTGGCTTCTCGTCATCCCAATGCTTGGGATGTTCGGTGTGCTTGTCATCCTTCGTCCACAGGAGGCCATGCCTTTACCGTCATTCTCCCGAAACACTGACTTGTGAGAAACTGCACCGCAGTGGACCTCAACACATCCTATAGTTTACATCACTTAAATCAAGGCCACTGATATAGATGTCTTTAGAGCATTAAATCCTACAAAATTAGACTGCCAAGTTCGCATTGATTTTCCGTTTGTCTAAAAAGTTGGCCTTTTTGCTTTTTCAATCAAGGATGTCGGAAATTGTATCATAGTCGAATTTGAGTTTCATTTTGACATTAGCTATTTACTTGTTTATGCTCTTTTCTTCGCTGCTTTATTGATGGTATTATTCCTCAAATGCAACAATCTAAACGTTTCTTCTATAAATTTTTACTTTGGAACCAAACCCAAAATTGAAGCTTTCACAAGCAAATCGTATGAACAAACTGATTCTTCAGCTGACATGCAAACATTAACACCATAAATATAATTTGATTTCTGATTAATTTAACCAAAAATATCCAACCTATCACTCAGAAAGACCACAATTATGCTTACACCGACAATCATCCGAGTCAAATAATTATTGCAGTCATCAAGGAATTCTACTCAATTATTCATCATAAATTTAAGAAAAACGTGTTTAAACATTATCAGAAGCAAGATGTAATCAACATGAGTTTAACTAGAGCCTACAGCATCTTGAAAAACAGATAACAAGTAATTGTATCATGAATTAAATAGAAAAAGTCTTACATGAGAACCTTAGAAGCCCTGTAAGAGAGGTCTCTTTCCTAGCCTCTTGATCTCTCTATCCATTTTCCTAGTAAGCATCAATCCAAACATCCTGAAATCACATAAAAGGGAGCAAAATGGATGCCCAAAAGTGGCGGGAACATTCCCTTCCACAAAGAAATGACTGTACCAGGTAAGTCCATAACCAAATATGGGCACACAGACCAAGAACCACCAATTAAACAGCACAGAATATATCAATACTAGAATACTCGAGAGTGTGCCTGCAAAGTGCCAGCGCCTTGTAGCTGGTTTTGAGTGCTCATTCACATAAAAAGCCCAAAACTCCTCCAAGCTCCTGAAATTCATCTCTTTTAAGACAAAAAAAGAAAAAGCGAAACTGAGAAAGTTGATCACTTGAATCACCTGATCAGAAACTTTGTAATAAATTAAGCCAAAAAAAAAAATTCAATCTTGATTTGGTTTGACTGGAGGGTTTTGGTTAAAAATCACACAAATAGGGACTAAATCAAGAGGTAGTTGGGAAAACTGGGTTTGATGGGATGGATATTCTGGGATCCGGTCACTCCCTGTCTGAAAGGCTGGAACTTTGCTGGAATGATATAATTAATAATGTACTCCAAGGAAGGAAAGTGGCGTAAGAGAGTTGAAAAGGGTGAATATTTGCTGTCTCTGGAGGTGAAGGAATCAAAGTAGGTTCGGAGTCTCTTATGCAACAGTAGCTTGGGCTTTGTCCGCTGAGATATGTGACGGAGAGAAATTTGGACTTACTTCTTTTATGTTTTATAGTTTTTTTTTTTTAGTATTTTTTCTTTATTTTTTGAGCTAATAGCTTATATGTGCATTAGAAAATAAACAAACAGAGTCCAGAAAGTAAATTGTAATAAATGTTTCATGTACTATATTACAAATCAATACTATATCAAGCTTCAATATGTTGACTTAATGTTCTTCACTCTGCTGTGATTTGTGATTGACAGATCACGTAAGGCAAACAAAAATGTACAATGACACTTTTGCCATAAACAAAACAAAGAATGAGGTCGCTAAATTATCTTGCCGTACCATTCATGAATCAATGCTAAATGATCTTTTTCGGTTCATTTCGTATTACTTCCCCGGTGTGAACTTGTTTTTAAATGCTGCATGATGTTCTTTGACATTTTAGAAAACTGGCTTCCCAGTTGCAAACAGATTCCAGAAAATGGCTGTGACACTGAGGAATGCCTGAAAAGATCCTAACCACTGTACAAAACAACCGGTTCCAATGATGCTGATTATGGCAGCCAGTGTCCCTGCTGAATTTGCTATGGCTGTTGCCATTAAGAATATATATCCTTATTGTTAGTGATGGAAAATTGAAAACTAAGTAGAGGAAAAGTGCAAAACTACAATAAATATGAACAAAGTCATCGGCTTGTTATTAGATAGAATTGGCTTTAATGTAGCATTGAAGAAGTTGTTAGAAATTTTCAAAATAAAATATGAAAAATAATTTTATATTAATAAAAAGTTAAGATAGATAATTAAGTTTGTTTGAAATAGAGAGATAAATTTATTTAAAATGAACAGTTTTAACTGTTTAAAAATAGATAATTTTTATTTATTTAAAATAGAGAGATATGTTTGTAGAAAAAAACATTTATCTATTTATAAAAGGTTCTTTAAGCTTTCTAAAAAATATATAGAAAATAATTCTTGGAACACTTCCTCTTTCTTCAACTTTAGATTTCTTTTATAGTTTTACTACAAAAAACTTTTATAGAAGTTCAGTGATCTTGTGATACACTGGTGATTGCTCGGTAAATTGATTTCATCAATGCAAAACATAATCAATCACTAGACTTCATTATATCTTCAAGGTTTATTACCTGCAATCCTTTTGTATGCTTACTAAGTAAATAATACGGTAGGGGCAAATAAAACCTTAAAAAAAGTGGTACTGTCACACGTCTTGGAGCTTTTCCTCAAAATTTCAAATTTATCAACAGTAGTAATTTCAATTTTTCATTGTTGCTTTAACAATCTTAAGATTTTATTTGGTTCAACAATGGCTACTGAAGCAACGCTCAAAGAATTGGCTTATAGTTTTGTCAAATTGGGTTGTTTTGATAGTGGCAATTTTCAAAGATAGCAGAAAAATGTGCATTTTCAACTTTCAATCTTGAAGGTTATATATGTTCTGACTATTTTCAAGCCAGAAGAAAATGAAACAGAAGAATTTGTTACTGCAACAAGAGAAAAGTAGAAATGGAATAATGCAGATTACATGTGTAAAGGTTATATTTTAAACGGTCTGTCTAATAATCTGTTTGATAGATACTTAAATGAGGTTATTGCAAAGGAGTAATAGAACAAATTGAAGACCTGGTATATGATCGAAGATGCAATAAATACAAAATTTCGCGTTAGTCATTTCAATAATTATCAAATGGTTTATGAACGTTCTATGATTGAACAACTGCGTAAAATTGAAAGAATGCTTAATCAATTTAAACAATATAATATGAGTATAAATGAACAATTATTGTATCATTTGTAATAGACAGACTTTCTCCATCATGAAAGGACTTTAAAAGAAGTTTGAAACATAAAAAAAAAAAAAAAAATCACTCTTGAGGCTTTGGCTAATCATCTTTAAATTAAAAAGGAATACATAAAGTAAGAACAAAATTTTGGTTCTAGTGATGCCAAAATTCATGTTTTGGAGGAAAGACAAACTAAAAAGCTTGACAAAAAGAAATTCAAGTTCAAGCAGATTATTAATGGGCCTAAACTCAAGAAGAATAAAAAAGGCTTATGTTGCCATTGTGGTGAGCTATGATATTTCAAAAAAGAATATCAGTTACTACAAAAGAAAAATGATTCCTTAAAAGGGGATACTTCTGAAAAAATTTGTTATCATGATTTTCGAGATCAACATACTTGAAAATGATGAATCTTGGTGGATTGATTCTGGGGCAATAAAATATGTGTGCAAGGATAAAGGCATGTTCACAACATTCAAACCAAATGAATATGGTAGTATCTTTACATAAGAAATTCTTCTATAGCAACAATCAAAGGCAAAGAGACGTTGATCTTGAATTCACTTATGGAAAAACTCTAACTTTGAATGATGTTTATTATCTATAAGAAGTTAGGAAGAACTTAGTGTCTGAAAATTTGTTGAACAAATTTGGTTTTAAACTTATATTTAAGGTAGATAAATTTATTATATCTAAAGGAGAAATTTTTGTTGGGAAATGGTATATGTATGAGGGAATGTTCAAACTCAATAGTATTAATAAAAATAATAATGATGTTTTTGCTTACATAGTTGAATCTTTATATTTATGACATTATAGATTAGGTAATTTAAATTATAAAAAATTACATGTTATGAGTAAGCTTCTGTTAATTTCTGAATTTAGTCAAGATATTAATAAATGTAATACATGTATGTTGACTAAGATTATTAAAAATATTTTTTCTAAAGTTAAAGGAAATACAAAATTACTTGAGTTAATTCACAATAATGTTTGTAATATGCATAACACTCCTACATTATCTGAAAAGAAATATTTTATCATATTTATAAAAGATTGTATTAGATATTGTTATTTTTATTTGTTATCTTCCAAAAATAAGGTACATGATAAGTTTAAAATATATAAATCTGAAATTGAACTTTAGTACGAATTTTTTATCAAGTGTTTGAGGTTGGATAAGGGTAGAAAATGTTATAGTCCAAGTTAGTTGAATCTACCAGAATAATCCATTAAGTTACTACTCCTTATACACCACAACAAAATAATGTAGTTGAAAGGAAAAACATGGTCTTAACAGAAATAGTAAATCCAATGTTATCATATTCTGGTCTTGAACAAAGATTTTAGAGTGAAGCTTTATTAACAGTTTGTCATATATTAAATAGAATTTATCATAACATCTAGATCCAGGGATCTATCGCTAGACATTGACTTTTAGGGAGTCGCCACCAATCTTTTTTATCTATGTGTGATTGGCCACCTAAAAAATCTGTCTTTTTAGGGAACATCTAAGTTTAAGGGTCCCTAAAAGAATAGGTTCAGGTCTACTAACCAGAACAGGGTTCGAGAGTTCGGTTACGTATTAGGAAGGTTATAGCACCCTCACAATGCCCATCAAAAGATGGTACCAGCTTAAATTTGTGTTATCCGATAAGCCTTAAAATTTTACCAAGTAATTAACTATTGGAAATTATTCTCAATTGACTCTAATACTTTTAGCAAAAAATTGAAAAAATTCCCTCACCTCAAGAGTATGCAAGAAAAACTACTGTTTCACTTGCAGATGCTCCATCGTCGGATTATTTAAAGAAAAATAAAATCAAAATCAAAATAAAAAAAGAAGAAAAGAAGGATTTTTCTTGTGCAGGAAAAATTGATACTTTCAACTTTTTCCTAAAAATATTTTTTTTGAAACTTTAATTTCGAGGAAAATTGATACTTTCAACTTTTCCTCAAAAATTGATTTTTTTAAAAATTTATTTTTAAGAAAAATTGATACTTTCAACTTTTTCCAAAAATAGTTTTTGAAAACTTTTATTTTCAAGGAAAATTGATACTTTCAACTTTTTCTCAAAAATATTTTTTGAAAACTTTTATTTTCAAGAAAAATTGATACTTTCAACTTTTTCTCAAAAATTGATTTTTTTGAAAATTTATTTTTAAGAAAAATTGATACTTTCAACTTTTCCTAAAAAATAGTTTTTTTGAAATTTTATTTTTAAGAAAAATTGATACTTTCAACTTTTCCCAAAAAATATTTTTTGGAAACTTTTATTTTCAAGAAAAATTGATACTTTCAACTTTTCCTCAAAAATATTTTTTTTGAAATTTTATTTTTAAGGAAAATTGATACTTTCAACTTTTTTCAAAAAATGTTTTTTTGAAACTTTGATTTTCAAAGAAAATTGATACTTTCAACTTTTAACTTTTCCCAAAAAATCTTTTTTTGAAAATTTATTTTTAAGGAAAATTGATACTTTCAACTTTTTCCCAAAATTTTTTTTTATTTTTATTTAAAGAAAATAGAATAATAAAATAAAATAAAAATAAAAAGAAAAGTAAAACAAAATTAAAAATAAAATAAAGATAAAAAAAATATTAAATAAACCTAATATAATAAATAAATAAATAAATAAATTCAAAAAAAAAACCTGAAGCGGCTCAAAGTATGGTTCGACTCGGTTCAAGAAAGAAAAACGGCTCGAAAAAGCGACTTGGGATCTCGGCTCGGCTCGGCTCGGAGGGAGGAAGACACGCGCGGGTCAGAAAACGGATCGACGCTCGAGTCGGATCGGATCTCGGTAAAATACGCGGATCTTCTAGGTCACTTAAGGTAAAAACGACATCGTTTTAAGAGGGTATATAAAACTTTTCCCTTTATTTTTCGGTAGAAACCTTCTTCCCTCTCTCTCTCTTCTTTCTTTTTCCTCTCGTTTCTCTCTAAACGATCGAAGAACTCCGATTGAATGTTCACCGGATTCTAGAATTTTTCGTCGGAATCTGAGTTTTTCACCGAAAGTTCATTGAAAAGTTGGTTGATTTCTGGGATCCTTCGTCGAAAATTGGGCAGCTCGTCGAAAAATTTAAATTTGGCCGAAATCGTCGTCGAAAAATTCAACCTTCGTCGAAAAAATCACCGAAATCTGGAAATTTTCCAAAAATTTTCAGAAAAATTTTCGCCAAAAATCTCTAAAAAATTATTTTCAATTCCCACAGCTATTCTAACACTTCTCAACCTTCTTTTAGCCTTCAAAGACTCTTCTATACACCTCTTTTCTCTCAAATCAGTAGTTTTTTACTCACTATTTTTCTGTGTGTTCTGTTCTGTTCTGTTCCAGAGGGTCCCTTTTATAGGGATTGATCAGAAGAATTTCTGATCAATTCCAATTCCTCTTTGGATTAGGATTCAATCATTGAATCCAACATGGACTCTTCTGATTGAATCTCAATCCAATTTTCAACCAGATAAATCAAAAAAATAAAAAAAATCAAACGAAAATAAATCAGATAAATCAAAAAAATTAACAGATAAATTAAAATTAAATAACAGATAATACATAAATATTAACAGGAAAAAAAAAGAAAAAATAATAATAATAATAAAAATATATACATATTAATAGATACATAAATACCTAAGATAAAATAATAATAATAATAATAATAAAAGAAAAGAAAATATATATAAAATAGTAATAATAAAAATAAAAATGTAAAATACAAAACAAAAAAAAAATAAATAAATAAAATAAAAAGAAATATATATATATATAGACTTACCCATTTGGACCAGGTCCAATTGAT
Source organism: Durio zibethinus (assembly GCF_002303985.1). Next base: position 25,294,315 of record NW_019168492.1, read on the forward strand.
CTGGGCCTAGACCAAATTAGGTGTCTACAGAATTCCTAGCAAAGAAAGAAAAATAACCATATATGACCAATGAAAGAAAAGAAAATCAAATCTTAATTATTTAAAAGTTGGAGATGTAGGGCTGTAGTTAAAATTTCAGAACCCAAAAGAAAAAAGTTGGGTGAAAAGGGAATAGAATGCATATTTATAAGATATGCACAAAAAATAAAGCATATAAGTTCATGGTTTTTGAATCAAATGATTCAATTTCAATTAACACTGTTATTGAATTAAGATATACAATTTTTTATGAAAAAATATTTAAATCTATTTCAAGACAACTATAAGCAATTCATCCTACAAGTGAAAAAGAAATTCCAAATCTATTGGAACAAACTAAAATTAGTGATGAATTTTGTTAAGAAATAAAGACAAGCAAAAGGGTTCAAAAAGCAAAAGATTTTAGATCAAATTTTTTTATGTTCCTTGCAGAAATGACTGGTGAAAGCATAAACAATAAAATTCTTATTATTATAATGTGGAGTCTGATCTTGTTACATTAAAGAAGCAATAAAGTCTCAAAGTTTGCTTTTTGAAGGAAGCAATAATTGTGAAATGAATTTAATAATGGAAAATAACACTTGAATTTTGGTTGACCTTCCACTAGGTTCTAATCCAATAGGCTACAAATGGATTTTCAAAAAAAAAAATAATAAAGGTGGATGGAACCATAATTAAATTTAAAGTAAGGTTGGTAGCCAAAGGCTTTACACAAAAGTAAAAGATAGACTACTTAGATACTTATGCTCCAGTAGCTAGAATTGTTACAATTAAGGTTTGTAATTTCACTTTGCCTCGATTTATAATTTGATTATACATCAAATGGATGTAAAGACTACATTTTTAAATGATGAATTAGAAGAAGAAGTATATATGAAACAACATGAAGGATTTATCATTCTAGGTCAAGAGCATAAGGTTTGTAAACTTGTAAAGTCCTTATATAAACTTAAGCAAGCACCAAACAATGGCACCAAAAGTTTGATGAAATCGTTCTTACTAATGGTTTTAGAATTAATTAGTCAGATAAGTGCATATATAGCAATTTTAAAAATGGCAAAAAAGTTATAATTTGCTTATATGTGGATGGTATGCTAATATTTGGCACTAATTCAGAACAAGTTAAGAAAACAAAGAAATTTTTATCAAATAACTTTTCAATGAAAGATATAAGTGTAACAAATGTTATTTTTGGAATTAGAATAATTCGAAATGGTAGTTGCATAACCTTGTCACAATCGCATTATATTGAAAAATTACTTAAAAAGTTTGATCTTTTCGATTGTATTATAGTATCTACATCCATATATTTTCAACTGAAATTAATATCTAATACTGGTAGTACAATTTATCAATAACAATATCTAAAAATAATTAGTTGTTTGATGTATGCAATGACTTGTACAAAGCCAAACATAACATTTACTGTTGAAAAGTTAAGTAAGTACACAAGTAATCTAAGTAACTTGAATTGGCAAGCAATTAAAGAGTATTTTGATATTTGAAGAAAACAATCAATTATGGATTGTGTTATAGTGGATATCCTTCAGTTATAGAAGGATATTCTAATGCTAGTTGGATTGCTAATATAGAAGTTCATGTTTTTACAAGCGGGTGGATCTTTGTACTTGGTGAAGGTTCCATTTCTTAGAGTTCCAAAAAGCAAACATGCATAACGGATTCCACCATGGTAGTTGAGTTTATTACATTACTCACAATAGTTGAAAAAGTTGAATGGCTAAGAAATTTATTATATGAAATACATTTATGGCCTAGACCAATTTCTCTAATTTTTATCCTATTTAATAATGAAACAACTCTAGCAAGGGCATATCGCCAAGTATATAATGAAAAGTTTAGACATATTGGATTAAGATATAGCTATATTAAATAATTAATTTCAGATGGAGTGATCACTATAAATTATATAAGGTCAAGTGAAAACTTGGCAGATCCTTTAACCAAAAGTCTTGCTAGAGAGTTGGTAAAAAAGACTTTAATAGAGATGGGGCTTAAGCTTATGAAGTAACATCACCCATAGTGGAAACTCAACTCAACACTTAATATAACGTCAAGTCTTGAATTTAATAAGATAAAATACATCATCTGTATATGACTGTTAACACTATATTAATATTTAATGCCATCTTTGGTAAAGTGTTAGATACCTGTAATGGTAAAGAAATAATGAGTAATATACTCTTAATAGACCATAACATAAATATGTTAGAGTGTTATAGTTACGGAAACACTCTTAATAAGAGCTACCTATATGAGTGTGAAATGTGGCTATTTCTAGGAGCTTAAGAGCTTCGCGCTAATAGCATTCACGAAAAGAAGATACAAACACATGGTATAAATATGTCACTAGATACCAAACATTCATTGGGTGTTAAAATCATTGTGTGAAACAAGTTCGGTTAACCAAATAAAATAGTCGGTTCAAAGAATAGTCCACCATGAGATTTTAGTTAACTTTAACTTGTTTTACTAAGTGAATGTTTAAATTGGAAGATATCTTCATTTATGTAATTGATTTCCAAGGTTATCATAAATCTGGATTATTTTGAAAATGATAGGGGATTGTTAGAGATTTTCAAAATAAAATATAGGAAATAATCCCATATTGAAAAAAAAAAAAGATAAATAGTTAAGTCTGTTTTAAATAAAGAAATAAGTTTGTTTAAAATGAACAGTTTACAGATAGTTATTGTCTATTCAAAATAGACAGTCATGTCTATAGGAAAAGACACTAATATGTTTATAAAAGGCTTTTTTGAAAAAGATATAAAAAATAATTCTTAAAACTCTCCTTCTTTCTTCAAACTCCAAATTTCTTTTATAAAAGTTTTGTTGTAGAAAACTTCTATAGAAGTCAATGATCTTGTGATATACCAATAATTACTTGGTGGATTGATTTTGTCAGTGTAAAATATAATCAATTACTGAGCTTTATTGTATCTTCGAAGTTTATTGCCTATAACCCTTTTGCATACATTCTAAGTAAATAATACAATAGAGACAAATAAAACCTTCAAAAAAGTGACACCGTCATAGGCCTTAGGGCCTTTCTTAAAAATTTTAAATTTACCAAAAATAATAATTTCAGATTCAGTATTTGCTCTAACAGAAGCCATGGTTGATCATAGGCAATATGTTGATAAAGTTCGTAAGAAAATCACTGCATCATTATTCAGCCTGGACAGTAGTGAACACTGCTGCATGTCGAGATTGTTTTCTAGTTATTTGTGAAAATTGGAAGAGTTTTCAAGTGGATTTGGAGCTCAGTGATATAATGAAGCAACTAAACTACTTCCACAGATTGCTAAAAAAGTCAATGCCATGGCCAAAGTCATGCAAAATTAACACTACCAGCATCCAGAAATAGAGTAGAAGGCTCAACATTCAAACCTTTGTTAGGAGCACTCGTTGAGAGCCTATCACAAAAAGTTGTTAAAATACTAAAATGTATATAATCTCAGCACTGTTTAACTGGTTTAAATGTATGACGAGCATGTTCAGTGAAAGCACATCAGGTCTGGAGTCTCAAATCTGGATTGAGAGCCTGCATATGGAGCCCAAGTTGGTGGTGGCTAAAGTAGGCATAAAACCATACAAAAATGGCCCATTTTTTTGCCTTACAGGGCCTAAAAGTTTCCAAGTTGAATTAAGGTCGAGAGAAAGGAGGAGCAAGTCTGATCTTTGTAGCACTGAAATCAACAGGCTGGGCTCCATCGATTAAAAGAAAAATTGGCAGAAAGGGAAAAAAATATTGGATCTTTCTTGCGAGCATAATTCATTGGCCTCTCTTAACTTTAACATTGAAAAGAAAAAGCAAGTGGGGAAATTAAAAAAAAAAAAAAGAAGCAAAAAATCATCATCTGCCTTTTCCCTACCCCCTCCCCTCCACCTTTGAAAAACATTTTCTACTGATGATTTTCATGCACTAATAATATATAAAACAACAACAATAGGGGGGGGGAAAAGCTCTATATTTTATTGTAAATTTCAAGGCATGTCAGTTAGTAGTGTAGGTCTCTTAGCCCTTATCATAACCACATCAAAGCAAGGATCCGTTTGGAATATATCTGTAAATCCCAAAGAAGGTTTGCCTAGAAGCTATCCTCTTTGATGGTCTTGAATGCCAATCTCTGCAAATTCCATATGACTTTGTCTGGCTTTACTAACATGCCAACTCCCAATTCTTTCTTGGGATTCCTTCACTCTGCCTCTATAATTACATAGCAGTAGTTTTATTATTATTTATAAAACTTGAATCTCACATTTTTTCTGTCCACTATATTTGAATAGAAGCTTTTTGCAAGAATACTAAGAAACTTGATCAAAAGGGATCAGGTGGGCAGCTTATATCAGCTAGATATAGCATATCTTTTCCTTTGATGGGGGAAAAAAAGGTAATAGAGAATATTACGTAAGAAGAAATGGCAGTTGGGTTCAATATTCCTTCTATTATCTTTTATTTTTTGGGAGCATTCCTTTTTATTGTCACACACATGCACCGATCACTTTTTTGCCTTGCATGATAAAGGATTTCTGCATATGATTTCAAAATAAAATACTTACTTCATTACAATGGGGTTTTTGGGAGAACATGTTGGGGTCCAAATTAGAGCCTTTTTTTTTTTTTTTTTGCCTTTAAAGTGGAACTATCATTCATTCTTCTACACATTGTTTTTTATTATTAATTGGGAAAAAAAAAAGGCCTCTGATTTGCATGTTTTGTGTGGGCCAATGGACTCAATTAGATTGTCCTTTTGCCGCTCATAATTCTTTGGTAATGATGGAGCTTACCTTTTTCTTTTTTATCTACAGTTAGACATGTATTTGCGTCTGAGTTTTTCTTTACAGCTTATTCTCCTGGAAAAAGGAAAGAAAATATTGTTCCAAACATGCAGAACTGTATATCAGAAGGAGAATATAACTTTATTTGTGACTATGGTTTCTGTAATTATGGACAATAATGATCTTAGTCTTATAATAAGACAACATAATTTGATATAATGGGTTTAGCCAAATTTGTGGAATCCATTGGTGCGCATGTTTATCTTTGCATTATTCAAGGGTTTTTCACTGTTTCCAAATCAATTTATAATCTTCATTGGTCTTCATGATTTTAGCAGGAAAAATGATCATCACCCCTTAATTTAGGGACTTTCACATCTTCTGCTTCAAATATGTTCCCCATTTATATCAGAATCATCAGTGGGTGGACGAAGGGATTATTATGAATTAATGATGTTAAAGAGAGATGCATAACATGAACATAATATAAATCATGATAATTTCCATTAAGGTTACATTAATTGACCTGCCATTGCAAATGCTGAGAGGCTGAATTTCTTTTGTTCTTTTTCATTTGAGAAAATGACAAAAAAAATTAAAAAAAGAAAGAAAGAAAGAAAGCTCATTCTCACTGCATAAAGCATCAGAGAGACAAAACTACTTGTCTGACTACCGAATCTTCAGTTCTTCACTAAAGAACAGAAAACAAACTTAAAAAATTGCCCCCAAATCCAAAAGTCTTATACTCCTAATCTTTGTTTGCATGCCTGAACAGTAATATGATCAGATTCAGCTCCTTTCCATGTCATCGGTAGTGAAAATTTGGCACAATAAACTGGTTTTTTTTCTTTTTC